>JAWRVZ010000052.1:0-600000 GCA_037043235.1 Rhodeus uyekii
CATGTTAATTCAAGGTGCGTCTACTATAATTAGTAGATAATAATGCTAATGCATCACAGGTGTGTACAATCTTGTAATCAGTCAGTGGGCCTATTTATAGGGCTTCAGGAAGTCACTGTGTTATCTGGTGACATGGTGTGTACTACATTCAACATGTACCAGGCCAAGTGGAGGAAAGCGTTGTCTCAGGAGATTAAAATAATGTTTTAGAAAAGCATGATAAAGGGATATAAAACCATCTCCAAGCAGCTTGAAGTTCCTGTGAACTTTGGTACATATTCAGAAATGTAAGATTCATGGGACTGTAGTCAACCTCCCTGGATGTGGCCGCAGGAGGAAAATTTACAACAAATCAGAGACGGATAATCCAAATGGTAACAAAAGAGCCCAGAAAGACTTTTAAAGAGATCCAAGGTGAACTCCATTCTCAAAGAACATCAGTGTCACTTCACAAGATATCAGCCAAACTTCAATGGACAGAACTATATTAGATCTACACAATCATCCACAGTAATTAACAGTCAATTGTTTATATTATTTCTGTCTGACTCAAGTATGTTTCTTTGCTTTTGATTTGCAGATGATGGGGAAATATTCATGTTTATGATAAACATTTTTTGAATACAATTGTGTTTAAAAATGTTCTTTTCTGATGGATTGTATATGTGTGTTTAAAGAATATTCATGTCTCTCTTCCCTCTTTCACAGACATCAACACATCATGTTATATCCGCAAAGCCTTTTTTGTGGACGACCCCACACCCCTCACACACACTTTTCACCCTCCTGCTGTCCGAAAACGGTATCGAAAAATGTCGTCTCTGACAACCAGACTTTACAAGAGTTTTTTTCCCCATGGTATCAGGCTGCTAAACTCATAACTCATAGAAGCTGCACTACTTTTGGACTCTTACCATCAACTGTGACAAAATTAAACTGTGCACATGTATAATTAACTGTGTATTATGTCTGCGTATATGGTCTTTCTGTCTGTTTGCACTTTGTGCTCTTATGAGGTTTTTGTTCTATAGTGCCTTGGTCCTGGAGAAACGTTTCGTTTCACTACTTGTATATGGCTGAAATGACAATAAAATCCACTTTGGCTTTGTTTGTGATTAAATTTTCTAAATACAACTGTGTAACATGTGTTTAAATATGTTCATGGCTTATATATGTGTATGTATGTTTTTACAAAGAGATTGAGATTATAGAGATTTTCAAAAGAAAATAACTTTAAATAACTTGTAATAACCGTCTATTCATTCTAATGTTTTTGATCAATATGTAATTTAGAGGATGTGGTTTGTAAGATGATTATTTGTGTACAAGCATAATTAGATGTAGAGGTTGAGAGAACCTACTGCGAACATACCTGGAATCAACCGCGAACGTTCCCAGAATGTTCTATTTCCGTAAAGAAAATTTTCCTAGCACACATATCGGGAACATTTTAATGTGTGTTTCACAGAACGTTCTGGAAAACATAAAATGTTAGTTGGGGAGATTGTCAACATAACCGAACTCCACTGTATTTCGAAATACTGCTCCGAACTGTGGTTCAAAGCATCCATGTCACCCGACTATGGTTAAATGAAGCTTCTGCGCATTGCACAAGTTTTTCGAAGGGTGGTGCTTGCCAAGTCTACGTTTGACAAACCACACAATAGCACATCTGTCTCAACTCCCACAAAGTTTAAAAGAGGAGTTAATGCACCTTCATCTCCTGGGTTTTTGTGAGAGGATTTTTTCAAAGGCTGGAGGAGAAAAAAAAGAGTAGGCTAAGCGACAGCACACAGCAGAGCAATTAATATTAACAAATAGGAGACCATTGTGGATTGATTTGTGTTATTAATTTTCATTTTTTAATGATCAGAATAAGTTATTATTACTATATATTATAGTTATACAGTGAGGATGTTAAAAACTCGCCAAACTAACAAAAATACAACATTTTAATTTTTTAAATGGCTTGTTTGCAAAGGTGTTTCAGATAACGTGCAATTGAGCACTATATGTGTCACCGTGGAGACGGGTGTCGGTATAGATTCAAAGACTCGACACATGGCACATTTGCTTTGAACGTTTCAGTGTTTTATGAAGCCTCGCTCTGTCTACCACTAGAAATCAGTTCACTTCAAATGAAAGCCTTTTAACATGTTTGTTCGTTGAGCAGTTGAACCCACCACAGAGGCTTATGTAGAGCTTGAAGAACGGGAGCTGCTATATTATTTTATAATTGCCCTGCGAAAGTAGTTGTACACAAAACTAACGCAAATGGTCATTGTTTCCTTTCAACTGATGTTTTGTTTATTATCGTAGGGAGTACATATAGTTATAATAATATTTCTCAAAACAAAGAATTGTTATCTGAAGTTTCTGAAAAAATAGCAGGCCTGAAACTTACATATTCCACAGACAATATCATATTAGTAGGGGATTTTAACAAGGTTCAGGATGATTGGATGGACCGCTCACCTTCTAATTTCCAATATCTCCCAAAGCTAAAGAAGTGCAATTCAAATTTTTTAATGATATTTACCCATCCTTAGAGCTTCTTAGATATAGATTGTTGTACTTTTTGTGATTTTGAAATTGAAACAAAAGTACATTTGTTTTTTTAATGGCTTATGTTGCAAAACCTTTTGGTTTGACATATGAGTGGCTTAAAAGTACAATTACTTTGATTTCGTCATTTTCTAAAAACGACATAATTTTCAGTGTAATACTGGAAAATGTACACAGTCAATACATTTTGAATAGTATTCTCATTCTGGGGAAATTTTATATTCATTGCTGTAAGTGCCTTAAAACAAATCCACTGTTTTTTGTTTTTCAGAAAGAATTTTGGATTTATTGTAAAGATTAAGATTAAGATTAAGATTAAGAAGTAATTTAGTAATCTCATTAAGATTACTAAAATCGAGAAGTGGAAGAAGACTTTTGGTTTATTGAAGAAATTTAAGCTGTTGTATTATTCTTTTTTCCTTTCTTTCTATCTCTTTGTTTCTCTTGCTACGTTTCTTTTTTGGAGTTGTGCTCTGTAAGTGATTTTGTATTGCCTTATTGTAATTGTTTTTCTTGCAATAAAAAAAAGAAAAAAGAAAAAAGTTTAATCACTCCTGTCCTGTGAGAAATGTAAGGAAATCATTGTAATGAGAGGTTTTACAGAGCGTATTTTTCGAGGGAGTTTCGACTACCTGTGATTTCCCCCACGCAGTCACGTGGCTCAACTTCACATGCTGTCAGTCTGTTTGAATTTATAAACTATATGAAGGAGACCACTGGCCTTATAGCCAGCAGCTTCAATATATTTGCTGTGAGTTTTGGTAAATATTAATGCATAATGTGACATGATGCATTGAATACTACTGTGATGTACTGTGATGTACCTTAGTATTTTATGTTTGGGGAGAGATGGATTAATATTTTTAACTTTATCAACATAAATATGTTTCCTCAGTATTCCTTATAGCCTATGGGTCAGAACCAAAAACCAGACACTTTAAGTAAGCAATTTATCAATTAAAATAAATTAGTATATTTTAGTTCTTTTAGTTCTGGGATATTTTATGGTACTAAGTTGGTCATTAATTTATCATGTTTCACAAGTCCACTATAATGATTTCTTTATCAACAAGTCATTTTGTATTTGTGTGGCCATGCCATTAATTAAACTCGTACCACAAAATGACTTTGAATGAATTTCAAACTTTAATTAATGGCATGGCCACACAAATACAAAATGGCTTGTTGATAAAGAAATCATTACAGTTAAAAAGATTAAGATTATAGATGTTATGACTCCAGTCTAGGGGAAACAGGGCGTAACATAAATTATAACGAAGTCCAAGGTTTTCAACTTAAAGTCCTTTTATTCAGGAACGGTCTTCGTTATAGAAACATAAAGTGTGTCAAAATAGCAAACAAAAACAGACTGCACTGGGTCTTTAAAACCTAAAATGTCCTAACAAATTAAATGAAATAAAAGTACATAGCCCTAACTCCCTGTCTAACAGAAACCAGGAGAAAATTTCAATAAACAAAAATAGGCACAGTCAGAGTGTGACCAGAGTGAGAAAAAGAATACAACAAACCGAAACAAAAGAAAATACGTCAACAGCGTTTGAATTTATAAACTATATGAAGGAGACCACTGGCCTTAATACCCAACAATTTAACGGGAGTTTGGCATCAGTTCACATATTACCTTTTTAATACCCAACAATCACTGAGAACTATAATGTTATATAGCAGGAAGCCACAGCTTTTGGTCTGCTCTTTGGGACGCTGCCAACAACGCGTCCTTTAACTCAACACAATGAGCCACTAGCCCCGACCCTCTCTCTTGCGCAGACACCAGTTTTAAAGGCTGCACCTCCGAAGACGGGCCAATCCACGTTGTTAATAATTAGTTCGGAACCTGGGATATTTTATGAGTACTAGAGTTGGATTAATTTATCATGTTTCACAAGTCCACTATAATGATTTCTTTATCAACAAGTCATTTTGTATTTGTGTGGCCATGCCATTAATTAAACTCGTACCACAAAATGACTTTGAATGAATTTCAAACTTTAATTAATGGCATGGCCACACAAATACAAAATGGCTTGTTGATAAAGAAATCATTACAGTTAAAAAGATTAAGATTTATAGATGTTATGACTCCAGTCTAGGGGAAACAGGCGTAACATAAATCTCCAAAAAACATTAAAGAGGGAACGGTCGTAAACAATGTAGAAAACAAGACAAAAATGCACCTCGTTAAGGGCGTAAAAAATTAAACGAAGATGTAGACCACTAAGACGAAATTATAGAAATCTATATAGATTGATGGCAAACAACAACAGACTGCACTGGGTTTAAAATGTCCACAAATTAAATGAAATAAAAGTACATAGCCCTCTCCCTGTCTAAAAAACCAGGAGAAAATTTCAATAAAAAAAATAGGCACAGTGTGACCAGAGTCAAGAAAAAGAATACAAACATTGAAACAAAAGAAAATACGACAGCGTTGGGCCGGGGGAGTGGCATCAGTTCACATATTACCTTTTTAATACCCAACAATCACTGAGAACTATAATGTTATATAGCAGGAAGCCACAGCTTTTGGTCTGCTCTTTGGGACGCTGCCAACAACGCGTCCTGCCGGCACAACTCAACACAATGAGCCACTAGCCCCGACCCTCTTTTGCGCAGACACCAGTTTTAAAGGCTGGCAAAGAGAGAGAGAGAGAGAGAGAGAGAGAGAGAGAAAACACAACAACAACAGGGACTCCTGTCCACAATTTCAATTTCTCCACCTCCGAAAACAATACAATAAAAAAAGCTATGTATTGACCACTAAGACGACCTTCCATTGTTATCAGATCTGGCTCGGCTTCTTAAAAAACATAATTTCTCCAAAAATACATAGAAAAAGTACAATAAAAAAATATTTATTAATCAACTTTTCAAAATTGTCTGGCATTTAGAGAGAGACTTTCAGAGAGAGAAAGACAGAGAAAACACAAGTCAGGGACTCCTGTTCTGACAATATCAATTTTTCCAAAAATCATCAGAGGACGTTAAAATAAAAACAATACTTCAAGAAACAAAAGCTATGATTATTAGACGACATTCTTCAGCCGTCCATTGTCCATTGTATCTATATTACGTAGTTTCAAAAGTTTTAAGCCATATATCTGACAACTCGGCTTCTTAAAAGATAAAGTATTTATATAGAAAAAGTACATATTCAAGAAAAATGTGTGCACCCTTATAAATTTGTAAAATGATATTTAATTATATTAAATATATAGTTAATATTTAACAAAATGTTATTAACATGTTCTCTTGGTTTATATTTATTACCCAAAAAAAAGATTCGCTTTTTGATTATTTAAAAAAAAATCTTTTTACTTAATTACCAAAATAATTATTAGTGGCAGCCCTATATTTATTAATCAACTTTTCTAATTGTCCAGTGGTCTATACTATTGGCGTATCTCAAAAAACATTTTCATCGATCGTAATTGAAGACAAAACTAGATGTGCCAATTTTTTGAAATATTCTATTTTGTTAAAGTAGCACTTATAGTATTGGACTAACTATATATTAGCATAGTATGGATATAATTTTAACTTCCTTGAAAATGTTCTCTTTACTGTCTTATCTCTATCATATTTACTAACATAAAAAAAATTTATTCATTACTGTGCATTAATACATTTTTGCCGTTAAATTCTATAATATTACAGTTACAGTGCAGTAAGCTTTTTCTTATATTAAATATTCTATTTAAGTTCAAGGACAGGTCAACCACCCTAATCTCATGTCAGAGGGATCTCTGACTTCATATCCGAACAGTACTTTACAAGTTCTCAAATACTGGGGCGGAGTTGCGATGCCAGGGGGGGGCGCTTTTCCATGGGGAACATGATTTTTTTTGTCAGGGAGTAGGTTTTCTTGCACTGAACAAGAGCAGCAGACAAAAGTTCAGATAACAAACCCTTCACCCCTTGAAATGTGTATGATGTGTTCATGTGTCACGTGATCAATCGCTAAATTCACACGTGTTTTCAAGCGCTATCTGGCCCTGATCCAAAAAAGACCTGCTCAGAGAACTTGATCATTATAAAGGTATTTTAAGAGACAAACATTATTCCATTATCTGTGAATCTAATATCAGGTAGTTGTTAACAGAGCCAACAAGTTGGTATTATTTTGAATAAAAAATATTTCAGACCGTTGTGCCTATCAAGCTTTTATCTCGAAAATGATAAGTGTTGAAGTTTCACAAGCAAGGATAGCCCATCCTCCTCTGGCAAACAATTCAAAGTTCCAAAAAGTGGCGAGCGATGCCAGGGGGGGGCGCTTTTCCCGTGGGGAACATGCTTTTTTTTGTCAGGGAGTAGGTTTTCTTGCACTGAACAAGAAAGATATGAAGTTCAGATAACAAACTGCTTCACCCACTTGATGTGTATGAAATGTTCATGTGTCAGTGTGAATCGCAATTAAATTCACACGTATTTATCAATTCCCTATCTGGTAATTGATCCAAAAAGGACCTGCTCAGAGATACTTGCTCATTACTAAAGGTTTGACAGAGACAAACATTCATTTTCCACATAAATAAGTCAGAATCTGAATATCACAAGGATTAGTTGATAACAGAGCCAAGTTTTGATGACTATTTTGAATAAAGAAAGAAAAAACTAACATAAATGTGAAACATCTATCAAACAGCGCTTTATGTGACTGCGGTTCTGTGAATGTGACAAGCATGTTGCCATGGAAACAATTAAGCAATAGTGCAAAATAGGGGGATACGTGCAAAATGTTTACTTCTTCCTAGGGGGGGCGTGCAATTTTTGTCTCTTTCTGACCTGCTGTTGGCTGTATTCCTGAAAATATTGAAATGGAATTGATTAACTGTCAATGGAAAAGATTGAAGCACTGCTTTACACTAACATAAGCAAATATATGAAATATTAAGGAATATCTAGAGATCGAAACCTAATTATTACATACAATAATATATTATATGTGATACTCATGGATATCTGGCAAGTCCTGTGCCTGGAAGTCACGCTATCCGTAATTCCACACCCAAAATCTGAATTTAATTGGATTATATCTTTTGCTGCGACTGTGACAGTTTACATTTCCATCGAAAGATTGGTTTTGCCATTAATTGTAATAGCCGCTGTCTGTCAGATTTTTGCTATGCACAAGGATTTTGACGACAGCTGGAGTTTTGATCGCAGTCCACTTCGGACACGCTGAATTATTGGTGGAAGAAGCGGTGAAAAAATGGAGACAGATCTGGAATAGAGAAACTGTAGGGAACCATCGACCGGTATGCTGAGGACCAGAACTGAATGATTTGATCCAGACAAATAAAAGATCCCAAATGGATTAAAACTTATGTTCCTTCCTAATGTCACTAACTTTGTCCCTGTCTCGGTTGGGAATCCAGCCTGTTTCTCCAGCCAGTCTGTTATAGCGCTGTGCAACTCTTATCTCCTTCAAGTCTGACCTGCTGTTGGCTCTGAAAATATACTGAAATGGAATTGATTAACTGGTCAATCAGCGCGATCGACAAGATTTTTTCACAAAGGAAGGTTAGTCCGGGAGAACCTACATGTCCAGACGGGACGCTTGCTTCGGGGTATGTGATGGACTCATGGAAAAACTGGCAAGTCCTGTGCACCCCCTTCCACCCGTCTGGAAGCGCTGATTCGTGGATTTCTGATTCTGAAGATCTATATGTGAGAAAGACATGAAATAATATAAAATAATATGGGGGTCCGCGGAACAATTTGTTCCATGACCAAATATAGACTTTTGTCCCACCCAATCCCAAAGGTTAGATTTCTCATCTGATTCACTTGAGTGAGTTTCCTGTAGCATGTTTACCTTTACAAAATAAAAAAAAACAGCTTTACGTTTCACATGTCTCGATGTATTCCTCAACTCAACTCCACAACTGTGTGCTTGAATGTTGCATGCGTAAACGCGTCATCAGCAAACTTCATCAAACGCGCAAATGCGTCATTTGTCGTAGCAAACTTGATCTTCTCAGACTTCATTTAATTTATTAGGACATTTTAGGTTTTAAAGACCCAGGCAGTCTGTTTTTGTTTGCTATTTTGACACACTTTATGTTTCTATAACGAAGACCGTTCCTGAATAAAAAGGACTTTAAGTTGAAAACTTTGGACTTCGTTATAATTTATGTTACGCCCTGTTTCCCCTAGACTGGAGTCATAATATCTATAATCTTAATCTTTTTAACTGTAATGATTTCTTTATCAACAAGCCATTTTGTATTTGTGTGGCCATGCCATTAATTAAAGTTTGAAATTCATTCAAAATCATTTTGTGGTACGAGTTTAATTAATTGCATGGCCACACAAATACAAAATGACTTGTTGATAAAGAAATCATTATAGTGGACATGTGAAACAGTATTCTGAAAATAGAAACATGATAAATTAATGACCAACTTAGTACCATAAAATATCCCAGAACTAAAAGAACTAAAATATACTAATTTATTTTAATTGATAAATTGCTTATAAAGTGACTTTTGTCCCACCCAATCCCAAAGGAATACCGAGGAAACATATTTATGTTGATAAAGTTAAAAATATTAATCCATCTCTCCCCAAACATAAAATACTAAGGTACATCACAGTACATCACATTTGTCGTAGCAAACTTGATCTTCTCAGTAGTATTCAATGCATCATGTCACATTATGCATTAATATTTACCAAAACTCACAGCAAATATATTGAAGCTGCTGGCTATAAGGCCAGTGGTCTCCTTCATATAGTTTATAAATTCAAACAGACTGACAGCATGTGAAGTTGAGCCACGTGACTGCGTGCGGGAAATCACAGGTAGTCGAAACTCCCTCGAGAAATACGCTCTGTAAAACCTCTCATTACAATGATTTCCTTACATTTCTCTCAGGACAGGAGTGATTAAACTTTTTTCTTTTTTCTTTTTTTTATTGCAAGAAAAACAATTACAATAAGGCAATACAAAATCACTTACAGAGCACAACTCCAAAATAGAAACATAGCAAGAGAAACAAAGAGATAGAAAGAGAGAAAAGAAAAAAGAATAATACAACAGCTTAAATTTCTTCAATAAACCAAAAGTCTTCTTCCACTTCTCGATTTTAGTAATCTTAATGATTTACATTTTGTGGTACGAGTTTAATTGTGCATGGCCACACAAATAAATCCAAAATTCTTTCTGAAAAACAAAAAACAGTGGATTTGTTTTAAGGCACTTACAGCAATGAATATAAAATTTCCCCAGAATGAGAATATTATCCAAAATGTATTGACTGTGTACATTTTCCAGTATTACACTGAAAATTATGTCGTTTTTAGAAAATGACGAAATCAAAGTAATTGTACTTTTAAGCCACTCATATGTCAAACCAAAAGGTTTTGCAACATAAGCCATTAAAAAAACAAATGTACTTTTGTTTCAATTACAAAATCACAAAAAGTACAACAATCTATATCTAAGAAGCTCTAAGGATGGGTAAATATCATTAAAAAATTTGAATTGCACTTCTTTAGCTTTGGGAGATATTGGAAATTAGAAGGTGACCGGTCCATCCAATCATCCTGAACCTTGTTAAAATCCCCTCCTAATATGATATTGTCTGTGGAATATGTAAGTTTCAGGCCTGCTATTGTTCAGAAACTTCAGATAACAATTCTTTGTTTTGAGAAATATTATTATAACTATATACTCCCTACGATAATAAACAAAACATCAATTGAAAGGCACAATGACCATTTGCGTTAGTTTTGTGTACAACTTTCGCAGGGCAATTATAAAATAATATAGCAGCTCCCGTTCTTCAAGCTTACATAAGCCTCTGTGGTGGGTTCAACTGCTCAACGAACAAACATCTTAAAAGGCTTTCATTTGAAGTGAAGTGATTTCTAGTGGAGGACAGAAAGGCTTCATAAAACACTGAAACGTTCAAAGCAAATGTGCCATGTGTCGAGTCTTTGAATCTATACCGACACCCGTCTCCACGGTGACACCTATAGTGCTCAATTGCACGTTATCTGAAACACCTTTGCAAACAAGCCATTTAAAAAATAAAAATGTTGTATTTTTGTTAGTTTGGCGAGTTTTTAACATCCTCACTGTATAACTATAATATATAGTAATAATAACTTATTCTGATCATAAAAAAATGAAAATTAATAACACAAATCAATCCACAATGGTCTCCTATTTGTTAATATTAATTGCTCTCTGTGGAGAGTGTTAATATTAATTGCTCTGCTGTGTGCTGTCGCTTAGCCTACTCTTAATCCCCTCCAGCCTTTGAAAAAATCCTCTCACAAAAACCCAGGAGTTGAAGGTGCATTAACTCCTCTTTTAGTTTGTGGGAGTTGAGACAGATGTCTATTGTGTGGTTTGCCAAACGTAGACTTGGCCACCACCCTTCGAAAAACATCAATGCGCAGAAGAAACATTTAACCTCGGGTGACATGGATGCTTTGAACCACAGTTCGGAGCAGTATTTTGAAATAAGTGGAGTTCGATTATGTTGACAATCTCCCTAACTATCAAGTTATGTTTTCCAGAACATTCTAACTAAACATTAAAATGTTCCCGATATGTGTGCCAGGAAAGTAACGTCTTTTGAAAATCTCTATAATCTCAATCTCTTTGTAAAAACATACACATATATAAGCCATGAACATTTTTAAACACATATTCCAGTTGTATTTAGAACATTAATTTGTTGTCATCGCACATATACAAGTCGTGAAACGAAACGTTTCTCCAGGACCAGTAGAACAAAAACCTTAGAAAATAAACAATTCATGTTAATTACTGTGGACTTGGCAAGATCTAATATAGTTCCATTAAGTTTGACTGAGATCTTGTGAAGTGACAGTATTTTCTTTGAGCAAATGTACTAAAGTTCACTCCAGAACTTCAAGAAAATCTCTATATCTCAATCTCTTTAAAAACATACATATATATAAGCCATGAACATTTTTAAACACATATTAAACAGTTGTATTTAGAAAATGTAATCATGTTGTCATCGCAGCCATATACAAGTAGTGAAACGAAACGTTTCTCCAGGCACTATAGAACAAAAACCTCATAAGTATAATATAAACAATTGACTGTTAATTACTGTGGATGATTGTGTAGATCTAATATAGTTCTGTCCATTGAAGTTTGACTGAGATCTTGTGAAGTGACACTGATTTTCTTTGAGCATGTATGTACTAAAGTTCACAGGAACTTCAAGCTGCTTGGAGATGGTTTTATATCCCTTTATCATGCTTTTCTAAAACATTCATTTAATCTCCTGAGACACCACTTTCCTTCATTTGGCCTGGTACATGTTGAATGAAGTACACACCATGTCACCAGATAACACAGTGACTTCCTGAAGCCCTATAAATAGGCCCACTGACTGATTACAAGATTGTACACACCTGTGATGCATTAGAATTATTATCTACTAATTATAGTAGACGCACCTTGAATTAACATGTCTCTTTATTCACATTGTTTACAGTCTTTTCTAGGTGTACCATCATTTTTGTCTAGGCCTGTTCCATGAGTTTATTTTTATAAATAATTGTTGAAGCATGGTTGAAGAGCAATGTCTGACTGAAGTCTGACACATGAATGTTAACTGGTTACCAACAATTTTGTCCAAGAGTATATATATATATGAATGTTAATATATATATATATATATATATGTATGTGTGTATATAATATTGTATAATTTAACGGCATAAATGTTAGTATTGCACATTAATGAATAACATTTGTTTTCATGTTTGTGAATATGATAGAGATAAGACAGTAAAGAGAACATTTTCAATGAAGTTAAAAATTAACGATTCTTCCAACTAATTTCAGGTGAATTTGCACATCTGGTTTTGTCTTTATTGAACATGACTTAATGGCAGATTAAGAATACTTTCTTACTTCTGTATATATATTATATATTCACAAATGTTTCTTTCATTAAGATGGTTAGAGGTTTACTAAAAGAAATTTTACATTTAAATAAGCTTTATAAACTTAGCAAAATCGTGCCAGTCCTACCAGTTTGCATTTGTACAAAAAAGTACTTATTTTTTTAATCGTGCTGCAATTGAGCTACAATATTTAACTCAAAGATTAAAGACTCCATATTCATTTCTTAAGAGAGAATCATAATAATTAATTTTCCACTAGTGTATGCAAGGAATATTGCTTCTAGCCATTGTTGCCAGATTGGACTGACGATTTCCAGCCCAACTACAGCATAAAACTCGCCCAAAAAACTAGAGAGACGATTGATGAAGGGGGAGACGATTGTAATGGTATTTATATGCATTTATATATGAAATTTGGGCGGGTTTTTCGTCAAAAATCAGCCCAATTTTTATCAACCAGACCAATGCATTTTTTTTTTGCACCCGCCCAATCTGGCAACACAGTGTGTCTCCCTTTCACTTCCTTTCATTGCGGTCATGATTTGGCGAATTATCATTGGCTGTTCACATGTCACGCATAACCCAATTTTTGAAAAAATATATAGTTTATTGTGTAAGGCAAATATCAATAATGACCTATAGAACGTGACTTTTACGTGGCTTTTAATCATAATACCGAAATACTACACGATAAAACTCTTATTTTGTCTGACTCGTTGGATTTCTGATGTGGGACATAAAAGTGTTACTTAAACATTGTCATAATTCATCTTTACTTCATAAGATTGCTTGTGTGTGTGTGTGTTTTGTGTTTAACCTTTAAATCCCTTAGTCATAAAAGCAACCGATAACTTCTAATTAATGCAAAGCTGGATATATACATTTATTCCTTCAATCCCCCTTATGATCTTCTGTCACAGGAGTTCAACACCTTACAGAACAACCTCTTCATCTTCTTCATTTTCCTGGTCATGGTCCATCTCTTCCCTTCTGCCTCCACTCATGTTTTGCATATCTATTTCTATTTCTATATCTATTATATATCTATTTTTTAAAATAAAATAATTATAAAAATTCTTTATAAAATTGTACATCTATTTCTGGATGATCTTCCCCTCTCATCTACCTGAGCTTTACTTCCTTCAGAATCTCCTCCTTTTCTCTCTTCCATCTTTCTTTATCCTCCTCTTCACCTTCCCTTTCTTTCCCCATTATGGTTCATTGCTATAGCCCTCATCCTTATCATGTCTTCCATTTTCATCCTTCCCTTACTTGCTTTTTCTCTCTTTCTACTTCTTATAACTAACCTCTCTGCTAGTTCTGCCTGATTCTTCCACATCTATCTGCCCATCCTTAACATTCCGTCCTCCTTGGCCTCGTCATGGATTCTCGTCAAAAGTCTCCTATCCCCAAATAGTTGTTTAGCCCTTGCCCAAGGGCCTATGATCTGCCCTGAATATTATATTATTGTTTTACACCCGCCTTCATCTATTGCCCCTAAATAAATCTTTGGTTGTGATTTGATAAAGTTAAAACATGTGTGATTCTCTTCTTTTTTTTTTATTCAAAGCTTTTCCCAAAATCTTGGTTTCTCCCCTAAATCTACCAAAATCCCTCTCTCAGGTACCCATGCCCCTGTGTACCCTATCACCTACCAGTTATCTGTAATGTATTTGTTTTTGCTGCACTGCTTGTTTTACCCCTTTATCCATGCACATTAAAAAATGTCCACAAATAAAAAATGTCCACTTTATCCACAAATAAAGTGGTTGACCCTACCTCATAGTTAATTTCACATCCCCCAATGCCCCAATAATGGCACAAACAATAATCCCTTCTTTCCCTTTTTTCCCTTTCGATTTGTTCTTAGGTAGTCTACTAAAAATATTGTTCCTGTGATCAGGATGGCTAGTCCCACTAATGCACCTAACAAACTCCTATTCTCTCACAACATGTTTAACCTTAGCGAGTACAATTTGAATTGTCAGAGTTTTCTGTGTGGTATTCTGTTTTTATCTGCACAATCAATCCTCCCCTTTTACTGCAGGACCACTCTGGTCTACTGTAGCGTTCTGGATGGGGGATCAGTTGCTTCAAGGCATGTCCAGGTGTCTCCTGTGAATGAGACCTTTACTATTGTTTTTAGTGATAAAATCTGCGCCTCGGGCTCATTGTCCTTCTTTGTGACCTGTGGAAAGTGGGCTGAGTGCTGACCTGGTCCCTATCTGATGCTCTTCTGTTTTCTTAACAACATTAATCATTAATTCTTAAAATGTAATCCCTTATCCCTTATTCCCTTATAATATCTTTCTCCAAATTTAACGATTTGCATTTTGAGGCCCTTTTATCCTTTACCATTAGTCTTGATTGTATTCACTATCTCAAAATTTCTTAGGTCTTTGGAAAGCACTCAACCCACTGTGTTCAAGTTAAAAGTTACAAGGCAACATTTAATACTGTTGATACAACATATTATCCATGGTCATTATTTTACTTGGGTATATTTTTCCCTGTAGGCCCACACTTTAAATTCAAATACAGCTGTTTTGGCAAAAGTTTGATTTGCCTTAGTATCTCTTCAGACACCATCTCTCACTCCATTCATACTCATTCACACTGGCCATTTTCTCTGAGTCTGCTGATCAGCTGGTTCTGATCTAAATGGGGCACACACAAGTTTAGATGTGTACGTCCACAAAATCGGAACACAACTTCGTCAAACCTTTCTGAATCTAGGCACTAGACCATTTTAGACTCTTATGAACCTCTTTTTCTGTTTTATCATAATTTACAATTGTAGGCCTAAGCATAGCAAATTTTTCTCAAATGCATTTTGTTATTCGTCTCATTTAAGATTTTTCCTATACTTTTGTCACTGCTCATGAGCTATTTTTAAGAATACATTTTAGATTTCTGCATAATCATGGATCCATGGTCAACATTTCCATCTCGTTACCGCAGTGATGACAGCATTCCTGGTTTCATGAATTTAGACCTTAGAGTTAGTTTTTTTTTTTAATTCAATCTAGTTCTAGAAAATTACTATTAAACAAGAGGGAGTGGACCAGGAAAGGTATTTTAGATATAAGATATCTATGGTAAAACTTGGACCACTGATCATATTAAAACTATAAAAACTATGTACCATCTTAATGCACCGTTTGTGAATATACCTGTATCTTCTCTGAAGGTCACAAGAAAGTTTTCTTAATGTGGCAGTAAGTCATAATTCAATAAAGACAAAGCAATTGAATGTGACAACTCACCTGAAATATTTATTTAAAAACATGTTTGAAATCTTATCCATCCCAGACACGATACCAGCAGCATAATCTTTTAGTGTAAAATCAACTTTATACTAGTATAGTATTTGATATTATTTTACCTACATTAAAACATTTCTCTTTACCATCTATTTTGATATATATATATATACACACACATTTACATTTATTCATTTAGCAGACGATTTTATCCAAAGCGACTTACAACTTGAGGAATTCATGAAGCGATCGGTCCTGAAGATACAAAAGTACATAGTGATACAAAAGTACGTGATACAAAAGTACATCGAAACAAAGTTTCGAACATTACATACAAAAGTAGTACATGCATGGGGAATAGAGGGAGTAAGAGAATTAATTTAAAAAAAAATTTGTGTGTGTCATGTTAGGTGCTTATGGAAGAGATGTGTTTTCAGTAGTCTTTTACACCTTGACAAGGAATCTGCATTCTGGATGAGGGCAGGGAGATTGTTCCACCAGCAAGGAGCGGTGAATAAAAATGTTCTTGAGAGTGATTTTTTGCCTCTCTGTGATGTAACCACGTGTCGTCGCTCATTGATCGAACAAAGGTTTCTGGTAGGTGTGTAGATTTGTAACATTGAGTGGAAGTATGAAGGTGCTGAGCTTATGTAAGTTCTGTATGCAAGTCAGTTCTTTGAATTTGATGCGTGCTGCAAGTGTAGTGAAATGAGGAGTGGTGTGACATGAGTTATTTTGGGTTGGTTGAAGACCAGACAAGCAGTGGCGTTTTGAACAGTTGCAGGGGTTTGATTCAACTATCAGGAAGTCTGACCAAAAGAGCATTGCAGTAATCAAGCCTGGAAATGACCATGGCCTGTATCAGAAGTTGTTGTAGCTTGCTCCTCACTGGCAGACTTTGAAGGGGTAATCGTGGTGGCGCCGATCTGGACGGTGAAATCATACTGCAGTGTTGGATCGGCGGGAAAGATTAGAAGCTCCATCTTTGCCAGGTTGAATTGCAGATGATGCTCTTTCATCCATGCCGAGATGTCCGCTAGCCAGCTTGTGATTCTCGCAGCCACCGTGGGATCATCTGGTTGAAACAGCAGGAATAGCTTTGTGTCATTGGCGTCGCGGTGATAGGAGAAGCCGTGTGCCTCTATGATGGGACTCAGTTATGTGGTGTACGTGGAGAAGAGAAGTGGTCCAAGAGGTCCTGTGGAACACCGGTGACCAGTTGACATTCTTTGGAGACCTCCCTGCACCATGCAACCCTGAAGGACCCATCCGTGAGATAGGATTCAAACCACTGAAGAGGATGCCTAGTGACGAGAAGGTAGACAGAAGGATATGATGATTAACAGTGTCAAAGGCAGCAGATAGATCTATAAGAATGAGAACTGACAATTTTGAATCAGCTTTTGCACTCCTTAGAGCTTCAGCAATGGATAGTAATGCCATTCTTAGAGAGGACAAGAAGATACCTGGTTAAAAATAACACGTTCAAGAGTTTTTGATATGAATGGTAGGAGAGAGCCATGTCTGTAATTATCAACGAGTGATGTGAAGTTTAGATACATCTACCTCTGTGAGTGGAGAGGTGGTTGAAAAAAGGTTTCTGGTTACATCAGAGGTCGGTCTATTTTCATGTGTGTGTAGAGCTGAGAACTGACTGCTGATAGTCGCAGTTTTGTTAATAAAGAAATGGCAAAATCATTGGCAGTTAAAGAGGTAGAGGGTGGAGGGGGAAAGAGGAGAGAGCTGAATGTTTTGAAAAGTGCATGCATGTTAGAAGCGCTTTTAATCTTGGTGAGGAAATGCAAATATTTGCAGGTATGGACATCAGTAGAAAAGGTAGAGAGCAGAAATTTATACAAACTCAGGTCAGACGGGTCCTTTGAGTTGTGCCATTCTCTCTAAGTTGCCCTTAACTTGGTTCACGAAGAACATCCGTTAGCCAGGGTTAGCCATAAGGTGTCTTGAGGCACAAAGGTCTGAAGATTTGAAAGGGAACATTTTTGTATATTATTTATTTTATCCTTGGCATTATCTCTATCCACAAATGTGCTGTATTGTATTACAATTGTATTAATTGTATAAAGTAATAAAGTGAACACTACATAATAATACATCAGTGTGTAGCTGCATATGTAGTAACCATTTAATGAAAACAATAAGCCCCCTGTGAAACATAAACATCATTTACACTGATTTCAGAAAAGCTGAGGCATTTAACAATGCCATTTAGCTGTTCTGAAATCACATTCAGCACATTCGTGATGGGAGTTTGTGTGGAGTAGCTTGTACTGTGAACTGAAACACTGAATTAAAGAGCTGTCTTGCAAGAGACATCTTTCTAAGAACCATCATACACTTTAACATCTAAGCTTTGGCATCAAAGTCCATTTCTCTGAGCAAACATTGTATAATAAAATGCATTGAAACACTACACCTTACCAGTAGTATTGATAAACTTTACTAAATGCTTTACTGTGCTTCTTCCTTTTTGGAAGCGTGGTCCTCAATGTCTTTCACGTTTGGTCCCGAACTCTAGACATGAACGTAATGAATTAATAATGCGGTCACTACATACAGCAAGCACTCCTAAACTAAAAACATGTCAATCAAATCACAACTAAACACTACAAAAATAAATGACCACATATGCTGGTATCCAGCTAGTCATCGGTGTTGTAACACGTGTCAAATCAAAATTAGACTAAGATCTAACATAAACTGCATATGCTGCTTTTTAGCTCCTGAGCCAAAAACACTTACTCTGGCTCCAACATTTGAGCCTGATTCTATAACTGGTCTGTGCAATTAATACATTTAATACATGGTTGTGAGACACAGCTTACCTCTGTGAATGTTAATGGACAATAACCCAGCAATAACCCTGTTTTGAGAGCCTCTGACTCCACTGTGATTGCCAGTCCCAGAGTTAATGTGGCACTGAACAGACCTCTTTTTCCCCATTATAAATTCTCTCAGTACTTAAAATCATTATTAATGAAATAATCACAATGAACGCCCGTGTCATCTGCCGACGCTGTGTAAAGTTGTCAGGAATTTTTCCCTTTGAAGAAATTCTTGCGTTCCATCATAAAACGTATATAAATCTTTTTATTTGTATTATTATTTTTTATTATGCATTACACAACAAAACAATAAAACAACCACCTTAATGCCAGGATGCAAGGGAAACATACAGAAAGGAAAGCAAAATACATAAAAAAAAGACAAATATTCAAGGTCTCTACATCATTCGTGAATTTTAAACAGTACACCGCTGCACAGTTTTAATAGCTTTTCTATTAACACAAGTTGATAGTAGACAAATAGTTTTCAAACTCTTTAAGAAAAACTGAAAAAAGCAGGCCTTTAAATTCACGACGGCATAGACGGCAAATGCCGTCGTGCCTTTCATGTTTGCCGAACTGCCCCTATCATTTTTTATGAAATCGACGGCAATATTGCTGTGCCCTTTTTCAGAAATGCCTTTTGCCCCTATCCCTTGTAAACTGATGTTTGCGCGCGTGTAAATTACATCCGCGAGCGGAAAACAGAGCTACACGCGTAAATACGGGCACCCGCGAGCTCATTTTAATCACTCGCGCGGCGTGACATCTAATCGATTAAATTGTTTTAATATTGTTTTGTTGTAATTTCACGTGTCCCAGTCGAGTGATTTAAGACCAAACTATACTTTATACAGGTTTTCTAGGATTTATTAAAAAGTAAATGCACAGGTACGACCTTCTGAAAAGAAGTTGTATGCTATAATATTTGACACAATCTTAAGAATTCTTCATGGATTTGTCAATAGATAGATCTGTTTTACTAAAAAAAAAATCAACTTCGCATGTACTTGTTTACGAGATATATATGTGTGTCATTCTTCCTTTAAATGCCAAATCTTCCTTTTATAAAGAGCTATTACTCGTACTATGTTAACTATTCAGCTCTGTACCAATCACAAGAAAAGTGTTAAATCATCATAGATAATTATGTTTGGCATTCTATAGGGTGTAACATCAATATCACAGAAAATTCGGAATATGAATATGAATATGAAACGGACAACATAAAAAGTAGCAAACATTATGCTAATGTACATAAAATGTAAATTGCCTTAATGCCCTTGTGACGTTTTCAATATTGCCTTTGTGCCCTTATTAGACAACAAAAAATGCCTTAGTTCCCTTTAAATTTCTATAATTTCTAAGGCAACTTGGCAGTGCCCTCTTCGCAACGAATTTCAAGGCCTGAAAAAGGGGCTTTTTGTTAGAAAATTTGTATGAAACTTGACTAACATAATTAATTAGATAATTACAAAAGCTTCCTTGTACACTTTCACATCAAACTTTGCATAACCAAAAATGACATTTTCAAAATATAAATCAAAGTTGGGGAGAATCTTTTCCTTAATAAACACATCTTACCATAACACAAATACATCTTGCCATAACTTTTTCACATGACAGCAATACCAAAAAATGTGGGGAACTGTTTCCAAGTGCAAAGAACAAAAAGAGCAACTAAGTTTCTAAAAAATAAACTTTTATGTTTATATAAAATACATTGGTTATTCCAGATAAAACAACGTTGTGTGAAAAGTTGTGCTTGTAGATCATTTTCCAAGCCAGTAAAGCTTGAGCATGAAAAGCAGACAATTTCACTGGCAGTTTGTCAACTTTATAGTCACACATTAACAAAAATGAAAGACCCCCAAGTTTGTCGAAAATAAAATTAGGAATGAAATTCCACAAAGAAGGTTTTTTTAAACAGAATTTTAACCAATTAATTTTGAAGGTATAATTTAACGTAGAGAAATCAATAAAATCAAGACCACCACTTTTAAGTGCATTTAAAACAACAGACTTGCGAATGTAATGCACACGATTCGTCCACAGAAAATTAAATAAAATCTGATCAATGGTTCTGTTAATTTTATTATCTAAATCAGAGGTGCCCAAACTAGGGCCCGCGGGCCACCTTTGATTTGGCCCGCCGAACCGTCCAAGGAGAGAGAGAGAGGGGGTGAGGGTGAGGGCGAGCATGAGATACCTTCGACACAGATTGTAATTTCTAATTTGACATAACAATTTTGTTTGTTTTATAATTAACTACAACAGAGTAAACTGAAATTAAATGTAAATTTATTAAATTTATTCTAAATGCGCAATTCAAGGCGCAGCACTGCGTGCTTTGCGACAAATGACGTCAATAAACGTCAACAAATTAAACGCAATAATGGGGAAATCAAGGCAGTGGCACACAGTCAAGAGATATTTTTTTTAAAAGCTGGGGAAGATGTGTTTTTATTCACAGAAGTCAAATCAAAGGCAATATGTCTAGTTTGCAAACAGTCTGTTGCTGTTTTAAAAGAGTATAATATCCGTCGTCATTATGAAACAAAACATTGTGCAGATTTCTCAAAGTACAGCGGCGAGACGCGACACAGCAGGCTCACGAGCTGCTTGCTGGACTTCGATCTGAACAGAGCGCTGCAGCGTCCTTCATCATCTCTGATGCGGTCTCTGTTTGGCAGTACAGTGAGTGAATCCCTCGTTTATTGCGGTTTATATGGACCGGAACTATCGCGATAGGTGAAAATCAGCGAAGTAGGATCAGTTTTTATTATTATTATTATTATTATTATTATTCTTCTGCCGTAATGCGTCTTGTGCAGACCAAACCGTAAGGTCTAGAGACTTGAAACTTTGTCAGATGGTAGGTCTCAATTTGGGGAGAACGTATCAAAATATGACGCAAATCGGGCTATAGGTGGCGCTACAGCGACTACAAACGCGTACATGTTCATAACTCGTAAACCATTTGTCGTACACTCAAGTGTCTTATATCTCTGGAATCCTTGGCTCAAGACTTAAAAAATGTATATCTCCGATTTCATTTCCGCCTATAAAAATTTTCCGCCATTTTGAATTTTCTGAAAAAAAAAGTTTTCGAACTCCTCATAGACCGTTTGTCCAAATAACGCGAAACTTCACACATATCATCTAGAGACTCTCATGACCAAAAGTTATTCAAATAATTTTGATCGGTGATTCACGCTTGCAACAACACGCTAAAACGTTCGCATAAGGCGGAGACACTTTTGCTAAAATCGTAATAGCTCTGGAACGCAAAGAGATAATCTCACCAAACTTCACATAGTCATGTATAAGCTCAATTTGTGGTCACACCAAAAAAACTGCGATGATTGACCACTTGGTGGCGCTATATTGCGAAAAAAACACTCAATCACCTGTACAGGGTCACATGTTAGTCCAATTGACCTGAGACTTGTCATGCACGGTCTTTGTCCAAGGGTCCATGATGGTCTATGAGGACATTGGTGTATCTCAAAAAACATGACCGTCATCGGCCAATGAACTTTGAGCATCAATTAGACTAGCTTAACGAAGGTCGATCGGAACGAAACTCGATGGGCGAGTTTGACTCAGGGCCCTAGTGGTCTGTCAGAATTTTGAAGAAAATCGGTCACTAGTTGGCGCTAACGAGTTTTTTGCGTCTCTACTCACGTGGTGTTTCACGCATCCACAAAATATTGATATCATCTGATAGATCTCCTCATACTGAACAACTTTGCCTCAAGAACCACTGCTGTCAATCAAATTGTTTGCGAAATATTGGAGATTTTTTAAATTTCAAATTTTTCGAACTCGTCATAGCCCGTCAATCTCACTGGCTTGAAAATTCACACGCATCATCTAGGGACACTCAAGGCAAAAAGTTGTCAAAGGATTTTTGATTAGTTAAACCGTTCAGCAGATACAATTTTTCATATATTTGTGATTTGTCCTATTGTGATTAAAATGTCTATATATCATGTCCAAAAACAAGAAACTTCACAAAACTGTGTAAATGTTAAGAACAAGACATTATGAAGAAACTTGTGAGGTTTCATGTATTTCTGATGCTCGTACGGCTCACAATAAATTATAAACTTTCTATATTTTGAAATCTTAGAAAAGCTGTCATACTAGTTTTGTCCACAAGAGAAATGTCACAGATCTGTGAACATGTTGAGAACAAGTCATTTTGAAGAAATGTGTCAGGTCTCATGTATTTCTGATGCTCATAGGGCTCACAATAAATTACAAACGATGTACATTTTAAAATCTTAGAAAAGCTGTAATACTACTTTTGTCCACAAGAGGCACCATCAGGCTAGAAAATCTTTTTATGTGGAGAACAAGTCAGATTGACATAGACTGACATAAACCGACAGAACAGTTCAGATGTTCAGTTCACAATATTAATATCATTTAATCTTCTCAGTCTGAACATCTTTGAAAGATGTCTATTCATTGTTTGCACAGAGTAGAAACTTCACAGAACTGTGCTCATTAGGAGAACTAGTCAGATTGACAAAAAAAGGTCATAAGAGTTCAAATGATATGACGTGCAGTGTTAAACATATCCACATTGTTATCATTTGATAGAGCTTCCCATACTGAAAAAAATTTGTAACATGTCTATATATCATTTACACAAACTAGAAACTTCATAAAGCTTTGTGTATGTGGAGAACAAGTCAGATTGACATAAACCGACATAACTGTTCATATGTTCAGTTCACAATGTCAATATCATTTGATCTTCTCATTCTGAACATCTTTGAAAGATGTCTATACATTGTTTGTACAGAGTAGAAACTTCACCTCTGCGAGCAGACTTTCAGTCTGATGAACTTGAACAATAGTAAACTAAGAAGCCAAATAACTACATAATATCTTGTCTTTGTCTGTTAGTCAGCTACAGACCAATCTTCTGAAAAATAAGGAATAGCTTCATATCTCTCACTGACACTGCAACCATATGGTTTTATTATTGATTGTGTATTTGGCACTGAACTGTATTGTACATTGAACACTTGGGGATTGTTGCCCATTTAAATTGTTCATTAAAATGCAAAACTTTACAAATAAAACTGCATTAGTGAATCAGATTAAAGTTGTTTTATATTTATTTTAAATATTATGAAATAAATAAACCCATAGCAACTTTAATGTAATACAATTTGATTTATGATGCAAAATTTACTTTTGGCCCACGGCTCTCAATCAAGTTTGATTTTTGGCCCTTCATAGGAAAAAGTTTGGGCACCCCTGATCTAAATGAATACAAGAAGCAACATAGGTTAGCCTAGAAATTCCTTCAGCTTTTGAGAGAAGAACTCTACCGCTAAGGGACAGATCTCTTAATAACCACAAATTAAACTTGCTTTTAATCTTTTCAAGGGCAGGATCAAAATTTAGAGACACACTATCTTTTTCACTCTTTGAAACTACAACACCTAAATAATTAACAGTTTCTTTAACAGGGATGCCATATACAGATACACAGGAGGAGCTTTTCAAGTCTAATAACTCACATTTCTTAATATTATGTATTTCTTAATACAATCCCGAAGCATTTGAAAACAATTGAATGGTATTAATTGCCTGACTAACCTGGCCAGAGTTTTTTTTTTAAATAAGGCTGTATCATCCGCAAGTTGACTAATTAAAATATTTGACAAAACACTTGTGCTACAATAAGAAAGAGATATACAGAGACTGGACAGCCTTGCCGGATTCCTTTTTCTAGATGAAATCTTTGTGTTGTACCATGTCCTAATTTCACTGAACTATGTCCTCCTGCATACAGAGTTTTCATGGCGTTACAAAAATAAGGCTCAAATCCAAAGCGTTCTAAACAAAAAAATATGAAGGGAATCAATCAATAGAATCAAATGCTTTGTAAAAGTCCAAGAAAAGAATTAGACTATCATCCTCAATGAGATCAGAGTAATCAATGAGATCAAATACAAGTCTAATATTATTAAATATATGACGATTCTCCATAAAACCTGATTGATTCTCGTCAATAATGGAGTTCAAAACTGACTTGAAGCGGCTTGCGAAAATAAGAGCAAAGACTTTATAATCATTATTAAGAAGGGTAATAGGCCTCCAGTTGTCTAAAAAAAGAGCATCTTTTTTAGGTTTAGGAATCAAGCAAATGACACCTTGCTTCATACTGACAGTGAGCTCAGAGCAATTCAAGCTCTCTTTAAACACTTCCAGGAGGAAAGGGGATATAAGATCAGAGTAAAGCTTATAGAATTCAGCAGTTATACCGTCATTTCCAGGCGACTTGTTATTTTTTAATTGAGAAATCGCCCCCTTAATCTCATACACAGTAATTGGTGAATCACAAGCATTTTTTCCCTCCTGATTAACAGAATTAACACAATCAAGGTACTTACAGAAAATATCCAAATCAGCTAATTTAAATTTAGATTTATACAAGTTTGAATAAAAATTATAACTTAACTGGGAAATTTCTTTAGGATTATCTGTGACAGACCCTTCAATATTTAACTGATAAATGGAATTGTACGTGGCTCTATTCTTCTCAAGCTTAAAAAATAAGATGACATTTGCTCTCCATATTCCAGCCACCATTGCCTTGACCTAATGTAAGCACCTTCTGCTCTTAATTTATACAGATCATCTAATTTCATTTGCAATTCAACTAAATACGATTTTTGACAGTCTGATAAATTGTCAGGTAAAATCTTGGTAATAGATGAGATTTCACTAACAACTTTCACTTCTTCACACCGCTTTGATTTAGCCAAATTAGAACTAAATTTCCTTAAATATTTCCCAATTTCAAATTTTAACAATTCCCAATTAACACCAAATGAGTTTTCTTGCTTGGCTTTTTTCCAATAAAAATCAATAAGTTTGAATGGTAGCTCTGATTTAACCTCATTATGGTTCATCAATGAGCTATTCATTTTCCCTGATATACCTGGTTTCGGGAGAAAGCAAAATGTTAATGCTAACAGCCCTATGATCTGTTAAAGGAGTCGCTGAGATATTTTTATTTTATTAAGAACTTTAGATATTAACCAAAAATCTATTTGCGAATGACTAGAAGAACTTTTATTGCTCCACGTATACATTCTGTGACGTAACATCACAGTGCGATGCAAACTATGTCTACCTGCAACAAAACTTCTATCGGCTTCAAATGATTCAACATCTTGTTACGTCCCACACTTGGTCTAGGGGTTTAGGGACGTAGCATGGCAACGTTTGGCATATTCAAGGTTGGCTCTGCCAAATATAAACACCAATTTATTTACAAACTCAAGATTGATCACAAAAACAATACAACTTAGGAGGAACAATATCTTCAGAAGGGGGCAAAGGCCAAAACAATAAACAAAACAGGTGATCTAACTGGGAGTTAACCCTCTTCCTAAACCTACAAAGGAAAAAGAAACAAAATACAAGCATTTACACTAACTCCCTAACTAAAGTCAAAAACAGGAGAAAAGAGTTTACAAAACAAAATGGCACCCACCTTCCTACAGTTCCTGTGTACCAAAGAAAATGATACCCAAATGGTATAACTAATGACAAACAAGAAAATAAAGCACTTTGACAAAAGAAAATGGATGTACACAGTCTCAACCTGTGCAAAGTCAACAACAGCAAACAATAACCATGTACACACAGCAACTCTGGGGGAAGTAAGCTCTCAATAAAGCTTCTATGTCTCCCCCCCTCTCAGGATACTGCAAGGTTTATATACACAGCTTCCCTCCTGGATAATCAGGTTCAGGTGGTGTGATTAGGTATCCTGTGGATAGACAAGGGGGAGGAGCCAAGAGAAGAGCAAGGGAACACAGCAAAACAACACAGAGACATGCAACAGAAAAACAATACGTCTCTGGACGTAACAATCTAATCTGAAAAAGCATCTTGAGGTAAGTTGTTCTTGGTCTTTGAAAATTATTTTCTTTATTCCTTATTTTCCCATTTACTCGTTGAGCTTTTTAGCCTACGTTTAATATTTATAAGAATTTGGTCTAATAAAACATAGAATTGACATCCAATTAATCATGCGTTAAATAATGTTTTATAAAGCCAATGGCTTTGTGTACTTAATAGACAAACTTTAAACCTTAACAATTCATTACAAATGTTCAGGAAATGGCGCCTTTGTGCGAGTTCATTATCCGAATTGTGAACAAATTGTTGTTGTTTTTTTTCCATCTTTTTAAATGAATCAATTTGTTTTGTTTACAAAAATATTGTCAATGAATTATTCACAAATTTGATAGATCTGGGGTGTGTTTCCCAAAAGCATCGCTAGATAACTATAGTCATAAATTCCATTGAACTTCATTGCGTCCATATTTGATTTGCGAAACGCATCCTGACTAAGTTTGACTGTTGACTCTCTCGATTCTGTTGTGGCGGTTGTCTTTCCATAGAGAGGATAATAAGTGAAAGAATCACTCAAAGTTTTCTCTATTCATTACCTAAATCTGTTGTGTTATTTGGAGAATTGTGCTAGTTGTTTTTTTTCTTGCTTTCATTTATTGTTAAGACCACACTTACTGACTGATAATTGCTGCAATAGAAACATATTTATACTAGGGATAGTTAAAATGACACAGAATGACTTTTGTCATATTTTCCCCCCAAACCTATTACTTTCTTGTGAAACACAAAAAGAGAATAATGGTGGTGGAGGGATGCAAAAAACTGTTGCGACACAGTAGGTGAGTCAGCTATGAATATATAAGCCAGAGATGCCCAAACAAGGGCCCGCGGGCCAACCTTTGATTTATGTCCCGCCGTACAGTCCGAAGAGAGAGAGAGAGAGAGAGAGAGAGAGAGAGAGAGAGAGAGCGCGCGAGACAGACAGAGACATACCTTCGACACAGATTGTAATTTCTAATTTGACATAATTTAGTTTGTTTTATAGTTGAACTAGAACAGAGTAAACTGAAATTAAATGTTTAAATTAATTTAAAAAAATATTGTAAATGCGCAATTCAAGGCGCAGCACTGCGTCACAGGCTTTGCGACACATGACGTCAAGAAACGTCAAAAAATTAAACGCATTAATGGAGAAATCAAGGCAGTGATTTCACACAGGCACACAGACAAGAGTGTCACTTTTTTCAAGTTGGAGAGTAAACATTTCATTGAATGTAATGCTTTAATTTCTTTGCAGCGCTTCCACTAAGATTTTTTTTTTGGAAGTCCAGACTTCCAGATGTTAGTTTTTGGAAGTCCCATGTATTATCTTTGGAAGTCCCAGGTATTATTTTTGGAAGTCCCTGTTACAGTACTACTACGTTGTAAAGCACAATAATTTTATGCCTGTTACATATAAATATACTAGAAAAGATACTAGAGGGTTAAAGTAACAAATACTTATGAGTTTTGTGCAGAAATATTTATTTAACAGGAACAACACATACATGAAAAACACACTGTCATACAATTTCAAATAAATTTAAGTTGGTGGTAATCACAAATGTAAAACACATCTCCCTTCCCTAGTATGAAATATCCCTATATGTTAGACCTGTGACTTACATATAAACTAGTATGTACATGCATAACAAGAGTAAGTGAAACGCGCAGCTGCTGCAATATCTATCTAACTCCGCCCATTACTATTATTGCTTGGTCTATCATTTCTTCGAAGCGTAGACGTTCTCGTAAGATCGAATATATATATATATACGGTAGTAGATGAAGGATCCGTAGTGGTAGATAATTATTAACATATCCACAAATTTCACGGAGGCGGAGCATTCCGTATCATGCACAGATAACCAGGCTATTTTGGGGAGTTTCGGGAAAGTTTACCCGTCAATATAACACATCTCTCACAGTTTCGCGATCCCCGCACGTTTGTGCTGCATAGTTATCAATTAGTTTATGGCCATAGCTCTCGCTTTTGGCTTTCGCGATCCCCGCAGTAGGCGGAGTTTCAGTAGTTCGCGGGAATTACCATAGTTACATCACTAGTGTACATCTTGACAGGAGTTGTATGGCGAAAGAGATTAAGTGACCTGCTGTGTCCTTATCAATGGAGTCGCTTAGCATACACGCCTACGGCGCATGTGGTGATTTACAATGCATTTGGTCACGTTGCAATGCACATGTACGTCGAGCGCTCTGTGATCTGGCGTAAAACCATTAAACAGGACATCCCGCGGACTTCCTGAACTTAAAATTTCGGCGTACGCTGGCGATTTTCGGACGTAAATTACGCCCGGACGCCCGTTAACGGAGGCGCTGTCTTTGTAGTGTTTTTTGTCTACTACAAATTCAAGCTCCTGTTTACTGAAATTTAAAAAATGGTATGAATGATAAGCACTTTGAGTATGTTCTTGTTACATTAAAATGACACTTGTTGGTTTTATTGCAGCTAATTAATATTTAATTTATTTTGATACATTTTTGCACAAAGATTGCCCTCATTGTTTTAGAAGTGCTGTGGAAAACTGATGTTAAAAATAAAATGTAACAGAAAACCAAATCCTATGATGGGTCGAGTTAATTTTTATTTACAGGTTGTAAACTTAATACAGGACATCAAGTTAATATGGTCTTTTGTGTTAAGTATTTCAAAGTATTTAGATTACGTTACTAAACTTGAGTAATGTAACGAAATACGTTACAAATTACTTTTTAAAGCATGTATTTTGTAATCTGTAGTGAAACACATTTTAAAAGTAACCTACCCAACCCTGTCAATGACATCTGGCAGTTTGTCCTTTGCACTAGGAAGAACAGCTTGGCAGATTTTGACCACATGAAGGCGAATGTCTTCGTGCACCGATTCTGGAATCCCTCCGTTCCTCAGATTAAAAAAACGTATATAAATCCATTATATTGTACCTCACCACTAAATGATGTCGCTATAAAGCGCGCACATGCGCCGTACAAATCGTGCAGGTACGAAGCTGTCGTAATTTAAGAGGAAGTGGTCATAGAATCGCGCATTTCCGGTACGGAAATCAAGTAGTCAACAGCCAATCAGCACGTCTGTGTGCATTCGGCAGCTCAACATAAACGCCTGTGATTGGTTGATCGGCTCAACGTTGCAATAAACAACAGTTCAGTCTTTGAAATCAAGGCTTTTGAAGTCTTCCGTTTTTTTCAGCTCTTTGAAGTGAACCCATTCCGGCATTCGAAGCCTTTCACTCGGTTAATTTACGTTACCATACCTTGCAAGCACATACTTTCCACAAATGTCACAAGTATTAGATGTTTTGCCGATGGTGTCATGGCAGCTGTCCTGTAGCTCAGGCAGTAGGGCGTCAGCGCTTCCATCGGCAAGGTCGTGGGTTCGCTCCCGGGGAGAACAAGACCTAGCATAATGTCTTCTCTGCACGCAGTTTAGGTCGCTTTTAGGTCTGCCAAGTGGTAAGCAGACATTTATTCTCCATTCGTTCATAATGAATCCACTTGCTTTTTCCTCCTCTTATAGAGAAATTCAGAAGTACGGTATATTTATGCATGGTAAACCTGCGATATAGCGTCGGTAATTACCGACTAGCACCAACAGGGGGAAACCTCCGCTATAACATCGGTAATTACACAGCACCCACTACCATAAATGACATTGAAATCATTTAAATCCACAATGGCAGGGAGACCACGAGCAGTAACAACTTTTGTACCAGATAACGGAACTAGTCTTGCATTGTTTCTGTCATATCTGCAAGTATTGGCCTATCGTAACCAGTTTCGGCGCACAGACATGTTTCCGAACTTACTGATTATGCATGTGAATAATTATCCGTGATTGGTGAATGGTGCTTTAAATAAACTTGAAACTGTGTTAAAAACAGCTTTGTTTGGTGTCTTTCCATGTTATTAAAGCTGTTTTGGGTCTATTTTAATGTTACTAAGTACAGACGCTATAGCGGAGGTTTCCCCCTGTTGGTGCTAGTTGGTCATTACCGACGCTATATTGCAGGTTTACCTCATGCATTTATATCACATTTTCCTCTATAGACCTCTGCTAAACCTGCTAATGCACTTGCAAAGCTTTCGTGTAGCTCAATCCTGGTGCTTACGACGCCAAGGTCATGGGTTCGATCCCAGGGAGAGCAAGAACTGATTCAATGTGCTCCTTGAGTACAATATTAGTCACCTTAGATGAAAGCCTATGTAAAATGTACATGTCATGTCAATCATCAGTAATGAACAAAATGTTAAAGTGAAGCTCTTTTACCCCTGCCTCATACACTTTGTAATGAACCATTTTCGAATAGCTTTTACTTTAACAATAATAATATAGTTGGAACAGAGGACCCACCTACAGACAAAACTAATTTTGGTTACCATAATTTGCCTTTCAAATGACAAATGATTAAAACAATTAAATATCTATACAATAAAATATCGAATACTTTTATTTTTTCCCTTCCACATTTAGTTTTTATGTGCCACAAATAAAAGGATTTTAGTTTTTTAGGAATGGAGGAAAAGCGACAAGATGATATACACTGTAAAAAATAATCTCGTAAAAAAACGGTAATTGACTGGCAGCTGCGGCTGCCAAACAAAAACCATAAAATTAAAGTAAAATATCTTAATTCAAATAAAGTGCAAAAACAATAATTTTACGGAAATTTTCATTAAAAATTGTAGTGAAAAAACATGTTATTTTACAGATTTTTCCCGTGTTTAAAGTAAGATATTTTACCTTTTTTTTACGGTTTTTGTTTGGCAGCCGTAGCTGCCAGTCATTTACCGTTTTTTTATGATTTTTTTTTACAGTGTAAAACTGTTATTTTAGGATCTTTCTAGATTATTATGATCAAAAACCTTCAGGATAAACACTGTTATTTTACAGGTATTTACTAAATTATTACAGTCAAACACCTTTAATTAAATGATATTGCTAAGAGTTCTATGGTTAAACACTGTTATTTTACAGGTATTTACTAAATTATTACAGTCAAAAACCTTCAATTAACTGATACTGCTAAGAGTTCTATGGCTAAACATTGTTATTTTACATGTATTTACTAAATTATTACAGTCAAACACCTTTAATTAAATGATATTGCTAAGAGTTCTACGGATAAAGACTGTTATTTTACAGGTATTTACTAAATTATTACAGTCAAAAACTTTCAATTAACTGATATTGCTTAGAGTTCTATGGATAAACACTGTTATTTTACAGGTATTTACTAAATTATTACAGTCAAACACCTTTAATTAAATGACATTGCTTAGAGTTCTATGGATAAACACTGTTATTTTACAGGTATTTACTAAATTATTACAGTCAAAAACTTTCAATTAACTGATATTGCTAAGAGTTCTATGGATAAACACTGTTATTTTACAGGTATTTACTAAATGATTACAGTCAAACACCTTCAATAAAACGACAGTGTTAAGAGTTCTACAGATACACACTTATTTTACAGATTTCCTAAATGATTACAGTCAAACAATAAATAGTCAAGACGTGCTCAAGATTTAAAATTAAGTTTTATTTTGGCAGATAAAATAAGTATAAACAGTATAAAAAATAATTAAAATCATCTCAAACTTCCATTTGCAGCATTTGTTTACATATAATTTAATAGTGTTTAAATTATGTAAAACATGTAATCTAAAATCACAATTATTGAATAAATAAAATACAAAATTTAAATTACTTCAGTAATTAACAATAGTTTATCAAATTCTCAAACTAGGATTATGGTGACAATCTAAACATACTGAATACAAAACTGTAACACTTTACAAAATGAACAGCACTTATACAGCGTTTATTAAAATTATACAGCATTTATTTATTAAATTTATGACTGGAGTAATGATGCTGAAAATTCACCTTTGCTAACAAGAATGAATTACATTTTTAAATATTTTCAAATAGAAAAGTTATTTTAAATTGTAATATTATTTCACATTATTACTGTTAGTATGAGTAATTAAATAAATGCAGCCTTGCAGGTGAGCAGACGAAACTTCTTTTAAAAACATAAAAAATCTTACGATCCCAAACTTTTGAACAGTGTGTGTGTGTGTACACTACCGGTCAAATGTTTTAGAACAGTAATATTTTTGTATGTTTTTAAAGATGTCACTTCTGCTCACCAGGGCTGCATTTATGCTATTAAATTATAAAAAAAAAAAAAAAAAAAGAAAATAAGCTGTAATATTGTGAAATATAATTAAAATGCATATTAACTGTTTTCTATTTGAATATATTTTAAAATGTAATTTATTCCTGTGATGCAAAGCTGAATTTCCAGCATTACTCCAGCCTTCAGTGTCACATGATCCTTCAGAAATCATTCTGATATGAGGATTTGCTGCTCAAGAAACATTTATGATTATCTATTATCAATGTTGAAAACAGTTCTTTTTATGATTCTTTGATAAATAGAAAGTTCAAAAGAACAGTATTTATCTGAAATAGAAAGCTTTTGTGACATTGTATACCGTTCAAAAGTTTTGGGTTGGTAAGATTTTGTTTTTTTGGGAAAGAAATTCATAAACTTTTTCAGCAAGGATGCATTAAAGTGACACTATAGATATTTATAATGTTGCAAAAGCTTTATTTTTCAGATAAATGCTGTTCTTTTGAACTTTTTATTCATTAAATAATCCTGAAAAAAAATTTACACAGCTTGTAACCAAGACTCCGTTCTCAGTTCACTCATTTACAAAGCTCTTATATAGATTTTTTTTTTGTCTTAATCCTAGTTTACAATATTAACACATGCTAACAACACACAGTAACGTTAATGTTAGCTAATACATTGAACTATGTAATGTCGTTATCGGGATTAGATTATTACTTAAACACATTACATCACAATGTAGCAGACTATATTTTTTTAATAAAAGCTAAATTATTTAACTTACCTTCTGTAGTTGTCCGGTAACGTTACGCGTTGGTAAAAGTCGTTGGCCATATTGCATTTTTTCTTGTTTGTTCACCATTAACAATCCGCAACTTAAATTTGCCTAAAATATAAAATTTTGCAGTCCGACGTAAAATAATCAATGTAATAATCCATGCAAAACCGAGCTGAAGTAGTACTGTGCACTGCAGATGGCGAGCTGCAACGCACACAGACAGATAGCGCGCGCGCGCGCGCACACTCGCTTTCCAACAAACGGATTCAAATTTGAAAAAAGGCGCGCACGCTGTAGAAGGCGCGCACATTTGTCATTGGCCAGATTCCTGGATGAAACTCAGCATAACCAATCATGCTCAAAGCAACACAGACATACAATAGCCTAATGTGGCATTTGTAGGCTGTTGTATTAAATAATTGTTTAAATTGGGTTTTTATTGCACATATATATGTGTATATATTGAGTATATATTATATATTGTTTTTTTTATTGCAGTGCATGATATATATGGTAATACAATGGTAATATATATGGCAATCATGCACTGCAATAAAACTTTATTGTATTATACAATTATAAATTGTATTATTGTATTTTATTTATTATAAATTATACAATTTATTTACCTGACATTTCCTTTAGAAATACTCTGCCTAATAATGTCAACTCTCATTTTCACTTTTACTGTGTGCCACTGTTACACAACCTGTTGGTTTAGGTTTAATCTTCTGTCCAAAGCAACACTTGTTTGCTAACATTGCATAATCAGGCATAATATTATGACCTTCCTAATATTGTGTTGGTCCCCCTTTTGCTGGTAAAAAAAATCCCTGACCCCCAATATGTTAGCAACAGATCCTTTAAGTCTTGTAAGCAATGCACACGCACCTGGCCACCATGATGCAAAAGAAAATATGATTCATCGGAATCTGTGCTCCGTGGTCCAGTTCTGATGCTCACGTGCCCACTGTTGGCACTTTTGGAGGTGAACAGGAGTCCGCATGGACACCCTGACTGGTCAGTGGCTATGCCGCCCCATATGCAACAAACTGAGAAGCTCTGTGTATTCTGACCCCTTTCTATCAGAACCAGCATTAACTTCTTGAGCAGTTTGAGCTCCAGTAGCTCATCTGTTAATCCTTACGCTTGCCCATTTTTCCTGCTTCTAACACATCAACTTTGAGCATAAAAACAGCTTGGGCTTTTGCATGGCTTTTTGTTTGTGGACTTCTCGTCTGCATTTGATCTTTTGCAGCCTGCCGTATATTAAAGATACTTAAATGTCTTGATTGAACAAAGGGCTAATCCTAGCTTAGTCTTAACCCTGTCTGTGAGACCAGACCTGGGTTTGGGGTTAAGGTTATTAAGCACCACAATGCTGTAAATATGAGTGGTAAACTTGTAAGTCCTGATCTTTATGAGTAGAAGATGTGTCAGTTAGAAACATGTCAGAATACCACAATATTTAAAGGTATTTGGCATTGACATTGTCAGGCTTTTAGGGTTAGGGTTAGGTAAGCTAATGCATAAAACTTAGCGTTCATCAAATGTATATGTGATATGTGTAAATAATTGAGTTTGATTTATTTGTATGTGATTGTTTTTTGTTGTTTGTTCGTTGTTCTTTGATATGAATATTGGTTGTAAATATATTGTGTTCTAGAATAGGTTATTCATTTCAAGTTCATAATTTTGTGATTGGTTGTACGTGTGACGTGCACGTCGTTGCGTGGCGGGATGAAGGGAGTTCTCGCGAGAGACTTCATTCACGTTAAAAAGTTAAGTAAATGAACATGCGGGTGACTGAGTGTGATTTATAATCAACATATATCACTCCCTTACAGGTATGCACGGTTGGAAAGACAGGTTTGAGTGTCATGAGTGTTTTGTCAAGCATATTCGAGTGTTGTGCGGGTTAAGTGTTTTCAGTATCAACGTGTTCAGTTAACTCAAATGTACCGCGATAGCGCGCGCGCGCTGACGATGCCGCACCACACAGGAAGTGTTTGTTATATGTGCTTTAATGCTTTCGTTACTCGTTGTTTCTGTTAAGTGTAAAGCTATGTACTAGTTGTATATAATTTGTGTATGTGTCTGTTTCTGTTGTATTCACGTTATAAGGTTAAATGAATGAACATCGCGGGTGACTGAGTGTGATTTATAATCAACATATATCACTCCCTTACTCCCTTACAGGAGTTTTACATATATAAACAATAAAGTTTACTGTGGCTTCTTAAGAACACATCTGATGCACATTCTTGGATCTTCATTTTCTAGAAGTAGGCTAGAATTATTCATTTACAGAAAAATATGGTATAAATAAAACAATGTATTAATTTTACATATATTGTTCGTAATTTTACATGGATTTGTATGCATTGATGTATTGAATGAAAACAGAAAAGATAATAATAAGGTAATTTTCCTGTATTAAAACTGGAAATTACTGTAATTTGTCATTAATGATATAATCCTTAAAATAATGGTCAAATTGTTAATTATTACATATATTGGTTGTAATTTTACATGAATTTGTACGTAATGTATAAAAATAGAAAAATACTGTAGAAATAATACAGTAATTTTCTGTATAAAAAAATAAGAATTACTGTAATTTTTCATTTAATGATATAATCCTTAAAATAACAGTCAAGTTGTTAATTTACTGATATTTATTGTCATTTTATATGAATTTGTATGTAATGTATAAAAATAGAAAAAATACTGTATAAATAATACAGTAATTTTCTGTATAAAAAAATAAGAATTACTGTAATTTGTCATTAATGATATAATCCTTAAAATAACAGTCAATTTGTTAATTTACTGATATTTATTGTAATTTTACATGAATTTGTACGTAATGTATAAAAATAGAAAAATACTGTATAAATAATACAGTAATTTTCTGTATAAAAAATAAGAATTACTGTAATTTGTCATTAATGATATAATCCTTAAAATAACAGTCAAGTTTTTAATTTACTGATATTTATTGTAATTTTACATAGTTTTAAACATAATTTAGATTTACAAAAAAATACTGTAAAAAATTAGAGTTATTTTCTGTAAAATTAGGATTTTTTTTTACAGTGTACTGTGAACAACATATCTAAATAAATGCAGAAACCAGTTAAAGGTAAACAGCAGACAATCAATTCATGAGATAAAATTCATGTCGTTAAAAATCTGTTACCCTTATACAGTTGCTAGGGTAATGTAATCTAAGGGCGTGACAATTAATATAACAGTTACAGACCACATTTCTAGGCAGAAAGACCCAATAATAAGTCAACAGTTCTGTTTCATAATACTCTGTGTTAATTATTTGTTTACAAGAACTAATTTCTTCTCTTGTGCACTAAAGAATAATAGTTCTCGTTGCATCCTTGTTTCTGGACTGAAGAAATAGCACTCAGATATCTGTTTCATTCCAGTGTATAGCCTTAAAGAACTGACTTAAAATTGCATCATTGGCAAAAGACTCATTGTGTGATCCTTAGCTGACATCTAGTGGCTGTAGTTGGAATGTTGTTATTTTCATGTTAACATCTTAAAATTGTTCCAGTAAATGCATCTCATAAATGTAGTTCTTTAAAAGTCGTTTACATAAAGTCTTGCTTTTTTATTATATATGAGAGCACATTTATGCTAATTATTACAATTAGCATAATTATAATAATTAACATTATATTAATTAATTATTCATTAATTACGCTGACAAAACTAATTTTGGTTGCCATAATTATATAAATGAAAGACGCATATGCCATGCGTCTTTCATTTATATAGATAAAAAAAATTTAGGAATAGAAGAAAAAAAAACACTCAAAATACAACTTTTTTTTTTAGCTACAAGATAAGAATATAAAGAGTAATAGTTCTCGTTGCATCCTTGTCTCTGGACTGAAGACATAGCACTCAAATATCTGTTTCATTCCACTGTATAGTCTTAAAGAACTAACTTAAAAATGTGTAATTAGCAAAAGACATTGGCATTCATTGCGAATGAATGACATTTAAATAAATACAGAAACCAGTTAAAGGTAAACAGCAGAGAATGAATTCATAAGTTAAAATGTATGTTGTTGAAAAATGTGCTATCCTAAACAGTTTACCTAGAGTGAGGTAAAATTACCCTAAAATAACATGAACTAGTTTGTTTCATAGCATTCATGGCTTCATGTATAGAACTAATTTCAATGTGCATATGTGCATATGCATAATAATATTTTAATTGCATTGATTGAGATAAACAGTCCGCTGTGCATTAAGAAATAACATGAACTAATTTGTTTCAGTGCATAACTTCATGCATAGAACTATTGTTATTGTGCATATGTGATATGGCATTGCATAGGGCAAAACAATCTGTTGTTTATTGAGACATTATCTAATTAAGTGCATTGCATTGCTGACTTTATGCACAGAACTATTTCTCATGTGCATATGCATTGAACTAAACAATAACACGAACTAAACAATCTTTTGTGCATTGAGAAATATAATGAACTACTTTGTTTCATTCCATTGCTTAAATCATGCATAGAACAAATGTTATTGTGTATATGTGATATTACATTGCACTGAGCAAAACAATATGTTGTGCATTGAGATATAACATTAACTAATTTGTTACATTGCATTGTTTACTTAGTGTATATAACTAATTTTTTTGCATTGCTTTGTGCACAGAACTAAATCTCATGTGCAAATGCATTATTGCTTTGCATTTTTTGAGCTACACAATCAGTTGTACATTGACAAATAGCATGTAATAGTTTGTTGATTGCCTTGTTTACTCTGTATATAGAACTAATTTGTTGCATTGCATTGCTTTGTGCACAGAACTAATTATCATGTGCTTATGATGGACTTCTTTGCATTGTTTGCTTTGCTTTACACTGTTCGAGCAAAACAATGAGTTGTGCATTGACAAGTAGTATGAACTAGTTTCTTGCATTACATTGCTTTGTTTACAGAACTAATTCTCATGTGCATATGCATTATTGCTTTGAAATACAATGAACTAGTTTGTTGCATTGCAACTAAACAACAAGTTGTGCATTGACAAATAGCATGAACTAGTTTGTTGCATTGCTTACTTTGTGCATATAACTAATTTGTGCATATTGTGATATTTCATTGCACTGAGTAAAACAATATGTTGTGCATTGAGAAATAACTAACTAATTTGTTGCATAGCTTTGTGCACAGAACAAATTCTCATGTGCATTTGCATTATTGCTTTACATTAGTTGAGCTAAACAATAAGTTGTGCATTGACAAATTGGTTGAACTAGTTTGTTGCTTTGCTTGCTTTGTGCACATAACTAATTTGTGCATATGTGATATTTCATTGCACTAAAACTAAATCTCATTAGTACAACATTAGCATCTTAGTATCTAGTAAATCTCATCTTAGTAAATCTCATTAGCACAACATACTGTTTTACTCAGTGCAATGAAATATCACATATGCACAAATGAGTTATAAGCACAAAGCAAGCAATTACAACAAACTAGTTCAAGCTATTTGTCAATGCACAACTTATTGTTTAGCTCGACTAATGCAAAGCAATAATGCAAATGCACATGAGAATTTGTTCTGTGCACAAAGCTATGCAACAAAATAGTTAATGTTATTTCTCAATGCACAACATACTGTTTTACTCAGTGCAATGAAATATCACATATGCACAAATGAGTTATAAGCACAAAGCAAGCAATTGCAAAAAACTAGTTCAAGCTATTTCTCAATGCACAACATATTGTTTTACTCAGTGCAATGAAATATCACATATGCACAAATTAGTTATAAGCACAAAGCAAGCAATGCAACAAACTAGTTCATGCTCTTATCAATGCACAACTGATTATTTTGCTCGAACAATGCAATGCAATAAAGCATAAGCACCATGATAAATAGTTTTGTGCACAGAGCAATGCAACAAATTAGTTAATGTTATTTCTCAATGCACAACATACTGTTATGCTCAGTGCAATGAAATATCACATATGCACAAATTAGTTATGTGCACAAAGCAAGCAATGCAACAAACTAATTCATGCTATTTCTCAATGCACAACTGAATGTTTAGCACGGCCAATGCAAAGCAAATAACGCATATCCACATGATAAATAGTTTTGTGCACAAAGCAATGCAACAAATTAGTTAATGTTATTTCTCAATGCACAACATACTGTTTTGCTCAGTGCAATGAAATATCACATATGCACAAATTAGTTATGTGCACAAAGCAAGCAAAGCAACAAACTAGTTCAACCAATTTGTCAATGCACAACTTATTGTTTAGCTCAACTAATGTAAAGCAATAATGCAAATGCACATGAGAATTTGTTCTGTGCACAAAGCTATGCAACAAGTTAGTTAGTTATTTCTCAATGCACAACATATTGTTTTACTCAGTGCAATGAAATATCACAATATGCACAAATTAGTTATATGCACAAAGTAAGCAATGCAACAAACTAGTTCATGCTATTTGTCAATGCACAACTTGTTGTTTAGTTGCAATGCAACAAACTAGTTCATTGTATTTCAAAGCAATAATGCATATGCACATGAGAATTAGTTCTGTAAACAAAGCAATGTAATGCAAGAAACTAGTTCATACTACTTGTCAATGCACAACTCATTGTTTTGCTCGAACAGTGTAAAGCAAAGCAAACAATGCAAAGCAGTCCATCATAAGCACATGATAATTAGTTCTGTGCACAAAGCAATGCAATGCAACAAATTAGTTCTATATACAGAGTAAACAAGGCAATCAACAAACTATTACATGCTATTTGTCAATGTACAACTGATTGTGTAGCTCAAAAAATGCAAAGCAATAATGCATTTGCACATGAGATTTAGTTCTGTGCACAAAGCAATGCAACAAATTAGTTATATACACTAAGTAAACAAATGTAATGTAACAATGCAATGTAACAAATTAGTTAATGTTATATCTCAATGCACAACATATTGTTTTGCTCAGTGCAATGTAATATCACATATACACAATAACATTTGCACATGATTTAAGCAATGGAATGAAACAAAGTAGTTCATTATATTTCTCAATGCACAAAAGATTGTTTAGTTCGTGTTATTGTTTAGTTCAATGCTTATGCACATGAGAAATAGTTCTGTGCATAAAGTCAGCAATGCAATGCACTTAATTAGATAATGTCTCAATAAACAACAGATTGTTTTACCCTATGCAATGCCATATCACATATGCACAATAACAATAGTTCTATGCATGAAGTTATGCACTGAAACAAATTAGTTCATGTTATTTCTTAATGCACAGCGGACTGTTTCTCTCAATCAAAGCAATTAAAATGTTATTATGCATATGCACATATGCACATTAAAATTAGTTCTATACATGAAGCCATGAATGCTATGAAACAAACTAGTTCATGTTATTTTAGGGAAATTTTACCTCACTCTAGGTAAACTGTTTAGGATAACACATTTTTCAACAACATACATTTTAACTTATGAATTCATTCTCTGCTGTTTACCTTTAACTGGTTTCTGTATTTATTTAGATATGTCATTCATTCGCAAAGAATGCCAATGTCTTTTGCCAATTACACATTTTTAAGTTAGTTCTTTAAGGCTATACAGTGGAATGAAACAGATATTTGAGTGCTATGTCTTCAGTCCAGAGACAAGGATGCAACGAGAACTATTACTCTTTATATTCTTATCTTGTAGCTAAAAAAAAGTTGTATTTTGAGTGTTTTTTTTCTTCTATTCCCAATTTTTTTTATCTATATAAATGAAAGACAATTTATGGCAACCAAAATTAGTTTTGTCAGCGTAATTAATGAATAATTAATGAATATAACGTTAATTATTATAATTATGCTAATTGTAATAATTAGCATAAATGTGCTCTCATTTATAATAAAAAAGCAAGACTTTATGTAAACGACTTTTAAAGAACTACATTTATGAGATGCATTTACTGGAACAATTTTAAGATGTTAACATGAAAATAACAACATTCCAACTACAGCCACTAGATGTCAGCTAAGGATTACACAATGAGTCTTTTGCCAATGATGCAATTTTAAGTCAGTTCTTTAAGGCTATATATACACTGGAATGAAACAGATATCTGAGTGCTATTTCTTCAGTCCAGAAACAAGGATGCAACGAGAACTATTATTCTTTAGTGCACAAGTGAAGAAATTAGTTCTTGTAAACAGATAATTGAAACAGAGTATTATGAAACAGAACTGTTGACTTATTATTGGGTCTTTCTGCCTAGAAATGTGGTCTGTAACTGTTATATTAATTATCACGCCCTTAGATTACATTACCCTAGCAACTGTATAAGGGTAACAGATTTTTAACGACATGAATTTTATCTCATGAATTGATTGTCTGCTGTTTACCTTTAACTGGTTTCTGCATTTATTTAGATATGTCGTTCACAGTATATCATCTTGTCCCTTTTCCTCCATTCCTAAAAAACTAAAAGCCTTTTATTTGTGGCACATAAAAACTAAATGTGGAAGGGAAAGAATAAAAGTATTCGATATTTTTTTGTATAGATATTTAATTGTTTTAATCATTTGTCATTTGAAAGGCAAATTATGGTAAACAAAATTAGTTTTGTCTGTAGGTGGGTCCTCTGTTCCAACTATATTATTATTGTTAAAGTAAAAGCTATTCGAAAATGGTTCATTACAAAGTGTATGAGGCAGGGGTAAAAGAGCTTCACTTTAACATTTTGTTCATTACTGATGATTGACATGACATGTACATTTTACATAGGCTTTCATCTAAGGTGACTAATATTGTACTCAAGGAGCACATTGAATCAGTTCTTGCTTTCCCTGGGATCGAACCCATGACCTTGGCGTCGTAAGCACCAGGATTGAGCTACACGAAAGCTTTGCAAGTGCATTAGCAGGTTTAGCAGAGGTCTATAGAGGAAAATGTGATATAAATGCATGAGGTAAACCTGCGATATAGCGTCGGTAATGACCAACTAGCACCAACAGGGGGAAACCTCCGCTATAGAGTCTGTACTTAGTAACATTAAAATAGACCCAAAACAGCTTTAATAACATGGAAAGACACCAAACAAAGCTGTTTTTAACACAGTTTCAAGTTTATTTAAAGCACCATTCACCAATCACGGATAATTATTCACATGCATAATCAGTAAGTTCGGAAACATGTCTGCAGATACTTGCAGATATGACAGAAACAATGCATGACTAGTTCCGTTATCTGGTACAAAAGTTGTTACTGCTCGTGGTCTCCCTGCCATTGTGGATTTCAATGATTTCAATGTCATTTATGGTAGTGGGTGCTGTGTAATTACCGACGTTATAGCGGAGGTTTCCCCCTGTTGGTGCTAGTCGGTAATTACCGACGCTATATCGCAGGTTTACCATGCATAAATATACCGTACTTCTGAATTTCTCTATAAGAGGAGGAAAATGCAAGTGGATTCATTATGAATGAATGAAGAATAAATATCTGGCAGACCTAAACTGCATGCAGGGAAGACATTAAGCTAGGTGATGTTATCCCTGGGAGCTAACCCGGGACTTTGCCGATGAAAGCAGTGACACCCTCCTGACTGAGCTACAGGACAGCCGCCATGGTTCCATCGGCAAAACATCTCCTACTTTTGACACCTGTGGAAAGTATGTGCTTGCGTGGAATAAAGCAAGGTATGGTAACGTAAATTAACCGAGTGAAAGGCCTCGAATGCCGAAATGGGTTCACTTCAAAGAGCTGAAAAAAACGGAAGACTTCAAAAGCTTTGACTTCGAAGACTGAACTGTTGTTTATTGCAACGTTGAGCCGATCAACCAATCACAGGCGTTTATGTTGAGCTACCGAATGCACACAGACGTGCTTGATTGGCTGTTGACTACTTGACAATGCTCAGTGGAAACACGATTGGTACTGCGCACGTGCGAAAACGCAAATTGTATTCTGCGACCACTTCCTCTTATTTTACGACAGCTTCGTACCTGCGCGATTTGTACTACGCATGTGCGCGCTTTATAGTGACGTCATTTGGTGGTGAGGGACAATATGGATTTTTATACGTTTTATGATGGAATGCAAGAATTTCTTTCAAAGGGAAAAATTCCTGACAACTTTACACAGCGTCGGAAGATGACACGGCGTTCATTGTGATTATTTAATTATTAATGATTTCAAGGACTGAGAGAATTTATAATGGGAGAAAGAGGTCTGTTCAGTGCCACATTAACTCTGGGACTGGCAATCACAGTGGAGTCAGAGGCTCTCGAAACAGGGTTATTGCTGGGTTATTGTCCATTAACATTCACAGAGGTAAGCTGTGTCTCACACCCGTGTATTTTAACTGTATTAATTGAATCAGGCTTAAATGTTGGAGCCAAAGTAAGTCTTTTTGGCTCAGGAGCTAAAAAGCAGCATATGCAGTTTATGTTTAGTCTTAGTCTAATTTTGATTTGACACGTGCTACAACACCGATGACTAGCTGGATACCAGCATATGTGGTCATTTCTTTTTGTAGTGTTTAGTTGTGATTTGATTTGATTTTTATTTTTTATTTTATGAGTGCTTGCTGTATGTAGTGACCGCAATATTAATTCATTACGTTCATGTCTAGAGTTCGGGACCAAACGTGAAAGACATTGAGGACCACGCTTCCAAAAAGGAAGAAGCACAGTAAAGCATTTAGTAAAGTTTATCAATACTACTTACCAGGTGTAGTATTTCAATGCATTTTATCATACAATGTTTGCTCAGAGCAATGTACTTTGATGCCAAAGCTTAGATTTTAAAGTGTATGATGGGTCTTAGAAAGATGTCTCTTGCAAGACAGCTCTTTAATTCAGTGTTTCAGTTCACAGTACAAGCTGCTCCACACAAACTCCCATCACGAATGTGCTGAATGTGATTTCAGAACAGCTAAATGGCGTTGTTAAATGCCTCAGCTTTTCTGAAATCAGTGTAAATGATGTTTATGTTTCACAGGGCTTATTGTTTTCATTAAATGGTTACTACATATGCAGCTACACACTGATTCATTATTATGTAGTGTTCACTTTATTACTTTATACAATTAATACAATTGTAATACAGTACAACACATTTGTGGATAGAGATAATGCCAAGGATAAAATAAATAATATACATAAGGCACAAAGGTCTGAAGATTTGAAAGTGAAATATTTTGTATCTTATATATTTTTTTAATATTATACATATATAAATATATGATCGGGCAACCAACTTGTCTTGATCTACTCGATCGACTTGACACAACATCATCACAGACAATATTCTAATTAAACCCCTGCATGTTTCTGACCATCTTTCATTACATTTCATATGCAAGTTACTACTTCTGCAACACCAACCAGTCTACCAGTCACTTTCAGGCGAGACCTGCGCTCTCTTTCTCATTCCCATTTTTTCTCTGTCCTTTCATCCTTCTCCCAAACAGTTCTCATCTCTGGATGTGAATACTGCAATAGACACTTTATTTTCCACTCTAGATAGATAGATAGATAGATAGATAATTTATTGTCATTTCACATGTACAAGTACAGTGTAACGAAATTAAACTTGGAGTCAAGTCTCCTAGCCGCTGCGTGTGCACGCGCCGCCATACTTTTTCCAGAAATTACAGAATGCAGATTAGCAAGCACATAGGAAACATAATAATGCAATTTTTACACACACAGTCCACGAGGTCACGTGTAGGAATTTTTTGGGAGTTTTGGGGGCGGAATAGATAAGAACAGATAGGCAGGACACTCAGACGGTTGAGAGGGAGAGAGTTAGTTAGTCACAGCATCAGATGTTATGAGAACAGCTCTGTGGCTTTGTCCCTGAAGGAAGATAAGGGCGACCAGGCTGACGTCATCATGCTGGATTCCCAACAGAGAAATAGAGGCAGAAAAGTCTTAAAGTCCCTTTTTATTAATAATCCATTTTCGATCTTCGGTAATTTGTCCGGATCATAATCAGTTCAGTCAACGTCTTGTCTAACGTCTTGTCTAGATAATTTCTGTCCGCTCTCTTCCAGGTCACCGTGTGCTACTCCCTCAACCCCTGGCTAACGGATGTTCTTCGTGGACCAAGTTAAGGGCAACTTAGAGAGAATGGCACAAATCAAAAGACCCGTCTGACCTGAGTTTGTATAAATCTCTGCTCTCTACCTTTTCTACTGATGTCCATACCTGCAAATATTTGCATTTCCTCACCAAGATTAAAAGCGCTTCTAACATGCATGCACTTTTCAAAACATTCAGCTCTCTCCTCTTTCCCCCTCCACCATCTACCTCTTTAACTGCCAATGATTTTGCCCATTTCTTTATTAACAAAACTGCGACTATCAGCAGTCAGTTCTCAGCTCTACACACACATGAAATAGACCGACCTCTGATGTAACCAGAAACCTTTTTTCAACCACCTCTCCACTCACAGAGGTAGATGTATCTAAAATTCACATCACTTGTTGATAATTACAAACCTGGCTCTCTCCTACCATTCATATCAAAAACTCTTGAACGTGTTATTTTTAACCAGGTATCTTCTTGTCCTCTCTAAGAATGGCCAGTTGGACATCAACCAGTCTTCAAGAAGGTTAAGGTGGCTTCATCCATTCTGGCTTCAACCGAGACCGCATTACTATCCATTGCTGAAGCTCTAAGGAGTGCAAAAGCTGATTCAAAATTGTCAGTTCTCATTCTTATAGATCTATCTGCTGCCTTTGACACTGTTAATCATCATATCCTTCTGTCTACCCTCTCGTCACTAGGCATCCTCTTCAGTGGTTTGAATCCTATCTCACGGATGGGTCCTTCAGGGTTGCATGGTGCAGGGAGGTCTCCAAAGAATGTCAACTGGTCACCGGTGTTCCACAGGACCTCTTGGACCACTTCTCTTCTCCACGTACACCACATGACAGGGTCCCATCATAGAGGCACACGGCTTCTCCTAACACCGCTACGCCAATGACACACAGCTATTCCTGCCTTTTCAACCAGATGATCCCACGGTGGCTGCGAGAATCACAAGCTGGCTAGCGGACATCTCGGCATGGATGAAAGAGCATCATCTGCAATTCAACCTGGCAAAGATGGAGCTTCTAGTCTTTCCAGCCGATCCAACACTGCAGTATGATTTCACCGTCCAGATCGGCGCCACCACGATTACCCCTTCAAGGTCTGCCAGAACTCTTGGAGTGATCTTTGAGGACCAGCTGACCTTCAAAGAACACATTGCAAAGACGGCTCAATGATGCAGGTTTGCACTGCGCAACATCAGGAAGATCAGGCCCTTCAGTGAGGAGCAAGCTACAACAACTTCTGATGCAGGCCATGGTCTTGTTAACTTGGCTTGTTAACTGCAATGCTCTTTTGGTCAGACTTCCTGCTAGTTGAATCAAACCCCTGCAACTGTTCAGAACGCCACAGCTTGTCTGGTCTTCAACCAACCCAAAATAACTCATGTCACACCACTCCTCATTTCACTACAGTTGCAGCACGCTTCAAATAAAGCACTGACTCTTGCGTACAGAACTTACACAAGCTCAGCACCTTCATACTTCCACTGAATGTTACAAATCTACACACTTACCAGAAACCTTTGATCGATCAATGAGCGACGACTCGTGGTTACATCACAGAGAGGAAAAAATCACTCTCAAGAAAAAAAAATTTCACCGCTCCTTGCTGGTGGAACAATCTCCCTGCCCTCATCCAGAATGCAGTCAAGGTGTAAAAGACTACTGAAAACACATCTCTTCCATGAGCACCTAACATGACACACACATTTTTTTTTAAAATTAATTCTCTTACTCCCCATGCTTGTACTACTTTTTTATATGCAATGTTCGAAACTTTGTATTGTAAGCACTATGTACTTTTGTATCTTCAGGACAGATTGCTTTATGAATTCCTCAAGTTGTAAGTCGCTTTGGATGAAAGCGTCTGCTAAATGAATAAATGCAAATGTAAATATATTATATATATATATATTTATATCAAAATAGATGGTAAAGAGAAATGTTTCAATTTAGGTCAAATAATATCGAATACTGTGCTAGTATAAAGTTGGTTTTACACTATAAGATTGTGCTGCTGGTATCGTGTCTGGGATGGACAAGATTTCAAACATGTTTTTAAATAAATATTTCAGGTGAGTTGTCACATTCAATTGCTTTGTCTTTATTGAATTATGACTTACTGGCACATTAAGAAAACTTTCTTGTGAACTTCAGAGAACATACAGGTATATTCACAAATGGTGCATTAAGATGGTACAGAGTTTTTATAGTTTTAATATGATCAGTGGTCCAAGTTTTACCACAGATATCTTATCTTATATCTTACTGACCCTCCTATGCCTTTTACCATAGAAGTGGAGATTCATCCTATGTTCACCTAGTGGTCCATATGCTTATGCTGATTTTGGTTTGACGAAGGTTGACGAAGTTGTGTTCAGATTTTGTGGAAGTACACATCTCAACTTGTATGTGCCCCATTTAGATCGGAACCAGCTGATCAGCAGACTCAGAGAAAATGGCCAGTGTGAATGAGTATGAATGGAGTGAGAGATGGTGTCTGAAGAGATACTAAGGCAAATCAAACTTTTGCCAAAACAGCTGTATTTGAATTTAAAATGTGGGCCTACAAGGAAAAATATGCCCAAGTAAAATAATGACCGTGGATGAATTGGAATAAGTTTCCTGGTCAAAACCTAGGTTAATATTGTTGCGGCACCAAGAAACAACAGTGCCACATTTGCATAGCGAATAACTTTTAACTTTCTTTACAGATTATCATGATGGAGCTTATTTTGTATCAAAAGTATTAAATGTTGCCTTGAAACTTTTAACTTGAACACAGTGGGTTGAGTGCTTTCCAAAGACCTAAGAAATGTTGAGATACAGGAGTTTGTTAGGGGCATTATTAGGACTAGCCATCCTGATCACAAGAACAATATATTTAGTAGACTACCTAAGAAAAAATCGAAGGGAAAAAAAGGAAAGAAGGGATTATTGTTTGAGCCATTATTGGGGCTAAATTAACTATGAGATAGGGTCAACCACTTTATTTGTGGATAAAGTGGAAATGTTTTATTTGTGGACATTTTTTAATGTGCATGGATAAAGGGGCAAAACAAGCAGTGCAGCAAAAACAAATACATTACAGATAACTGGTCCAAGTGATAGGGTACACAGGGGCATGGGTACCTGAGAGAGGGATTTTAGTAGATTTAGGGGAGAAAACAGGATTTTTGGAAAAGTTTCGGATATTAAAAAAAGAACTGCACACGTTTTAACTTTATCAAATCACAACCAAAGATTTATTTAGGGGCAATAGATGAAGGCGGGTGTAAAACAACAATATAATATTCAGAGCAGATCATAGGCCCTTGGGCAAGGGCTAAACAACTATTGTGAGGATAGGAGACTTTTGACAAGAATCCATGACGAGGCCAAGGAGGGAGGATGGAATGTTAAGGATGGGCAGATAGATGTGGAAGAATCAGGCAGAACTAGAAGAGGGGTTAGAAAGATAGGAAGTAGAAAGAGAGAAAAAGCAAGTAAGGGCTGAATGAAAATGGAAGACATGATAAGGATGAGGGATATAGCAATGAACCATAATGGGGAAAGAAAGGGAAGGTGAAGAGACAGATGGAAGGAAGGAAGAAAAGGAGGAGATTCTGAAGGAAGACATGGAAGTAAAGCTTAGGTAGATGAGAGGGGAAGATCATCCAGAAATAGACATAAAATTTTATAAAAGTTTAGATATATATAGATATATAACAGATATAGAAATAGAAATAGATATGCAAACAATGAGTGGCAGAAGGGAAGAGATGGACCATGACCAGGAAAAGGAAGAAGATGAGGAGGTTGTTCTGTAAGGTGTTGATCTCCTGTGACAGGAGATCATAAGGCGGATTGAAGGAATAAATGTACCGTATATATATATATATATATATATATATATATATATATCCAGCTTTATATTAATTAGAAGTTATCAGTTGCTTTATATAAATAAAACTTTCATTTTCACTATCTCTCTGGTATTATCGACTCTCAGTTCCATCTGTTACGGCTGACCCCTAGCGGTCGTAACACCAGTTAACATTCATATGTCAGACTTCAGTCAGACATTGCTCTTCAACCATGCTTCAACAATTATTTATAAAAATAAACTCATGGAACAGGCCTAGACAAAAATGATGGTACCCCTAGAAAAGACTGTAAACAATGTGACTAAAGAGACATTAATTCAAGGTGCGTCTACTAATTAGCATCACAGGTGTGTACAATCTTGTAATCAGTCAGTGGGCCTATTTATAGGGCTTCAGGAAGACACTATGTTATCTGGTGACGTGGTGTATACTACACTCAACATGGACCAGGGCAAGTAAAGTAAAGTAAAGCAAAGAAAAGAGTCGTCTCAGGAGATTAAATTAATGTTATAGAAAAGCATGAGTAAAGTAGCTCTCCAAGTAGCTTTTTTCCGTACAATTAGGTCACTTGTGTGCTCAAACAACGCCCCTGAGTGCTGCAAAGCTTACAAGCTAGTCGTTAGTTACATCCTAATTTGACGCTCGGTTTTTTCCTCTTAAACGTAAGATAGGGTATACAAATAAGTGGGGGAGCTGGACCAAGTAAGAATAAAAAAATGTATCACTTTCATACGGAATGGGAGGAGGACTTTTTTTTCACGATGACATTTTCAAAGTGCGTTTGTCTCGTCTGCCAGTCTACCGTCGCAATACCAAAGAAGGGAAATGTGGAGCGGCATTTTCGGACTCTTCATGGAAAATACAACACTGAATTCCCACCGAAAAGCGAGCTGAGAAAGACAAAGGTGAAGGAGCTAAAATCACAGTTGATGGGATGTACAAAAAATGTACATAATTATGTTGTGTTGTGCAACATAAGTGGTTATACATCAACATAAGTTGTAAGAATCCTCAATATATTTCTCAATAAATATAATGGGTAGATCATTTTGACTTGGTCATTTTAAAAGTAGCTCCCATGCAGAAAAAGTGTGAGCACCCCTGGTTTATATTATATCTGTCTGACTCAAGTATATTTCTTTGTTTTTGATTTGCAGATGATGGGGAAATTGTTTTTTTTTTCACATTTCATTGTGTGTAAATATTGTTTAAATATTCATGTTTATAGTAAAACATTTTCTAAATACAATTGTGTTTAAATATGTTCATGGCTTGTATATGTGTGTTTAAAGAATATTCATGTCTCTCTTCCTTCTATCACAGACATCTACACATCATGTTATATCCGCAAAGCCACCAGCATTGTGGACGACCCCACACACCCCTCACACACGCTGTTCACCCTCCTGCCGTCCGCAAAAACGGTATCGAAGAATTTGGTCTCTCACAACCAGACTTTGCAACAGTTTTTTCCCCCATGGTATCAGGCTGCTAAACTCATAACTCATACAAACTGCACTGCTTTTGGACTGTTACCATCAAACTGTGACAAAATTAAACTGTGCACTATATACTGTGTGTATGTAGTTTTTTTCTGTACCTACTGTGTATTATGTCTGCGTATGGTCTGTGCTGTCTGTTTGCACTTTGTGCTCTTATGAGGTTTTTGTTCTATAGTGCCTTGGTCCTGGAGAAACGTTTCGTTTCACTACTTGTATATGGCTGAAATGACAATAAAATCTACTTTGACTTTGTTCATGATTACATTTTCTAAATACAACTGTGTAACATGTGTTTAAATATGTTCATGGCTTATATATGTGTATGTATGTTTTTACAAAGAGATTGAGATTATCGAGATTTTCAATAAATGTTACTTGTAATAACTTTCTATTCATTCTAACGTTTTTGAGCAATAAGTAATTTAGAGGATGTAGTTTGTAGGATGATTATTTGTGTACAAGCATAACTAGATGTAGAGCATTGGTGTCAAACTCAAGGCCCGCGGGCCACATCCGGCCCGGCGTGTAATTATGTCCGGCCGAAATATTAATATTGAAATATTATTACGTGTAAAAAAGTTTGTAAAATCTGCTATAACCCATGGGTTATATGCGGGAAAATACGGTATATGTTTACTGACATACTGCCGGTATACCCATGTGTCTCATTTGCGGAGCTAATGTGGCAGTAATTAAATAATTTAATAAGACGGCACTATAAGACAAATTCAACTGAATGATTTGATTTGTTATTGCTGAAAAGCAAAAATTGTATTTAGATTTCCAGGTTTTGTTATGCAGCATGTCCATATTTTGAATTTGTATAATTTTGACAGGATATATTTTTATGGAGAGCAAAATCTTTTATATATAAATATTTTTAAGTTTTATATAAAATGACATAAGAGTAAAGAAATTTGAATGTTTGTTCTTTTAACTTTTACTTATTTTACTTTACTTGTTTACTTTATTTCTAACTTGTATAATTTTTTATAAATTTATAATTTTTAAGTATTTGTAGTTATTTAAGTTATTTAGTTATTAAAGTTATTTAAGGTATAAGTTGATTTATTCCAGAATAATATTTCTGTCTGTTTTTATTCACATCTAAATTAAAAAAAGGTAAGTTTTAAAAGTTTAGTTTTAGTGTTTTCAAAAAATGTTTATCCTGTTCAGCCCTTGACCTAAAGTTTTTTGGGATTTTGGCCCCCTGTGCAATTGAGTTAGACACCCCTGATGTAGAGGTTAAGAAAACCTACCGCAAACATACCTGGAACCAACCGCGAATGTTCCCGGAACGTTCTATATCCGTAAAGAAAACTTCCCTGGCAAACGTATCGGGAACATTCTAATGTTTGGTTCCCAGAACGTTGGGAAGCTGAGGAGATTGTCGACATTGCCGAACTCAACTGTATTTTGAAACACTGCTCCGAACTGTGGTTCAAAGCATCCATGTCACCCGACTATGGTTAAATGAAGCTTCTGCGCATTTCACAAGTTTTTCGAAGAGTGGTGCTTGCCAAGTCTGCGTTTGACAAACCACACAATAGCACATCTGTCTCAACTCCCACAAAGTTTAAAAGAGGAGTTAATGCACCTCTTGATTTTTGTGAGAGGATTTTTTCAAAGGCTGGAGGGGGAAAAAAAAAGAGTAGGCTAAGCCATTTCACAGCAGAGCAATTAATATTAACAAATAGGAAACCATTGTGGATTGATTTGTGTTATTAATTTTCATTTTTCATGATCAGAATAACCTAGTTATTATTACTATATATTATAGTTATACAGTGAGGATGTTAAAAACTCGCCACACTAACAAAAATACAACATACAACAATACAACATTGCCTTATTGCCTTATTCTGGCCCACCTGAAGGACATCACTGGACCCTTGCTGGATCCTCTCCAATTTGCCTACAGAGCAAACAGGTCTGTGGATGATGCAGTCAACATGGGACTGCATTATATCCTGCAACATCTTGACAGACCTGGGTGTTATGCAAGGATCTTATTTGTGGACTTCAGTTCGCCTTCAACACCATCATGCCTGATCTTCTTACAGCTAAACTGACCCAGCTCTCCTTGCCATCCTCAATCTGTCAGTGGATCACCAGCTTCCTGACAGACCGGCAACAGCGAGTGAGACTGGGAAAACTCACATCCAGGTCTCTCACTACCAGCATTGGCGCCCCCCAGGGGTGTGTTCTCTCCCCACTGCTCTTCTCCCTGTACACCAATGACTGCACTTCTAAAGACCCTTCTATGAAGCTCCTGAAATTTGCAGACCACACCACCGCCATCGGCCTCATCCGAAACGGTGACGAGTCTGCTTACAGACTAGAGGTTGCACAACTGGCTATCTGGTGCAGTTATAACAACCTTGAGCTCAACTTGTTCAAAACAGTGGAGATGATAGTGGACTTCAGGAGGAACAGCCCTGCTCTACCTCCACTCACCATCATGAACAGCACAGTGGCAGCAGTGGAGTCATTCAGGTTTCTGGGCACCACCATCTCTCAGGACCTGAAGTGGAACAATCACATTGACTGCATTGTAAAAAGGCCCAGCAGAGGCTGTACTTCCTTCGTCAGCTGAGGAAACTCAACCTCCCACAGGAGCTACTGATACAGTTCTACTCAGCCGTCATTGAGTCTGTTTTGTGCACCTCCATCACTGTCTGTTTTGGTTCAGCTACCAAATCTGACATCGGGAGACTACATCGCACAATCCGGACTGCAGAGAGGATTATTGGTGCTTCCCTGCCAGTCCTCCAGGACCTGTACTCTTCCAGAGTGAAAAAGAGAGTAGGTAAAATCATCACAGACTCTGCTCACCCTGGAAACACCCTGTTTGAACTGTTACCGTCAGGACGGCGACTACGATCACTGGCCACTAGAACATCTAGGCACAGGAACAGTTTCTTTCCACAGGCCATTTCCCTCTTGAACAGTTGAATTAATAAGAGATAAAATGCTGGGCAGAGCGCAGGGGAAGAAAAACAATGCAGACGGATGTTATGGCTGACAATCTATCCCCTCTCCCACTCCATACAAAAAATCCCTGCATGTGACCACATGTACTGTGTATGTTTATGTAATGTTGTTTGCTATGTAAACTCATGTTGTGTTGTATATGTGCACTGGAAGCTTCAATACCAAGACAAATTCCTTGTGTGTGCAAGCACACTTGGCAATAAAGCTCTTTCTGATTCTGATTCTGTAATTGTTTTTCTTGCAATAAAAAAAAGAAAAAAGAAAAAAGTTCAATCACTCCTGTAACCGGTGAGAAATCATTGTAACGAGAGGTTTTACAGAGCGTATTTCGAGAGAGTTTCGACTACCTCTGATTTCCCGCACGCAGTCACGTGGCTCAACTTCGCTCGCTGTCAGTCTGTTTGAATTTCTAAACTACATTAAGCGTTATAGCCAGCAGTTTCAATATATTTGCTGTGAGTTTTGGTAAATATTAATGCATAATGTGACATGATTCATGATGTGATGTGACACTCCATCATTGATGTACTGTGATGTACCTTAGTATTTTATGTTTGGGGAGAGATGTAGTAATATTTTTGACTTAAATATGTTTCCTCGTGCATAACCCTCGGGTATTCCTTTATAGCCAATGGGTCAGAACCAAAAACCAAACACTTTAAGTATACAATTTATCAATTAAAATAAATCACCATATTTTAGTTCTGTGATATTTTATGGTACTAAGTTGGTCATTAATGGATTATAATTATTGTTTATATTACAGTTAAATAAAAAAAATTTATGGACAGAAGTCCATCTAGAATAAGGAACGGCAGATAGACTGCATTTCTGTAGACTGCATTTTCTTTCTTCTGTAGATAGACTGTAGGCAATGATTTCTTTATCAACAAGTCATTTTGTATTTGTGTGGCCATGCCTTTGAATGAATTTAATTAATGGTATGGCCACACAAATACAAAATGGCTTGTTGATAAAGAAATCATTATAGTTAAAAAGATTAAGATTATAGATGTTACGACCCCAGTCTAGGGGAAACAGGGCGTAACATAAATTATAACGAAGTCCAAGGTTTTCAACTTAAAATCCTTTTATTCAGGAACGGTCTTCGTTATAGAAACATAAAGTGTGCCAAAATAACAAACAAAAACAGCCTGGGTCTTTAAAACCTAACATTTCCAAACAAATTAAATTAAATAAAAGTACATAACTCCCTAACTACCTGTCTAACAGAAACCAGGATAAAATTTCAATAAACAAAAATAGGCACAGTCAGAGGGAGAAAGAGAATACAAACAAACCGAAACAAAAGAAAGTACAACGTCAACAGCGTTGGGCGGGGGAGTGGCATCAGTTCACAGATTACCTTTTTAATACCCAACAATCACTGAGAACTATAACGTTATATAGCAGGGAGCCAAAGCTTTTGGCCTGCTCTTTCACGAGTTCTTTGGGACGCTGCCAACAATGCGTCCTGCCGGCACAACTCAACACACTGAGCCACTAGCCTAGCCCCTCTTTCTTGTGCAGACTCCAGTTTTAAAGGCTGCACCTCCGAAGACGGGCCAATCCGCGGTTGTTAATAATTGAAACCGGAACCTGGAAAAAAAAAAAAAAGGAGAGAGAGAAAGAAAACACAACAACAACAGGGACTCCTGTCCACAATTTCAATGTCTCCAAAAATACGTCAGAGGACGTAACACCCCCACCGATAAGAGACAATCCAAGGTTGTAACAAAACAAAAAACAAATAAACAACAATTTACATCTGATGGTATGTAAATAATTACAAAACAGCTCTAGAGAGCATCTGCAATAACATTATCAGTTCATTTCTTGTGCTGTATTTTCACATTAAAATCCTGCACAATTAATGACCACCAATAAGAGACAACCCAAGGTTGTAACAAAAACAAAAAACAAACAACAAAAAAACCAAATAAACAACAATTTACATCTGATGGTATGTAAACAATTACATAACAGCTATAGAGAGAGCATCTGCAATAACATTATCAGTTCCTTTCTTGTGCTGTATTTTCACATTAAAATCCTGCAGAATTAATGACCACCTCATTAAACGCTGATTGTGATTGCACATGCGTGAAAGAAAAATCAAGGGGTTATGATCAGTGAACACTTCAATTGGGAGTGAACTGCTTCCTAAATACATGTTTAGGAAGTGTTCTGAAATGTTGAAGAGCCAATAGAATAAAAAACTTCTCGTAATGTTTTAATGTGATCTTCCCAGCTATCCGAGTAAATCACAACGTCATCCAAGTAAGCCTCACAGTTTTTAACGCCACACAACACTTTCTGCATAAGCCTTTGAAAGGTAGCTGGAGCATTTCTTATTCCAAAGGCCATGACTGTGTAATTTAGAAAACTGTCTGGTGTTACAAAGGCCGATATTTCAGATGCGCCTTTTGTTAGCGGCACCTGCCAATACCCTTTTAAAAGATCTAATTTGGTTACAAGGCGGGCAACTCGGTCTACACAGTCCTCCATATGAGGCATGGGGAAAGAATCTGGTTTTGTGACACTATTAACCTTACGGTAGTCAGTACAAAATCTATCAGGCTTAGGGACAAGAAGGCAGGGTGAGCTCCAAGAGCTGGAACTGGGTACAGCAAGCCCCTGCTTTCAATAAGTACTTCACTTCCTCCCTCATTATGTCTCGGATTCACGCGGTAGGGATGTTGACGTATGGGACCAGAACCATCGATCTCAATATCATGCACTATCGCAGTGGTCTGAGAAGGAGTATCTGCAAACAAGGTTGGATATTCTTTAATCAACAACATAATACCTTGCCGTTGCAGATTCGAAAGGTAAGACAATGTGTCTTCGAGGTTCAACAACATTTCTGAGTTTTTCAGCCTTGCGGTTTGTTCACAGTTTACTGGATAGTCTTCAGTGACGCGGCTCAGGGATGTTACTGTTGTCACTGGAAGTTTAGATGAAAGATCAACACGTTTCTCAGCAGGAACTCGATTACAGTATGGCTTTAGCATATTCACATGACACACTCGTGTTTTTCTCCTGCGATCTATAGTACGTACAACATAATCTGTTTCACTGATCTTTCTCTCTATTTCATACGGACCACAAAATTTTGCCTGCAATACCAAGCCTGGAACTGGAAGAAATACCAACACTAACTCACCAGGCTGAATATCCCGTCTTACACTCTTTTTGTCAAAGTGAACCTTCATTTTGGTCTGTGCTGTCACCAAGTTCTCTTTTGCCATCGCACACGCTCGATGTAACCTGTCACGAAATTTACTCACATAATCTAGAACAGGCATAGGGGGAACAGATTCTTCCAACAATTGTTCACGCAACATTCTCAATGGACCGTGAACCGTATGCCCGAACTCCAAGTCGGCAGGAGCAAAGCCTAACGACTCTTACCTGGTTCCGCGAATCACAAACATAAGCATAGGTAGTCCCTCGTCCCATTCTCTTTCTGTTTCTAGGCAAAACTTTCGCAACAGTGACTTCAGTGTTTGGTGGAAACGTTCTAATGCTCCCTGGCTTTGCGTTTGGACTCAAGGGAGGAACTGAAAGTCAAGAATATACTGTATAAACTGTTTGCATATGCTTGTAAGACATTCTGGACTGCCCAGATGTCAGCTTTGGCATTGTGGTCTTGTAATCCTGAGCTCAGAGCTCTTTTGATTCTCTATTAAATTGATTTCATTTATTTACGAGTAGCGTCTTTCTTTGACATGGCAAATCAACGGACTGGGGGGAAAGAATAATTTCCAACAATTTGGAGGGGGCACCCGGATTTGCCACAAATTTCAAACACCAAGACTCAACTTTTTGCGCGCAGCACATCAAGGTAAGCAGATACCTTTTTCATAAAAATCTGCAAATTGGAAAATATAAATAAATGAGTTGAGTGTTGGGATGCTGAGTTCATTTTTGAGAGAATAAAAAGAGCTAAAAGTCAAATTGGGTATTTGACTGTTAGGGAGCAGGTTGTCGTATTGTATGCGATACTGTTGGCACACAGTAGGTCATATTGTATGTGATACTGTTAGAAAAGTCAAATTGGGTATTTGACTGATAGGGAACAGGTCGTCATCTTGTAGGTGATAATGTTAGGAATCAGGATATAATATTGCATTGTATGTAATGTTATACGGAATTGGCAAAATAGTCTAAAATAGTAATTGAAACTACATGATTAGTAATTTTTCAACATGAAAAAAGAAACTATTTATGAAAAAAAAGGGGGGAATAATTGATAAAAGCATAACAAATGGGGATGTTTGAAAGTTGAAAAAAATATATGAATGAGAGATAAATTAGTTTGGGGAACCAGCCTCGTAAAAAAGAGGCCAATAAAACATGATGAGGAAACAGTGCTATTGTTGAAATCTGTAATGCAAGTAGCTATAGTAAAGTGTGAAGCGCATAATGGGGGGACGGATATGATAGCGTTGGGTAACTCTGCAGCCGATGAGGCGGCAAATCAAACAGCTGGATATACCGTTCACCAGTTAATAGTGACTTATTGTGATAAACTGACTGACATAACTGTTGATTTCAATAGACAGGACCAGGGGGTAAACCTACCCTGCCAGATAGTACTGCAGTCAGAACACTGAAGGAGGGACATAGCCTTGCGCAAAATCAGTGAGCGAGACATTACTAGAAGAATGACAGCCTGGTGGCACAAATTTATGTATATAATTAGAAGAAATATAGCTAATTGTAAAAGCTGCCAAGAACACAATGTCAAACCAGCATTGAAACCAGGAGCTGGCCATTTTCCAACTAATCAGGGTCCAGGCCACGAAGTGGTTATGGATTTCACTGATATGATAGTACCAGTTAATGGGAAACGGTATCTACTAGGTGTTGGTAGATGCATATAGTGGATGGCCTGAAGCATACCCTTGTAAGAAAGAGGATGATGTCTCTGTGGTCAAATGTTTGGTGAATCAGTAAATACCACGCCATGGGTTTCTTAAATAATGACCTTTTAGAGCAGGTCGAAAATACTATTGGATTGAAACATAGGTATGGTGCCGTGTGGCACCCCCAAAGCCAGGGGAAGGATTTGTTTTCTCTTGTATAGATTTGGCAAACGCTTTTTTCTGCCTCCCTTTGCATGAGTCCTGTAAGGACTGCTTAGCATTCACCCATAATGGAATAAAGTACTTCATGACATTATAGACAGGGTAGACCTGATAGAAGGGACCGTGATTGTTCAGTATGTGGATGACATTTTTACTGGCATCAACGAGTCGGGAAAAATCCTTAGAATCAACTAAGATGGTTCTAAAGGTATTGGCTGAAGCAGGACTTAAGGTGAGAAAGGAGAAACTGCAGGTGGCGAGGGAAGAAGTGACTTTTCTGGGAAGGGTGATAGGAGGGAAAGGCACAGGCTTAACCAGACAGAGTATAAACGTATGAATTTAAATAGAGATAACAGATTGATTATATAAAACTTAATATATAGAAGAGGACAAATTAAAGATAAAGGAGGAGTTAATAAAAAATAAAATAAGTGATGAATAAAAATATAAGAAGAATGCATGTGTTTAAAATAGTATATCTTATATTCTAAAGACATTTAAGATATGCATCTCATTATCCCTGAAGGCTGCATGTAAAATGATTCATGGCAGTGTAAAATATAATAACTTGAGCAGAGTGTTGAATGAGAGCGGGATTGGGTGACCAAATGAAGAGAAAAATAGTTTAAAAGGGAATTCTTTGATGATGGTTGAGGAAAACCTTATTCACCACCATTAGATTATTTTGAACACTGCATGAAAAAATTGAAAAATGATGACTGATTTTATGATAGGGAAAATTATTGAATTGTATTAAACTCTGATGAATTGAAGATAGATTATTGCTGCATAAGGCAAAGAAGAAATGGCTTGCTTTTTCCTGCAACGAAGAATTTGCTTAACTAATAGAATGGGGGAATTGCTGTTGTCAACCAGTGAGATTTTTAGATAAAGGAAACATTTAGGTTAAAGAGTGGAAATAGATAAAGAGCCAATTGCTATGACAGAATTGTGTTTAGAGTTTTGGAAGGTTCAATTTGATTCATGCGGATCTCTTGAGTGTTCAAATTTCAGATGCTTCTGGAATTCTGCCTTGATGAGGGGAAGCAACAAGTGAGAAGGCAAAAGTCATTTCTGTAGAGCGAAGAAGAGAGAGTGGGTGATGGGCTTCCAGCCCCTTCCTGAAGAAGAATTCAACACTGTCTGAGAGGACATCATGGAGAAAGACTGAAAACTGGAGGAGAAGGTGAAACTTTCACTTGAGACTTTTCCTGAGGAAAATGAGAACATCCTGAGATAAAAAATGTGGAAAGATACATAAAAAGCTACAGCTAAGAGAAACAGAGGAAGAACTACAGGAACTTGGCAAAAACAGCCATTTGAGTGACATCACAGCCTGACGAGACAATGCAGAGCAAAAGCCAGACAGCTACAACAGACTAATGACCCGAGCAGAAGAACTGACTCCACAAGGCACAGGTGTGACATCTGAAATTATCACAAGAGAGACCGCTTCAAATTTATTTAATTATTATATTAACTGAATTTATTCTGATTATTCACTGGTTTAAAAAGCAGTTCCTTGTGTTCTCTGCTAAAATAACCCTTATGCTTTTTCAGTAGGAACAAATCGAGCCCAATATCTCAAAAAACATAGAAAAAACAAAACAAAGGGGACATTCATTGAGAGACAGAAGTGGGTGATAAACTTACCAAACAGTTCGATCTGAGGCTGGATTTGTTGTAGTGAGGTTTAGATTGCATTAAACACTTAGGGTTAAAAGTGTGATAGAATTATTTTCTGACAAAGAAAACATCATCATAAGTAGTATGTTAGAAAAATGCCTTTAATGGTCACTCCATCTTGTTTAATGATAATTTTCTTGAGCAAGATTGACTAAAAGTAATAAACAACTCTAAAGTCAAAATTCATGAAATCAGGAATGCTGTCATCACTGGGGTAATGAGTTGGAACTGTTGTTGGCCATGGATTCAAGATTATGTAGAGATATAAAATTTATTTAAAAAAAAAAAGAATAGATAATGAACAGGAACAAAAAGAATCTGAAAAATCTTAATTAGACAAATAATAAAATGAATTTGAGAAAAATTCAATAAGATTAGGCCTACAATTGTAAATAATGATAAAACAGAAAAAGAGTAAAACAAAGGTTCATAAGAGTCTAAAATGAAGTGTAGTGCCTATATTCAGAAATGTTTGATGAAGCTTTGTTCAGATCTTGTGGAATTCAACAGCTAAACTTGTAAACTTGTTTCCCCTTTAGATCGGAACCGGCTGAGAGAAATGGCCAGTGTGAGTGTGAATGAGTATGAATGAGTATGAATGGAGTGAGAGATGGGGTTTGAAGGGACAAGAAGGCAAATCAAACATTTTGCCAAAAAGGTGTATTTTAATTTCAATATGTGGGCCCAGAGGGCAAATTATGCCCAAGTAAAAATGACCATGGATTAATTGGATTGTTTCTTGGTCAAAAACCCAGGTCAATATTGTTGTGGCAGAAAGAAACAAAAGTGCAACATTTTTTTAATTTTACAGAATATTATGATGGAGCTGATTGTGTGTCAAAAGTATAAATTGTTGCATTGTGACTATTAATTTGCAAAAGGTGGGTTCAGTGCTTTCAAAAAGGTCTAAGAAATTATAAAATGACATTGAAAAATAAGACAACAAAAGGAAATAAGTTAAATTTACTAATTATAAGGGGTATTAAGGGATTAAACTGTACTGTTAAGACAGCAGGGGAGTAAAAAAAAGACCAGGACAGCATTCAGCCCACATGAACTTTCCACAGGTTAAGATCTTTCCACAGGTCAACAAGAAGGACAATGAGCCAGAGGAGCAGATGTTGTCACTAACAAATGGTTCTGCACAAATTCACTTTGATAATGTGAAGGCTGTAATTTAACTGTTTTCCCCACAGAAAGTGTCAACAAACGAGGAACTGGTCGACAAATAGGTAAAAAAAAAACAATTTTTTTCACTTAGTAACAAAAGTGGTGGTGTAGGGAGATAACGACCTACAGCAATTTGAAAAAGAGTTTGGGGGCCCTTAGAGACAAGTAGGGAAACAAAAACAAAAAAGCAAAAGTTATTGAGCTACCACGAATTGGGTGTGGGCTGGATAAGTTAGAATATAGCAACGTGGTGAGAATAGTTGAGGAAGTATTAGAGGACGGAGACATTGAGGTAATACTCCTGACAAGAAAATGCATCTAGGTGAGAGGTGGCGGGTTTTTGGGAATAGTGGGGGTGGTCATAATTACTGTGGTAACCTTTCAATTCCACAGGATTGAGGATGAGTATGATGACTGTGAAGGGGATGGGGATGGGGATTTGGATGAGTTGTGCTCTCTTTCAGAGATCAAGAGAGGGAATTGAAGGAAAATATAGTTTAAAATGTTAGAAATTGTGTTGACGTGTTTTTTCTGTTCTAACATAAAGTTAATGTTTTTAATTCTGTAACAAATCTTTCCTGTCTAAAACAAAGGACAATGCACTCGGTGAAAAGTCCAAGGCTGTAACTGTTGACGTTGTCTGTTTGTCAGAGAAGATACAGAAAGAAAGGGATGGGGCGTTCTTGCATTCTTGTGTGCAGATTGCTGATTGCTATGATGTAACCAATGAAGAAGTCTACCTGACAACAGTCACTGTATGGAGAGGTGGACTCAAAGGAGGAACTGAAAGTCAAGAATATATAAACTGTTTGCATATGCTTGTGAGACATTCTGGACTGCCCAGATGTCAGCTTTGGCATTGTGGTCTTGTAATCATGAGCTCAGAGCTTTTTTGATTCTCTATTAAATTGATTTCATTTATTTACGAGTAGCGTCTTTCTTTGACATGGGAAATCAACGGACTGGGGGGAAAGAATAATTTCCAACAATACTCAGAAGGAACTACAATTTGACAGAGTAGGAGTGTGCGCCGATTGTTCTGTCAACTCACCCGGCGCCCCTGGAGCGTCCACAACGACAGGTGGCAAAAACACTTTACATCCCGCCAAATCATTGCCAGTATGAGGTCAACCCCCTCCACTGGAAGCTGGGATCGCACACCGACCTGCACATATCCTAAAAAAAGGTCAGACTTTATACACACGGTATGCAAGGGAACTTTTAATACAGCCTAGCTCTACACCTCGGAGCAACACATTAGCTCCCTTGTAAGATTCATCAGACAGGGCTAACACTGTGCTTAACATAAGTGTCTGAGCAGATCCTGTATCACGGAGCATAGTTACTGGCTTAAAAACAGACTCGTCAGACAACGCTACTGATCCAGTTAACAGAAAAGATTCGTATAGTGACTTATTCGAATCAGCAGGTGAGGGTGCCACAGATTTTACAAAAGCAACACTTTTCGATTTAGACACATTTTTCTTTTTCTTTTTCCATTTTTCTTTTTCCTGCATTATCTCTTTTCCCTGTACTTCAAACAGCATGGGGGGAAACCAGTCTATGAGTTAACACAAACTCATCAGCAAGGATCGCAGCCTCTGCTAGTGAAGAAACTTTCTGCTCATTAAGATGAATAACAAGGCTTTCAGAAAGACAACCCTTGAAATCTTCCAACAACATTAACTCACGAAGTTGCTGAAACGTATACACTTTGCCATGCTGCACACCATTTGTAAAATAAAGCTTGTTTTTCCCTTGAAAATTCAACAAAGGTTTGTGCGACTGCTATAGGATTTCGAAATTTTTGTCTGTATGCTTCTGGGACTAATTCATATGCACACAACACAGCTGTTTTTATCGCATCATAACATAAACTAGTACTAACCGGTAAAGATGCACACACCTCTTGAGCTTTTCCGACTAGTTTGCATCGCAACAGAAGTGTCCACATTTCTTTCGGCCACTGAATGGCCGCAGCCACTCGCTCAAACGCTGTAAAATAGCAATCAACCTCCACCTCTCTAAAAAGAGGTACCAATTTCCCCACATCATTGTTTCCCCACATCAAAAACGAGTGCTATTGACGCACCTGCCCCTGGAAGAATTGGACTGGACGTGGCTGGCACACCGGCCAATGGTGGTAAGGGAGCGAAAGAGGGTAACACTGGAGACTGCACCTCTGCATCCTCAACCGACTGATCGCGAACATCCAACCCCTGTCTTCTCATATCTTACTCGATTTCTAACTCCCTCAGACGTAGCAGTTTATTTTGATGCTCTTGCCGGATCTTGCAGTAAAAAGTGTGGGCTGGGTGGCTGCATACCTGGGGTCGGTTTCTCTTCTACACCTAACACGTCCGTTCCAGCTTCTGCACCACCTGTAAGTGACAGTTCTTGCAATATCTGATTTTCTACCAGTTTTAAGTGTAATCCGGTTTTAATTTCGTTCTTCCTAGCATAACGCGGGACAGGAATTTTAAAGAAATCCGCTATTTTAATTAGATCGTCTTTCCTACAGCGATCAAATTCCTCAACAGAAGGTGACAGTGTAAATGCGGTTAAATCAAACTCCATGTTTACCTGGAATTCCCCCCAACTTTAAAGGAAAGCAGTCAACAAACAAACAAGCAAAAAAAAAAAAGACTTACCCAAGCCTTTTTTCCCCATGGTATCAGGCTGCTAAACTCATAACTCAAACAAGCTGCACTACTTTTGGACTGTTACCATCAAACTGTGACAAAATTAAACTGTGCACTTTATGTATATAGTTTTTTTCTGTACCTACTGTGTATTATGTCTGCGTTATGGTGTGTGCTGTCTGTTTGCACTTTGTGCTCTTATGTATAGAGGTTTTTGTTCTATAGTGCCTCGGTCCTGGAGAAACGTTTCGTTTCACTACTTGTATAATTTATTACATTTTCTAAATACAACTGTGTAATATGTGTTTAAACATGTTCGTGGCTTGTATATGTGTATGTATGTTTTTACAAAGAGATAATAATGTAATAACTTTCTATTCATTCTAATATTTTTGAGCAATAAGTAATTTAGAGGATGTAGTTTGTAGAATGATTATTTGTGTACAAGCTAATTCAAGCTCTAGATGTAGAGATTAAGAGAGTCTACCGCGAACATACCTGAAAACAACCGCGAACGTTCCCAGAATGTTCGATTTCCGTAAAGAAAACGTTTTTGGCGAATATATCGGGAAAATTCTAATGTTTGTAAAATTGTTAGCTGGAGAGATTATCGACATAACCGAACTCCACTGTATTTTGAAATAGTGCTCCGAACTGTGGCTCAAAGCATCCATGTCACCCGACTATGGTTAAATGAAGCTTCTGCGCATTTCACACGTTTTTCGAAGGGTGGTGCTTGCCAAGTCTGCATTTGACAAACCACACAATAGCAGATGTCTCAACTCCCACAAAGTTTAAAAGAGGAGTTAATTCCCTTTCATCTCCTGGGTTTTTGTGAGAGGATTTTTTCAAAGTCTGGAGGAAAAAAAAAGAGTAGGCTGAGCCATTCCACAACAGAGCAATTAATATTAACAATTTGGAGACCATTGTGGATTGATTTGTGTTATTAATTTTCATTTTTCATGATCAGAATAACCTAGTTATTATTACTATGTATTATGAGGATGTTAAACATTTTTATTTTTTAAATGGCTTGTTTTCAAAGGTGTTTCAGATAACATGTGCAATTGAGCACTATAGGTGTCACCGTGGAGACAGGTGTAGGTATAGATTCAAAGCCTCGACAAATGGCACATTTGCTTTGAACGTCTCAGTGTTTTATGAAGCCTCGCTCTGTCCACCATTAGAAATCGGTTCACTTCAAATGAAAGCCTTTTAACATGATTGGTCATTGAGCAGTTGAACCCACCGCAGAGGCTTATGTCTTGAAGAACGTAATGTCTAATCACAGGCGTTTTTACTGGGGTTGTAAACGCGACGTCCAATCGCACGCGTTTACGCATGCAACATTCAAGCACACAGATGTGGAGTTGAGATGAGGAATAGCCTACATCGACATCATGTGAAACGTAAAGTTGTTTTTTTATTTTGTAAAGGTAAACATGCTACAGGAAACTCACTCAAGTGAATCAGATGAGAAATTTTGGACTAACCGTTGGGATGGGGTTGGGTGGGACAAAATTTTATATTTGGTCATGGAACAAATTGTTCTGTGTCAGCTGCTATATTATTTTATAATTGCCCTGCGAAAGTAGTTGTACACAAAACTAACGCAAATGGTAACTGTGTCCTTTCAACTGATGATTTGTTTATTAGGGAATATATATGGTTATAATAATATTTCTCAAAACAAAGAATTGTTATCTGAAGTTTCTGAAATAATAGCAGGCCTGAAACTTACATATTCCACAGACAATATCCTTCGACATTTTGTTTTTATGTGCCTCAAATAAAATAATTTTAGCTTTTTTAGGAATAGAAGAAAAACACTAAAAATACAACTATTTTACATACAAAATGATATACTGTGAATGACATATCTAAAGGAATACAGAAACTAGTTAAAGGTAAACAATTCGTTCTTCCTAGCATAACGCAGGACAGGAATTTTAAAGAAATCCGCTTATTTAATTAGGATCGTCTTTCCTACAGCGATCAAATTCCTCGACAGAAGGTGACAGTGTAAATGCGGTTAAATCAAACTCCATGTTTACCTGGAATTCCTCCCACCTTTAAATGAAAGCAGTCAACAAACAAGGGAAAAAAAAGACTTACCCAAGCCAAACGTCTTTTTGACGAGCCCCCAATTTATGTTACGACCCCAGTCTAGGGGAAACAGGGCGTAACATAAATTATAACGAAGTCCAAGGTTTAACATTGTTCTCTTGGTTGATTTTTATTACCAAAAAGAAAAAAGATCTGATTATTTAAAAAAAAAAAAAAAAAAAAAAAAAAAATTACTAGATTACCAAAATAATTATTATTGGCAGCCCTATATGTCTGTCTCCATTTTTTCTGCTTCTTCATATAATCCAGACTCGAAGATGGTGAGATCAAAACTCCAGCTGTCGTCAAAATCCTTACATACAAAAATCTGACATTACAATAAATGGCAAAATAAATAGTTGGAAACTGTCACAGTATAGTATAGCAAAAGATATAAATAACTTAAAACCCTTTTTTGGTGTGGAATTACTAACGTGGCTAAGGAGAATATGTGTGTGTATATATATATATATATATATATATATATATATATATATTGTATGCAATAATTGGTTTCGATCTCTAGATGTATTCATATTTCATATATTTGCTTAAGTATGTTAGTGTAATATATGGGATGTGCCAGAGGATGGTCTATCTTGCTTAATTCATAAAAGTTCACTTCAATACTTAGTACTGAAACTTTCAACACTTATCATTTTCGAGATAAAAGCTTGAGGCACAACGGTCTGAAATATTCTATTTATGTGTGATATTATAGAATTTAACATATTTTTTTTATTTTAGAGATAATACAGTAAAGAGAACATTTTCAAGGAAGTTAAAATTATATCCAATACTATGCTAATATATAAGTTAGTCCAATACTATAAGTGCTACTTAAAATAAAAAAAAAGATTTCAGGTGCATTGGCACATCTAGTTTTGTCTTGATTGAATGACCGATGATGGCCATGTTTTTTTAGATAAGCCAATATCCTCATAGACCATCAATGTATGTACAAAGACCGTGACACAAATCAGTTCTTATGAACGTTTTTACTGTTCGTATATGAAGTTTGGTGAGATTATCGGGCGGTTGACCTGTCCAGAACTTAAATAGAATATTGAAGAACATGAACGGTTCTTCTGAATATTACTTGAGACCTGGCAGCGCTTCCTCTCACTGAGCTGCATTTGGCTTGAGGGAAGAAAGGGCCAAGCCTCTCGGTATAGCTTGAAGATGATCGTCAGTAAACAGACCAGTACTTGGACTTACATTGTCAACGGAACAACAACGGTGTTGGTCGTTAATTTGAAAAGTCGTCAGAATAACATAATCATCCACACATAGATGATGACCATATCACTTTTAATTTTAAAGCAAATCAGCCCATTTCAAATGATGGAAAAACAAAATACAATCTGCATGACGCTAAACGCTATAACAGTGACATTGACTCCGGCCAGCTCAAAGTCAAACATGCTCAATTGCAAACACAACAAGAAGTAATAATTCTATGATGGCTTTGACAAATGTGATGTTACATGTGCAGCTCCATGGTTGTGAAATGTTTCTGTCTGCATCAAGCTCGGCCGATGCCCCGCCCCGCCCCTGGGAGTCATATTCCCCACTGTGATTGGTTGGTTTGTTCAAATTGCACAAAAAAGGAACCTTCCACACTAAAAGCTATTCATTCAAAACTCGTGCGCCGCACTATCATTAAACTTTCATATTGTTCTGCGGGGCACAAAATATTGTTTCGCCAGCTGCACGTTTGAGACCCCTGATCTAAATGGAGCGTCTTGTTATCCGAACTCTGCATTAAATAACTTGTGGTCTTTTCCAAAAAAATGTTTTATATCTACTAAAACTAAACAACTCCATTTCAAGTTTTTTTCGTAGATATAACCCGTGCAATTTATTGCCATTGAAATCAGCAAAAATTGTGTGCCACGCTTGAATGTGATGATGATTCTCTGCAATTCGTGTCCTGCAGCCTATTCTCTCACTTCTCACACAGGAAATGTTCTCTTCCAGGATCAGCCTGCAACTGAGCAAAGGCAGGAAATGCCAATTCATGGTGCCACATTCATCCCTGACAATGACACAGATGGACATTTGATTGATGAAGGTTTAAAAAACATGTCAAGGATTGCTCAAGAAATGGAAAAACAGGTCCATGAAGTTAATTCCTACAGCCAATCAGCACGTCTGTGTGCATTCGGCAGCTCAACATAAATGCCTGTGATTGGTTGATCAACGTTGCAATAAACAACAGTTCAGTCTTTGAAGTCAAGGCTTTTGAAGTCTTCCGTTTTTTTCAGCTCTTTGAAGTGAACCCATCCCGCATTCGAGGCCTTTCACTCGGTTAATTTACGTTACCATTATTTCACACAAGCACATACTTTACACAAATGTCAAAAGTCGTGCATGTTTTTCTAAAAGGTGTTATGGTACACTGTAAAAAATAATCTCGTAAAAAAACGGTAATTGACTGGCAGCTACGGCTGCCAAACAAAAACCATAAAATTAAAGTAAAATATCTTAATTCAAATAAAGTGCAAAAACAATAATTTTACAGAAATTTTCATTAAAAATTTTAGTGAAAAAACATGTTATTTTACAGATTTTTCCCGTGTTTAAAGTAAGATATTTTACCTTTTTTTTACGGTTTTTGTTTGGCAGCCGTAGCTGCCAGTCATTTACCGTTTTTTTATGATTTTTTTTTTTACAGTGTATGTCAAGCTTTTTATTTCGTGCACGATTTCCCTGCTTGAAAGGGAAGGACACACCATCAACTGAGGCATTAACTGGGTTTCACTCTTCTGTTTATTGCCAAATTTGTGCAAACAGGTGATAGGTGAAAAACCTTTAAAAGAAACAACAAATACAAACATGTAAATGAAATTAAATAAAGATAGTTAAACATCAATTTGGTGTCATTTTTTCTGTTCACACTCAGCATACATAATTACAAAAATAAAATAAACATCAGATTTTATCGATCTGCTCAATCACGTGACCTTTAGAAATGATAAACACTCAATATCACTCTCATATACATATATTCATATACATTCGCGCTAAACGCTTACAAATACAATCAAAGATGAACAAAATATTTTAGTTAACTCCATAACATTTATCGCCTCCGTAGAATGCACTTAACTTATCTAGTCACGGAGCGAACACACTGAAAGTAGGTCGCGGAACTCTCCGCGCCGAACAGAAACATTTAAAGATGAACTGCATCGTCATCCGTCGCTATAGCAACGCCATTCTTTCCCCACTTATAGCGAACCGAATAATAAAAGTTCTCACCGGCTGCCACTCCGGGAATTGACGATGTGATGATGTTATTGTGCACTGCGTCAGTCAGCTATTCAGCATCAATCCAACTCACTCGACTCGTTCTGCATCCACAACACTCTATTCCCGCCCCCTGTTCTGATTGGCTAAGTGAGCATTATACCTTTTAGTTATATTTTTTCTTTGAGTTTGACTTTACACCTCCCACTCGATTTACCTTTAATACAAGAGGAAATCGCAAAACTTTGAAGGCAAACTGTTTAGCACTATTGTCCAAAGACCAATTAAAAGTCCCCCTAAATTACTTGCTCATTTGCTCCTCAGTTGGAAGAAGAACTACTAGTCGTCTGACATCTCTGTGTATAACTGTACTTGGAATCTTCTCCTTTAGTCCTTTTGACACTGAATAGTTCTTTGTTGCTTTTAAAGGCTTTGTGATTGGAACAGGGTAACTTGGGAAGGTTCGGACATTTACATCTCTTACAACACCTTTGCTGTCTTGATTGGTACTGACTACTCTGCCAAGTTTAAACTGCCCTCTGAGTGCATTTTGATCTGCTATCCAGACAATGTCTCCAACTGCAACGTTCCTATGCGTGGTATGCCACTTAGACCTTAAAAACAGATTAGGACCTGCAAGTTGGCTCCAGTGCCTCCAGAACTTGTCCACCACTGACTGCATTGCTTGGAGACGCTTGAATGGGTACTTGGAAAAGTCAAATGTTTTGACATCACCACTTTGGGATGCTCGCCCCAGCAGAAGTGCATTAGGGGTTACATACTGGATAGAATCCTCCTGGGTTTGTGCTCTGGCATCGATGGGTCGCTCGTTAGCAAGATTAGCTGCCATTTGAAGTGCTGTTTGGAATTCACTGTAAGTCAGAGTGGACTCGCCTCCACAGCTTTGGAGTGCTCTTTTGACGATGCCCACTGCAGCCTCTGCAGCTCCATTCCTATGTGGAGAATCAGCTGGATGGACTTTCCACATCCACTCCGTTCCATTTTGCGCAGCTGCTTCCTGTAGAGCCGGCTTGTCGATACCCTCCAGGAATTTGTATAGCTCTTGTAAAACTGGTCTTGCTCCAATGAAATTGGTGCCTGGATCTGAATAGATCTTCTTAGGATAGCCCCTAATTGCTGAAAATCTTTGGAAGGCCATTAAGAAACTTTCGGTCGATTGGGTGTTAGCTAGCTCTGTGTGGATTGCTCTGCTCGACATGCAGCAAAAGACAACACCCCAGACCTTCATCAGAGTTCTTTTCTTGACGTCATCTTTCACAAAGTAGGGTCCAAAGAGATCTACTGTTGTAAACTCGAAGGGTGCAGCAGGCTGCGATCTTTCAGGTGGTAAATCACCCATAACTTGCTGACATTTCTTTGCTTTGACCTTCTTACACTGAACGCAATTGTCAACAACCTTTCGGGCTATTCTCCTACCTCTGATGACCCAAGCCTTCTTTCTCATCCGAAGCAAAGTTTCTGCCAACCCTCCATGGCCTTTTCTGTGAGATTCTCGGGCTAGTAGTGTGGACACCCAGGCTTTGCAGGGAAGGATTGGAATGCTAACTTGATCTTCTTTAAACACCTGCACTCTTCCACCGCAAACCAACATCCCAGAGTCTTGATCCTTATAAACTACCAGCCTGTCTCTGGTTGAATTTGGGAAGATTATACCTTCTTGCGCAGCAAGGAAAATGTCCCGCAGAGCATCTTCTCTTTCTCTCACGGTGATTGTTCCTGTTGAAGAAACTGCCTCCCACTTTGGGTTGTTTAGAGTTTGTTTTTTGTTAAGGAACCTTTTAGCTGCTCTCCAAACCCATGCTACAGTCTTAACTAGTCTGGTTAGATCACTGAATTTTTCGATGTTAAATAAGTTTCGGAAAGCTAATCCTGCAGGTGGTCTCTTGGGTTCAATTTGGACTTGGATGAGATCCTCATTTTGGCTTTGATCTTTAGCTGGTTCCTGCTGCTTTGCTTTAGACCTCGTCAGTGCAGCCGCAAATGCTTTTCTTTGAAGTTTATTGATGCTTTCTCGGGCAGTAGCTGCTAAATCCTTAGCAGACTTAATCGGCCATTCATCTTCTGGTAACCTCAGGAACTTTGGCCCGTTTTGCCACTCTGAACTTTCAGCAAGGTCTTGAGGATTAGCCCCCCTAGTGATCACATCGGCTATGTTTTGTGGACCTGGTATCCACCACCATTCTTGCGCCTTGGAAATTCCTTGGATCTCTCCAATTCTGTTAGCGAAAAATGTTTTATAACCATAGCTTTCTCGCTGTATAGCACCAAGAACTGTCTGACTATCAACCAAATGGTACCACTTTGCAACTCGAATTTGGCTATGCTGCTCAAAGTACTTCCGCAGCCGCGAGGCAAACACTGCTCCACACATCTCTGCTTTGACAGCATCTCCTCTGTGGTCTATTGGAGTCAGTTTGGCTTTGGACTCCACCAGCTTGGTTACGAAGCCTTGATCAGTGTACCATCTGAGGTACATTACTGCACCATAAGCACTTTCGCTTCCATCTGAAAAGGTTATAGCCCAAGGTTCTTCACTGAAATTTGGGGGAGTTATGGCTCTTGTGAATTTGATCTTGCCAAGCTGGACATATTCCTCAAAGAGCTTAACCGCTTCCTCTCTGAGACCATCCGAGAGGGCAGTGTCCCATGTTTCACTGACTGAAGCTCTCCCATCCTTTGCCTCTTGGAAAGCTCTGCGAACCAGAATTGCTCCTTTTTGTTTGGCTGGAGACACAAGGCCTACTGGATCATAAACACCTGACACTTGACTCAACAACTCTCTTCGTGTCAGTGGATTTGGTGTTTGAGCTCTGACTTGCTCCTCTGAGAGATCCTGACCAAGTCTCATTTTCTTTTTTCTCTTTGAGAAATTGATGGACGTCATCACTCTGAGCTTGTCCTCTTTTACATCATAGCCCAGACCAAGTGCTTTATTGTCATCATTGCGCATCTGGTTTGGTAAAACCATGATCTTTTCTTTGATTTCGAGGGACACATCTTCTGACTCACCCCTCCCACTTTGACCTGAGAAGACCCATGGCTTGAGAAGAAAACCTCCTGCTTTTAAGATCAGCTCCACATTTGCTACAATGGACTCCAGTCGGTGGAGGTCATTGTGGGATGTGAGAATGTCATCGACATAGCTGTCATGATGGATCACTCTGCGCTCTTCATCAAGGTGAACAAAGGATGGCAAATTGGCAGTTTCACGCATTGCCATCTGCGCTATGCAGCCTGCTGGTTTGTCTCCAATGTTGACTCTCGTGACAGCGTACTCTTCAAGTTCTTCATTTTGAAAGTCTCGCCAAAGGAACCTGTGTAGATGCATTTCACGTTCCTCCAACCAGACAGAATTGTACATCTTCTTAATATCTCCCAATGCAGCATGCACCCCACTCCTGAATCTCAGCAGGACAGCACGTATCTGATTGAGAAAGTCTGGACCCTTTACCAACAAATCATTCATGCTTACACCTCTGAATCTTTGGCTGCTGTTCCAAACAAGCCTCACTGGTGTAGTTACAGAGTGAGGGTTAGGAGCAATAAGATGACTCACGTACCACACAGGCCCACTCCAGTTAGTGATGGTGTTTCTGGATAGCTTTACTGCAGCCCCTCTGTTGAGCATTTCCTGTACTTGAGCACTATAGGCAGCCTTCCATTCAGGTTCTTTGGCTAGCTGCTTTTCCATCCTCAAGAACGTAGCCTCAACTGCACTCCTGTTATTTGGTAAGGAAACTGGGTCCTCCAGCCAGGGGTATTTAGCATGCCAATGCGGCTCTTTGCTGTGGTAGTCCTCTTTGATGTAAGTGAGGCCTTCTCTTACTACTTCGAGTTCCCTCTCCTCAGCAAGAGTCATTTCTTTCCCACCTGGTTGGCAATTTCCACAGCGGCAACCACCACATTTTGGCTCACACGCTGCACCAATGGAATCCCACTTCCACCAATCCAGAAAGTCACGATTGCTGGTCAGAGTGCTTGATTTATGAAATTTGGCCAATGGTTTGCTTGGTGGACTATATTCTGTTACTTCCTCATATTTGACAGCTGCCATTCTCATCGACCTTGCAAAATGTGTTTTGGATCTGTGGGCAGATACAGATACCTCCTCAAAGAGCTCAGGATGAGTTCCTCCAACTGTCTTTCCCAGTGGCCCGTCCCACAGCACGAGGTCTCCAACCACTCTGACCCTCTGTGGAGCTAGCTGACCTTCTCGGTGGCTTATCAACAGTTCGACCACTTTAGGCCTCACAAGCTCAATGAGAGGAACGTCTGGAAAGAACTTTTGCAGTCGCTCAGGTGGCATTGATTTGTGAATCTCAGCAATGCTTTCTAATCCATAGCAAGCCAACTGATGTGATTTGAGAGTGCCCTGGAGAGTTTTTACTCTTATCTTTAGCAGATACCGTTTGGTCTGTACACGAACTTTCATTCCTCCGACTCCATGGATAACAAGAGTGATTCTTTCACCTCTTAAGTTCAGACGGTTTGCTGCACTGTGTGTTATGTAATTGGTGTCTGAGGCCAAGTCGATTAATGTCCCAATTTTCTGCCCAGCATTAGCGGTCACATTGAGAAGCATCATGATCACGGGAAGTTCCAGCAACCCACCTTCTGCTAGCAAACTTGATCGCTCTTTTGTTGCATTGAACACTCTCGCAGAAGTGTTTGAAAACACATTTCGGCATTGCTGTGCTAAGTCTTGTGGAAGTCTACTGAGGAAATCCTCTTGATCTTTAGTATAGCTCTTTCCGCCTTTGTCTCCTTCAGACCAAAGCTTACTCATTTTATGACTAACACCACCACTTTCTTTTCTCTCAGCAACTGGGCATAAATAATAGTGATGCTCAGGAACACTTGCCTCCTCACAGTCTTGGTTCTTGCATAGAAAACCGGGTTTGCAGAATGAATGGTCCTCGTGTACTTCAAGGCACCTCCTACAAGCTCCAAGTTTCTTTACTGCAACCTTCTTGTCTGTTAGTTTTAGTGACCGGAACTGTTTGCAGAAGTAAAGTTTCTTTTTGTGCTTTGGGTCTCCACAGACCACACACCCTGATTTGTCGCTGGACGATTTTGTGGACCTTGTTCTTGCCCATCTTGGTTCAGTTTTTCCATCTTTTCTGCTTGGTTCCTCCTCTCTTAGTTGTTCAAGCTGCTCATAAATGCTTTCTTGCTTTTTGAGAAATCCTAAAAGTTGGTCAAACCGATTGTCTGGTGTGACAGGGCTCTGCTGGTCAGAGACATAGACAAGCCATTCCTTTTTGAGAGACTCTGGAAGTTTTCCTTCAATTGACTTTGTCACTAGTGGATTTTTAATAGCTCCAGTATTTCCAAGGTCATTCAAATCTCCAAGTGCCTTCTCCACTGTTTGAATTAAATCAACTATTTTCCTTGGCTGGTGACCTCTGATAGCAGGAATTTTTTGCAAGTCCTCCACTATTTCAATTGCGATAGCAGTCACGTTTCCATAACGGTTTTCCAAGACACGGAAAATGTCCTCTGCTGTGTTATAAGTGCTGAGTCGGAGATCTCTTGCGATCTTTTCATCGAGACTGTCTAGCACCTGAATCTTTTTCACCTCCTTGGAACCGGTTGGCTCTCCTTGCCTCTGAAGCGCTTCCCAGTCCCTTCTCCACCTGTGAAAGTCACGTTTGTTACCAGTGAATTTTGGAAGAGATGTGGGTTTTAACTTAATTGTTGTCACTGGATTATTAGAGATCAACGGTGGAGCTGTTCTTCTCTCTGCATCCTCCTCCCGTCTTGCCCGAATAAAATCAGCTTTTCTTGAAACTAATCTGGTAACGTTAAAATCGAGACCCCTCAGCCTCTGGCGGAAATTATCCTGATCACCAGGTGGGATGCACCGTTGCCATTTGCTATACAGGTCCTTTGCAGTTTTTACTAAGGTTTGAAGGTGACTGAGCATGAAGTCATATGCTTCGTGATTTCCATCTGGAACTACTGCTGCGACACGATCGCTCTCAGCTTCAGCAACCTGCAGTGCTGTGACCAGCTCGATATCTCCATACTTAGCCCAGAGAGTTTCTTGAAGAAGACCTTTAACTTCATTTAGTTTTAACTCACACTCGTTTGCAGTTTTTTCAAGGTCGGCTTTTTGCTGTTCTGTCAACACAGCTAACTTGTCTGCATCCAGCTCCGCCTCCAAATCCTCAACAATGCCTGCTTCCAGATTATCATTGGTTTCCATGACTTTCTCTGCTTGCTTTTTGAGTTTATTCAAACTGTCATGAAGATCATCTTCTGTCATCTCTTTATAGGCTCTGGCTATGGTGTTGACTAGCCGTGTGAATGCTCTTTTTTCTACTGTCCTTTCCATTCTCAGCTGCTCGAGCGTCGTCCCGACAACCTGTTCAGCCATCTTTACTTCTGTTACAGTCAGGGAGGAATGTATTTCTTCAAATGATGTCTCTTTATCTTTAACTCACTTCTTTGAGTTTTTTGGATCCTCAGATCCTACCGGTTTTCCGGTTTTTCACTGTCAAGCTTTTTATTTCGTGCACGATTTCCCTGCTTGAAAGGGAAGGACACACCATCAACTGAGGCATTAACTGGGTTTCACCTATCACCTGTTTGCACAAATTTGGCAATAAACAGAAGAGTGAAACCCAGTTAATGCCTCAGTTGATGGTGTGTCCTTCCCTTTCAAGCAGGGAAATCGTGCACGAAATAAAAAGCTTGACAGTGTAAAACTGTTATTTCATGGATCTTTCCTAGATTATTATGATCAAAAACCTTCAGTTAAATGACAGTGTTAACAGTTCTACGGATAAACACTGTTATTTTACAGGTATTTACTAAATTATTACAGTCAAACACCTTTAATTAAATGATATTGCTAAGAGTTCTATGGCTAAACATTGTTATTTTACAGGTATTTACTAAATTATTACAGTCAAACACCTTTAATTAAATGATATTGCTAAGAGTTCTACGGATAAAGACTGTTATTTTACAGGTATTTACTAAATTATTACAGTCAAACACCTTTAATTAAATGACATTGCTTAGAGTTCTATGGATAAACACTGTTATTTTACATGTATTTACTAAATTATTACAGTCAAACACCTTTAATTAAATGACATTGCTTAGAGTTCTATGGATAAACACTGTTATTTTACAGGTATTTACTAAATTATTACAGTCAAAAACGTCTCAGGTTACTTACGTAACCCTAGTTCCCTTAGAGGGAACGAGACACTGCGTCGGAACGCATATGGGAACGCATTAGCGTGATTGTCTCTTGAAGAGCAATTGAAACCAGGTGTGCGAGTGCAATCACCGAGGGTGATATCATGAGCCAGGAGTATAAAGGCACGCAGTGAACTAGAAGCCTCAGCTTAACTAGTGTCTGAAACAGCCGGCGTGCGATGGAGCTGAGGCTACGAGACGCAGTGTCTCGTTCCCTCTAAGGGAACTAGGGTTACGTAAGTAACCTGAGACGTTCCCTGTCAAGGGAACTCAACACTGCGTCGGAACGCATATGGGAACGAGAATACCCACGCCGCCTCAGCGAACGGAGTACGCCAAGCTAACGTAGCTCACTACGAAAGGGCCAAGGTTCCCAAAGCGGGGTTAAGGTCTAACTGGTAGAACCTAATAAGAGTATGCGGTGAGGACCAGCCAGCCGCATCACAAGTATCAGCAAGGGGAGCCCCTGCGCAAAAGCTTTTAGAGGTAGCCATGCTCCGGTAGAGTGGGCGTGGACATGCAGTAGGAACTGCTGACCCGCCGAGCCATAAGTCAGTGAGATAGCCTCGACTATCCACCTGCTCAAAGATAGTTCTGACGCTGGAGCTCCCTTAGGAGCCCCGAAGCATACAAAGAGTAGGTCTGACCTACGTAATGAAACCGCTCTGCGGACGTAGGTGTCCAGTGCTCACACTGGACAGACCTTGTTCTTGGACTCCTGGTCACGACTGGAGGGGAAGACATAAGGCCTGCAGTATAGTGTGACGAGCCGGGCTCGAACGCACTTTAGGAACATATCCAGGTCTGGAAAAGAGGAAAGCTTTCGCCAGACAAGGAACAAACTCCAAACAGGAGGGGCCACTGAGAGGGCCTGAAGGTTACCAAGCCTCTAAAAGGAGGAGATGGCTAAAAGGAACACCGTTTTAAGGGTGAGTAATTCCTCCGAGATGTCCTCGAGTGGCTCAAGGGTGCCTGGGACAGAGCCTGGAGAACCAGGGACAGGTCCCCGCCCGAGAGCGTACTGCTGGCCTTAGCCTCAAAGTGCCACGAAGGAAACGCACTACTAGGGGGTCCCAACCCCGAGGGGTACCACTTGGGGGTACGTGGTAAGCCGTAATGGCAGCCATGTACACCTTAAGCGTGGAGGGGGACAACCCGGCAGCGAACTTTTCTTGTAGAACTCCAGGACGATACCACATGGCAGGTCACTGGGTCTAAATGTTTGTCACTGCACCAGGAAGTGAAAATATTTCACTTCTGAGCGTAGAGCTTCTTCGTGGACGGGGCTCTAGAGTGGAGACTGGTCTCAACGACCTCAGTCGAGAGACCTGAGTCTATGAGTCGGGCCACCTCAGAGGCCAGACCCACAGATTCCACAGTTCCGGGCGAGGATGAAGTATCCTGCCCTAAGCCTGGAACAGAAGGTCCACTCTGACGGGAACCTCCAAAGAGTGCCGTCTAGGAGGGACACCAAGTCCGAGAACTACACCCTGCCCGGCCACTGCGGGGCAATAAAGGTGAGACGGACCCTGTCCTGGCGAACTTTCTCTAGAACCCTGGGAGCAGAGCAACCGGGGAAAGGTGTACAAGAGGAGCCTCAGCTACTCATGTCGTATCGCATCCAGCCAGAGAGAAGCTGGGAGAACAGGGGGGAATAGAGCAGGCAGCGAGCCGTCTCTCGAGACGGAACGGGCCGGAATTCCCCCCATCTGCTCCAACACCTCGGTGTGGAGTCCTATTCCCCGGGCCTCAGCCCCTGTCTCGACAGGAAGTCTGCCCCCGAATTTGGGGACCCCGGGATGTAAACTGCTCGAAGGGAGCTGAGTTTCCCTTTGGGTCCACAGGAGGTCTGGGAGAAAAGCTTGAAGTGCTAAACGGACAGCCACGCTTCCGGCACATACTATATGCCAGGAGAGGTGGAGTCTGCTCCACAGACCCTAAGTCGAGCGGCCCCTCGGGGCCACCCCCCAACCCGAGCGGGAGGCGTCTGTCAACAGCGTCACGCGGTGACAGAGTGATCCCAGTACGGGCCTTCGGGAAAGAAACCAGGCTTTCTTCCACTGATGCAAGACCCGCAGCATCGCTTTGAGACCTTGATCAAGCGGAAAAGGTTGCCCCTCGAGGAAAACCCCCTGGTTTTTGAGCCACCATAATGGTCACAGATGGCGCAGGCCTAGTGGAAAAGCACTGGGAACTGCCGCCACAAAATTTAACACTTCCTAGAAGCGTCTGACCATGAGTGGCCGACCTAGCCTTATGCTCTCGACTGAGGACGGGGTGGAGGCAACACGCACGGGTAGAAACCGTGCTGAGTTTGACCCAAAGTCCCGTACAACACGAGGGACGTAGTGCTCTGCCTCGGCAAGAGCACATTCCTCCCGGTATTCAGTCTCAGCCCGAGCTCCTAAATGTGTGCGAGAACAACATCTCGATGTCGCACCGCGCTCTCCCGAGACTGGGCCGGAAAGAGCCAGTCGTAGAAGAGATACATACATAAACCTCCCGGGAAGAAGAGCCCTGAAGCCAAGCTGGCCCGCAGGAAACAGCCGGCAGGGATACAACGGCTCTGGAGAGGAGAGCGGTCTTAGCAACCTCGGTTGTGAGACCAATACCATGCGCTAGGCCCCCTCGGAGGCCGAGCACATCTACTCCAGAACTCCCAGGAGCGGAGCTAGAGCTGCATCCACGCACTTGTTGAAAGTGTGAGGAGATAAGCTAGGCCGAACGGAAGAACTTGGTATAGATAAGCCTTGTCCCCTAAGGCGAATCTGAGGAACTTCCGGTACTGTGGAAGGATGGAGACATGCAAATATGCGTCCTTCAGATCTGTCGCGACAAGCCGGTCCTCAGGCCTGGCTTGCACTACAAACTGCTTCAGAGTTAACTCTCTAAATCTCAGTGGCGAAGATCTAAAGTAGGACGCAAGCCTCCATCCCTTCTAGGGACGATGAAGTATCGGCTATAAAAGCCCGGACCTCTGGCTGAGAGAGGAACATACCTTATGGCCTCTTTCCCCAGCAATGGGTCGACTCCCTATCCCATGACCAGAGCCTGCTCGGGGACCACCAGAGTAGGCAGAACCCCCGAAAAATCCGGGTGGATAGACCCGGAACAAAGTAGCATATCATTCTGATACGGTACGCAGGACCCTTCTGAGAGATACCTGGCAGACGTAACCACGCTACCATGAAATCTACTAAGGGTATCAGTCTCTCGAGACTGACCTCTGGACAGATATGTTTTTCTACTCGGGGCCCTGGATGGCACCAGAGAGCCTCCGGAGCAGATGCTCTAAAACCCTCCTCAGAGGGGGCAGCCTGCCCAGTGCGCCCCGTGTGGGGCACAACCGGAAGTAGCTACCTGCGATGAGCATGACCCGGCCCCCTCGAGGTACCGAGCCTGCTACCGCGCTTACAGGGCACTGATCTACCCCTCGAGGCAGACCAGCGGGGGGCCCCTGCCTAGCCTGGAGGACAGCCCTCAGATCTGTCCTGCCAGAAGGCTGCAGCTGAGCGTGACAACCTGTACTGCCACCCAACAGAGGGGGCTGTCAGGTGACAACGCTCTGCCGCTGAGCAGCGCGGTAGGAGGAGCCGCTGCTGGGCTGCGGCTGGCTCGCAGTCCCAGACACTCGAGAGCGACGGGGAAGAATTCTCCTGAATGCTACCTCCCGCTTTGCAGCCTCATTAAACCTTTCGACTGCCATCTCGATAGCATCGCCGAAGAGGCCAGGAGGCATAAGAGGGGCATAAAGAGGATATTCTTATTTTTCTCTCTCTCTCTCAGCGCGGTCAAAAAGCATGGCGCAGAGAGAGATAGCAGTGGCCCTGCGCAGCTCGGCGACTGCCAAAGGGCCATCCCCCGCCGTCATCGAGGATATGGGCGGCGTCGGGATTTCAGGGGCGGCGATGAATGGTGCGCGAAATAACTCGCCAACTTCCACTCTAGGCATCGCCCCTAACCCGGCCACAGGAGTAGTATAGTTAACGGCTCAACGCTGCTATACACTCTGTGAGAAGCGGGCTATTTCCATGACCTCAACACCTCGATGTGGAGGTTCGGGAAAAAAAGCAAATCCCGACGCTGAGGCTGTACTCGGGCGGCAGGCAACACTTGTCCTTGAACGAGCGTCCCTTGGCTCAGCTGGTCACTCGAGACCCAGCCTCGCCATTGCCCAAAACCTCAAGCAGCTCCTCAAATGCAGATGAGATTGATGGCGGTTCAACCTCATCCACATCGATGCTGACTAAATCCACCTCCAATTTCTCAAAATTGGAGAAGTTCAGCAACGCTTCCTCACCCTGGTCGGAAGTAGTCACCACATGGTGCGCTTCCGAGTCCTGCGTGAGGGTAGATTTAACAGGAAAGGGAGAAGAAAAGGCGTCCCCGTCTCCAACCCCGCTGTTAAACCCAGTTGTGATCCTCATGAGCGCGACCGCCGCTGAGCCTCAGCGGGGCGAGATCACGAGGACCGCGAGCCTGAGCAGTTCCCTCAAAAACTGCCAGGCAGAGCGGAGAGTGCGCGGCGGCAGCCGCAAACACTCTGCACACTCAGAGCCCTCGAGCAGTGAGCATGCATGCAAACATGTGACACAGAGAGCGTGTATATCACTGCCCGTGATGAAACGCGGCAGGAGTGACACAACGCAGAAATCTGTGTACCCGCCATCAAAACATAGGTAAGTGAAAATCAAACTTACAGCCAGCAATGCACTTTACACACACGTTAGCTTCGAGCGCTGTTGAAGACACTAAAGCTGAGGCTTCTAGTTCACTGCGTGCCTTTATACTCCTGGCTCATGATATCACCCTCGGTGATTGCACTCGCACACCTGGTTTCAATTGCGCTTCAAGAGACAATCACGCTAATGCGTTCCCATATGCGTTCCGACGCAGTGTTGAGTTCCCTTGACAGGGAACTTTCAATTAACTGATATTGCTAAGAGTTCTATGGATAAACACTGTTATTTTACAGGTATTTACTAAATGATTACAGTCAAACACCTTCAATAAAACGACAGTGTTAAGAGTTCTACAGATACACACTTATTTTACAGATTTCCTAAATGATTACAGTCAAACAATAAATAGTCAAGACGTGCTCAAGATTTAAAATTAAGTTTTATTTTGGCAGATAAAATAAGTATAAACAGTATAAAAAATAATTAAAATCATCTCAAACTTCCATTTGCAGCATTTGTTTACATATAATTTAATAGTGTTTAAATTATGTAAAACATGTAATCTAAAATCACAATTATTGAATAAATAAAATACAAAATTTAAATTACTTCAGTAATTAACAATAGTTTATCAAATTCTCAAACTAGGATTATGGTGACAATCTAAACATACTGAATACAAAACTGTAACACTTTACAAAATGAACAGCACTTATACAGCGTTTATTAAAATTATACTGCATTTATTTATTAAATTTATGACTGGAGTAATGATGCTGAAAATTCACCTTTGCTAACAAGAATGAATTACATTTTTAAATATTTTCAAATGGAAAAGTTATTTTAAATTGTAATATTATTTCACATTATTACTGTTAGTATGAGTAATTAAATAAATGCAGCCTTGCAGGTGAGCAGACGAAACTTCTTTTAAAAACATAAAAAATCTTACGATCCCAAACTTTTGAACAGTGTGTGTGTGTGTACACTACCGGTCAAATGTTTTAGAACAGTAATATTTTTGTATGTTTTTAAAGATGTCACTTCTGCTCACCAGGGCTGCATTTATGCTATTAAATTATAAAAAAAATAATAAAAAAAAATAAGCTGTAATATTGTGAAATATAATTAAAATGCATATTAACTGTTTTCTATTTGAATATATTTTAAAATGTAATTTATTCCTGTGATGCAAAGCTGAATTTCCAGCATTACTCCAGCCTTCAGTGTCACATGATCCTTCAGAAATCATTCTGATATGAGGATTTGCTGCTCAAGAAACATTTATGATTATCTATTATCAATGTTGAAAACAGTTCTTTTTATGATTCTTTGATAAATAGAAAGTTCAAAAGAACAGTATTTATCTGAAATAGAAAGCTTTTGTGACATTGTATACCGTTCAAAAGTTTTGGGTTGGTAAGATTTTGTTTTTTTGGGAAAGAAATTCATAAACTTTTTCAGCAAGGATGCATTAAAGTGACACTATAGATATTTATAATGTTGCAAAAGCTTTATTTTTCAGATAAATGCTGTTCTTTTAAACTTTTTATTCATTAAATAATCCTGAAAAAAAATGTACACAGCTTGTAACGAGTTATAGTGGGTAATGCTCCTTTAAGGCGGAGCGCTTTTTCACTCTCAAGAGCAGTAATGAGGTTGTTCGAACAGAGCGCGAGCAGGGAAGCATCGCATGTATGTGGAGTGAGGTTTTTCACACAGTTTTCATTTATGTTGCTCTTACTATTGTTTTGTTGTTGTTTAGTAATGTAACAAAGGACTAACAGGCAGGGATCCAATCGCAATGTCTTTATTTAGAATGGTCGTACAGGCAGGGGGTCAGGAAGGCAGGCAGAACAGATACAGAAACGATAGTCCAGGCGAGAGGTCGAGGCAGGCAGATATCAGTCGTAAACGTTATTCCAGGCACAAGGTCGGGGCAGGCAGAACAGGATCAAGAAACAGGTAACAGGCAGAAACGGAACCGATAAACAGGATAGGCATAAACGCTCAGAATGATAGCTATTGCCAATCGAGACTTCGCGGTGATTGTCAGAATGAAACAGTCTTTTATAGTCCAGATAAAGATTCACAGGTGGTGTGGCAAACAATGATGATGGAGTTCAGGTGTGTGTGTGTAATCAGTCCAGTGTGATGGTTGCTGGGATCTGTAGTGTGTAGTGAAGTGTCAGTTTAAGTGAGAGCTCCCTCTGGTGGCCAGGGAGGGGAGCGCAGAGCTCATATTCATAACAAGTAACGCGATTGCCAACTGCCCCGGTGTGTGTAGAATGGACAGTTCCTGTTAATAAAGGACCCCTCATGTGAAATATCAGAACTGATATTTGTGTCTTAGTGCTTCACTCTACGTTTAGGCGAGCTATCCGGCCTCTCCTAGAGAATAAACGCGTTACAAGCTGTTTTCAACATTAATAATAATAGTAAATGTTTCTTAAGCAGCATATCAGAATGATTTCTGAAGGATCATGTGACACTAAAGACTGGAGTAATGATGCTGAAAATTCAGCTTTCCTAATGTTAGTATGTCAATACTCACCGCTCCTGAAGATCATGTGGCTGGATTTTTTCTTCCTAAAATGTATTTTACACACACACACACACACACACACACATTAGCCATTTACTTACTAACAGGGATTTTCAAAAGAGCTTGTACAAGACTCCGTTCTCAGTTCACTCATTTACAAAGCTCTTATATAGATTTTTTTTTGTCTTAATCCTAGTTTACAATATTAACACATGCTAACAACACACAGTAACGTTAATGTTAGCTAATACATTGAACTATGTAATGTCGTTATCGGGATTAGATTATTACTTAAACACATTACATCACAATGTAGCAGACTATATTTTTTTAATAAAAGCTAAATTATTTAACTTACCTTCTGTAGTTGTCCTGTAACGTTACGCGTTGGTAAAAGTCGTTGGCCATATTGCATTTTTTCTTGTTTGTTCACCATTAACAATCCGCAACTTAAATTTGCCTAAAATATAAAATTTTGCAGTCCGACGTAAAATAATCAATGTAATAATCCATGCAAAACCGAGCTGAAGTAGTACTGTGCACTGCAGATGGCGAGCTGCAACGCACAAAGACAGATAGGCGCGCGCGCGCACACTCGCTTTCCAACAAACGGATTCAAATTTGAAAAAAGGCGCACACGCTGTAGAAGGCGCGCACATTTGTCATTGGCCAGATTCCTGGATGAAACTCAGCATAACCAATCATGCTCAAAGCAACACAGACATACAATAGCCTAATGTGGCATTTGTAGGCTGTTGTATTAAATAATTGTTTAAATTGGGTTTTTATTGCACATATATATGTGTATATATTGAGTATATATTATATATTGTTTTTTTATTGCAGTGCATGATATATACAATGGTAATATATATGGCAATCGTGCACTGCAATAAAACTTTATTGTATTATACAATTATAAATTGTATTATTGTATTTTATTTATTATAAATTATACAATTTATTTACCTGACATTTCCTTTAGAAATACTCTGCCTAATAATGTCAACTCTCATTTTCACTTTTACTGTGTGCCACTGTTACACAACCTGTTGGTTTAGGTTTAATCTTCTGTCCAAAGCAACACTTGTTTGCTAACATTGCATAATCAGGCATAATATTATGACCTTCCTAATATTGTGTTGGTCCCCCTTTTGCTGGTAAAAAAAATCCCTGACCCCCAATATGTTAGCAACAGATCCTTTAAGTCTTGTAAGCAATGCACACGCACCTGGCCACCATGATGCAAAAGAAAATATGATTCATCGGGATCTGTGCTCCGTGGTCCAGTTCTGATGCTCACGTGCCCACTGTTGGCACTTTTGGAGGTGAACAGGTGTCCGCATGGACACCCTGACTGGTCAGTGGCTATGCCGCCCCATATGCAACAAACTGAGAAGCTCTGTGTATTCTGACCCCTTTCTATCAGGACCAGCATTAACTTCTTGAGCAGTTTGAGCTCCAGTAGCTCATCTGTTAATCCTTACGCTTGCCCATTTTTCCTGCTTCTAACACATCAACTTTGAGCATAAAAACAGCTTGGGCTTTTGCATGGCTTTTTGTTTGTGGACTTCTCGTCTGCATTTGATCTTTTGCAGCCTTGTTATTTTAGGACAAAAACTTCAGTTTCATTTTAATCATGGTATAGTCTCATGAGACAGACTTTTTAGACAGACTTTGAGTGGTTGCCCCTGTGGCAGCGTTTTAGGACAATTTGATGTTCAACAAATCATTATAAACTTACTTTTGTGGCTGAGGCAATTCATTTATGTAACAAATGTGTCTTATTATTATTATTTTATTTTAGCCGTATATTAAAGATACTTAAATGTCTTGATTGAACTAAGGGCTAATCCTAGCTTAGTCTTAACCCTGTCTGTGAGACCAGGCCTGGGTTTGGGGTTAAGGTTATTAAGCACCACAATGCTGTAAATATGAGTGGTAAACTTGTAAGTCCTGATCTTTATGAGTAGAAGATGTGTCAGTTAGAAACATGTCAGAATACCACAATATTTAAAGGTATTTGGCATTGACATTGTCAGGCTTTTAGGGTTAGGGTTAGGTAAGCTAATGCATAAAACTTAGCGTTCATCAAATGTATATGCACTGTAAAAAAAAATCCTAATTTTACAGAAAATAACTCTAATTTTTTACAGTATTTTTTTGTAAATCTAAATTATGTTTAAAACTATGTAAAATTACAATAAATATCAGTAAATTAACAACTTGACTGTTATTTTAAGGATTATATCATTAATGACCAATTACAGTAATTCTTATTTTTTATACAGAAAATTACTGTATTATTTATACAGTATTTTTCTATTTTTATACATTACGAACAAATTCATGTAAAATTACAATAAATATCAGTAAATTAACAACTTGATTGTTATTTTAAGCATTATATCATTAATGACAAATTACAGTAATTCTTATTTTTTTATACAGAAAATTACTGTATTATTTATACAGTATTTTTCTATTTTTATACATTACGTACAAATTCATGTAAAATTACAATCAATATCAGTAAATTTAACAACTTGACTGTTATTTTAAGGATTATATCATTAACGACAAATTACAGTAATTCTTATTTTTTATACAGAAACTTACTGTATTATTTATACAGTATTTTTCTATTTTTATACATTACGTACAAATTCATGTAAAATTACAATAAATATCAGTAAATTTAACAACTTGACTGTTATTCTAAGGATTATATCATTAATGACAAATTACAGTAATATTCAGTTTTAATACAGGAAAATTACCTTATTATCTTTTCTGTTTTCATTCAATACATACAAATCCATGTAAAATTACGAACAATATATGTAAATTAATACATAGTTTTATTTATACCATGTTTTTCTGTAAATGAATAACTCTAGCCTACTTCTAGAAAATGAAGATCCAAGAATGTGCATCAGATGTGTTCTTAAGAAGCCACAGTAAACTTTATTGTTTATATATGTAATACTCCAGTAAGGGAGTGATATATGTTGATTATAAATCACACCCGCGATGTTCATTCACTTAACTTTATAACGTGAATACAACAGAAACAGACACATACACAAATGATATACAACAAGTACATAGCTTTACACTTAACAGAAACAACGAGTAACGAAAGCATTAAAACACATACAACAAACACTTCCTGTGTGGTGCGGCATCGTCAGCGCGCGCGCGCTATCGCGGTACATTTGAGCTAACACCGTGACACTGAACACGTTGATACTGAAAACACTTAACCCGCACAACACTCGAATATGCTAGACAAAACACTCATGACACTCAAACCTGTCTTTCCAACCGTGCATACCTGTAAGGGAGTGATATATGTTGATTATAAATCACACTCGGTCACCCAAGATGTTCAATCACTTAACTTTATAACGTGAATGAAGTCTCTCGCGAGAACTCCCTTAAATCCCGCCACGCAGCGACGTGCACGTCACACGTTCAACCAATCACAAAATTATGAACTTGAAATGAATAACCTATTCTAGAACACAATATATTTACAACCAATATTCATATCAAAGAACAACGAACAAACAACAAAAAACAATCACATAAAAATAAATCAAACTCAATTATTTACACATATCACATATACATTTGATTAACGCTAAGATTTATGCATTAGCTTACCTAACCCTAACCCTTACCTAACCCTAACCCTAAAAGCCTGACAATGTCAATGCCAAATACCTTTAAATATTGTGGTACTCCGACATGTTTCTAACTGACACATCTTAATCCTAACCTTAACCCCAAACCCAGGCCTGGTCTCACAGACAGGGTTAAGACTAAGCTAGGATCAGCCCTTAGTTCAATCAAGACATTTAAGTATCTTTAATATACGGCTAAAATAAAATAATAATAATAATAATAATAATAAGACACATTTGTTACATAAATGAATTGCCTCAGCCACAAAAGTAAGTTTATAATGATTTGTAGAACATCAAATTGTCCTAAAACGCTGCCACAGGGGCAACCACTCAAAGTCTGTCTAAAAAGTCTGTCTCATGAGACTATACCATGATTAAAATGAAACTGAAGTTTTTGTCCTAAAATAACAAGGCTGCAAAAGATTAAATGCAGACGAGAAGTCCACAATCAAAAAGCCATGCAAAAGCCCAAGCTGTTTTTGTGCTCAAAGTTGATGTGTTAGAAGCAGGAAAAATGGGCAAGCGTAAGGATTAACAGATGAGCTACTGGAGCTCAAACTGCTCAAGAAGTTAATGCTGGTTCTGATAGAAAGCGGTCAGAAAACACAGAGCATCTCAGTTTGTTGCATATGGGGCGGCATAGTCGCTGACCACTCAGGGTGTCCATGCGGACTCCTGTCCACTGCCAAAAGTGCCAACAGTGGGCACGTGAGCATCAGAACTGGACCACGGAGCACAGATTCCGATGAATCATATTTTCTTTTGCATCATGGTGGCCAGGTGCGTGTGCATTGCTTACAAGACTTAAAGGATCTGTTGCTAACATATTGGGGGTCAGGGCTTTTTTTTTTACCAGCAAAAGGGGGACCAACACAATATTAGGAAGGTGGTTATAATATTATGCCTGATTATGCAATGTTAGCAAACAAGTGTTGTTTTGGACAGAAGATTAAACCTAAACCAACAGGTTGTGTAACAGTGGCACACAGTAAAAGTGAAAATGAGAGTTGACATTATTAGGCAGAGTATTTCTAAAGGAAATGTCAGGTAAATAAATTGTGTTTTATTGCAGTGCATGATTGCCATATATTACCATTGTATTACCATATATATCATGCACTGCAATAAAAAAAAAACAATATATAATATATACTCAACATATACACATATATATGTGCAATAAAAACCCAATTTAAACAATTATTTAATACAACAGCCTACAAATGCCACATTATTGTATGTGTTGCTTTGAGCATGATTGGTTATGCTGAGTTTCATCCAGGAATCTGGCCAATGACAAATGTGTGCGCCTTCTACAGCGTGAGCGCCTTTTTTCAAATTTGAATCCGTTTGTTGGAAAGCGAGTGTGCGCGCGCGCGCGCGTATCTGTCTGTGTGCGTTGCAGCTCGCCATCTGCAGTGCACAGTACTACTTCAGCTCGGTTTTGCATGGATTATTACATTGATTATTTTACGTCGGACTGCAAAATTTTATATTTTAGGCAAATTTAAGTTGCGGGTTGTTAATGAAGAACAAACTAGAAAAAATACAATATGGCCAACGACTTTTACCAACGCGTAACGTTACCGGACAACTACAGAAGGTAAGTTAAATAATTTAGCTTTTATTAAAAAATATAGTCTGCTACATTGTGATGTAATGTGTTTAAGTAATAATCTAATCGCGATAACGACATTACATAGTTCAATGTACTAGCTAACGTTAACGTTACTGTGTGTTGTTAGCATGTGTTAATATTGTAAACTAGGATTAAGATTTCAAAAAAAAAATCTATATAAGAGCTTTGTAAATGAGTGAACTGAGAACGGAGTCTTGTACAAGCTCTTTTGAAAATCCCTGTTAGTAAGTAAATGGCTAGTGTGTGTCTGTGTGTGTGTGTGTGTAAAATACATTTTAGGAAGAAAAAATCCAGCCACATGATCTTCAGGAGCGGTGAGTATTGACATACTAACATTAGGAAAGCTGAATTTTCAGCGTCATTACTCCAGTCTTTAGTGTCACATGATCCTTCAGAAATCATTCTGATATGCTGCTTAAGAAACATTTACTATTATTATTAATGTTGAAAACAGCTTGTTACGCATTTATTCTCTAGGAGAGGCCGGATAGCTTGCCTAAACGTAAAGCACTAAGACACAAATATCAGTTCTGATATTCCACATGAGGGGTCCTTTATTAACAGAAACTGTCCATTCTACACACACCGGGGCAGTTGGCAAACAATGCTTCACGCACAATCGCGTTACTAAACAACAACAAAACAATAGTAAGAGCAACATAAACGAAAACTGTGTGAAACACCTCACTCCATACATGCGATGCTTCCCTGCTCGCGCACCGTTCGAACGACCTCATTACTGCTCTTGAGAGGGAAAAAGCACTCCGCCTTAAAGGAGCAGTACCCACTATAACTCGTTACAAGCTGTGTACATTTTTTTCAGGATTATTTAATTAATAAAAGTTCAAAAGAACAGCATTTATCTGAAATATAAAGCTTTTGCAACATTATAAATATCTATAGTGTCACTTTAATGCATCCTTGCTGAAAAAATGTATGAATGAGTTTGGGATCGTAAGATGTTTTATGTTTTTAAAAGAAGTTTCGTCTGCTCACCTGCAAGGCTGCATTTATTTAATTACTCATACTAACAGTAATATTGTGAAATAATATTACAATTTAAAATAACTTTTCTATTTGAAAATATTTAAAAATATAATTCATTCTTGTTAGCAAAGGTGAATTTTCAGCATCATTACTCCAGTCATAAATGTAATAAATAAATGCTGTATAATTTTAATAAACGCTGTATAAGTGCTGTTCATTTTGTAAACTATTACAGTTTTGTATTCAGTATGTTTAGATTGTCACCATAATCCTAGTTTGAGAATTTGATAAACTATTGTTAATTACTGAAGTAATTTTAATTTTGTATTTTATTTATTCAATAATTGTGATTTTAGATTACATGTTTTACATCATTTAAACACTATTAAATTATATGTAAACAAATGCTGCAAATTGAAGTTTGAGATGATTTTAATTATTTTTTATACTGTTTATACTTATTTTATCTGCCAAAATAAAACTTAATTTTAAATCTTGAGCACGTCTTGACTATTTATTGTTTGACTGTAATCATTTAGGAAATCTGTAAAATAAGTGTTTATCTGTAGAACTCTTAACACTGTCGTTTTATTGAAGGTGTTTGACTGTAATCATTTAGTAAATACCTGTAAAATAACAAGTGTTTATCCATAGAACTCTTAGCAATATCAGTTAATTGAAAGTTTTTGACTGTAATAATTTAGTAAATACCTGTAAAATAACAGTGTTTATCCATAGAACTTTTAGCAATATCAGTTAATTGAAAGTTTTTGACTGTAATAATTTAGTAAATACCTGTAAAATAACAGTGTTTATCCATAGAACTCTAAGCAATATCATTTAATTAAAGGTGTTTGACTGTAATAATTTAGTAAATACCTGTAAAATAACAGTGTTTATCCGTAGAACTCTTAGCAATATCATTTAATTAAAGGTGTTTGACTGTAATAATTTAGTAAATACCTGTAAAATAACAGTGTTTAGCCATAGAACTCTTAGCAATATCATTTAATTAAAGGTGTTTGACTGTAATAATTTAGTCAATACCTGTAAAATAACAGTGTTTATCCGTAGAACTGTTAACACTGTCATTTAATTGAAGGTTTTTGATCATAATAATCTAGGAAAGATCCATAAAATAACAGTTTTACACTGTAAAAAAAAAAATCATAAAAAAAACGGTAAATGACTGGCAGCTACGGCTGCCAAACAAAAACCGTAAAAAAAAGGTAAAATATCTTACTTTAAACACGGGAAAAATTTGTAAAATAACATTTTTTTTCACTACAATTGTTAATGAAAATTTCTGTAAAATTATTGTTTTTGCACTTTATTTGAATTAAGATATTTTACTTTAATGTTATGGTTTTTGTTTGGCAGCCGTAGCTGCCAGTCAATTACCGTTTTTTTACGAGATTTTTTTTTACAGTGTGTGATATGTGTAAATAATTGAGTTTGATTTATTTGTATGTGATTGTTTTTTGTTGTTTGTTTGTTGTTCTTTGATATGAATATTGGTTGTAAATATATTGTGTTCTAGAATAGGTTATTCATTTCAAGTTCATAATTTTGTGATTGGTTGTACGTGTGACGTGCACGTCGCTGCGTGGCGGGATGAAGGGAGTTCTCGCGAGAGACTTCATTCACGTTATAAAGTTAAGTGAATGAACATGCGGGTGACTGAGTGTGATTTATAATCAACATATATCACTCCCTTACAGGTATGCACGGTTGGAAAGACAGGTTTGAGTGTGATGAGTGTTTTGTCTAGCATATTCGAGTGTTGTGCGGGTTAAGTGTTTTCAGTATCAACGTGTTCAGTTAACTCAAATGTACCGCGATAGCTGTCGATGCCGCACCACACAGGAAGTGTTTGTTATATGTGCTTTAATGCTTTCGTTACTCGTTGTTTCTGTTAAGTGTAAAGCTATGTACTAGTTGTATATAATTAGGGGCCAAGCACCGAAGGTGCGGAGGCACCTATTGTTTTTGTTCCGGTTCTTATTATTATTAGGGGCCAAGCACCGAAGGTGCGGAGGCACCTATTGTTTTTGTTCCGGTTCTTATTATTATTATTATTATTATTCTTCTTCTGCCATTGAAGTCTATGACAGCCCATAGAACCGTAAGCGGGAAAATGAAAAAAAGTTGGCACACTCATAAAGGAGAGTCTAATCATTGACCATAGCAAAATTGAAGTCTCTAACTCAATCTCTCTACCGCCACCAACTGTCCAAAGTTGCACTCACGTTTACGTAAATAACTTTTGAACCGTATGTCCTAGAAACAAAATTCTTTTGTCCACTGATTCCTTGGCTCAAGACGATTCGATTGCACCCTATGACGTCATTTTCCGTCATGAAAATTTTCCCGCCATTTTGAATTTTATGAAAAACCTACTTTGTCGAACTCCTCCTAGGCCGTTCGTCCGATGTTCACGAAAATTGAACCACATCATCTCCTGACAATGTTGACAAAACGATATATAAACAAAGTTGATTCGTCAAACCGTTTACGAATAACTCGTGAAAGAATCTGAGGTAAAAGTCGCCAAAATGAAATTGAGGCTTTATCTCCCCAATGCATTAGCCTTTTCTGACCAAACTAGGTGTGTGTTATGTCAATCATGGTTTGAGGCTACCTGCAGAGTTTTGGCGCTCTGCCCCCTAGTGGTCAGGAGATATTAAAAAACTGACTTTTTTGCTTATAACTCCTGAACCCTTTGGCCAAAAATCATGAAACTGGTCTCTTTAGATCCAATGGGTCATGCCGAGTCCTGTGATACCAAATTTTCCCATATCGGCCATTTTGAGCGTCTGCCATTTCGATTTTTCTTATAAGATTCTATGTTTAACAAACACATGACTTTAGTGCTCTGTCAGCAATGGTTTACCCAATTGAAAGCAAACTTTGCATGTGTCAATGTCACCACACTCTCAATGTACCACATGAATTGACACTACAATTTGGTTACAGCGCTGCCTGCTGGTTGAATGTGATAAACCATTAAATCGAATTACTAAAGACCGTATTGTTGATTTTTCAGCCATTTAGACTTAAGTCATATTGAAATGTCTTTAGATTCTTACTGCCATTGGTCTGATGATGCCAGCCATGTCGGCATGACATTTAATGCCCTCCTTGCGCTTGGCCCCGTGATGGCTGCTAGCAGCTATTTAGGGGCCAAGCACCGAAGGTGCGGAGGCACCTATTGTTTTTGTTCCGGTTCTTATTATTAGGGGCCAAGCACCGAAGGTGCGGAGGCACCTATTGTTTCCGTTCCGGTTCTTTATTATTATTATTCATCTTCTTCTTCTTCTTCCGCCATGGAAGTCTATGTAAGGCCATAGAACCGTTTGCGGGAAAATGATGAAATTTGGCACACTGATAGAGGACAAGCCAATCATTGACCATAGCAAATTTGAAGTCTCTAACTCAATGTCTCTAGCGCCACCAACTGTCCAAAGTTGCACTCACGTTTACGTAAATAACTCTTGAACCGTATGTCCTAGAAACAAAATTCTTTCGTCCACTGCGTATTCTGACCAAACTTGGTGTGTGTTATGTCACTCATGGTCTGAGGCTACCTGCAGAGTTTTAGCGCTCTGCCCCCTAGTGGTCTGGAGATATAAAAAAGTGAAATATTTGCTTATAACTTCTGAATGCTTCGACCAAAAATCATAAAACTGGTCTCGTTAGATTCAGGGCATCATGCCGAGTCGTGCGATACTAAATTTTCCCATATCGGCCATTTTGAGGGTCGGCCATTTTGAATATTGTCATAAATTGCTATATTTAACAAACACATTGGCGTATTGTTACGAAACTCGATATGTGTCTTCGGCATCTGGGCCTGATACAACACAAAAAATTTCGAGGCAGCGCCACCTTGTGGTCAAAAGTTATAAACAAATTTGCAAAAATGCTAATAACTTTTTAACACGTTAACCTATGGTAAAATAAGTTGTCTTTATACGTTCCTTGGGTCAAACCGAGAACACAGATACCAAATTTGTCATAGTCGGCCAAACTTCCTGTCCGCCATGTTGTTTTTCTTTAAAAACCTACTTTTTCGAACTCCTCCCACACCGTTTGTCCAATTTTCACCAAAATTGAATCATAACATCTTCAGACCATGCTGACCAAAAGTTATTAAAATAAAGTTGATTCGTCAAACAGGTTTCGATAAAATTGCGAACAAATTTGACCAAATGGCCACCAAATAAAGCGAGGCTATATCTCCGCAACGCATTAGCGTATTCTGACCAAACTTTCTGTGTTTCATGTCAATCATGTTCTGAGGCTACCTGCAGAGTTTTGGCGCTCTGCCCCCTAGTGGTCAGAAGATATAAAATACTGACATTTTTGATTATAACTCCTGATCGCTTTGTCCAAAAATCATGAAACTGCTGTCTTTAGATTCAGGGCATCATGCCGAGTCGTGCGATACCAAATTTTCCCATATCGGCCATTTTCAGCGTCAGCTATTTAGAATTTTGTCATGAAATGCTTTGCTTAACAAACACATGACTTTAAAGCTGTATGTCAGCAATGCTTTACCCTATTGACACCAAACTTTGCATGTGTCACCTCACTCTGGATATACCACATAAATTTGACACATCAATTTGGTTACAGCGCTGCCTGTTGGTCGAACGTGATAAACCGTTAAATCGAATTACTAAAGACCGTATTGATGATTTTTCAGCCATTTAGACAGAAGTCATATTGAAATGTCTTTAGTTGCTTACTGCCGTTGGTCTGATGCTGCCAGCCATGTCTTCATGACATTTAATGTCCTCCTTGTGCTTGGCCCCGTAATGGCTGCTTGCAGCTATATTTATTATTATTATTCTTCTTCTGCCATTGAAGTCTATGACAGCCCATAGAACCGTAAGCGGGAAAATGAAAAAAAGTTGGCACACTCATAAAGGACAGTCCAATCATTGACCATAGCAAAATTGAAGTCTCTAACTCAATCTCTATTGCGCCACCAACTGTCCAAAGTTGCACTCACGTTTATGTAAATAACTTTTGAACCGTATGTCCTAGAAACAAAATTCTTTTGTCCACTGATTCCTTGGCTCAAGACGATTCGAATGCACCCTATGACGTCATTTTCCGTCATGAAAATTTTCCCGCCATTTTGAATTTTATGAAAAACCTACTTTTTCGAACTCCTCCTAGGCCGTTCGTCCGATTTTCACGAAAATTGAACCACATCATCTCCAGACAATGTGGACAAAACGGTATATAAAGAAAGTTTATTCGTCAAACTGTTTACGAATAACTCGCGAAAGAATCCGAGGTAAAAGTCGCCAAAATGAATTTGAGGCTTTATCTCCGCAATGCATTAGCCTTTTCTGACCAAACTAGGTGTGTATTATGTCAATCATGGTTTGAGGCTACCTGCAGAGTTTTGGCGCTGTGCCCCCTAGTGGTCAGGAGTTATGAAAAACTGACTTTTGTGCTTATAACTTCTGAACCCTTTGGCCAAAAATCATGAAACTGGTCTCTTTAGATCCAGTGGGTCATGCCGAGTCCTGTGATACCAAATATTCCCATATCGGCCATTTTGAGCGTCTGCCATTTCGATTTTTCTTATAAGATGCTATGTTTAACAAACACTTGACTTTAGTGCTCTGTCAGCAATGGTTTACCCAATTGAAAGCAAACTTTGCATGTGTCAATGTCACCACACTCTCAATGTACCACACACTACAATTTGGTTACAGCGCTGCCTGTTGGTTGAATGCGATAAACCATTAAATCGAATTGCTAAAGACCGTATTGTTGGTTTTTCAGCCATTTAGACTTAAGCCATATTGAAATGTCTTTAGATTTTTACTGCCGTTGATCTGATGATGCCAGTCATGTCGGCATGACATTTAATGCCCTCCTTGCGCTTGGCCCCGTGATGGCTGCTAGCAGCTATATTTATTATTATTATTCTTCTTCTGCCATTGAAGTCTATGACAGCCCATAGAACCGTAAGCGGGAAAATGAAAAAAAGTTGGCACACTCATAAAGGACAGTCCAATCATTGACCATAGCAAAATTGAAGTCTCTAACTCAATCTCTAAAGCGCCACCAACTGTCCAAAGTTGCACTCACGTTTATGTAAATAACTTTTGAACCGTATGTCCTAGAAACAAAATTCTTTTGTCCACTGATTCCTTGGCTCAAGACGATTCAATTGCACCCTATGACGTCATTTTCCGTCATGAAAATTTTCCCGCCATTTTGAATTTTATGAAAAACCTACTTTTTCGAACTCCTCCTAGGCCGTTCGTCCGATTTTCACGAAAATTGAACCACATCATCTCCAGACAATGTGGACAAAACGATATATAAAGGAAGTTGGTTCGTCAAACCATTTACGAATAACTCACAAAAGAATCTGAGGTAATAGTCGCTAAAATGAAATTGAGGCTTTATCTCCGTAATGCATTTGCCTTTTCTGACCAAACTAGGTGTGTGTTATGTCAATTATGGTCTGAGGCTACCTGCAGAGTTTTGGCGCTCTGCCCCCTACTGGTCAGGAGATATGAAAAACTGTCATTTTTGATTATAACTCCTGAACGCTTTGTCCAAAAATCATGAAACTGGTCTCTTTAGATCCAGTGGGTCATGCCGAGTCCTGTGATACCAAATATTCCCATATCGGCCATTTTGAGCGTCTGCCATTTCGATTTTTCTTATAAGATGCTATGTTTAACAAACACATGACTTTAGTGGTCTGTCAGCAATGGTTTACCCAATTGAAAGCAAACTTTGCATGTGTCAATGTCACCACACTCTCAATGTACCACATGAATTGACACTACAATTTGGTTACAGCGCTGCCTGTTGGTTGAATGTGATAAACCATTAAATCGAAATACTAAAGACCGTATTGTTGATTTTTCAGCCATTTAGACTTAAGTCATATTGAAATCTCTTTAGATTCTTACTGCCGTTGGTCTGATGATGCCAGCCATGTCGGCATGACATTTAATGCCCTCCTTGCGCTTGGCCCCGTGATGGCTGCTAGTTATTAGGGGCCAAGCACCGAAGGTGCGGAGGCACCTATTGTTTTTGTTCCGGTTCTTATTATTAGGGGCCAAGCACCGAAGGTGCGGAGGCACCTATTGTTTTTGTTCCGGTTCTTATTATTATTAGGGGCCAAGCACCGAAGGTGCGGAGGCACCTATTGTTTTTGTTCCGGTTCTTATTATTATTATTATTATTATTCTTCTTCTGCCATTGAAGTCTATGACAGCCCATAGAACCGTAAGCGGGAAAATGAAAAAAAGTTGGCACACTCATAAAGGAGAGTCTAATCATTGACCATAGCAAAATTGAAGTCTCTAACTCAATCTCTCTACCGCCACCAACTGTCCAAAGTTGCACTCACGTTTACGTAAATAACTTTTGAACCGTATGTCCTAGAAACAAAATTCTTTTGTCCACTGATTCCTTGGCTCAAGACGATTCGATTGCACCCTATGACGTCATTTTCCGTCATGAAAATTTTCCCGCCATTTTGAATTTTATGAAAAACCTACTTTGTCGAACTCCTCCTAGGCCGTTCGTCCGATGTTCACGAAAATTGAACCACATCATCTCCTGACAATGTTGACAAAACGATATATAAACAAAGTTGATTCGTCAAACCGTTTACGAATAACTCGTGAAAGAATCTGAGGTAAAAGTCGCCAAAATGAAATTGAGGCTTTATCTCCCCAATGCATTAGCCTTTTCTGACCAAACTAGGTGTGTGTTATGTCAATCATGGTTTGAGGCTACCTGCAGAGTTTTGGCGCTCTGCCCCCTAGTGGTCAGGAGATATTAAAAAACTGACTTTTTTGCTTATAACTCCTGAACCCTTTGGCCAAAAATCATGAAACTGGTCTCTTTAGATCCAATGGGTCATGCCGAGTCCTGTGATACCAAATTTTCCCATATCGGCCATTTTGAGCGTCTGCCATTTCGATTTTTCTTATAAGATTCTATGTTTAACAAACACATGACTTTAGTGCTCTGTCAGCAATGGTTTACCCAATTGAAAGCAAACTTTGCATGTGTCAATGTCACCACACTCTCAATGTACCACATGAATTGACACTACAATTTGGTTACAGCGCTGCCTGCTGGTTGAATGTGATAAACCATTAAATCGAATTACTAAAGACCGTATTGTTGATTTTTCAGCCATTTAGACTTAAGTCATATTGAAATGTCTTTAGATTCTTACTGCCATTGGTCTGATGATGCCAGCCATGTCGGCATGACATTTAATGCCCTCCTTGCGCTTGGCCCCGTGATGGCTGCTAGCAGCTATTTAGGGGCCAAGCACCGAAGCTGCGGAGGCACCTATTGTTTTTGTTCCGGTTCTTATTATTATTAGGGGCCAAGCACCGAAGGTGCGGAGGCACCTATTGTAATTGTTCCGGTTCTTTATTATTATTATTCATCTTCTTCTTCTTCTTCTTCTTCTTCTTCCGCCATGGAAGTCTATGTAAGGCCATAGAACCGTTTGCGGGAAAATGATAAAATTTGGCACACTGATAGAGGACAAGCCAATCATTGACCATAGCAAATTTGAAGTCTCTAACTCAATGTCTCTAGCGCCACCAACTGTCCAAAGTTGCACTCACGTTTACGTAAATAACTCTTGAACCGTATGTCCTAGAAACAAAATTCTTTCGTCCACTAATTCCTTGGCTCAAGACGATTCGATTGCACCCTATGACGTCATTTTCCGTCATGAAAATTTTCCCGCCATTTTGAATTTTACGAAAAACCTACTTTTTCGAACTCCTCCTAGGCCGTTTGTCCGATTTTCACGAAAATTGAACCACATCATCTCCAGACTATGCGTACAAAAAGTTATTAAAAGAAAGTTTATTTGTCAAACCGTTTACGAATAACTTGCGAATGAATTCGACAAAATGGCCGCAGAAATGAAAGCGAGGCTTTATCTCTGCAACGCATTAGCGTATTCTGACCAAACTTGGTGTGTGTTATGGCAATGATGGTCTGAGGCTACCTGCGGAGATTTGGCGCTCTGCCCCCTAGTGGTCTGGAGATATGAAAAAGTGAAATATTTGCTTATAACTTCTGAACGCTTCGATCAAAAATCATAAAACTGGTCTCGTTAGATTCAGGGCATCATGCCGAGTCGTGCAATACCAAATTTTCCCATATCGGCCATTTTGAGGGTCGGCCATTTTGAATTTTGTCATAAATTGCTATATTTAACAAACACATTGGTGTATCGTTACGAAACTCGATATGTGTCTTCGGCATCTGGGCCTGATACAACACAAAAAGTTTCGAGGCAGCGCCACCTTGTGGTCAAAAGTTATAAACAAATTTGCAAAAATGCTAATAACTTTTGAACACGTTAACCTATGGTAAAATAAGTTGTCTTTATACGTTCCTTGGGTCAAACCGAGAACACAGATACCAAATTTGTCATAGTCGGCCAAACTTCCTGTCCGCCATGTTGTTTTTCTTTAAAAACCTACTTTTTCGAACTCCTCCCACACCGTTTGTCCAATTTTCACCAAAATTGAATCATAACATCTTCAGACCATGCTGACAAAAAGTTATTAAAATAAAGTTGATTCGTCAAACAGGTTTCGATAAAATTGCGAACAAATTTGACCAAATGGCCACCAAATAAAGCGAGGCTATATCTCCGCAACGCATTAGCGTATTCTGACCAAACTTTCTGTGTGTCATGTCAATCATGATCTGAGGCTACCTGCAGAGTTTTGGCGCTCTGCCCCCTAGTGGTCAGGAGATATAAAATACTGACATTTTTGATTATAACTCCTGAATGCTTTGTCCAAAAATCATGAAACTGCTGTCTTTAGATTCAGGGCATCATGCCGAGTCGTGCGATACCAAATTTTCCCATATCGGCCATTTTCAGCGTCAGCTATTTAGAATTTTGTCATGAAATGCTATGCTTAACAAACACATGACTTTAAAGCTGGATGTCAGCAATGCTTTACCCTATTGACACCAAACTTTGCATGTGTCATTGTCACCTCACTCTGGATATACCACATGATTTGACACATCAGTTTGGTTACAGCGCTGAGTTATCGAACGTGATAAACCATTACATTGAATTGCTAAAGACCGTATTGATGATTTTTCAGCCATTTAGACTGAAGTCATATTGGTATGTCTTTAGATGCTTACTGCTGTTGGTCTGATGCTGCCAGCCATGTCGGCATAACATTTAATGCCCTCCTAATGCTTGGCCCCGTCATGGCTGCTTGCAGCTATATTTATTATTATTATTCTTCTTCTGCCATTGAAGTCTATGACAGCCCATAGAACCGTAAGCGGGAAAATGAAAAAAAGTTGGCACACTCATAAAGGAGAGTCCAATCATTGACCATAGCAAAATTGAAGTCTCTAACTCAATCTCTCTAGCGCCACCAACTGTCCAAAGTTGCACTCACGTTTACGTAAATAACTTTTGCACCGTATGTCCTAGAAACAGAATTCTTTTGTCCACTGATTCCTTGGCTCAAGACGATTCGATTGCACCCTATGACGTCATTTTCCGTCATGAAAATTTTCCCGCCATTTTGAATTTTATGAAAAACCTACTTTGTCGAACTCCTCCTAGGCCGTTCGTCCGATGTTCACGAAAATTGAACCACATCATCTCCCGACAATGTGGACATAACGATATATAAAGAAAGTTGATTCGACAAACCGTTTACGAATAACTCGCGAAAGAATCTGAGGTAAAAGTCGCCAAAATGAAATTGAGGCTTTATCTCCCCAATGCATTAGCCTTTTCTGACCAAACTAGGTGTGTGTTATGTCAATCATGGTTTGAGGCTACCTGCAGAGTTTTGGCGCTGTGCCCCCTAGTGGTCAGGAGTTATCAAAAACTGACGTTTTTGCTTATAACTTCTGAACCCTTTGGCCAAAAATCATGAAACTGGTCTCTTTAGATCCAGTGGGTCATGCCGAGTCCTGTGATACCAAATATTCCCATATCGGCCATTTTGAGCGTCTGCCATTTCGATTTTTCTTATAAGATGCAATGTTTAACAAACACTTGACTTTAGTGCTCTGTCAGGAATGGTTTACCCAATTGAAAGCAAACTTTGCATGTGTCAATGTCACCACACTCTCAATGTACCACACACTACAATTTGGTTACAGCGCTGCCTGTTGGTTGAATGCGATAAACCATTAAATCGAATTGCTAAAGACCGTATTGTTGGTTTTTCAGCCATTTAGACTTAAGTCATATTGAAATGTCTTTAGATTTTTACTGCCGTTGGTCTGATGATGCCAGTCATGTCGGCATGACATATAATGCCCTCCTTGCGCTTGGCCCCGTGATGGCTGCTAGCAGCTATATTTATTAGGGGCCAAGCACCGAAGGTGCGGAGGCACCTATTGTTTTTGTTCCGGTTCTTATTATTAGGGGCCAAGCACCGAAGGTGCGGAGGCACCTATTGTTTTTGTTCCGGTTCTTATTATTATTATTATTATTATTCTTCTTCTGCCATTGAAGTCTATGACAGCCCATAGAACCGTAAGCGGGAAAATGAAAAAAAGTTGGCACACTCATAAAGGACAGTCCAATCATTGACCATAGCAAAATTGAAGTCTCTAACTCAATCTCTAAAGCGCCACCAACTGTCCAAAGTTGCACTCACGTTTATGTAAATAACTTTTGAACCGTATGTCCTAGAAACAAAATTCTTTTGTCCACTGATTCCTTGGCTCAAGACGATTCAATTGCACCCTATGACGTCATTTTCCGTCATGAAAAATTTCCCGCCATTTTGAATTTTATGAAAAACCTACTTTTTCGAACTCCTCCTAGGCTGTTCGTCCGATTTTCACGAAAATTGAACCACATCATCTCCAGACAATGTGGACAAAACGATATATAAAGGAAGTTGGTTCGTCAAACCATTTACGAATAACTCACAAAAGAATCTGAGGTAATAGTCGCTAAAATGAAATTGAGGCTTTATCTCCGTAATGCATTTGCCTTTTCTGACCAAACTAGGTGTGTGTTATGTCAATTATGGTCTGAGGCTACCTGCAGAGTTTTGGCGCTCTGCCCCCTACTGGTCAGGAGATATGAAAAACTGTCATTTTTGATTATAACTCCTGAACGCTTTGTCCAAAAATCATGAAACTGGTCTCTTTAGATCCAGTGGGTCATGCCGAGTCCTGTGATACCAAATATTCCCATATCGGCCATTTTGAGCGTCTGCCATTTCGATTTTTCTTATAAGATGCTATGTTTAACAAACACATGACTTTAGTGGTCTGTCAGCAATGGTTTACCCAATTGAAAGCAAACTTTGCATGTGTCAATGTCACCACACTCTCAATGTACCACATGAATTGACACTACAATTTGGTTACAGCGCTGCCTGTTGGTTGAATGTGATAAACCATTAAATCGAAATACTAAAGACCGTATTGTTGATTTTTCAGCCATTTAGACTTAAGTCATATTGAAATCTCTTTAGATTCTTACTGCCGTTGGTCTGATGATGCCAGCCATGTCGGCATGACATTTAATGCCCTCCTTGCGCTTGGCCCCGTGATGGCTGCTAGCAGCTATATTTATTATTATTATTATTCTTCTTCTGCCATTGAAGTCTATGACAGCCCATAGAACCGTAAGCGGGAAAATGAAAAAAAGTTGGCACACTCATAAAGGACAGTCCAATCATTGACCATAGCAAAATTGAAGTCTCTAACTCAATCTCTAAAGCGCCACCAACTGTCCAAAGTTGCACTCACGTTTATGTAAATAACTTTTGAACCGTATGTCCTAGAAACAAAATTCTTTTGTCCACTGATTCCTTGGCTCAAGACGATTCAATTGCACCCTATGACGTCATTTTCCGTCATGAAAATTTTCCCGCCATTTTGAATTTTATGAAAAACCTACTTTTTCGAACTCCTCCTAGGCCGTTCGTCCGATTTTCACGAAAATTGAACCACATCATCTCCAGACAATGTGGACAAAACGATATATAAAGGAAGTTGGTTCGTCAAACCATTTACGAATAACTCACAAAAGAATCTGAGGTAATAGTCGCTAAAATGAAATTGAGGCTTTATCTCCGTAATGCATTTGCCTTTTCTGACCAAACTAGGTGTGTGTTATGTCAATTATGGTCTGAGGCTACCTGCAGAGTTTTGGCGCTCTGCCCCCTACTGGTCAGGAGATATGAAAAACTGTCATTTTTGATTCAATCATGGTCTGAGGCTACCTGCAGAGTTTTGGCGCTCTGCCCCCTAGTGGTCCAAAAACTGACATTTTTGATTATAACTCCTGAACCGCTTTGTCCAAAAATCATGAAACTGGTCTCTTTAGATCCAGTGGTCATGCCGAGTCCTGTGATACCAAATATTCCCATATCGGCCATTTTGAGCGTCTGCCATTTCGATTTTTCTTATAAGATGCTATGTTTAACAAACACATGACTTTAGTGGTCTGTCAGCAATGGTTTACCCAATTGAAAGCAAACTTTGCATGTGTCAATGTCACCACACTCTCAATGTACCACATGAATTGACACTACAATTTGGTTACAGCGCTGCCTGTTGGTTGAATGTGATAAACCATTAAATCGAAATACTAAAGACCGTATTGTTGATTTTTCAGCCATTTAGACTTAAGTCATATTGAAATGTCTTTAGATTCTTACTGCCGTTGGTCTGATGATGCCAGCCATGTCGGCATGACATTTAATGCCCTCCTTGCGCTTGGCCCCGTGATGGCTGCTAGCAGTTATTATTATTATTCTTCTTCTGCCATTGAAGTCTATGACAGCCCATAGAACCGTAAGCGGGAAAATGAAAAAAAGTTGGCACACTCATAAAGGAGAGTCCAATCATTGACCATAGCAAAATTGAAGTCTCTAACTCAATCTCTCTAGCGCCACCAACTGTCCAAAGTTGCACTCACGTTTACGTAAATAACTTTTGAACCGTATGTCCTAGAAACAAAATTCTTTTGTCCACTGATTCCTTGGCTCAAGACGATTCGATTGCACCCTATGACGTCATTTTCCGTCATGAAAATTTTCCCGCCATTTTGAATTTTATGAAAAACCTACTTTGTCGAACTCCTCCTAGGCCGTTCGTCCGATGTTCACGAAAATTGAACCACATCATCTCCCGACAATGTGGACAAAACGATATATAAAGAAAGTTGATTCGTCAAACCGTTTACGAATAACTCACGAAAGAATCTGAGGTAAAAGTCGCCAAAATGAAATTGAGGCTTTATCTCCCCAATGCATTAGCCTTTTCTGACCAAACTAGGTGTGTGTTATGTCAATCATGGTCTGAGGCTACCTGCAGAGTTTTGGCGCTCTGCCCCCTAGTGGTCAGGAGATATGAAAAACTGACTTTTTTGCTTATAACTCCTGAACCCTTTGGCCAAAAATCATGAAACTGGTCTCTTTAGATCCAGTGGGTCATGCCGAGTCCTGTGATACCAAATATTCCCATATCGGCCATTTTGAGCGTCTGCCATTTCGATTTTTCTTATAAGATGCTATGTTTAACAAACACATGACTTTAGTGCTCTGTCAGCAATGGTTTACCCAATTGAAAGCAAACTTTGCATGTGTCAATGTCACCACACTCTCAATGTACCACATGAATTGACACTACAATTTGGTTACAGCGCTGCCTGTTGGTTGAATGTGATAAACCATTAAATCGAAATACTAAAGACCGTATTGTTGATTTTTCAGCCATTTAGACTTAAGTCATATTGAAATGTCTTTAGATTCTTACTGCCGTTGGTCTGATGATGCCAGCCATGTCGGCATGACATTTAATGCCCTCCTTGCGCTTGGCCCCGTGATGGCTGCTAGCAGCTATATTTAGGGGCCAAGCACCGAAGGTGCGGAGGCACCTATTGTTTTTGTTCCGGTTCTTATTATTATTAGGGGCCAAGCACCGAAGGTGCGGAGGCACCTATTGTTTCCGTTCCGGTTCTTTATTATTATTATTCATCTTCTTCTTCTTCTTCTTCTTCTTCTTCTTCTTCTTCCGCCATGGAAGTCTATGTAAGGCCATAGAACCGTTTGCGGGAAAATGATAAAATTTGGCACACTGATAGAGGACAAGCCAATCATTGACCATAGCAAATTTGAAGTCTCTAACTCAATGTCTCTAGCGCCACCAACTGTCCAAAGTTGCACTCACGTTTACGTAAATAACTCTTGAACCGTATGTCCTAGAAACAAAATTCTTTCGTCCACTGATTCCTTGGCTCAAGACGATTCGATTGCACCCTATGACGTCATTTTCCGTCATGAAAATTTTCCCGCCATTTTGAATTTTTTGAAAAACCTACTTTTTCGAACTCCTCCTAGGCCGTTGGTCCGATTTTCACGAAAATTGAACCACATCATCTCCAGACAATGTGGACAAAAAGTTATCCAAAGAAAGTTGATATGTCAAACCGTTTACGAATAACTCGCGAAAGAATCCGAGGTAATGGTCGCAAAAATGAAATTGAGGCTTTATCTCCGCAACGCATTAGAGTTTTCTGACCAAACTAGGTGTGTGTTATGTCAATCATGGTCTGAGGCTACCTGCAGAGTTTTGGCGCTGTGGCCCCTAGTGGTCAGGAGATATGAAAAAGTTAAATATTTGCTTATAACTTCTGAACGCTTTGGCCAAAAATAATAAAACTGGTCTCTTTAGATTCAGTGCATCATGCCGAGTCGTGCGATACCAAATTTTCCCATATCGGCCATTTTGAGTGTCGGCCATTTTGAATATTGTCATAAATTGCTATATTTAACAAAGATATTGGCGTATCATTACGAAACTCAATATGTGTCTTCGGCACCTAACCTTGATACGACTCAAAAAGTTTCGAGGCAGCACCCCCTTGTGGTCAAAAATTATAACCAAATTTACAAATATGCTAATAACTTTTGAGTGCGTTAACCTATGGTAAAAAAAATTATCTTTATACGTTCCTTGGGTCAAACCGAGAACACAGATACCAAATTTGTCATAGTCGGCCAAACTTCTTGTCCACCATGTTGTTTTTCTTTAAAAACCTACTTTTTCGAACTCCTCCCAAACCGTTTGTCCAATTTTCACCAAAATTAAACCACATCATCTCTAGACCATGCTGACAAAAAGTTATCCAAAGAAAGTTGATATGTCAAACCGTTTACGAATAACTCGCGAAAGAATCCGACGTAATGGTCGCAAAAATTAAATTGAGGCTTTATCTCCGCAACGCATTAGCGTTTTCTGACCAAACTTGGTGTGTGTTATGTCAATCACGGTCTGAGGCTACCTGCAGAGTTTTGGCGCTCTGCCCCCTAGTGGTCAGGAGATATTTAAAAACTGACATTTTTGATTATAACTCCTGAACGCTTTGTCTAAAAATCATGAAACTGCTGTCTTTGGATCCAGTGGGACATGCCGAGCCCTGTGATACCAAATTTTCCCATATCGGCCATTTTGAGCGTCTGCCATTTCGATTTTTCTTATAAGATGCTATGTTTAACAAACACATGACTTTAGTGCTCTGTCAGCAATGGTTTACCCAATTGAAAGCAAACTCTGCATGTGTCAATGTCACCACACTCTCAATGTACCACATGAATTGACACTACAATTTGGTTACAGCGCTGCCTGTTGGTCGAACGTGATAAACCATTAAATCGAATTACTAAAGACCGTATTGTTGATTTTTCAGCCATTTAGAATTGTCATATTGAAATGTCTTTAGATTCTTATTGCCGTTGGTCTGATGATGCCAGCCATGTCGGCATGACATTTAATGCCCTCCTTGCGCTTGGCCCCGTGATGGCTGCTAGCAGCTATATTTATTATTATTATTCTTCTTCTGCCATTGAAGTCTATGACAGCCCATAGAACCGTAAGCGGGAAAATGAAAAAAAGTTGGCACACTGATAAAGGAGAGTCCAATCATTGACCATAGCAAAATTGAAGTCTCTAACTCAATCTCTCTAGCGCCACCAACTGTCCAAAGTTGCACTCACGTTTACGTAAATAACTTTTGAACCGTATGTCCTAGAAACAAAATTCTTTTGTCCACTGATTCCTTGGCTCAAGACGATTCGATTGCACCCTATGACGTCATTTTCCGTCATGAAGATTTTCCCGCCATTTTGAATTTTATGAAAAACCTACTTTGTCGAACTCCTCCTAGGCCGTTCGTCCGATGTTCACGAAAATTGAACCACATCATCTCCCGACAATGTGGACAAAACGATATATAAAGAAAGTTGATTCGTCAAACCGTTTACGAATAACTCGCGAAAGAATCTGAGGTAAAAGTCGCCAAAATGAAATTGAGGCTTTATCTCCCCAATGCATTAGCCTTTTCTGACCAAACTAGGTGTGTGTTATGTCAATCATGGTTTGAGGCTACCTGCAGAGTTTTGGCGCTGTGCCCCCTAGTGGTCAGGAGTTATCAAAAACTGACTTTTTTGCTTATAACTTCTGAACCCTTTGGCCAAAAATCATGAAACTGGTCTCTTTAGATCCAGTGGGTCATGCCGAGTCCTGTGATAGCAAATATTCCCATATCGGGCATTTTGAGCGTCTGCCATTTCGATTTTTCTTATAAGATGCTATGTTTAACAAACACATGACTTTAGTGCTCTGTCAGCCATGGTTTACCCAATTTACCCAATGTACCACATGAATTGACACTACAATTTGGTTACAGCGCTGCCTGTTGGTCGAACGTGATAAACCATTAAATCGAACTACTAAAGACCGTATTGTTGATTTTTCAGCCATTTAGACTTAAGTCATATTGAAATGTCTTTAGATTCTTACTGCCGTTGGTCTGATGATGCCAGCCATGTCGGCATGACATTTAATGCCCTCCTTGCGCTTGGCCCCGTGATGGCTGCTAGCAGCTATATTTATTATTATTATTCTTCTTCTGCCATTGAAGTCTATGACAGCCCATAGAACCGTAAGCGGGAAAATGAAAAAAAGTTGGCACACTCATAAAGGACAGTCCAATCATTGACCATAGCAAAATTGAAGTCTCTAACTCAATCTCTAAAGCGCCACCAACTGTCCAAAGTTGCACTCACGTTTATGTAAATAACTTTTGAACCGTATGTCCTAGAAACAAAATTCTTTTGTCCACTGATTCCTTGGCTCAAGACGATTCAATTGCACCCTATGACGTCATTTTCCGTCATGAAAATTTTCCCGCCATTTTGAATTTTATGAAAAACCTACTTTTTCGAACTCCTCCTAGGCCGTTCGTCCGATTTTCACGAAAATTGAACCACATCATCTCCAGACAATGTGGACAAAACGATATATAAAGGAAGTTGGTTCGTCAAACCATTTACGAATAACTCACAAAAGAATCTGAGGTAATAGTCGCTAAAATGAAATTGAGGCTTTATCTCCGTAATGCATTTGCCTTTTCTGACCAAACTAGGTGTGTGTTATGTCAATTATGGTCTGAGGCTACCTGCAGAGTTTTGGCGCTCTGCCCCCTACTGGTCAGGAGATATGAAAAACTGTCATTTTTGATTATAACTCCTGAACGCTTTGTCCAAAAATCATGAAACTGGTCTCTTTAGATCCAGTGGGTCATGCCGAGTCCTGTGATACCAAATATTCCCATATCGGCCATTTTGAGCGTCTGCCATTTCGATTTTTCTTATAAGATGCTATGTTTAACAAACACATGACTTTAGTGGTCTGTCAGCAATGGTTTACCCAATTGAAAGCAAACTTTGCATGTGTCAATGTCACCACACTCTCAATGTACCACATGAATTGACACTACAATTTGGTTACAGCGCTGCCTGTTGGTTGAATGTGATAAACCATTAAATCGAAATACTAAAGACCGTATTGTTGATTTTTCAGCCATTTAGACTTAAGTCATATTGAAATCTCTTTAGATTCTTACTGCCGTTGGTCTGATGATGCCAGCCATGTCGGCATGACATTTAATGCCCTCCTTGCGCTTGGCCCCGTGATGGCTGCTAGCAGCTATATTTTGTGTATGTGTCTGTTTCTGTTGTATTCACGTTATAAGGTTAAATGAATGAACATCGCGGGTGACTGAGTGTGATTTATAATCAACATATATCACTCCCTTACTCCCTTACAGGAGAATTACATATATAAACAATAAAGTTTACTGTGGCTTCTTAAGAACACATCTGATGCACATTCTTGGATCTTCATTTTCTAGAAGTAGGCTAGAATTATTCATTTACAGAAAAATATGGTATAAATAAAACAATGTATTAATTTACATATATTGTTCGTAATTTTACGTGGATTTGTATGTATTGAATGAAAACAGAAAAGATAATAATAAGGTAATTTTCCTGTATTAAAACTGGAAATTACTGTAATTTGTCATTAATGATATAATCCTTAAAATAACAGTCAAGTTGTTAATTTACTGATATTTATTGTAATTTTACATGAATTTGTACGTAATGTATAAAAATAGAAAAATACTGTAGAAATAATACAGTAATTTTCTGTATAAAAAAATAAGAATTACTGTAATTTTTCATTTAATGATATAATCCTTAAAATAACAGTCAAGTTGTTAATTTACTGATATTTATTGTAATTTTACATGAATTTGTACGTAATGTATAAAAATAGAAAAAATACTGTATAAATAATACAGTAATTTTCTGTATAAAAAAATAAGAATTACTGTAATTTGTCATTAATGATATAATCCTTAAAATAACAGTCAATTTGTTAATTTACTGATATTTATTGTAATTTTACATGAATTTGTACGTAATGTATAAAAATAGAAAAATACTGTATAAATAATACAGTAATTTTCTGTATAAAAAATAAGAATTACTGTAATTTGACATTAATGATATAATCCTTAAAATAACAGTCAAGTTGTTAATTTACTGATATTTATTGTAATTTTACATAGTTTTAAACATAATTTAGATTTACAAAAAAATACTGTAAAAAATTAGAGTTATTTTCTGTAAAATTAGGATTTTTTTTTACAGTGTAGCTGTCCTGTAGCTCAACCAGTAGCGCTCCAGTGCTTTCATTGGCAAGGTCGCGGGTTTGGTCCCAGGGAAAAATGTCTTCCCTGCACGCAGTTTAGTTTGCTTTTAGGTCTGCCAAATGGTAAGCAGACATTTAATCTCCATTCATTCATAATGAATCCACTTGCGTTTTCCTCCTCTTATAGAGAAATTCAGAAGTATGGTATATTTATGCATTTGGATCACATTTTCCTCTATAGACCTCTATAGACCTCATACACTTTGTAATTAACCATTTTCGAATAGCTTTTACTTTAACAATAATAATATAGTTGGAACAGAGGACCCACCTACACACAAAACTAATTTTGGTTGCCATAATTTGCCTTTCAAATGACAAATGATAAAAAAATAAAAAATAAAAAAAAATATATATATATATAATACTATTTATACAATAAAATATATATTACTTTTCTTTTTTTCTTTTTTCTTCATTCTGTGAATGACATACTGTTTATCTAAATAAATGCAGAAACCAGTTAAAGGCAAACAGCAGACAATCAATTCATGAGATAAAATTCATGTCGTTAAAAATGTGTTACCCTTACACAGTTGCTAGGGTAATGACAATGGCGTGAGGTCGTGACAACTAATGTAACAGACCAGTATACATTTCTTAGGCAGAAAGACCCAATAATAAGTAAACAGTTCTGTTTCATAATACGTTGTTCAATTATCTGTTTACAAGAACTAATTTCTTCACTTGTGCACTAAAAAGAATAATAGTTCTCGTTGCATCCTTGTTTTTGGACTGAAGAAATAGCACTCAAATATCTGTTTCATTCCAGTGTATAGCCTTAAATAACTGACTTAAAAATGTATCATTGGCAAAAGACTCATTGTGTAATCCTTAGCTGATCTAGTGGCTGTAGTTGAAATGTTGTTATTTTCATGTTAAAAATGTTCCAGTAAATGCATCTCATAAATGTAGATCTTTAAAGTCGTTTACATGAAGTCTTGCTTTTTTTAATTATAAATGGGTGCACATTTATGCTAATTATTACAATTAATACATTAATTACACTGACAAAACTAATGTTGGTTGCCATAATTTGCCTTTCATTTATATAGATAAAATAAAATACTGAATACTTATCTTTTTTCCTTTCTTTTCTTTTTTTCCTTCCACATTTTGTTTTTATGTGCCTCAAATAAAAGGATTTTAGCTTTTTAGGAATAGAAGAAAAACACTCAAATTACAACTATTTTAGCTACAAAATGTATATTGCTACTGTGAATGACATATCACATAAAGGAATGCAGAAACCAGTTAGGCAAGGCAAGGCAAGTTTATTTGTATAGCACATTTCATACACAATGGTAATTCAAAGTGCTTTACATAAAGAAGAATGATAAAAATAAAAGTTAAAGTTAAACTGCAGACAATCAATTCATGAGTTGAAATTCATGTCGTTAAAAATGTGTTATCCTAAACAGTTGCTAGAGTGAGGTAAAATTACCCTAAATGTTATTGAGTATATGTGATATTACATTGCACAGAGCAAATCTGTCAATGCACAACTGATTGTTTAGCTCGACCACTGCAAAGCAATAATGCATATGCACATGAGAATTACTTCTGTGCACAAAGCAATGCAATGCAATAAACTAGTTCATACTATTTGTCAAGGCACAACTGATTGTTTTGCTCGAACAATGCAAAGCAAACAATGCAAAGCAGTGCATCATAAGTCACTATACAAACCTTTTCTGTTAACTGGATCAGTAGCGTTGTCTGACGAGTTTTTAAGCCAGTGATTTTAATGCTCCGTGATACAGGATCTGCTCAGACACTTATGTTAAGCACAGTGTTAGCCCTGTCTGATGAATCTTACACGGGAGCTAATGTGTTGCTCCGAGGTGTAGAGCTAGGCTGTATTAAAAGTTCCCTTGCATACCGTGTGTATAAAGTCTGACCTTTTTTTAGGATATGTCAGCTTCCAGTGGAGGGGGTTGACCTCATACTGGCAATCAGGGGCGAATCTAGGATTTTGATTTTAGGGGGGCTCAGCCCCCAATAAGGTTATGATTAAAAAAATATAATTTGACTATTAGGGTAGGTTGGTATGCTACTAACCTTACTGCAATCCACAAAATAAAGCTCATGACTGCGGAGAGCCGCATAAAAAGTTGAATTCGCATTTGTTGATGGGGTTTTGACATTAGAAAGGTCTCGCACATATATCACACATTTTATATGTTTATAAATAAAAACTTTATACATTTTACTTATGACACCCGCGAGCTATGTGAGCATACAGAGAGAATGCGTCTGTGAATTATATATGCGGGAAAAAACGGTATATCATCTCATTGACGGTGACCGGAAGTATAAAAAGTAAGCAACGGTTTGGTAATGTAGTGATCGGTTGGAAAACGTCTCCGGTTACTATCGTAACCTCTGTTATTTTATCATATTCCGTTTAGAGAAGTATGAAGGAAATTATATTTATACCGTCTGGCAGCCAGATCTGCATCGCGCTACGATTGGCCAGTTGTCAACTGCTGTTATCCATAAGGTTTCAGAAATGACGTGAAGGGGAGGAGTTCCCAAATGCATTTCATTAAACATCTCGTTCCCACTCTCGAAAGGGAACGCGCTTCTGTGCGCCTCTATTTGAATTCGGTAAAAACATCATGTCCACGTGAGCGGCGGCTGATCTTGGCAGGATACATGTAAATTTATGGTATTTTTTCCGTAGACAAAAAGGTCTCCGCGGGCCGGATGAGAGCCGCAAAAGAGCAGTCAAAGAGCCGCATGCGGCTCGCGAGCCGCGGGTTGGCCACCCCTGCACTATTCCATGATTACATTATGTAAACTGCAATGCATTTTTGACAAAGAACTGCACCGATACAGGTGTAATATCATAGCATTAGCAATCTATCAATAAATGCACGTACACACGACACACACCTTGATGTTCACTCTGCTCGGCGCCCCTGCAGATTGAAAAATGCACTAAAACCAAGCAGACTCAGATAAGGGGAGGAGCCGAAACTTGACGCAGCTTGCCGCCGTTTCAAATGAGTTTTTTTAAAGGGGACTGAAGCGATCAAAAATTTATTAATCAAATATATTTTTTAGGGGGGCTGGGCAGAAGCCCCCCTAAAAAGGGCCTAGTGACGCCCCTGCTGGCAATGATTTGGCAGGATGTAAAGTGTTTTTGCCACCTGTCGTTGTGGACGCTCCAGGGGCGCCGGGTGAGTTGACAGAACAATCGGCGCACAGCTCCTACTCTGTCAAATTGTAGTTCCTTCTGAGTATTCTTGGAAATTATTCTTTCCCCCCAGTCCGTTGATTTGCCATGTCAAAGAAAGACGCTACTCGTAAATACATGAAATCAATTTAATAGAGAATCAAAAGAGCTCTGAGCTCAGGATTACAAGACCACAATGCCAAAGCTGACATCTGGGCAGTCCAGAATGTCTCACAAGCATATGCAAACAGTTTATACAGTATATTCTTGACTTTTAGTTCCTCCCTTGAGTCCAAACGCAAAGCCAGGGAGAATTAGAACGTTTCCACCAAACACTGAAGTCACTGTTGCAAAAGTTTTGCCTAGAAACAGAAAGAGAATGGGACGAGGGACTACCTATGCTTATGTTTGTGATTCGTGAAACCAGGCAAGAGTCGTTAGGCTTTGCTCCTGCCGAATTGGAGTTCGGGCATACGGTTCACGGTCCATTGAGAATGTTGCGTGAACAATTGTTGGAAGAATCTGTTCCCCCTATGCTTGTTCTAGATTATGTGAGTAAATTTCATGACAGGTTACATCGAGCGTGTGCGATGTCAAAAGAGAACTAGGTGACAGCACAGTCCAAAATGAAGGTTCACTTTGACAAAAAGAGTGTAAGACGGGATATTCAGCCTGGTGAGTTAGTGTTGGTATTTCTTCCAGTTCCAGGCTCGGTATTGCAGGCAAAATTTTGTGGTCCGTATGAAATAGAGAGAAAGATCAGTGAAACAGATTATGTTGTTCGTACTACAGATCGCAGAAGAAAAACACAAGTGTGTCATGTGAATATGCTAAAGCCATACTGTAATCGAGTTCCTGCTGAGAAACGTGTTGATCTTTCATCTAAACTTCCAGTGACAACAGTAACATCCCTGAGCCGCATTGTTGGAAGAATCTGTTCCCCCTATGCTTGTTCTAGATTATGTGAGTAAATTTCGTGACAGGTTACACTGAAGACTGTCCAGTAAACTGTGAACAAACTGCAAGGCTGAAAAACTCAGAAATGTTGTTGAACCTCGAAGACACATTGTCTTACCTTTCGAATCTGCAACGGCAAGATATTGTGTTGTTGATTAAAGAATATCCAACCTTGTTTGCAGATACTCCTTCTCAGACCACTGCGATAGTGCATGATATTGAGATCGATGGTTCTGGTCCCATACGTCAACATCCCTACCGCGTGAATCCGAGACATAATGAGGGAGGAAGTGAAGTACTTAATGAAAGCAGGGGCTTGCTGTACCCAGTTCCAGCCCTTGGAGCTCACCCTGCCTTCTTGTCCCTAAGCCTGATGGTACATAGATTTTGTACTGACTACCGTAAGGTTAATAGTGTCACAAAACCAGATTCTTTCCCCATGCCTCATATGGAGGACTGTGTAGACCGAGTTGCCCGCCTTGTAACCAAATTAGATCTTTTAAAAGGGTATTGGCAGGTTCCGCTAACAAAAGGCGCATCTGAAATATCGACCTTTGTAACACCAGACAGTTTTCTAAACTACACAGTCATGGCCTTTGGAATAAGAAATGCTCCAGCTACCTTTCAAAGGCTTATGCAGAAAGTGTTGTGTGGTGTTAAAAACTGTGAGGCTTACTTGGATGACGTTGTGATTTACTCGGATAGCTGGGAAGATCACATTAAAACATTACGAGAAGTTTTTTATTCTATTGGCTCTTCAATATTTCAGAACACTTCCTAAACATGTATTTAGGAAGCAGTTCACTCCCAATTGAAGTGTTCACTGATCATAACCCCTTGATTTTTCTTTCACGCATGTGCAATCACAATCAGCGTTTAATGAGGTGGCCATTATCAGGAACTGATAATGTTATTGCAGATGCTCTCTCTATAGCTGTTATGTAATTGTTTACATACCATCAGATGTAAATTGTTGTTTATGTGGGGTTTTTTTTTGTTTGTTTTTTGTTTTTGTTACAACCTTGGGTTGTCTCTTATTGGTGGTCATTAATTGTGCAGGATTTTAATGTGAAAATACAGCACAAGAAATGAACTGATAATGTTATTGCAGATGCTCTCTAGAGCTGTTATGTAATTGTTTACATACCATCAGATGTAAATTGTTGTTTATTTGTTTTTTGTTTTGTTACAACCTTGGATTGTCTCTTATTGGTGGGGGTGTTACGTCCTCTGACGTATTTTTGGAGAAATTGAAATTGTGGACAGGAGTCCCTGTTGTTGTTGTGTTTTCTTTCTCTCTCTCCTTTTTTCTTTTTTTTTTTTTGCCAGGTTCCGGTTTTAATTATTAACAACCGCCAATTGGCCCGTCTTCGGAGGTGCAGCCTTTAAAACTGGAGTCTGCACAAGAAAGAGGGGCTGGGCTATTGGCTCAGTGTGTTGAGTTGTGCCGGCAGGATGCGTTGTTGGCAGCATCCCAAAGAACTCGTGAAAGAGCAGGCCAAAAGCTTTGGCTCCCTGCTATATAACGTTATAGTTCTCAGTGATTGTTGTGTATTAAAAAGGTAATCTGTGAACTGATGCCACTCCCCCGCCCAACGCTGTTGACGTTGTACTTTCTTTTGTTTCGGTTTGTTTGTATTCTCTTTCTCCCTTTGACTGTGCCTATTTTTGTTTATTGAAATTTTATCCTGGTTTCTGTTAGACAGGGAGTTAGGGAGTTATGTACTTTTATTTCATGTAATTTGTTTGGAAATGTTAGGTTTTAAAGACCCAGGCAGTCTGTTTTTGTTTGTTATTTTGGCACACTTTATGTTTCTATAACGAAGACCGTTCCTGAATAAAAGGATTTTAAGTTGAAAACCTTGGACTTCGTTATAATTTATGTTACGCCCTGTTTCCCCTAGACTGGGGTCATAACATCTATAATCTTAATCTTTTTAACTATAATGATTTATTTATCAACAAGCCATTTTGTATTTGTGTGGCCATACCATTAATTAAATTCATTCAAAGTCATTTTTTGGTACGAGTTTATTAATGGCATGGCCACACAAATACAAAATGGCTTGTTGATAAAGAAATCATTATAGTGGACTTGTGAAACAGTATTCTGAAAATAGAAACAAGCGTGTTAAAAAACGTTTAATAAAAAGAAAAAAAAAATCTGAAAATATTTTTCAACTGCATAAACCGGATGTAATGTGAAATGCAGTCTATCTGCCGTTCCTTATTCTAGATGGACTTCGGTCCATACATTTTTTTATTTAACTGTAATATAAACAATAATTATAATCCATTAATGACCAACTTAGTACCATAAAATATCACAGAACTAAAATATGGTGATTTATTTTAATTGATAAATTGTATACTTAAAGTGTTTGGTTTTTGGTTCAGACCCATTGGCTATAAAGGAATACCCGAGGGTTATGCACGAGGAAACATCACAGTACATCAACAGTAGCATTCAATGCATCATGTCACATTATGCATTAATATTTACCAAATTTACCAAAACTTTTACCACATTTACCAAAACTCACAGCAAATATATTGAAGCTGCTGGCTATAACTCTTAATATAGTTTAGAAATTCAAACAGACTGACAGCGCGCGAAGTTGAGCCACGTGACTGCGTGCTGGAAATCACAGGTAGTCGAAACTCTCTCAAGAAATACGCTGTGTAAAACCTCTCTTTACAATGATTTCTTGCCGGTGACAGGAGTGATTGAACGTTTTTCTTTTTTGTTTTTTTATTGCAAGAAAAACAATTACAATAAGGGAATACAAAATCACTTACAAAGCACAACTCCAAAAAAGAAACATAGAAAGAGAAACAAAGAGATAGAGAGAGAGAGAGAGAAAAGAAAAAATAATTATACAACAGCTTAAATTTCTTCAATAAACCAAAAAGTCTTCTTCCACTTCTCGATTTTAGTAATCTTAACGATTTACAATAAATCCAAAATTCTTTCTGGAAAACAAAAAACAGTGGATTTGTTTTAAGGCACTTACTATATTAATGAATATAAAATTTCCCCAAAATGAGAATATTATTCAAAATGTATTGAGTGTGTACATTTTCCATTATTACACCGAAAATGATGTCGTTTTTAGAAAATGACGAAATCAAAGTAATTGTACTTTTAAGCCACTCATATGTTAAACCAAAAGGTTTTGCAAAATAAGCCATCAAAAAACAAATGTACTGTTGTTTCAATTTCACAATCACAAAAAGTACAACAATTGTGATCAATGTTAAATCTATATCTAAGAAGCCCTAAGGATGGGTAAATATCATGAAAAAATTTAAATGCACTTCCTTAGCTTTGGGAGATATTGAAAATCAGAAGGTGACCGGTCCATCCAATCATCCTGAACCTTGTTAAAATCCCCTCCTAATATGATATTGTCTGTGGAATATGTAAGTTTCAGGCCTGCTATTATTTCAGAAACTTCAGATAACAATTTTTTGTTTTCAGAAATATTATTATAACCATATATATTCCCTACTATAATAAACAAATCATCAGTTGAAAGGACACAGTGACCATTTGCGTTAGTTTTGTGTACAACTACTTTCGCAGGGCAATTATAAAATCATATAGCAGCTCCCGCAGAACAATTTGTTCCATGACCAAATATAAAATTTTGTCCCACCCAACCCCATCCCAAATTTCTCATCTGATTCACTTGAGAGAGTTTCCTGTACCATGTTTACCTTTACAAAATAAAAATAAAAAACAGCTTTACGTTTCACATGATCTCGATGTAGGCTATTCCTCAACTCAACTCCACAACTGTGTGCTTGAATGTTGCATGCGTAAACGCGTGCGATTGGACGTTGCGTTTACAACCCCAATACAAACGCCTGTGATTAGACATTACGTTCTTCAAGCTCTACATAAGCCTCTGTGGTGGATTGCTCAACGGCTCAACGAACAAACATGTTAAAAGGCTTTGATTTGAAGTGAACTGATTTCTAGTGGTGGACAGAGCGAGGCTTCATAAAACACTGAAACGTTCAAAGCAAATGTGCCATGTGTCGAGGCTTTGAATCTATACCTACACCCGTCTCCACGGTAACACCTATAGTGCTCAATTGCACATGTTATCTGAAACACCTTTGAAAACAAGCCATTTCAAAAATAAAAAAAATGTTGTATTTTTGTTAGTGTGGCGAATTTTTAACATCCTCACTGTATAACTATAATATATAGTAATAATAACTAGGTTATTCTGATCATGAAAAATGAAAATTAATAACACAAATCAATCCACAATGGTTTCCTATTTGTTAATATTAATTGCTCTGCTGTGGAATGGCTTAGCCTACTCTTTTTTCCCCCCCTCAAGCCTTTGAAAAAATCCTCTCACAAAAACCAAGAGGTGCATTAACTCCTCTTTTAAACTTTGTGGGAGTTGAGACAGATGTGCTATTGTGTGGTTTGTCAAACGTAGACTTGGCAAGCACCACCCTTCAAAAAACTTGTGAAATGTCAGAAGCTTAATTTAACCATAGTCAGGTGACATGGATGCTTTGAACCACAGTTCGGAGCAATGTTTCAAAATACAGTGGAGTTCGGTTATGTCGACAATCTCCCCAGCTTCCCAACGTTCTGGGAACCAAACATTAGAATGTTCCCGATACGTTTGCCAGGGAAGTTTTCTTTACGGAAATAGAACGTTCCGGGAACGTTCGCGGTTGGTTCCAGGTATGTTCGCGGTGGGTACTCTCAACCTCTACATCTAGTTATGCTTGTACACAAATAATCATCCTACAAACTACATTCTCTAAATTACTTATTTCTCAAAAACATTAGAATGAATAGAAAGTTAGTACAAGTAACATTTATTGAAAATCTCTATAATCTCAATCTCTTTGTAAAAACATACATACACATATATAAGCCATGAACATATTTAAACACATTACACAGTTGTATTTAGAAAATGTAATCATGAACAAAGTCAAAGTAGATTTTATTGTCATTTCAGCCATATACAAGTAGTGAAACGAAACGTTTCTCCAGGACCAAGGCACTATAGAACAAAAACCTTTATACATAAGAGCATAAAGTGCAAACAGACAGCACAGACCATACGCAGACATAATACACAGTAGGTACAGAAAAAAACTACATACACACAGTATATAGTGCACAGTTTAATTTTGTCACAGTTTGATGGTAACAGTCCAAAAGCAGTGCAGTTTGTATGAGTTATGAGTTTAGCAGCCTGATACCATGGGGGGAAAAACTGTTGCAAAGTCTGGTTGTGAAAAACCAAATTCTTCGATATCGTTTTCCGGACGGCAGGAGGGTAAAAAGTGTGTGTGAGGGGTGTGTGGGGTCGTCCACAATGCTGGTGGCTTTGCGATATAACATGATGTGTAGATGTCTGTGATAGAAGGAAGAGAGACATGAATATTCTTTAAACACATATACAAGCCATGAACATATTTAAACACAATTGTATTTAGAAAATGTTTATTATAAACATGAATATTTAAACAATATTTACACACAACGAAATGTGGAAAAAAAACAATTTCCCCATAATCTGCAAATCAAAAACAAAGAAATATACTTGAGTCAGACAGATATAATATAAACCAGGGGTGCTCACACTTTTTCAGCATGGGAGCTACTTTTGAAATGACCAAGTCAAAATGATCTACCCATTATATTTATTGAGAAATATATTGAGGATTCTTACAACTTATGTTGATGTATAACCACATATGTTGCACAACACAACATAATTATGTACAGTTTTTTGTACATCCCATCTACTGTGATTTTTTTTTTCTCATGTGATTTGAGCTCCTTCACCTTGGTCTTTCTCAGCTTGCTTTTCGGTGGGAATTCAGTGTTGTATTTTCCATGAAGAGTCCGAAAATGCCGCTCCACATTTCCCTTCTTTGGTATTGCGACGGTAGACTGGCAGACGAGACAAACGCACTTTGAAAATGTCATCGTGAAAAAAAGTCCTCCTCCCATTCCGTATGAAAGTGATACGTTTTTTTAATTCTTACTTGGTCCAGCTCCCCCACTCATTTTTATACCCTATCTTACGTTTAAGAGGAAAAAACCGAGCGACAAATTAGGATGTAACTAACGACTAGCTTTGCAGCGCTCAGGGGCGTTGTTTGAGCACACAAGTGACCTAATTGTACGGAAAAAAGTTACTTGGAGATGGTTTTATATCCCTTTATCATGCTTTTCTATAACATTCATTTAGTCTCCTGAGACAACTCTTTGCTTCACTTGCCCTGGTCCATGTTGAGTGTAGTACACACCATGTCACCAGATAACATAGTGACTTCCTGAAGCCCTATAAATAGGCCCACTGACTGATTACAAGATTGTACACACCTGTGATGCTAATTAGTAGACGCACCTTGAATTAACATGTCTCTTTAGTCACATTGTTCACAGTCTTTTTTAGGGGTACCATCAGTTTTGTCTAGGCCTGTTCCATGAGTTTATTTTTATAAATAATTGTTGAAGCATGGTTGAAGAGCAATGTCTGACTGAAGTCTGACATATGAATGTTAACTGGTTACCAACAATTTTGTCCAAGTATATATGTGTGTATATAATATTGTATAATTTAACGGCACAAATGTTAGTATTGCACATTAATGAATAACATTTGTTTTCATGTTTGTAAATATGATAGAGATAAGACAGTAAAGAGAACATTTTCAATGAAGTTAAAATTATATTGAATACTATGCTTATATGTAGTTAATCTAATACTATAAGACTGTGCTAATTTTTTAATAAAGATTTCAGGTGAATTTGCACATCTGGTTTTGTTTTCATTGAACATGACTTAATGGCAGATTAAGAATACTTTCTTACTTCTGTATATATTATATATTCACAAAAGTTTATTTCATTAAGATGGTTAGAGGTTTACTAAAAGACACTTTACATTTAAATAAGCTTTATAAACTTAGCAAAATCGTGCCAGTCCAACCAGTTTGCATTTGTACCAAAAAAGTACTTATTTTTTAATCATGCTACATTTGAGTTATGTACAATATTTAACTCAAAGATTACAGACTCCATCTTCATTTCTTAAGAGAGAATCGTAATAATTAATTTTCCACTAGTGTATGCAATGAATAGCTTCTAGCTGTGTCTCCATTGTTGCCAGATTGGACTGACGATTTCCAGCCCAACTACAGCATAAAACCCGCCCAAAAAACTAGAGAGATGATGGTATTTATATGCATTCATATATGAAATTTGGGCGGGTTTTTCGTCATTGGCTGTTCACATGTCACGCATAACCCAATTTTTGCAAATACAAATATATAGTTTATTGTGTAAGGCAAATATTAATAATGACCTATAGAACGTGACTTTTACGTGGCTTTTAATTGCAATACCGAAATACTACACTGGGACTCTTATTTTATCTGACTCGTTGGATTTCTGATGTGGGACATAAAAGTGTTACTTAAACATTGTCATAATTCATCTTTACTTCATAACATCGCATGTGTGTGTGTGTGTTTTGTGTTTAACCTTTAAATCCCTTAGTCATGAAAGCAACTGATAACTTCCAATTAATGCAAGGCTGGATATATATATATATATATACACACATTTATTCCTTCTTCCTGTCACAGGAGATCAACACCTTACAGAAGGCATGGCAAGTTTATTTGTATAGCACATTTCATACACAATGGTAATTCAAAGTGCTTTACATAAAGAAGAATGATAAAAATAAAACATTAAAAATGATTAAAAGAATAAAAAGATAATACGTATAAAATAAAATGCAAACAGTTCGGACATAGCACAGTGCTCAATCTGCAAATGCATAGGTAAAAAGATGTGTTTTGAGTCTTGATTTGAATGTGGCTACTGTTGGAGCACACCTGATCTCTTCTGGAAGCTGGTTCCAGCTGCGGCTGGCGTAACAGCTAAAAGCAGACTCTCCTTGCTTTGAGTGAACCCTGGGTATTACTAAGTGACTTGATCCTGATGATCTTAGTGATCTGTTAGGTTTATATTCTATGAGCATATCTGCAATGTATTGAGGTCCTAGGCCATTGAGTTATTTATAAACAAGTAACAGTACTTTAAAATTAATTCTAAATGTAACTGGAAGCCAGTGCAAGGACCTAAGGACTGGTGTGATGTGTTCATATTTTCTGGTTCTGCTCAGAATCCTGGCAGCAGCGTTCTGTACGAGCTGCAGCTGTCTTATGGTCTTTTTGGGAAGGCCGGTGAGGAGCCCATTACAATAATCCACCCTGCTGGTGATGAAAGCATGAACAAGTTTCTCTAAGTCTTGATTGGAGACAAAGCATCTAATTCTTGCAATATTTTTGAGATGATAATATGCTGATTTAGTTATTGTTTTTACATGGCTACTGAAACTCAGGTCTGACTCCAAAATCACACCAAGATTCCTGACCTGATTTTTAGTTGTTTGACCCCTAGAGTGAAGGTATGCGTTCACTTTGAGAACTTCATCTTTGTTTCCAAATGCAATGACTTCAGTTTTGTCTTTGTTTAACTGAAGGAAGTTTAGGCACATCCAGTTTTTAATTTCATCAATGCATTGACACAGGGAGTCAATGGGGCTGTAATCATTAGGTGATAACGCGAGGTAAATCTGGGTGTCATCTATATAGCTGTGATATGCAATTTGGTTCTTTCTCATTATTTGGCTCAGTGGCAGCATATATAAGTTGAACAGGAGGGGTGCAAGTATTGAACCTTGAGGGACTCCGCATGTCATGGATGTCCACTCAGACTTATGGTCACCGATACTCACATAATAACCTCTCCCTTCTAAGTATGACCTGAACCATTTAAGAACCATCTCAGAAAGCCCAACCCAGTTTTCCAGCCTGTCAAGGAGAATGTTGTGATCTATGGTGTCAAACGCAGCACTGAGGTCGAGTAAAACCAGCACTGATAATTTACCTGAATCTGTGTTAAGACGAATATCATTTATTATCTTTATGAGTGCTGTCTCTGTGCTGTGATGTGGTCGGAAACCAGACTGAAAGTTGTCAAAGTATCCATTCAAGCTTAAGAACTTGTTCAGCTGATTGAGAACAACTTTTTCAATGATCTTGCCAATGAAAGGTAGATTTGAGATTGGTCTGTAATTGCTCAATATGATGTTGTCCAGATTGCTCTTTTTCAGAAGGGGCTTAACAACTGCAGTTTTTAGGGAATTTGGAAAAGTCCCAGAAAGAAGTGAGGCATTTACCACTTCTAGGATATCTGCTTCTAAACAGTTAAACACGCTTTTGAAAAAAGATGTGGGAAGTATGTCAAGGGCGCAGGTTGATGTTTTAAGGTGCCAAAATTTTACCATCAATTGCTTCGAAAACAGACATAATAGCTACTTTCTGAGATTGTGGTCTGATCTGTTTTACCCCAGTGCAGCTCAAGGATGTGCTGATCGCCTTTCTGATATTATTTATTTTCTCAGAGAAGAAGGAAGCAAACTCACAGCATTTGCTGTCTGAGAGCATTTCACTGGGAATCTGCCTTGGGGGATTTGTTAGTCTCTCTACAGTAGCAAAAAGAGTGCGGGTGTTGTTTAAGTTTCTGTTTATAATATTTGAGAAGAAGGTCTGCCTAGCTTTGCCTAGTTCCACATTGAAAGCATGAAGGTTATCTTTATAGATGTTATAGTGTATTTCAAGATTTGTCTTTCGCCACATGCGCTCAGCTTTTCTGCATTTTCTTTTCATATTTTGCACTGCTGTTGAATTCCTCCAGGGTGATTTTTGTCTGCCACTCTTCTTCCTGACTTTCACAGGAGCAATGTTATCAATAACATTCTGAACTTTTGAGTTAAAAGAATCAAGAAGAAAATCAACAGAGTCTGCAGATATGCTTGGTGTTAAAGATATAGCCTTCATAAACAGAGCACTAGTATTCTCATTTAAGCATCGCTTTTTGACCGAGATAGATCTAGCTTCAACAGTCGGAGAGATCAATATATCAAAGAAAATACAGAAATGATCTGATAGAGCTACATCCTTAATGACAATGGATGAGATGTTTAGACCCTTACTGATAATTAAATCTAGTGTATGTCCTCGATTGTGTGTGGGTCTATGTACATGCTGAGTCAGATCAAAAGTATTCAAAACTGTTAGAATTTCTTTTGCCATTTTGGATTCTGCATTTTCTATGTGGATGTTAAAGTCCCCAAGACAGTCAAACTCTGAGGAAGTTGCTGATAACAGTTCTGTAAAGTCCTCCACAAAGGCTGGAGAGTATTTTGGAGGCCTGTAAATGACTAAAAGTAGAATGCGAGGAGCACCTTTTAACACAATACCCAAATATTCAAAAGACAAGTAATCACCAAATGACACTTGCTTGCATTGATAGACATCTTTAAATAGAGCAGCTTCACCTCCACCTCTCCTAACAGCTCTGCAGACACTCATAAAAGTAAAGTTAGGAGGGGCTGTTTCATTCAGGATTGTTGAACTGCAACTGTCTTCAAGCCATGTTTCATTTAGAAGCATAAAATCTAGATTGTTTGTGGTTATTAAATCATTGACTAGAAGTGATTTATTTTTAAGTGAAGGGATGTTTAAAAGTGCTAACTTAACAGTCTTACTTTCTGTCTCTACAGTAATCTTAGTTTGGCGTGTAATATGCAACAGATTAAGTGGGTTTGTCAAACGGTTTGAGAAGGCCTTTGGCTTTCTATCACGTAATAAAACTGAAATAGCGAAAGCAACAGGCACACTGGGTTGCTTGTTCTGTAAAGAAGAAGAAGAAGAAGAAGAAATGTTACATTTATATAGCGCTTTTCCAGAGCTCAAAGCGCTTCACATAGTATGGGGGAATCTCCACAACCACCACCAATGTGCAGCATCCACCTGGATGATGCGACGGCAGCCATATTGCGCCAGAACACTCACCACACACCAGCTTATTGGTGGAGAGGAGACAGAGTGATGAAGCCAATTAGAGTAAGGGGGGATTATTAGCTTCAGTGGGCAACCAGTCTTAGGCTACAGGGTGATATGGCAGCCATTTGACAAAGTCACTGTTATCATAGCGGGGACCCAACACACATCACTGAGAGCTTTTATCAGTTGTTTTTGGTTCACCTAGAACAGATGGAGGATGGTGAGGGCCCTGGCGTTGTGGTAGCGGCCGAAGAGCTCTCGCAGGAGGAATGGGAGGTCGAGCTGGGCCCACAGGCTTTGGTGGTTGTGGAGCTCGTCGCTTTTTTGTTGATGTCTGGGGGCTCGCAGCAAAAGAGTGGGCGAGTTTGGTTCCAGCATACACCAGTTCCTCCATTTTCTCAGAGAAACACAGCAGGGGGGATGCTGGGGAGAGGGATAAAGTATCCGGTGAGAGAGGATGTTGCTCTGGTGTTACTGGTGGCTCTAATATGTTGTCCTGGCCCTGGCTGTTTTCCTGAAAGTCATCCTTGGCTGCTGAAACTTGGAGCAGTTCTAACACATCACTGTCTATCGGTGAGCTCTCTGGGCAAGGTTCAGTCAGGATTGTGTCCGTGAACAGTGGTTGTTGTGGCTGCGTGGTGTTATCGCTGTCCTTGTGGGATGTGTCAGCCGCATGTCCATTCAGGTGCTGAAATGAAGTCCTGTGGTCAGCTGTACTCTGTCCAGGTGTGTTTGTGCCATTAAGATTAGGTGGATTTGCACACACTGCTGAAGGATGATGGAGGGAGAAGTAGATATTGTCCTTTAGCACTCTTGAGCCCAGTTTGTTTGGGCGCAGGCCATCATGTGTGAACAACTGTCTCTGACTCCAGAACAGATTGAAGTTGTCGATGAAATTCAGTCCCTTTAAGTTGCAGGTTTTTTGCAGCCATGTATTAAGCCCAAGCAAACGTGTAAATCTATTTGTTCCTCTTGCTGGGAGTGGTCCACTGATGAACGACTGAACTTTTAGACTTCTGAGCATTTCAAAAAGTTCATTGAAATCCCTTTTAAGGAGTTCTGACTGCTCCTTCCGAATATCATTCTTTCCCACGTGGATGATTAGTCGGTTTGCAGTTTTATATTTCATCAGAATGCTCTTAAGTTCCCTGTTTACATCGGAAACTGTTGCTTGTGGAAGGCAGCATGTAGTTGTATCCCTGCTGCTAATATTTCTGATAATAGAGTCACCCACTATCAGAGTCCTGGGCTCGGCTGCTCTAAGAGCTGAGTGTCGCTGTCTGCTCCACCTTGAGCGGCAGTTAGCATCGGTGTTAGCTGCTGGCTGATTTGATCTGTGTCCGATCATGTTTGGGGATTCCTCAACCACATTCATCATGTCTGGAGATTCCTCACTCACATTCATTAACACTTCAAATCTGTTCTCCAGATGTATTGGCGGTGGTAGGGAGCTAGTGTTTGGGGTAGAGGACGCTACAAAATGCGATACTCGTGACAATCTGATGTCTCGAGTGCCTTTGGGTCTCGCTCCCTGTTTGTGCCATCGATTAGTATGTTGATCAATTTCGGCACTCAGTATGGCCTGTTTAGGAGCATTAGATTCATGGGACTCACCGGCTGTGTGCTGGGGACGTCCATGATGAAGCTCTGTTGTGTGTTCCGTCTGGTTTGGTAGTCCCACAAGTAGCTTTGTTTCAAGAACTGCAATCCTTTGTAGAAGTCTGTGGCAGTTTGTGCAGCAGGTAGATTCTTCAACCAGAGGAGGCATATTATTTAGTGTAGGCAGCTGTGTTTATCCTCCTCTTCACCTTCCCTTTCTTTCCCCATTATGGTTCATTGCTATATCCCTCATCCTTATCATGTCTTCCATTTTCATCCTTCCCTTACTTGCTTTTTCTCTCTTTCTACTTCCTATCTTTCTAACCCCTCTTCTAGTTCTGCCTGATTCTTCCACATCTATCTGCCCATCCTTAACATTCCATCCTCCTCCTTGGCCTCGTCATGGATTCTCGTCAAAAGTCTCCTATCCCCACAATAGTTGTTTAGCCCTTGCCCAAGGGCCTATGCTCTGCTCTGAATATTATATTATTGTTTTACACCCGCCTTCATCTATTGCCCCTAAATAAATCTTTGGTTGTGATTTGATAAAGTTAAAACGTGTGCAGTTCTTTTTTTTATATCCAAAACTTTTCCAAAAATCCTGGTTTCTCCCCTAAATCTACTAAAATCCCTCTCTCAGGTACCCATGCCCCTTTGTACCCTATCACTTGGACCAGTTATCTGTAATGTATTTGTTTTTGCTGCACTGCTTGTTTTACCCCTTTATCCATGCACATTATAAAATGTCCACAAATAAAAAATGTCCACTTTATCCACAAATAAAGTGGTTGACCCTATCTAATAGTTAATTTGGCATCCCCCAATGCCCCAATAATGGCTCAAACAATAATCCCTTCTTTCCGTTTTTTCCCTTCGATTTTTTCTTAGGTAGTCTACTAAATATATTGTTTTTGTGATCAGGATGGCTAGTCCTACTAATGCCCCTAACAAACTCCTATTCTCTCACAACATGTTTAACCTTAGCGAGTGCAATTCGAATTGTCAGAGTTTTCTGTGTGGTATTCTGTTTTTATCTGCACAATCAATCCTCCCCCTTTACTGCAGGACCACTCTGGTCTACTGTAGCGTTCTGGATGGGGGATCAGTTGCTTCAAGGCATGTCCAGGTGTCTCCTGTGAATGAGACCTTTACTATTGTTGTTAGTGATAACATCTTCTCCTCGGGCTCATTTTCCTTCTTTGTGACCTGTGGAAAGTTTATGTGGGCTGAGTGCTGATCTGGTCCCTATCTGATGCTCTTCTGTTTTCTTAACAGCATTTTCATTAGTCTTGATTGTATTCACTATCTCAACATTTCTTAGGTCTTTGGAAAGCACTCAACCCACTGTGTTCAAGTTAAAAGTTTCAAGGCAACATTTAATACTTTTGATACAAAATAAGCTCCATGATGATAATCTGTAAAGAAAGTTAAAAGTTATTCGCTGCGCAAATGTGGCACTGTTGTTTCTTGGTGCCACAACAATATTAACCTAGGTTTTGACCAGGAAACTTATTCCAATTCATCCACGGTCATTATTTTACTTGGGCATATTTTGCCCTGTAGGCCCACATTTTAAATTCAAATACAGCTATTTTGGCAAAAGTTTGATTTGCCTTAGTATCTCTTCAGACACCATCTCTTCACTCTATTCATACTCATTCACACTCACACTGGCCATTTTCTCTGAGTCTGCTGATCAGCTGGTTCCGATCTAAATGGGGCACATACAAGTTTAGATGTGTACTTCCACAAAATCTGAACACAACTTCGTCAACCTTCGTCAAACCAAAATCAGTCATAATTTTTCTCCTATTTTTGCATGCAGTGTTCGTGAATAAGGTTTTCCTCAACCATCATCAAAGAATTCCCTTTTAAACCATTTTTCTCTTCACTTGGTCACCCAATCTCGCTCTCGTTCTCGTTCAACACTCCGCACAAGTTATTATAGTTTTACACTGCCATGAATCATTTTATATACTGCCTCCAGGGATAATGATATACAAATCTTAGACGTCTTCAAATATAAGATATAACATTTTAAACATGTGCATTCTTCTTATATACTTATCAATTTATTATCTTATTTTTCTTAACTCCTCCTGTATCTTAAATTTTCCTCTTCTATATATTGCCTTTTATATAATCAATCTGTTATCTCTTTATTTGCCTTTGCACAAGTATAATTTTATAGCATAAGCATATGGACCACTAGGTGAACATAGGATGAATCTCCACTTCTATGGTAAAGGCACAGGAGGGTCAGTAAGATATATGTGGTAAAACTTGGACCACTGATCATATTAAAACTATAAAAACTCTGTACCATCTTAATGCACCATTTGTGAAAATACCTGTATCTTCTCTGAAGTTCACAAGAAAGTTTTCTTAATGTGCCAGTAAGTCATAATTCAATAAAGACAAAGCAATTGAATGTGACAATTCACCTGAAATATTTATTTAAAAACATGTTTGAAATCTTTTCCATCCCAGACACGATACCAGCAGCACAATCTTATAGTGTAAAACCAACTTTATACTAGCACAGTATTCGATATTATTTGACCTAAATTGAAACATTTCACATGAATTTTGTCTCATGAATTGATTGTCTGCTGTTTACCTTTAACTGGTTTCTGCATTTATTTAGATATGTCATTCCAAAGTATATCCCCTTGTAGCTTTTCCTCCATTCCTAAAAAACTAAAATCCTTTTATTTGTGGCACATAAAAACTAAATGTGGAAGGGAAAAAATAAAAGTATTCGATATTTTATTGTATAGATATTTTATTTTTTTAATCATTTGTCATTTGAAAGGCAAATTATGGTAACCAAAATTAGTTTTCTCTGTAGGTGGGTCCTCTGTTCCAACTATATTATTATTGTTAAAGTAAAAGCTATTCGAAAATGGTTAATTATAAAATGTATGAGGCATAGTTAAAAGAGATTTTCTTTAACATTTTGTTCATTACTGATGATTGACATGACATGTACATTTTACATCTGGCAGACTCTTTCATTCAAGGTGGCTAGGAGCACTCAAGGAGCACATTAACTCAGTTCTTGCTTTCCCTGGGATCGAACCCAAGACCATGACGTCGTAAACACATTTGCTCTACTGATTGAGCTACACGAAAGCCTTGCAAGTGCGTTAGCAGGTTTAGCAGAGGTCTATAGAGGAAAATTTGATCCAATTGCATAAATATTGTGTACTTCTGAAGTTCTCTATAAGAGGAGGAAAATGAAGAATAAATATCTGGCAGAACTAAACTGCATGCAGGGAAGACATGATGCTAGGTGATGTTATCCCTGGGAGCGAACCCGCGACCTTGCCAATGAAAGCACTGACGCCCTCCTGACTGAGCTACAAGACAGCTGCCATGATGCTGTCGGCAAAACATCTCCTACTTTTGACACCTGTGGAAAGTATGTGCTTGCGTGGAATAAAGCAAGGTATGGTAACGTAAATTAACCGAGTGAAAGGCCTCGAATGCCGAAATGGGTTCACTTCAAAGAGCTGAAAAAAACTGAAGACTTCAAAAGCTTTGACTTCAAAGACTGAACTGTTGTTTATTGCAACGTTGAGCCGATCAACCAATCACAGGCGTTTATGTTGAGCTACCGAATGCACACAGACGTGCTTGATTGGCTGTTGACTACTTGACAATGCTCAGTGGAAACACGATTGGTACTGCGCACGTGCGAAAACGCAAATTGTATTCTGCGACCACTTCCTCTTATTTTACGACAGCTTCGTACCTGCACGATTTGTACTACGCATGTGCACGCTTTATAGTGACGTCATTTGGTGGTGAGGGACAATATGGATTTTTATACGTTTTATGATGGAATGCAAGAATTTCTTTCAAAGGGAAAAATTCCTGACAACTTTACACAGCGTCGGAAGATGACATGGGCGTTCATTGTGATTATTCAATTAATAATGATTTCAAGGACTGAGAGAATTTATAATGGGAGAAAGAGGTCTGTTCAGTGCCACATTAACTCTCGGACTGGCAAAGCCAGTATGGAGTAGCATAGCTTTAAGGTGTATTTGGAACCAGAAATGTGAGATGGGGTGGTTGGAATCATCTATGAAGATTGGGTCAGATGGTAGTTTGACCTGTGAGTTTCTAAAATGGAGGTAGGCTGAGAGGGTTTGATATGGCTGGATTGGTGATGGAAGATTGCAGATGTAGATGAAGTGGCCTTTTCTTGTTAGGTTGGTCTTGCTTTGTTTGATGAAAATAAGAGATGGTTTCTTCGTCCAGTACTGGCAAGTCAGAAATTGTAGGATGTATGTGGCGAGCAGGGCGGGGTCGAGGGACCGTGAGAACGTCACGAGAGCCGGTGGCTTGATTGGTAATGAGCGCCACCTGCGAAGCCACCAGTGTCTCTCGTCTCACGGAGGAGCAGAGACTTAAAAGGAGGAGCGACGACAGTGAAGACGAGAGATGACCAGGCCTGGACTTTATGTTATGTTTTGTGTGGGCGGCAGTCGGCCGCGAGGGGCTTCCGCCATTACTTTCAGTTTGTATTTATGTTTTATTTTCATCATTAAAGTGTGTTAAATGTCTGCCGGTTCCCGCCTCCTTCCTCCCTGAACATTTAACTCCGTTACAATGTACTTTTGGGTTAAAGCTGGATGTGACGGTGAGTTCAGAGCATCTGAGGAATCCGAAAGCCCAGGATGAACATAGCATCACTGCTGCGGCAGTGGGATAATTTTCCCTTGGCTGACTCCTGCGGGAGTGTCACTTCTGCGGCAGAGGATAATTCGAGAGGCCTTGCTCCTGCAAGGCAGTGGATAATTAGAGAGAACTGGCTGAGCGTGGCTGCTGTGGCAGTGGAGGATTGAGATACCTGGCTCCTGCGGGAGCGTCACTGCTGTGACAATGGAAAGCAGTGGCCATGAAGTTGTAAGTGGGGAGGAGCTGATGCTTAACAGAGTTTGAAAAGCTTGTTTGATGTGCGATCTGTTTGATCTGATGTGGCTCTTGAAAGCTTCTGAAGACCAGCAGCGCAATGCTTGTATTTGCTGTTGGGAAAGGCCTTTTGTGCAGTCGTGGTTGCTGTGCCTATGCGAAATGAATGGCTGGATAAATGGTCTATTGAGAATCCGGTTTGGAGTAGCGTAGCTTTAAGAAGTTTGGAACCAAAACGTTTAATGGGTTGGAATCGTCTATGGAGAGTGGGTCGAATGGGAGTTTTGCTTGCGAGTTTCTGAAATGGAGGTAGGCTAGGAAGATTTGATATGGTTGGATTGGTGATGGAAGATTAGAGATGTAGGTGAAATGGTGTTTCTTCGTTTGATGAAGTAAGAAAAGTTGGAATTTGTAGGATGTAATTTTGGGTTAAAGCTGGATGTGATGGTGAGTTATGAGCATCTGAGGGAACCGAAAAGCCAGTATGGGGATAGCTTCACTGCTGCGGCAGTGGGATAATTTCCCCTTGGCTAACTCCTGCGGGAGTATCGGGGAACATCATTGCTGCAGCAATGGAGGTGGCAGTGGAATAATTTCCATTTGAACCGAGCTCATGAGGGAGTGGAGGTGCATCGCTGCTGCGGTAGTAGAGAACGTCCTCTGGAAGCTTATCACATGCTGGATGATGGAGATTGTCTCTTTCCTCATGTTCTGTCTCTGTGGCAGTGAAAGCCATTTCTGGAGAGACTGATTTGATTGAATGTATCTCTTGGCTTCCGATGACCTGCGGCCCAGTGCTTGGATCTGTTAGTTTTAGAACAAAACATGTGATGGGGGGGTTGAAGTCGTCTGGGTCGGATGTGAGTTTGGCCTGATCTCTTAAATGAAAGTAGGCTACGAGGGATTGTTGTTGTTCGTGGAAGTTAAAGGCCTTTATGGTTTGTTTTACCTTACTTTCGTCATGCAGCGCTGACGGGTCAGAATATGGATGGATTTGGATTAAGGTTGGATGTGATTGAATCTGAGGAACTGAAGCCAATATGGCTCCATCATGGCGTTGAGTGGTCGGACAACATTTGGGCAGAGGGAAGTAGATTTCACCTAGGTAACCCATGGTGAAGCTGGCTTGGAGGTTCTTGGTGTTGTTGAAATGCAATACAAATCGGTGGTGGTGGATTGAGACAATGTGAAGCAGATTATATGTGGAGTGGAAAGTCTTGAACTCTTCCACTCCACATGTAATCTTCCAAATGAGTGGTTTGAAGAGAAAAAGGCTTGAAGAATGGAAATTTAAAGGCGTTGAGAAATATCAACTCTGAATATTGATATACTGGTTGGGAATGGGTGGCAGCAGACTTAACTTCAGTGAGGATTTGTGTTTTACTGTTGTTGGTGACAAGGGTGGTTCCAAGCAGGAGTGTTTGTGGAATGGCATGAGCATTGCAGAGAACAGGATGAAAGGAGATTTAGCATGGTGGAGAGAATTAGGTGGAAAAAAGGCCAGGGCCGAAGCCACTTGCGGAGGCAACCTCACGCTTGGGTTGACGCCTGGAGAGAGACAGAAGGGGTTAGAAAGGGAAGATAAAACAGTGTTTGGGCCTGCACCGCTAGCGGAGACAGCCTCACGCTAGAACCGTTTGGTAGGGCTGCAGGTCAAAAATAAGGGAAAGGTTAGGTACGTGCGTCTGTGCTGAGCCTGCAGCGCTGGCGGAGGCAAGCTCACGCTTGGAGGGCGCCGTGTGTCACTAAAGGCTGGCATGAGGTGCAGTGCTGGAAACCTGCAGTGTGCTGCTGCTGCGACTTAACGCTTGAAGATCTGGTCTTGCAAGGGAGAGAGATGAAGATTTAAGGAGCGAAGGTTTGAGGCATTTTGAAGGTGGAGTGGATTTGGAGATGGTACAGCTGACTGGAGCGAGATCTATATTCTAGTTAGTTTTGCTTTGGTCGTTCTCCTTTCACTATTGATGCAAGTGCTGAGGTGTCGTAGGAAGTTGAGTAAGAAGATGGCGGATGTCTTGATGGTGGAGGTGAGTGTAAGCCTCGACATCATAGGGTGCAATGACCGCGTTGTTGATGTTGGAAGCTCAGTTGCAGTGTTTTGTTGAGCTTGGGAGCTCCTTTCATCAGTGGGATACAGCAAAGGAACTTGAGAGAGGAAGTTTTCATCATCAAACCGGTACATCGCAATCTTGGACATTGTGGCGATAAGGCGGGGCATCACATGATCGCCTGCTAAATTCCAACACGTTGGCTGGCACTGAGCCAGAGAAAGCTCTTAACACTTGTTGCTATTCAGTGTTTTAAATCTCTTGAAGATTATTTAGACATCTAAATATATACGCAAGTAATAACAAAACACCACTATGGTTTGTAAAATACGCTGATTTCCATAAGTAAATAACCTTTCAATTATAAAATTGACAGGGGAGTTTAATTTATATCAGATGCATGTTTCATATTTAATGACTAAACACACTTACTAACCTGTTGAAACTCGGAATATCAAAATTGACGAAAGTTCACAAATTTATTGGCCAAATTTATTAAACCCCAAGCAGGGGATCATCCAAGTATCATAGAATTATAAGATATTATCAATTATTATATTATATTATCATAGACTTAAGGATTGAGGACAGTGAAGGCAGTGAATAACTTTGAAATAAGAAGTGCATATGGTTTATTTTCCAGTGGGTCAACTTAATAGCTGGTTAAGTTGAATCATCAAGGCAGTGTTGGCAATAAGTTCTTGATTCTTGTGTGGGCGGCTGAGCACGCGATCAGACTGTAATGAGCGCGATCTGAAAGCAGCCGTGCGCACTACTGCTTGAGCTGGCAGCGCATTAGTTTAAAACAGGGGTTTTCAAAGTGTGGGGCGCGCCTCCCCTGGGGGGCGCCAGAGCATACCAGGGGAGGCGCGGAGAGTTGTAAAAAATGATAGTCTAATAACTAGAGTTGAGCCGGATACTCGGCTGAAACGAGAATCCGGTACAGATAATGCACTTTTGCCGAGTACGAGTATCATACGAGTAATATGAGTCATTATCTGTGCTCGGATTACATAAAAATCCTCATTGGGTATCTGACTGTGTCTGCGTTCTGCGATAGGCGCGCCTCCCCTACACATGCAGATTTAATTCGTCTCGCGTGGCTCCTCCCTGCTCATTCACGCGCAGAACGCGGAAACGAGAACAGGTGTCTTTCCCTCTCTGTCACTCAGGTTCGCGGGTCTTCCGTTAACGTTTAGGGTTTCTTCAGCTTCAGGTTTGTTTTTTATTTCGGTTTGTTTGTAGTACTTATTAACCAGTATAGTTCTGGTAAACGTGGGGTTTGTTCAGACGTGGTGCTTGATAGAGTGCGACTAGCGTTGCGCCTGCCTGTCAGAGTTTTTTTTTAACCGTCTCCTGCTCTATTCAGTTGTTTAACTTCGCGCACTGAGTGTCTGACGCTTTCTTGCTGTATTTCATACAAAATAAAGGAATGCAGATCTTAAAAACAGCGTCAGACTATGTGATCTGTAAAACACACAGTCCCCCCTCTCTCTCTCTGTCTCTCCCTCACTCACACACGTGTGGAAATAAATAAATAAAAATTACACTGATCATAAAAAAATTTAAAGTAAAAAAAAAGAGTTATGTTTAAATGAAAACTCTTGTTCATTACAGTTTTCTTCATAATTGCAACCGCATGAGTTGGATTAATTTTTGCAAAACTTCTCTCTATATAGTTAGTTTGTGATCAAAACCATTGATCTGAAGCTCAATGCTGATGTTGTCATGTAAATAGTTTTCTAATCAGCAATAAATATAACAATTTCTGATCAACCCATATCAATTGCATGATATGGTCAACACTAGTTTTTTTTTTCTTTGGGGGGGGGGGGGGGGGCGGCATTGGGTGGGTTGTGTCAAAGGGGAGCCCCACTGTCTCAGACTTTGAAAACCTCTGGTTTAAAACAATCACATTTCAGACATGGATTCCCCACAACAGTAGCATCAAAATGGCACAAACTGCTCGTGATTTAGCGTTGCTGAAATCAAAGCGCCGGGAGGATTACAGCTGCTCTTGTTTGTGTGAGCTGACGGACAGAGAGAGTGTGAGCTGAAACTGCAGCATGGTCTGCTGAAGGCTTGCGGCGGCGGCCTGACGCTGGTGGAAAGCCCGTTCCTTGCGGGAAGAGGGCGGCATTGCCTGAGATTCGAGCTTGCTGCTCAACCAACTTTATCTGAATGTGGATGTTTCGCTTGAACGTTAATCCTTTGAACGTGCCCCTCCCGAACTTTGTTAATAAAACATCATTTAATAGGGTAAAACCAAAAAAATATTTAAAATGGGCATTTGTGGTCATGTGGAACGAATTAATTGGTTTTTAGTGCATTCTTATGGAGACATTTGTTTTGGTGTACGAGCATTTTGGTTTACGAGCTCGCTCTTGGAACGAATTAAACTCGTAAACCGAGGGATTACTTAGAATTATAAATAAATCAAGTAAAAAATAAAGTGTGAAATAAACTGTGCAATAAGTAAAACTGTAGACTGGTTAGCAGAAATGCAGAATAATTATGTGCAAATAAGTTATAACAGGTTGTTACACAGTAACAATGATAACAGAAAGTGCAGTGCAGTGTCAGTATAATGTCAGTGTGTGATGTTTATCCTGGAGTGAGGTGAAGTCACGTGATGTTAGTGACAGCATTCAGGAGTCTGATGGCCTGGGGGAAGAAACTACTCCTAAGTCTCTCAATTTTGGCCATCAGGCTTTGGAAGCGCTTACCAGAAAGCAGCCGGGTGAAGTGAGGGTTTGCGGGGTGATAAGGTGCAGGGAAAAGGATATTTAACAGGAATAAACATAAATATACAAAGGAAGGGGGGAAAACCTGGAGATCTTTCAAAATGGTACCGTCTTTTAGCCAAGAAGATGGTAATCATAACAATATAAGATTGTGTGAAAGTCTGTTAGTCCATTCTTTGAAAACCGAAAAACAACTACTATAACAAAAAATATAAACAAGCTGCCAAAAGAGTTTCTGCTGTGGTTCTCATCCAAACTTCGCTGAAATTTTTCGAAAGATGTCCAGAAGACTTGTGCAAACAGTGTGATGAAAAGCCCATAGTACATCATATTTAATCCTGTGCAACTATCTAAAAAGTCTGCGTTACTATTTACCCCACGTTGCTTTGTGCCCCCGCGCTCCCCTACAACACACAGGAACATGGGCATGGAAAGACATGGAAAGACAACGCCGGACAGCAAACACTGAGGGAGTTTTTAGGACACATGAGGGAAGGTAGTGATGAGAGACAGCCGGGAATGATTTATTGCTGGCAAGAAAGTGAGATGATAGCTCTATCTGAGTGCAGACCACAATGCATCTGAGTTTTGAGTCAAATACAACCCTTTATATATTTTTCTCTTATCTCCCAATGTCCTAGTAAATTTTCCAGTCCTCTTTTCTTGTAACTCCACCTTGACCACCAGCAACCATAAATTTCACTTCCATACTTCAGATTGTCTTGGTGGCAGCGCCTCTTTTTCCTTGCGCTTCAGAAGTTTCATTTTAAAGGCCACTGACTGTTTGTGCATCTGTTTTGGCCTTCTTCCCAGACCGCGCGCTGTCCATCAAATCATATAGTCACATCATTAGTAAGATTTATGTCCTTACTCAACCATTGGTGGTGAGATTCCCCCCTACTATGTGAAGCGCTTTGAGCTCTGGAAAAGCGCTATATAAATGTAACATTTCTTCTTCTTACTAGCTCTACACATTTTGAATGACATTTTAATTACTTCAACATATACCAGCTCTGCACTTAAGTTTTGAATGACATATTCATTTCTCCAACATAAGCAGCAAACTGGACCAGCGCCACCTTTCCTCAAGAGAATAGTGTGGGACATCTGAAGGTTAACAGGTCCGGGAATCTCATCTTTGCTATGGGTCATTTTTCACAGACTTTTGAGAGAAGGCAAACCAGCAAATAAAGTAATGAATCAAAATAATGTTAGTATTTTTCTCTATAGACCTTGGTAAACCACCGTTAATGTAAGCTTACATTAACCAGGGAATGTGAAAGAGAGACAATTATCATATGTACTATATATAATATGAATGTTTGCATAAGTAATAATTGCACAAGCATTAATGAGAAGCTGTTTTCTTAGCCCTGCCTAAACTAATTCCTACTCTTGTACAACAATAACAATAGAGTTGGAACGGCGGCCCGCCTACACTGGCAAAACAAATTCTGGTTAACATAGTTTCCGTTTCATTCCCATGGATAAAATAAAACATTTAGAAATCATTTTAATTTTCTAAAATAGATTTTTTTTTTTACTATGTACAGTGGAGTTCACTTATCTCGAGTCACGGTTAACTTGCTAATCCTATTATGTCGATGTTTTTGAAGTGGAACTGCCAAACTCCCTATTTGTCTTAGCATTTTATTGTGGGTAATGTCAATTCTTTTATGTCACCGAACCCTAATATCTCGAGCACAAAAAAGGGACAAATTCGCCACTCAGTGCCGGCCCGAAGGGTTGTGGGGCCCTAGGCGAGATAAAAAAATTGAGCCCACTGGTGTAAAAACAGCGAGAAGAGAGCACAAAAAATACAATTTCAATGTTTAAATGTATACATTTTCACAAACTCAACAAACTCAACATTTAATCAGATTTAAACAAGTTTGCAGGTGCAGTTTGGGCATGACACAGTTGTGGTTGAGAGGTTAAGGCGACGAACTATAGATCCATTGGAGTTTATCCGCGCAGGTTCGAATACTGCCGTCAACAACAATTTTGCAATTTAATGGGGTGTTTTTGGAGGGCTTGGAACGGATTAATTTCGTATCTCGAGGTAACACTGTACCTCGATCAAAATAGCAACCAGACTTATGACGTTATATAACTTTAGACTTATTTAAGACACTTTCTCGAGTATATATCGAAAGGAATTTACAGAGATATGTGGCTAAGTGGAATATGTGGAATCTGTACTAGGAATACGTTACGACATTCTAGTTCATCCAATAGCCTATTGCGGGAGGTGTTATGCTAAATAGAGTGTGGTGCTGCTGTGCATGTTTCTAATCTTTTTTCTGCTTTTATTTAGACAGTTTTTTTTTTATTATCGTTTTCAGCTATTTGTCATGTATGAATTATTCAGAGATATTCTTTTAATAAAATATGTTTTATATTTTGCTCACCGTCATTGTGAATTGTATCGTGTTTAATTGGGTCTGTGCACTACAACAATGTCATAATTGACACATAACCACTCATACTATGTGTGGACGTTTGAAAAAATAAAACTACTAAAAATACGTGACATCATGTGCGGGTCGCGACCGCCTGTATCGCCTGTTGGACGGGCCGGCCCTGTCGCCACTTCACATAGTTATCCCGTGACTGAGCGTGCCAAGTTCACTGAGTTTGCGTTGCACGTGGATCGCATGTGAATCTCCAGTGACGCTTCACTCACAGTGCCTTCACTCACAGTGCCGTGAAGTCGATGCTATCTGGCACTGGAGTTAACCGTCACTGTCCAGGAATTCCAAGATTACATAGACGTCAAAAACGTTGTTCATGATGGCGTGATCACTGATGGCGACATTGTATCAAGTGTACTGAACTGCTTATTGTAAAATCTAACTACTGTACATCCCGCACGTTTTTTGTGATTTTGTGAGCAATCTTTGTTTTTGCATTGTTGGAGAATATAATTAAAGGTTTGCATCAAGAATCGAAGGTGTTTTTTATTGTGGTGGTTTTACATATGCCTTTTGTTGTTAGCAAACATATTGTCACGAATGGTGTTGCTGGTGTGCGATGCGGAGATACTCGAGTTCAAGCAAACAAGGATTTATTAATAAACAAAAAGCCAGGATCCACGGGAGGAAACATCCACACACGCCGACAGGAACACTTCCAGAAAACATAACATCCGACGAAGACAAAGGTATACGAGGGGACTTAAATAACAAACACTAAATGATAAACAGCTGACGAAACTAACGATCAGTGATTAGACAGACAGGTGCGTGGAGTGAAACGATGAAATAATAGACAGGAAGTGAAACAATGACAAGACTGACAGGAAGTGACAAAGAAGACCCGGACAGACAGGAACAAGTGTTACACATATACACAATACAGTGTAAGTACTTTTTTTTTTTTTTTAGATGAATGCTGATCGCTTCATCAAACAAATTGCGGCAACACTGTTGTGTAAAAAGACACCAAAAACAGGAGCATGTACATTCTCATTTAATAACTCACATCATGTACATCAATAAATTTTCATTTTTCTTTCTTGCGAGGGTTGTTGTCTTTGGCTCTTGCACTTTCACTCTGACAGCTGACACTGATGTGACCTGTCAATCATGCAAGAATCTCAATTTGTGATTGGCTGTGCTGAGGGTGGGCTCTTCTCATCTCATCTGATGAAAACGCTCAGACCTGTTGACCTGCTTGTGTTGCTACACAGCAGGAGAGACTGCTTTTTCTTTTTCTTCTGATTCTGACTTGTGTTTGTTTTCTTATTGTGTGAATTTTGCGCACAAGCACTGTGTACCGAGCCTGAACAGTTATGGATAATTGATGTCATGCGAGCAACATTTGAAATTCCAAATGTGATCTTACACAGAAAAAGTTCATCAATCTATGGCAGCGGGTTATGCAAAGGATTTTTTACACAAAACCCAAAACCCGCGGGCTATATGAGTGTGCGGATTATCTGCGTCTGCGGGTTATTTGTGGGGAAATCATTAATAAATGTTATATGGGTTATGCTATTTAATATCTTGATCCTCGGTTATCTGAATGCTTTTTTGCAACCCCCGTCGACATAACCAAACTCCACTGTACATCCATTACTGATAAGTAGTAAGATGGTCAGCACACACTACACATGGTTGATGAAAGTTCCCAGAGGACCATCTATGGGCAGGTATGCCTTCGTCCACTCGGTGAGGTAAGCGTAATAGAATACCTTCATTAAGTGGTAGGGAAACCATGTTAGGTACATCAGCTGTGAAAAAAATCCCTTGTGTGGTCCTCAAGGGTTTTACCTAGTTGGTATAGCAGTGCATTGGGACTGCATTTTCTGTTTTGTTGATGGGTTCGTTCTTCTGTTTGGTGTTGGCTGGGTAGGAGTAAGCGCACGTCCAAGGAGAATGCAAAGGAAAAGGGTTTAAAAATACAAATGAAATACAGGACACAGGTGACTAAGACCAAAATTAAGAAGCACATGGGGAAAACCTGAAAGAAAACAAACTCAAACAGCGACATTACCCTTTTTTCTTTCATTCAAAAATGTCTCAAAACTCCAACTCTCTAAAAAAAACTCAAGCAACATGCTGTTTGGGAGGGTTTTAAGAAAAATCCTCCTCGCTCATCAAAAAACAAACTCCAGTATATTCAGTTGTGAAAAAGGACTGGAACTTCAAACAGGAATGGCTGTACTTTCAATTCAGAAGAAAGTACAGACATAGTGTATGGATTACACAGTAGATATACATATAAGAAACTGAACATTTAAATAATGCAATATAATACAGTAGTAGACATGTAGAGTAAAATATATAATTGTTTTAATGAACTTTAAATGTATATCTTATTTTACAGCAGTGCAATTTTGATTTATGTACAAATGAGCAGTTGTGGTAGACAATATGAAGTTATGAGAACTGCATTATGAGATTATGTATGAAGGAATTGGTCTCTGATCTCGTCAGGTGTTCTCCAAACTAATCAGGCTCACAGGAGAAAACTCAGAGCTGTTATCTTGGCTGAAAGTATTTGACAATAGGGTACCAATAATTATTGCCAACGCATTTTGGAGAAAAGCATTTATACCTTTTTAAACCTCACTTTCAATTCTTTTTCTATTTCTACTTCAGTGAAAGGTTAGATTTTTGTGATGAAAGGTCAAAAGGAAAAACAATGCTGATTTATTTTTTTTACAGCCACCTTTGATTATATTTACCAGAGGTGGCAATAATTCTGACCACAACTGTATTTCAAAACATGTATTATAACGTTTCTTTATGAGCTAAATTTATGTCTATATGTAACTGTTTCAATTTCTAGTAGGTTTCAACTGCGCATACATGAAGTAGATCCTCATATAAAGAAAGATCATTTCACATTTATACACATTACATTTCTGTAAGGAAAATAACATTAAATACATTACTTATGTATTAACATACACATTTTTCTTCTAAAATATTCTTCTGGAGACCAGAAGAAAATTTGTAAAGCTAGATAGATTTAATTTTAAGTGCACACACACTACAAATCTCACAGATTTTGTGTACGCACAAATTAAGTACCCTTCATCAAGCCCAATCAGTGGAAAATTGTGCACATCTGCATTGCCAATCTTCTCCCCGAAAATAACCCATCCTTCTAATACAGGCAAGATCAATGGTTTATTTGTTTTAGGGATTCTGTTTATAAAGTAAATATATTTTAGGATGTGTAAATATTTTTAATGGAAATAGAACAGATATTTATTTTTGAATTTTTCAAAAATAATACATCAACATGTCACTGACATCACATTTAAAAATGAAACATACAAATATTTCAGTATACTTAAAATTCAACAAAAATATTTCATACCTTTGAGAAAAAACAACAACAACAAAGGTGTCATCATTAGGATATTTTGTCTGCTCGACACCACCAACAGCACACCTGTGTGAAGCAGCAGTTATACATTACTGTGTCATCAGACCTGTGCAAACTGTGGAAAGGACCGCTTGACCACCAAATTAATTTGACAGTGTCTGTCTTCAAACGGTCTACTAATCATCTCCTTAATCATGACATGTGCATTGCTCATCATTGTTACTTCAGGATAATGATTTCTTGTCATTTTTAATGCTTAACTTAATAAGAATGGCATATTTAATTGAAATGTGTCAAATTAAAAGTGGTTCTAAATCGTTCAAAACAAAAATGCATGCTTATGGCCCAGAGTGTGCTTATGGCAAGCAATTTTTTATTTTTTTATTTTTATAAAACCCAATGGGTACATGGGAAATTGTTGCTGCAAATTTCAAAAGTCCAAACTTCAAGTAGTCTATAAACAAAGGTCAAAAAATAAAATGTCAACAAAAACATCAGACTGCTAGAAGAATTTTTTTTGATGACACATTAACACAGCAAAACACAGAAATTGGGGGGAAAAGTCCCTGTCTCTGTGAAACCAGACATCTATTTGCTGCAGTTTGAGTCAAGTATGCTAGTCCCTCTACACTGAGTGCTGTTACTCCAAACCGAGGATGTAGTTGATGCCTTGTACCAGACCAATGATAACAGGCTGCCAGGCCACGAGGTAGCGTAGCCAGTCCAGCAACTGTCCATACATGACATGAGGTCTCTCCCATCTTAGGACAGAGTTAAGGTGCTAAAACTGCTATTTAATAAAACAAAATGGGTGAATGAAATGAGTTTGTAAACCTAATGAGCAGCTGAATATACATTATTCCAGACAAACAGCTACTTAAAAATCCATGTATTTATGTGTATATCTAAAGCAATGTATATTGTATTCAAGGAACACGTTTTAATCAGTTCTTGCCTTTTTTAGAACTAATATATATATATATATATATATATACACACACATATACACACACACACACACACACACAGTGGGACAGAAAGTATTCAGACCCCCTTTTTCACTCTTTGTTATATTGCAAACATTTGCTTAACTCATTTAAGTTAATTTGCTCCCCCTCATTAATGTACACACAGCAAAAATGTCAACAATTGTGTTTTTCTGTCAATGGGGTCATTGACAGAAAAACACAGAATTGTTGACATTTTTGCAGATTTATTAAAAAAGAAAAACTGAAATATCTCATGGTCCCAAGTACTCAGACCCTTTGCTCAGTAATAATTAGAATCACCTTTTGCTCTAATATAGTCATGAGTCTTTTTGGGAAAGATGCAACAAGTTTTAGATGCAACAACACCTAGATTTGGGGATCCTCTGCCATTCCTCCTTCCAGATCCTCTCCAGTTCTGTCAGGTTGAATGGTAAACATTGGTGGACAGCCATTTTTAGGTCTCTCAAGAGATGCTCAATTGGGTTTAAGTCAGGCCTCCGGCTGGGCCATTCAAGAACAGTCACAGAGTTGTTGTGAAGACACACAAGTGACCCTTGTGCTTAGGGTCATTGTCTTGTTGGAAGGTAAACCTTCGGCCCAGTCAGAGGTCCTGAGCACTCTGGAGAAGGTGTACAATCCAGGATATCCCTGTCCTTAGCCGCATTCATCTTTCCCTCGTCACTGCAGCTGAAAAACACCAACACAGCTAATGCTGCACCATCATGCTTCACTGTTGGGACTGTATTGGATAGGTAATGAGCAGTGCGTGATTTTCTCCAAGCATACCACTTAGAATAAGGCCAAAAAGTTATATTTTAGTTCATCAGACCAGAGAATCTTATTTCACACCATCTTGTCCTAAGTGTGTTTTCATGTGTCTTGCACTGAGAAGAGGCTTCCGTCGGGCCACTCTGCCATAAAGCCCCGACTGGTGGAGGGCTGCAGTGATGGTTGACTCTCCAACTTTCTCCCATCTCCTGACTGCATCTCTGGAGCGCAGCCACAATGATATTTGAGTTCTTCTTTGTCTCACTCACCAAAGCTCTTCTCCCCCGATAGCTCAGTTTAGCCACACGACCAGCTCTAGGAAGGGTTCTGGTCATGCCAAATGACTTCCATTATGGAAAGCCACTGTGCTCTTAGGAACCTTAAGTGCAGCAGAAATTGTGTAACCTCGGCCAGATCTGTGCCTTGGTACAATTCTGTGTCTGAGCTCTTCAGGCAGTTCCTTTGACCTCATAATTCTCATTTGCTCTGACATGCAGCTGTAAGGTCTTATATACGCTCACCTAAGGGATTATTAGGAACACCATACTAATACTGTGTTTGACCCCCTTTCGCCTTCAGAACTGCCTTAATTCAATGTGGCATTGATTCACCAAGGTGCTGAAAGCATTCTTTAGAAATGTTGGCCCATATTGATAGGATTGCAGTTGATGGAGATAAGGCTTGTGTGACAATATCTGTCAATTATTTTATAAATTGCAAATTAACAGCAATGCTTCCCACAGGTGGTGGTGTGATAGACTTGTAGAACAATTCATTGTGTAATGTTTGCAACTTCACTTCTTTACCTGTAGGAGTCGCCAATGGACAAAAACAATGAGAAACGTACGTACGCCAGACATGAAATTGGCGTAGAGAAACGCACACTTGCGTTAATTTCACTGTTAGTACATTTGACCGTGAAAGCTGGCGTATGCAAATGAAAGTGTAGTAGAACCATCAACCAGGATGATCAGAAGAAATGGACAGCACCTGAGTTAAATACATGAGTGTCACAGAAAAGGGTCTGAATACTTATGACCATGAGACATTTAAGTTTTTCTTTTTAATAAATGTGCAAAAATGTCAACAATTCTCTGTTTTTATATCAATATGGGGTATTGAGTGTACATTGAGGAAAAAATAACTTAAATGATTTTAGCAAATGGCTGCAATATAACAAAGAGTGAAAACTTTAAGGGGGTCTGAATACTTTCCGTACCCACTGTGTGTGTATATATACACACACACATATATATACACACGCATTATATATAAATAAATAAACAAACAAAAACAAACCAACAACATACATTTTTTATAAAATTGTTTGTAGGTCTGGTGTGATTGTGACTTAAGTGAACCTGAATCATGGTGCATAATTTAAACGATGTGCAATGTTTAGTTGTGCCCTCTCCTAAGCTGTTTCTTAGACAGTTTGCCAGATCCATGCTACCGTATTTTCCTCACTATAAGGCGCACCCAAAAGACGTGATTTTGTTAAAAAAATCGGACCAATATATGCGCCTTATATATGGACTGAGTTCCAAAATCTATAAAATTGTTTTTGGGTGATTTTGATAAGCGCTCAGCTTGATTGACTGTCGGACCATTTCACACTGACACAGTGAATCACAGAACATTATGTAATACCATATGCTTACCTTCTGAAATCTGACTCCCTGTCACTCTGCACTTCCTGGAGCATATTCCCTTGTCAATCCATGTTTTCACACAGCAAACACCCAGAACGCGCAAGCGGGGTAAAGTTAGTTTTGTTTTTTATACTCCTCACACATTCAGCATAAAATGGCAATAACTCTAAAAGGACTCAAAAAAAAAAATCTTAACAATGTATACTTATGGATACATATGTCTTAATGTTTCACAAGCTTCTTTTTCGTTATTTCCGCTAGATATAATGAGCTAGGAGCCGTAAAACCCGTCTGAATGCGAGTTTCACCTGAAAAGCTTGTCTCTTTGCCGAGATGTGATTAAGGGACCGTGGGAAAAGTGCAATTTTCTTATGGAGAAAGCTATTGGTAAAAGAAAGGTAAATTTGGACATGCAATTCACTTTTTGAAAAGACAGGTTTAAACGGTGTCCACTGTGTCCCTTTAATGAATGCCACTGGTCTCATGTCTACACACACTTAAATTATAGCAGAAATCGAAAAGAACTTGCACTTTTCCCACGGTCCCTTACGCATAGCTCATCAAAGAGCAAGCTTTCCCGGCGAAACTCACATTCAGACGGGCTTTACGGCTCAGTGCTCGTTATATACAGCCAAAAAATGAAATGGAAGCTTGTGAAACATTAAGATATATTTCCTTTTTGTGATAAGGTTGTTAAGATTTTTTTTGTGCGAGTCGTTTTGGAGTTATTGCCATTTATCGTTGAATGTGTGACATATCGAAAACAAAACTAACTTTACCCCGCTGAACGAGCACAGGTTTTGAGTACTTAAATTAATACAAAGAAAACAAAATAATGTGTATAAAGGATGTGAGATGGATTGAAACTCTAAACTTCCTGAGCTTTGTCAGGATGAGAGATAAAGACACCAGCAAAACTGTTGATTTTCTTGAATAGCAGGAACTAAGCATAACTGGAACTTAGCTTTCGTTTTTTTTTTTATTAATTTTCTATTTTATATCATTGTTTTAATTTTTTTCGTTTAGTAAAAACTGTAATTTTCTTGAATAGCAGGAACTAAGCATAACTGAACTTAGCTTTTTTTTTTTTTTACTTTTCTATTTTATATCATTGTTTTAATTTTTTTCGATTTGTATTCTTTATTTTTGATCACTTTTCATGCTTTTTTCGTTTAGTAAAAACTGTAATTTTCTTGAATAGCAGGAACTAAGCATAACTGAACTTAGCGTTCGTTTTTTTACTTTTCTATTTTATATCATTGTTTTGATTTTTTTGGATTTGTATTCTTTATTTTTGATCACTTTTCATGCTTTTTTCGTTTAGTAAAAACTGTCATTTTCTTGAATAGCAGGAACTAAGCATAACTGAACTTAGCTTTCGTTTTTTTTTTTTTTACTTTTCTATTTTATATTGTTGTTTTGGTTATTTTCGATTTGTATTTGTCACTTTTGATCACTTTCCTTACCTTTTTTCGCCTGATTACCCTAACTTTCACTTGGCGCAGACCTTTTGACGAAATATCTGTGGAGGGACATCTGCTTCTCCTTTATCCACAACAGAAGCCTCTCCATCTCATCATTTATATTCGAACACAACTTCAATATAACCCTCACGCCCTTGGAAGGATTTACATTCTTGATAACATCGTTCTGCTTTAGGATGGTACATATCGTGGATGTACTGCGATCATAAGTGCGTGCTAGATCTCTCAAGCGGCACCGCGCTCATATTTATCAACAACTTCATGCTTCATTTCCATTGTCATCATGCGTTTCTTCTTTTCACTACCATCCTTACTACTTACTTTCTTAGAATTCGTCGCTATTATGAAGAATAATGCACAAAATAGAGAGAAAAATATCTACCGTATTCGCGGATGACTCGTACAAGTCAGTGAACACATGAAGTGAACGAGTGTCGGCGTCGCCCTCAGTACTCTAATATTTACTCCTATATAGAAGCAAAAATCTGCCCGAAGGCTTGCTCATATCTTGGAATACTCATATGTAGAGACCATATGTTTTACCGTGCGCCTTATAATGCGGCACGCCTTGTGTGCGGACTAAGTATAGAAATAGAGCGGCAGTTGAGACTGTGCCTTATAATCCAGTGCGCCTTATGGTGCGGAAAATGAGGTGACTTTGGGGTTTTTGGGGGGGGGGGATTTTTTTTCTTTTCAGTAACATTTGTCTCCCTAGATTTTACATATTCATTTATATGGGTGACTGACAGTACAGAAAACTGATATTTTGATTATGTTGTGTTATTCATTTTTGATGCAGTAATAAAAATAAATAAATCAGATGATCCTTCTCACTATTTTTTATTATTACTGCATCAAAAATGAACAACAGATCTATGCTAATTTGGGGATTTTTTTACTTTTCAGTAACATTTTTCCCACTATGCTTTTTTTCAGAATTTATATTTATATGAACTTTGTTATTGACCAAATACTTATTTTCCACCATAATATGCAAATAAACTCTTTAAAAATTAGACAATGTGATTTTTTGTATTTTTTTTCTCATTCAGTCTATCATAGTTTCATCAAGTGTACCTTTGATCAAAATTACAGGCCTCTCTCATTTTTTTAAGTGGGAGAACTTGCACAATTGGTGTATGACTAAATACTTTTTTGCCCCACTGTATATGTATATATACACACACACATACATACATACATACATACATACACAAACCCATGCAGAGCAATAAAGGATACGGGTTACTGAACATCCTTTTAAGGTCAACTTTTTCTTTGCAGTATGGGCACGTCTGCTTCTTACCCACAATGCACCAGCCACGTATACAAAACTCATGAAATCTGGATTAAAAAAACAGGTTAAGGAAACAATTGTGTGCATCATACAATCCATACTGGAAAGGGTTCACATTTGGTTTGACCATTGTATACAACTGAACAATTCTCAAATCCATATCGAGATCCCAAATATCTCTGAAATTAAACCATAATAGGGCCTTCAAAATGAACCCCTCTACAAAATAGTGGATTACTCAATAAATCCATGACATGGAATGATCCACCTATAAGTTAAAAACAAACATTTTTCAAACTGTCAATACTCCTTACGAACCCTGCAGATTGCAGACATAAGAAATAAACATAACTGTAAAAGTAGTGAAGGATACACATGGTTGCAGGAGAGTCTGTAGGTGTTCTCTATGATCCCCTCTTCACTCACATCCACAAGGATTGGCTGACCACAGACGGCACAGATGCTGTCTGACAGGTGCTTAGTGGGCATTCCAGATGCACTGTAATACTGCAACAACAGATCTGCACATTAGGGTTCATACACTCTTTGATCAATGAATCACCATACCTTCTCCAGTGGTTCATGACCACTAGATAATACTTTATAATTTTGTTGAGATTGTCCTAAAAAAAAAAAATTCACAGCTGATGAATTAATAAATCATGATAATGATAATTGCAATAAAATAATCGTAATACTCTGAAAACAGACTAGAATTTGAGGATGTGTTCACAGAGTTCTTCGTGGTTAGTGTAACAGCAACTTTTCCAATGGTTTACAACTGGTATGAGATCAATCGGGCAAGATGCAGAAAGTAAGCTGCTATTGATAGCATATGTGCATGCACTACACTACAGACATCCAAGTGCTATTATGATTTCATAGTAAAACTAAAAGGAGGAAGTGAGTTAAAGTGAAAGCTGGCAGTTTCAGGGGCACAGTGAGGGGGTGAAATCAAACTTGAAATGAGACCAAAGCAGTTGGTCAGTTGGTCACTTGAAGTGTAAAAGCAGTCTACTATAGCTCAGATAAGCCAACGTGTCAAACAATTGGAGGATGGCTGGAAACATAGGTAAAGGTAACATGATGTATATCCATTGATTAGATGGATATTACCCCAACCGTAGATGCCATAAAATCTGCACACATCTCTGCAAAATCCCGACCGAGTACACCATAGTACAGGCCGTAAAACAGAAGCGACACACCAAAGTCCATGGCATCTTCTGGCTTTATTCTAAAAACAAAGGAAGGTGACAATAGACATTAACAACAAATACTATTAGTTCTTAATTACTTTGTGCTATCATTTAACATTTAGTGTTTAAAAAAAAAATTTGTTAAAATTATCATGACTTAGAATGGGTGATATATTGGCATAATATGTTGGGATAACATTTTGTCAGCATGGAGAAAAATTACTCGGTTAGAACTGAATTACAAACTAAGTCACATTTAGTTCATATTATACAAAACAAGAATGTGCTCCAGAAACATGGGATGGATAGTGTGGATTAGGGCACAAGACCTAATTGTTTGTATAAATCCGTACTCAAAAGTACACTCAACCCCAAAAAAGGATTTCACAATTTCTAGCATGTCATGTCAGTGCGGTCTCCTTTCTCTGATTGATTCGCTGTGTATGTAGACCCGTGTTCCGTTCAGTTCCTGGTCCCTTCTCATCAATGTATTGTCAAATGTAATGTTGTGGTAACAATCATATAATGTGGTGGTCTCACTCGTGGTTCCATGGTCTCACTCGTTTCCTGAGTTTTGGTTTTTATAAGACATTCACCTTGAATTCCCTTAATATGTTGTTTCTACACACATGCAACGATATATACGCATCTTAAGGGCCAGTCACACAGCGAAAACGCATGAATCACGCACTAATTACGCACAGATTTTTGTTTCTGCGCGGAGCGTGCGTCATATGCGTATTTCGTCGGTAGAATGAACGAGGACCATCAGTGATTGTAAGTGGATGTGCGTCGAAGGCGGTTTGTGCGTGATTTTGAGTTTTGAACGTCACCGTGCGTAGTTTATGCGTCGAGAATGCGTGACTATGCGCGGGACATGTGCCGGCCATCAGTGCTTATGCGTCGGAACTGGTTCGAAACTGCGCACTTCCACTAACGCCCCACCTTCATATCACTCATGAACCACGCATGAACCGCGCACGTATCACGTTCAGTCCACTGACAATGTGGATTCTGAAAATGCTTGTTCACAAAGCGTGCGTGTTTGGACGCACTCCGTCAGTGATTCATGCGTCAGGCGTGCGTCGAATGTTTCTCGATGCACAAGCACGCACAAACCCAATCTGTGCGTTATTTGTGAGTGATTCGTGCGTGATCGGCCCTTTATATTTTTGTCGCAAAGTACAAATACACTGCGCATTTCTTTGTGCCATCACAGGATACACAAGTATAATATAATATTTATAATATTTTTAATTTAGTTGACTAAACTAAGTTTTTTTTTCTGTTCCACTGTCACTTTTCCATTCTTTTTTTAAAAACATGCTCTTAAAGAACACGTTTGAATGTTGCATTCATGTCTCAAAAGCTGCTTTCGCCAAGCGTTGCCATGTTATTACAGGCATCTTTAGGCTTGTTATTTTTTCCATATTAACAGGTGATGACAACTTATTTCATGTGGTGTGTGTACATGGCCTATGTCGAGGCGGTTTAGATGTTCCAATAATAATGCAAATTAATAAACAAGCAAAGATGGCAAGTATATTCAAGCAAAATAATTCATATCTTAGTTCTGCGAAAAACCACAAAACCAACGTTTCTTACATACTGAGAAGAAATAAAGCTAAGACTCCTAAAGGTCTCTCCAGTGATGGACAGCTGATCACAACTATTCGTTTTTTAAAGAGCCATCGTTCTGCTAATGTCTGTCTTGTGCACTGAGCTCTCTTTCCTCCCCCACATAATGAGTGCATCATAGGCATTACTGTTGATTGGCTACAATTGTGTTTTGGTCTGATCCACTTTTAAACAGTACTTTTCAAAAATTGCTTCCTATAAATAATACTAAGTATTATTTATTTTGTTATATTTTTTCTTTATTATATGTATATCTGTATATAATTGTAAAAACTTTGCATTGTATTGTTTTCCTGTGACCACAGTAAAGCTGTTTTGAAACGATCTCTAGTGTAAAAAGCACTATTTAAATAAAGGTGACTTGACATCTTCCAACACAAAGAAACGTCAATAAATATCAATAACAAATACTGCTTCCTTTCCCCTAAATTCATCTGACCACAGATTACATGTTCAGAAAACACACAGCTTACCCAGGTTATATACACTTTTACATACTATATGAACATCTAAAATTATCTTCAACAGTATTTTGACTGACTAAAATTATTTTGTTTTAGTAATGTCATAATATAAAAAAAAATTACATGGTAAAAGTTGTATTTGTTTTAACACATCATACTTCATTAGCTATTAATACATGAAAGTAAAAATAAAGAGAAAAAAAAAGTGATTCAATTGGTGAAATACAGAAGTTATTTATAATTTTTTTAATTATTCAGTTTAAACATGAAGCTTAATAACTCACCTAAATATAAGATTGATGCCAAACAGGGTGAACATAACTACAGTATAGCCCAGAATGCCTGTGGTGTAGCTGATCTTATACAAAAGAAGGAACCATTTATAAACAAGCCTGCATGGAGAGAAAGAGACAGAGTAAACTCACCAAGACGTGAATCTCACAAAGAAATGTCAGAGTCCTATTTCACAACCCCAAAAATCAAAAGATAAAAAAAATGCAAAAATATGGCCACAAGTCTTCACTTTTACGGTCTTCATTATTACCTTGCATTACCAGTCCAAACCAGTGCCCTCTTGCACTGAAACTTTTCTTTTTGCTACTTGTTTAACATGAGCTATCGCAACGCTATATTTTGTCCAAACTTAACTTCCTTCTGGTCAATCCACTTAAATACATTTAATATAAAGTTTACTGGTTGTGTTGGAACATTAATTATTTGAATGCTGCTTTCTAGACTGCTTGGAATTTGGATTTTGTTGGAAACATTTGATCTGTGAGCTCAGGCTACATTAATCAACCCCAAACTCAGCGAGACGCATAATTTGATGTTAGTGAGTACAGCTTACAATGAGCATAAGTGTAAAAACAAACTGTTACATTAGACCAGAGGTTTTCAAAGTCTGAGACAGTGGGCCTCCCTTTTGACACAACCCACCCAACGCCCCCCCCCCCACCCCTGTATCTGTACTCGGACTGGGCGGGGCATAACCCGGAAGTGGGTGGATTTTAACCCGGAAGTGGGCGAGGTGTTGTTGTTATTTTTAACCATGCAATTGATACGGGTCGATCAGAAATTGTTATATTTATTGCTGATTTGAAAACTATTTACATGACATCATCAGCATTGAGCTTCAGATCAATGGTTTTGATCACAAACGAACTATATAGAGAACAAGTTTTGCAACAATTAATCCAACTCATGCGGTTGCAATTATTAAGAAAACTGTAATGAACAAGAGTTTTCATTTAAACATAACTCTTTTTTTAACTTTTAATTTTTTTATGATCAGTGTAATTTTTATTTATTTATTTTCACACCAGGTATGCGTGTGTGTGAGTGAGAGAGAGACAGAGAGAGAGAGAGAGAGAGAGAGAGAGAGAGGGGGGACTGTGTGTTCTACAGATCAAATAGTCTGACGCTGTTTTTAAGATCTGCATTCCTTTATTTTGTATGAAAAACAGCAAGAAAGCGTCAGACACTCAGTGCGCGAAGTTAAACAACTGAATAGAGCAGCAGACGGTTAAATAAAAATCTCCGACAGGCACAGACGCAACGCTAGTCGCATTCTATCAAGAACCACGTATGAACAAAAACCCCACGTTTACCAGAACTATACTGGTTAATAAGTACTACAAACAAACCGAAATAAAAAACAAACCTGAAGCTGAAGAAACCCTAAACGTTAACGGAAGACGCGCGAACCTGAGTGATAGAGAGAGAAAGACGCCGTCTCAGTGTTCTGCGCGTGAATGAGCCGGGCGGAGACACGCGAGACGAATTAAATCTGCATGTGTAGGGGAGGCGCGCTGTGACTAGCCTATCACAGAACACAGACACAGTCAGCTATCCAATGAGGATTTTTATTCAATCTGAGCACAGATAATGACTCTTATTACTCGTATGATACTCGTACTCGGCAAAAGTGCTTTATCCGTACCGGATACTCGTTTCAGCCAAGTATCCGGCTCAACTCTAGTTATTAGACTATAATTTTTTACAACTCTCCGCGCCTCCCCTGGCATGCTCTGGCGCCCCCCAGGGGAGGCGCGCCCCACACTTTGAAAACCCCTGCATTAGACATTAAGTTTATGCAATACCGTCATTTTTGCTTTCCGGCAACGGCTTTCAAAGCGATTTTATGTTTGTTTTATTTAGTTTTTGCCCTAATTGACACAAAAACACGAAATGCTCATGCTGTGTCATGACAACATCAAGTGGTCAACATGTGAACCTGACGCCTGATTGCCTGGAACTCTCTGAGGTCTAAAGGACGTTTAATTTGGGATCACACCATATTCAACATTGTCTGGAAAGCAGCATCAGCTTAGCTGAGAAATGACTAACACGGAAGTGCAGAGGACAGAGCAAGAACCTTGGAAACTAGAAATAAAACTAATAGTTTTATTTATAAACTAATTGTAATCTCACAATCTTTCAGTGTTAATCCTTCAATAGTTTGTGTATCCGATACAAAATACATTTTTCTACAAAAAAATGTTTTCAAACTCATCTTGGACTAATTGTCTGATTTGCATGACATTTAGTATGCATCATCTAGAAATATATCAAAAGAATATGAATTTATTGATTAGTAGACGGGGCAGATTTATTTTAATAGTTACTGCTGGATTTTATCTTTCTATAACTACCAATGGACAACAGAACATTGAAGAAACATGCCAAATTTTTAAATCTCAATGCTGCTAAAAAAACCTTTTTAAACTTATGAACAGTGCTGAAATTGGGGTAAAATGTGACGTGGACATGTTTTTATGAGATTCAATAAAACAAGTATTATCATACAGAGAGAAATTTATTAAATAAGCAGCAGTATTTCGATAATACTACAGTACTAGCATTTCATTAAAACAATGAAGTTTGATCCCTGTGTAGGTGTTATTTTTGAGTAACCAATATTTCCAAATTATCTTAAAACCTGGGGTGTGCAATATGCATCAATTACGATAATACTGTCATTGTTTTAGCAAGCTGACATCATCGAATATATGTCACTCTCTTTGCAAAAACCAAACTAACTTATTTTAAATGCTGGAAGAATACCCCTGAAATTCAAGATATACAGGGTAATTTCTCCCCCAGGTTTATTTCTTGAAGAGTTGGGTGAGAGGAACTCATCACCTGAGTCCTTAAGGTCCATAGCTGGTTGAGGGTAGACAAACTCAAGTAGCACTGCTTCCGAGTAGACGTGGCCCAGTGGGATCAATCCAGGGACCGGTGAGATTGAGGCAATGAGCGTTCAGTGCCTTGTTATAAAGCACTCCAGTTCACCAGGCCCACCTCCAGTTTACGTGCTTCAACATCATTGGCCAGTGCTACACCCTAGTGTTATTCAATAGAGCTTCAGTATTTCTCGGTGAAAAGAGATTTCCCATAGAATCAACCACTAACGCAACATCAAGTGAACACAACAGGGAACTTAGAATGAATACATAAAGCCTCAGGGTTGCACTTTATTTTACACTCGGTATACTTACAGGGGTTAAAGACAGGTTTAGGAGTAGGTTCAGGATTAGTACCTAATTATTACCCAATTATTGTAATTACTATATTAAGAACATAGTAAAAACACTATGAAAAGTACTATAAAATAAAGTGCTAACAGCTTCAGTAGTCCATAATAGGCTTAAACCAGCCGAAGTACCAGTGCAAAAACTCACTTGGCAAAATATTGTCAAATTATTGTTATTGTCAAAAAATATTGAGAGGTTTTTGTCAATACTGCACACCCCTACTTCAAATATGGTTTATAGAAAGAAAACAGGATCACAGCTAAACAGGGTCAAAATCCCATGGCATTTTTGGTTAAAACTATTTTTGGTTACCTTGGAGTTGTGCAGTCCAGTGGTTTCCGGGTAGCGCGAAAAGTGATGAAGGCCGTGACAATAGAGAAGATGAACCATGTCACCAGAAACCTCCACCAGTGCAACTTAGTGGTGAAGTACAGAGGAACCACCCACATTTGGAAGAGGGTTACCAACTTGAGGGGGGAGAAAAAAAAAAAAATCTTTATTTAGACCAAAACCCATCTAGAAATACCAGTGTCATCATCAAGATGATGACAATCTTTTTATTAGCACTTCTTAGTACACTTTAACTTTCTGACCTGTTTACTAGAGATGCACTGATCGACAGACCAGGGAACGGAATTGGACAATTTTGGAACGGTGCATAATTAAACTCTTAAAGAGACAGCTGTCTAATATTCCTGCTGTTGTCAGTCTTGTTCAAAGAACAAAACACACTCTCTGCTCTCAACTGAATAACTTTTAATGTGCATACATGCAGCAAGAACCGTCCCATTGTTAAGTTAAGTTTACCTGTGTGGAGAAGGAGCACTGTCCAAAAGTTGAATGGTTGTTGCTGCATTTGAGACAATGACAGCACAGTCACATTATTTCCTGATAACGATGGAAAGACTTTAAAATACTCTGGCATTTTTGTTCATACAGATAAGATATGCCTCCATCATACCACAGTAAAGAATTTACAGTTTGAATTTCAGATTTCTTTTAACTATAAATTCACAGTGCATGTAAACATGTACATTATTCTTCAAGATTTGTGAATTCCCATGACGTGGTCCTCTGTTTCGAATTTGGTGGGGTCATAAATACAACATTTCGTCCTCACTATGAAATGTTTCACTTGATTGATGTACAGGGCAGCCAGTCTGACATTGGACACATGGGTCACCATGAATGTGCAAAACTCTAGCAAGCTATCGAGATGGCCTCTACTTTATTTCTTTTAAACTTAAGAAAGAGTATAAAAATGAGTGGGGGAATAAAGAAGTCAAAAACGTGCCACTCTATAACGAGTGGGAGGTGGACTTTTGTCATTTTTCGAGTGCGTTTGCCTCGAGTAAAACAACTTCCATGTTATGCTCTGTGTCATTTGGGCCACCCAATTGGAAGTAGGCTGTTTAGGGTTATTTGAAAAATGCACTCTAGAATTTGATGTAATCCTCCTAGGTGATTAATTAAAAGACATTAACTCAACCTATCGTTGATGTAGAAGCATGTGCTACTGCCACGCAATTTCCACGCTGATTCTGTGCTGCAGCAGTTTGAAAAGTCCTTATTTGTTTAGGAGAGAAATTAGTCCATTTTGTTTTAGTAGGGAGCAGAGATTTGGCAGAAGCATACTAGGCAGCTCTGTTTTAAAGCCATTTGAGAAAGTTCTACTTAGTTTATATACTTACGTTTCAGTCCAAGGTTAAAGGGTGCAGTGCACAAACCATGGCATCAAAACCACTACCATCTCAAAGATTAAACATTTTAGCTTAAAGCTTAAACGTGCTGAATCCACTTTATTTTGTGCACGCATGTGTTAGTGTGAGCAGCAAATAATGGGCTTACATTGTATGATTTGGGGTGTCTCTGTTTCCACTGAACCAGGACAAGTTGGGCAATGACGAGTGTGACAATGAGAATGAGAACCATCTCTGCATGCATGGCTTCATGCCCTTTGTGTTTGGCATGCATGTTAGCATGTTCCAACCTGCAAAATAGAACAAATAAAATAAGCACACATTTATAAAACAGCACACATTTAAAGATGCAATCTTTTATCTGTTACTTGTTCATGTATATTTGGCACAAGTGACTTACAGCAGTAGTTTTCAAACTGTGGATTGTAACAAAATGTAGGTCGGCTTGTGCTAGTGCCAAAATGACCAAACAAGACAATTTAAAATGAATCCTGTCCAAAATTTAATTAAAAATGTCAATTTACTATTAGAATGAACTACCATTACTATTAGGACTAATTAAGCTGAAAATGTATGAAATATTTCCTCTATTGTTGCATTGTATACTATTATTAGAAAGGAACTATAATAACATATTCTATATGTACACTTCATCAATCTGCTTCCAAATCCTGCTGGAAAACCTTTTGTTTTCTTATAAGTAAATATACCCGTGCAAAGCAGTTATTGACACCTTTAGAGCAGGAGTTGGCAACCTTTTTGAGTTAATCACAGTGCAACAATCCTCACACCCCATTTGTATGAATACACAAAAATGATAAATATTCATAATGGCTAACATATAAATAAATGCAAAACATTAAATTTATGTTAAATATAAATCTTAAATATTTCTGAAGCAATTGTTCCTAAAATTTCTTTTACAATTGTCAAAATTGTCATACTCATTGTCATAATCATACCTTCAATCTAATATTGTTGCATGGGATCAATATTGATGCAGTTGAAATTCTGCAGCAGAGCGATGACATCTCAGATCATTACCTAGTCATGTACACTAACTTTAGCCAAAGCTGAAAAACCAACTTCATCATACAAATATAGTAAAACAATCACTTCTAACACTAAAAATAGTTTTATAAATAAAATCTTCCTGATCAGTTTCATCAGTACTAGTAGACTGCAAGTAGTGATGACGGGCCCAAGACCAGCACCAGTACCAAACTTTTAGGCAAACTCAACTGTGCTCCGAGAAGTCTAATACCTACCAAATGCAGATGTCTGTGATTGCTGATGTTGTATTATCCTAATGCTTCTCTTCATGCGTTTTATGCGCAATTTCATGCTTTTGTTTATTTTCAATATGGGTGGTATCCAATGAAAACATTAAATTGTAAATATAAATAAACCCAACTCTGATCCATTATCATGTAATATGCTTCAGTTTCACCTTTCATTGCAATATCAATAAATCTGTAAAATAAGAGCCAACTGTTTCAGATACTTGATGTTATGGAAGAGTTTACAAGAACATCAAGTGAACTGGTTCAAGTTATACACCGAACGTATAGCGGAGGACAGCACAACAGTGTCAGGTGAGAGCAAGTCTAAGAGTATATTTCTCTGCTCACTTATGCAAGCGTATTAAAAACAGCCACTTTTATAAAATCATGTGAAATTTACTTAAAATTTGAATTATATCCATAATACATTTAAAGACATATGCGTCTGAAATGGGTGCACAGGCACTAAAAGCCATTCAAACGGCTCCTGATTACAAGACTATCTACCAATCTTTTTTTTTTACCTTGTAAGGCCTTGTTTTTAAAATAGGGAGGCTGTAAATCTCAGTCACATTCAAAATAGTAAAACCAACATGAAAAAGAATCATGGTAAAATCATGAATTTTCTGACAAAATAATATGATATTTTTGGACAGTGGGTCTCCAATAAAAGGTTAAAGACCTCTGATCAAAACTGTAAAACGAAGGGGAAGGGAAGGAAAACCGAGACAGATTAGAAGATTTAACAACATTTTAATTAAAATATTTAATCAAAACAGTAAAGTCATTTTTGATCATGTGTAAAACATGCAAATATAGTGAGGAATAAAATCTAAGAGCCAAGTTAGATTAATAAAGGTTTTATCTAACGGGTTTTTTTTGCCTATGCTGCCATCTTGTAGTTATACTAAATCTTACATTTGTTTTCATTTTTATCCTTAAAACAGAAAGTACTAATCTGCTGATTTTGAAGTTACACAACCTACATTGACTGAATTATAAGTACTATATAAAATAATAGTTAATTTTTTATTTTTTTTAACATCAGAGTTTCTTCAAAGGAGAAAATTAAAAATCTCTAAACTAAATTTTAAAGAAAAAAAAACAAATATATATATATATATATATATATATATATATATATATATTTTTTTTTTTTTTTTCTTTAAAATTTATATATATATATATATATATATATATATATATATATATATATATGAAATAATATACAGTGGAATACGGTTTTGTCGACGGCCTCAGGGGATGCAAAAAACCATCGAGATAACCGATGATCGAGATAACCAACAGCCAATATGGTGATTTATTTGCTGAAGCGATCGGCATGCTTCAGAAATGTAACAGCAGAGATTCACCAGTATACAATAAAAAACACAGTCCATTCTCCATACATAAATTCATAAAAGAATCAACATTACCGAAAAGAAAATGCTAAGACAAATAGGGAGTTTAGCGGTTCCACTTCAAAAACGTCGACATAACAGGGTTGGTGAGTTTACTGTGAGTCGAGATAAGTGAACTCCACTGTAATCATATTATTTGATTAGAAGCATTTGATTAGAGAAATCGACTCGAACCGGAGACCTCGCTACCCACTGAGTCACCGTGCCACCCATCATAAACATAATTGCAGAAACTAGACATGTTTATGATTGTGTGTGAACACATTATATGTGCATTAAGATATAGAAATGTACAGACCTCCACTTCTCCTCTGGTGAGAGCTGGGACAGATCAATCTGTGGAAATACGAGTGATATCAGCAATTAGTTTAGAACGCTTCAACACTGCATGGCAACCTTAAGCTAAAATATGCACAATGACATTTTGACATTTTTAATGTCATTGTTATTTTTACCCAATAAGAAAATAAGGTTGATAGTTGATAAAGCCGAAAAATAATGGGTTAGTTCCAGAGACTCTTCAAATGTGCGCTGTTAAATACACACATCAAAAGAGGAAACACTTAAATCAGACATTGAATCTCAATGAACGAATTGCTCCATTTGAAAATCTGTATTCTAGAACTTAAGAACAAAATTATGTGCCACCAGTCAATAGAAACCAAAACCATCAACACATTGAGGAAGTGCCCTACATGAAAAGGGAAAGAGTCACTATAATAACTAAAAACGACAGATAAAAGTGTATTTAACCCGTCATAAATTAAATTGTGAGTTTCAGGAACTGCCAAGGACAGGCTCTACTTCACTGCAATGACAAGTCACTGATTCTGCAAAAGCCAAACGCAGTGAGGAACCAACTAAATTATTTTTTCTTACTGTAATTTTAAGACGATGTTTGGTGTTGTTCATGCTTGGCCTGTGCTGTGCTGTCATAGTCCTACACTACAGTTTAAACGGTTTTAACATGTCATCACTAGACATGAGTGCTCATCAGATTCACCAGACATTCAGCTAGCCGCGCGCTCTGTTCACAACACGAGGATTAGTTCCTTGATTTAGTATCTTGTTCTACAGCAGATTTCGAGCAGTTGTCGCACCTGAGGAGCGTTGTCGTGATGCCCATGTCCGTGTCCGTGGTCGTGCTCCACTCCGTCCACCTCCACCTCAAACACCCCGGCCATCTTCACACTCACAAACCGCCCGCTCAAAACACTTCCGGGTCACAGACCGGCAGCTCTGTGACTGTTACTGAATTATGCTTCCGCTTCATCTGCTTTAGGTGTTTTTACCAGTTAAAAAGTGTTTTTACCGCCACCAACTTGAAGCGTATGAAGCGTTGACACAGTAAACGCTTACTAAAAATTAACAACAAAAATTATATTCTGTTAAACAATCATGTTTCCCATAGGTTTGTTGTAAACCATTGTCTCTTTTTGTGTGTTATGAAATATGCAATTCTTTGACAACTTTTTAATTCCCTCCACATAGCATAAATATTCTTTCCAATTAATTATTTTTCTGTTATATTCTGGGCAATGAATAAACATATGGGCAACTGTTTCTGACAAGCCACATTGTGCACAATTTCCAGATTCTCTTTTCAATGTGAGAAACAGTAATTAAGGAATACGTGCCCTATCCGAAGTCTTGATGTTATGGCATGTTTCTTTCTGCTCCTGTGTCTATTTTACTTAACCTCAAATTTGTTTTGAATATTTACAGGTGTCTACCTTTGGTTTCCATGTCCCATTTCTCTTGCCACATCCTGTTTATAGCAGATTGTATAATAATACCTTTATTACCTTCTGCTCTACTCAATGATGTCGTGATGATAGTGATAATAAATGGGTTATTCCTGAATACCTGACCATTTCTGGTAAAAGTCTCTCACCAAATATTCCGTAGTGGGTCTGTCATCAACCGGCATATTCAAAATAAGTGAGGAGAGCTAACAGTAGCTATCCTTTTGACAACAAATACATTTGTCATACAAAATATTCAACAACAAAACAAGGTGTTTTTTAATGGTCTGAAAAGATAACCTACTGTTCCAAATGTAGGAAATGTATGTACACACATTGTGTTTTTCCACTGTTTGTAATATGGACTCTTGTTAAAAGATGTAGGAGATGGACAAGACAAGAATTGTTTTGAGAAATCAAGCACCTAGTTTTTAAATGGGACTTGGTTTGATATCTTGTATTTAATATAATAACATTCAAACATTTTTATGTGACTCATATCCATTGCTGTGTGCTATTTTTTTATTGGCTTTGTTTTTATCTCACCCTCTGTCACTGTATTTGTCAGGGTTCTGCCACATTCGGTCTAGTCATTTCTTGGTTTTGTGGTAGAGCTCTGACACTAACGTTATGTTTCTAGTTGTGTGTGCGTGCGCGCGGCTCAGAGTGCTCGAGTCGCGCGCGTATCTGTGACGTATTTTGTGCGAGTTATGATGTCCGGTCCTGATACTTTGGTCTGGTTCAGTTTTGTTTTGGATCGGGATTCGGGCATTCATAACTTGTGTGTTCGTCCTTGTTGTGAGCGCGTGTGACAAGTGTCTTGCTCATTCTCACGCGCTCTACGTTATGTGAGTGGGCACGGTTTCAAGCTCTGCTCGTACCGCGCGCTCTTGTGTCCTTGTCCTGTGTTGTAAGCACGCGGTTCGTGTTTATGTCAGCCACGTGCTTTCACGCTGTGTTTTTGTGATGCGTCTTTGTTTAATGTGAACACGCAGCGATTCGCATTGGCTGCGTGTTTGTCTCGTCAATGTGTAACCCTCCCACCTTGTTTCCCTGCTTTAGTTTGATTTGTTCCCAGCTGTGTCTCATTCAATTACCCTTCCTCATGTGTGTATTTAATCCATCCGTGTCTGTTGTCTTGTGCTGGTTTCTCGTCGTTAATAGGTTGAGTCCATGCCGTCCTGAATCTAGTCTAGTCTAGTCTTGTCAGTGTCAAGTTTGTAGTCTAGTGAGTCTGTGTTCTAGTCTTGTTTTCCCCCTCGGGGTGGTTTTTGTTCTGAGTTTTTTCTTGTTTTGTTTAATAAATCCCCATTCTTGCCTGCAATATTGAGTCCTCGCTCAATCCCTGCACCCAACCTGACAGAAGAAACCAGCCACAAGAGGACTCAGCAGAGATGGGGATTTTAATTTTCCATCTCCCTCTCCAAGACCGTCCACCCGTCAGCAGATGATGCACCTCGTAAATTCCCGATACTTCCGCCAGCTGGGCGCTGATGTGCGGGAGTTCGCTGCGGACTTCCTGATTGAGGTGCATCACATCGACTACGAGGAGGCTGATCTGAAAGAGGTATTCAACATCTGCCTCGATCAGCCTCTCGTCTATTGGGAGATGGAAAAGCTGGGGCATACCACGTCTTCCATCTTGGGGAGCAGGAACCCGCTCCCCCAACAAGCTCCCAGCCCACTGACTGTTCCCCCATTCCATCTGCAGTCAGTGGGGGCCCCAGCCCTCCAATGACCCGGAAATGAAGACGGAGGAGGAAGAATGGGCCCGCCGCCCCAGAGCCTGCAGTTGGTTAGGAGGCCGCCCCAGAGCCCGCAGTCGGTCAGGAGACTGCCCCACCAGAGCCGACGGACTCTATGTCACCGCGTCGCCCTCGGAAAAACTGGAGGAAGAAGAGGGCTTCCTCCAACCCACAAGCCACAGAGGCCACCCTCTGCCTGCCGGCGCCACCCAAGCGTCCGGAAAGCCTCTGCCTGCCGGCGCCGCCCAAACGCCCAGACCTCCCGGTCCCTCTAGACCTCCCAGACCCTCTAGAGCGCAAAGACCCTCCAGTCCTGCCGTCTGCCCTGTCTGGCCTCTCAAAGCTGCCAGACCTGCCTAAACCGCCAGCCTTGTTTGAGCCTGCATGGCTCACCCCCCTGGCGCCTCCCTGATCATCTGCCGGGACCCCTAAACCCCTGGAGCCTGCTTGGCTTGTTCCCCCGGCTCCACCCTGACCCCCTGCCAGGACCCCCTGTCTGAGCCCCCATGGCTCATCCCTCTAGTTCCCCCTCCCTGGTTATTTTCATATTGGACTGTTTGAGATATTTTTCATGATACTTGAGGACTGGTTTTGAGTCAGTATTTTTTTTTCATGACATTCTCATGACTTTTTTGGGTCATTATTTTCATCATGCTTGGACTATTTGAGTTAATCTCTTTCGTGACATTTTGAAGACTGTCTTTTGAGTATTATTTCATGATGATGTTGGATTTCTTGGTCTTGAGTTATTTGCCTTGTCTTGCCATCCCTCCCCTCGCTGGTGTTTTGCATCTGTCTTGTGCTTTCTGTTGTCATGTGTCTGTCCTGTTCTTGTCTTGTTCCTGGTGTTCCTCATAGGGATGCCAGTTGGCGTCCCTTTTGAGGGGGGGTAGTGTCAGGGTTCTGCCACATTCGGTCTAGTCATTTCTTGGTTTTGTGGCAGAGCTCTGACACTACCGTTATGTCTCTAGTTGTGTGTGCGTGCGCGCGGCTCCGAGTGCTTGAGTCGCGCGTGTGTCTGTCTGACGTATTTTGTGCGAGTTATGATGTCCTGTCCCGATACTTTGGTCTGGTTTTGGATCGGGATTCAGGCATTCATAACTCAATATTGAGTCCTCGCTCAATCCCTTCACCCAACCTGACAATATTATGTGCCTATATATATTAAACTGAACCTTGGACTCTGAAAGGTCCAATTTATATTTTTTCAGCTAAAATCACATACAGTTACTATTATCATAAATATCACAAAACGGGGAAAAAAATGCTGGTCTTCAAGCAGGGAAGAGGTGCATTCTTACACACACACACACACTCACTCACTCACTCACACTCTCTCTCTCTCTCTCTCTCTCTCTCTCTCTCTCTCTCTCTCTCTCTCTCTCTGTGAGTGTTATTTGTTATTTACTTACTCTCTCACATCATTGCAAGCCTATATGACTTTCTTCAGTGGTCAGTGTTATGAAATTAAAGGAAATTAAATAAAATATACTTTTATTGAAATTTGGAGTGCACTCAAAAGCAACATTACAACATCACCTGGGGCCTCATGTATCAACACTACTTACACAAAAACATTGCGTTCGCCAGCTTTCACGCTCTCGGTCGGATGTACTAACAGTGAAACTAACGTGACAATGTACGTTTCTCCACGGCAAGTTCATGGCTGGCGTAAGTTCATTTCTCATAGTTTTGTCCGTTGGCGACTCCTACAGGCAATGAAGTGAAGCTGCAAACATTACACAACGAATTGTTCTACAAGTCTGTGGGAAGCATTGCTATTAATTTGCAATGTGTAAAATAATTGATACCGTATATATTGTCACACAAGCCTTATGGGAATAATCTATAAATTATGCAATTAAGTAAGAACATATAAAAGCACGTGCAAATTGACACAACCCTTAGTCTGGCAATTGCAGCTTTGGCAATATTAGAGGACATTGCTAATGGCAGAATCCAAAGAGAACTAGTTTTTAGGGACCACAATGATTTTCTGGCCCAGGATGACTGCCTTATCAGCCATTTCAGATTTACAAGGGCTATCCTCTAATCTAATTGGGTCCGAATCTAGAGAGAGAGACAGCGAGGAAACACGCAATACCCATTCCGTTACAGGTGCTGACAACGCTTGGTTTCCTGGCAAATGATTATTTCCAAAGGGAACTGGCAGACCGCTCAGAAATAAACGAGTCGTCTTTGACTTTGGCAACGCCGCACAATTCCCATTTGATGGTTCCCATATGATGCAGTTGACCAGCCAAACATTAAAATGCAATTTGCAACGATAGCCGGTTTCCCTAATGTAAACGGAGCGATCGACTACACACACATATAAGGCACCATCTGAAGATGAATTTGCATGTGTGAATCGGAAACATTTCCATTCAATAAATGTGCAGATTATATGTGATGTGCAAATGCGCCTAACAAATATTGTGGCAAGGTGGCCTAGGTAAATCCATGATTCATACATCCTTACAAACAGCATGGTTGGGTGGCAGCTGGTAGCTGGCAGGGTGCGCGATGGGTGGCTTCTTGGTGAGTGATGAATTTAAAGGTATGGTTCTATCTAATAGTACTTTTTATTTTTATTTATTTGCATTTAATTATACAACAACCCTTCAGGAGACCACGGTTATCCATTAAAGACAATTATCAAACCATTTATTTTTAAGATAATTTACAGTGCGACTTTCAGATCCAAACGCATTGACGGCGTCAGCCAAACTCCCCCACTCATATTTTTTCCGTTTGTTATTAATTCCGGAGGACAAAGTTCCAAATATATTTTTTTCTAATTTCTACCTCCGATAGTAGCACCTTCAATTCACTTTCTGTAAAGTTTCATTTTCGTGCTGCTTGCTTTAGCCATTTTCTTACTGCTTTCTTTTGCCCAACTCATTACCATATTTAAATCAGTTTAATTAAGGGAGGAGACTGGGTGGAGTGTTGTGCTCGTGCATGTGCATTCAATTTTACATTAATCGGGATGTACAAAGAGAATATGCGCGGGATCCTTCGAACGCAGAGATTGATACATCTGGATTTTTTTTGTGCGTTCGCACATTCACAGCTTTTTCCGTATGTAATGTGTCAGTATGAATTCAACGCAAGTCTTAGTACATGAGGCCCCTGGTTCACATGAATTGTTTTGTGTTACTTTGTTTTTTGTTTGTGCTTATGCAACAAGTAAAAATGTGAAATAAGGAGGAAAAATAAAGAGTTTATTCATTTTTATTTAAAAACAATATTTTTTCCACCATGGCTTTCAAAGTCTAAAAAATATAATTTATTGAATTGAAAAGTATTGAAATGGTTAATGTGATAATATAGTGCTCAGCCAAGTCAACCTTCTCAGCTAAACTGAATTACATATGTAAGAGTTTAAAAAAAAAAACTATACAGGGATATGAATATAAATGGGATATATATCTCCTCGTTGCAAGACTCTAAAGTGCCTTAGCATAGTTGAGGTGTTATTATTATAACTTAGCTCCTTGGAACACGCCAGATACTTCACCTACAAGTATTCAGAAAAGTTGTCACATTTTATTTTATTCATTAATGGAATCTATTACATAGTAATTGTAGGTGCCAGGTGAGATCAACTCAAAGTGCTCCCAAACAGGGGAAAATCTCATCTTTCTTGCTGGTTCCATCGCAAAAAAAGAGGCTTGAATCGAATGCCAAAAACAGCGCAATAAAGGGACCCAAAAACACAAAAGGCAGGCAGGCCATCCACACACTGTTAACACAGACAGTACTTCTTTACCAACTGACAAACACAAGGGAAATGCACAAGTGATTTATACACAAGGGGGATCAACAACACCTGGAAGACTAACGAGCAAGTGATTACAAGACAGGTGCAGGGAGTGAAACAATAACCCGATAGACAGGAAGTGAAACAAAGACAAGACTGACAGGAAGTGACAAAGAAGACCCAGACAGGAACAGTGTTACACATGCTGCCATTCCACACTTTTTTGTGTGTGTTAGTGACGCCAATACTATGGCTACCAAACAAAATAAATGTCCTTTCCTCCACCTCTGTCACAAGAAACTCTGTTTCGGTGTCTGTGAAATTTCCATTGGTGCCCTTTTTACACATAAAGAACCTCTTGCTCCTTTATATTAATATGCACGGAATTATTATAATAATCATGAGCTGATTTGCATGGGCTATATATGGTTGAAAGGGGGCAGGTAAAGGGCGGGATGTCGATTTTTTTCACGTGCGCAAATTATCAGTTAGACTGTTATTTATAAATGGAAAACTGCGTGCAGGTGTGCGCGCACACAGTTTTATAAGTCTCAATTTTTGTTTGCGTACGCCATTTTTTGGTCAGCAGGCATCTCATCAGCTCATGTAAAACACAAAAGGGGATTAATGTCTGCCTTGGTCGAAAGGGAGTTTTAGGCCTGGGTCAACCAATACAGCAAATGGGACTGGGTACTTTGGAACTCTGGATTCTGCATTGGATGTGACACTTTTAGTGACCCTATTTACAATGTCTCCTTCACATCTTTGAACTGAAACAAAGTTTACTTTGTAAATATCTTATTACTAGAAAATAACTGAATGTGCAAATTTAACTTTCACAAAGGTTCAATATCTTAAACCAGTCATGAAAGAGGATCTTTTCTAACAAAATCTGCGCTCAGGATTAAGTTGCAGGAGACAACCAATCAAATGACAGCATTCCGTACAAAAGATGGGAGAGATGTCTGATTATTACCTTAAACTTTACATCTTCTCTTTCTGATAATGTTATTTGTCAGTGATGGAAGATTTTGTTTGATTTAGAATTACAGTGGGCCATTAAGCTGTGATAAAGTGCTCACATTTGGACAAGCCAGATTTGAACCAGGGGTTTGCATTGATGACATCCAGGTCAGATTTGGTTGAATAATCCCCACACACCAATGCAAACAATAGTACACCAAGTGACCAAACTGTAGCTGGCTCACCATGGAACACTCCTTCCACCGTATATTCAGGAGGACAGTACTCATCTGTGCCTGGATGAAAGAGATTTGGTCTCATACGCAAGTTTGCATTACCAAAATAAAAAAAGATTTGATCCTCCTGACTTGATACAATAGACTGAGAAGTTGAAGGACATACCTATAAACAGACTGTATGGGGAGTTCTCAAGGAGATCACCACACCCAAAGTCGATCAGCTTTACTTTCCTGGTTTCCTGGTTAAACAGCAGATTCTCGAGTTTGATGTCACCATGAAGCACAAGCACCATGATGACACGTTGACAGCATATAAATGCAGCATGGGTTGTCTGCCTCATGATGACACATGCTAGGTCCTCATCAATGGAGCCTCCGTAGCTCTCCGCAAGACCAAACAAGTCCTCGCAGGGTGAGGGCAGCTCTAGGACCATGATATAATCGTTGGGTCGATCCTGCTAGTCTAGGAGATTGATTATCTCAGACACCCTGGGACCTTCATTGGCAAGGATCAACAGAGCGACCTCGATTGGGAGGGGTTTGGGATGACCCGACTAGAAGACAGACAATTGTTTTTGGTACTTGACAATGACAGTTAATTTGTAATTTATAATAATACACTGCTCAAAAAAATAAAGGGAACACTAAAAGAACACATACTAGATCTGAATTAATGAAATAATCTTATTAAATCCTTTTTTCTTTACATAGTTGAAAGTGCTGACAACAAAATCACACAAAAATTATCAATGGAAAACAAAATTTTCAACCCATAGAGGTCTGGATTTGGAGTCACGCTCAAAATTAAAGTGGAAAACCACACTACAGGCTGATCCAACTTTGCTGTAATGTCCTTAAAACAAGTCAAAATGAGGCTCAGTAGTGTGTGTGGCCTCCACGTGCCTGTATGACCTCCCTACAATGCCTGGGCATGCTCCTGATGAGGTGGCAGATGGTCTTCTGAGGGATCTCCTCCCAGACCTGGACTAAAGCATCCGCCAACTCCTGGACAGTCTGTGGTGCAACGTGGTGTTGGTGGATGGAGCATGATGTCCCAGATGTGCTCAATAGGATTCAGGTCTGGGGAAAGGACAGGCCAGTCCATAACATCAATGTTACCTCTTGCAGGAACTGCTGACACACTCCAGCCACTTGAAGTCTAGCATTGTCTTGCATTAGGAGGAACCCAGGGCCAACCGCACCAGCAAAAGGTCTCACAAGGGGTCTGAGGATCTCATCTCGGTACCTAATGGCAGTCAGGCTTCCTCTGGCGAGCACATGGAGGGCTGTGCGGCCCCCCAAAGAAATGCCACCCCACACCATTACTGACCCACCCCCAAACCGGTCATGCTGGAGGATGTTGCAGGCAGCAGAACATTCTCCACTTTATCTCCAGACTCTGTCACACCTATCACATGCTCAGTGTGAACCTGCTTTTATCTGTGAAGAGCACAGGGTGCCAGTGGAGAATTTGCCAATCTTGGTGTTTCTCTGGCAAATGACAAACATCCTGCACGGTGTTGGGCTGTTAGCACAACCCCCACCTGTGGATGTCGGGCCCTCATACCATCCTCATGGAGTCTGTTTATGACCATTTGAGTAAACACATGCACATTTGTGGCCTACTGGAGCTCATTCTGCAGGGCTCTTTCAGTGCTCCTCCTGCTCCTTCTTGTACAGAGGCGGAGGTAGCGGTCCAGCTGCTGGGTTCTTGCCCTCCTACATCCTCCTCCACGTCTCCTGGTGGACTGGCCTGTCTCCTGGTAGCACCTCCATGCTCTGGACACTACACTGACCGACACAGCAAACCTTCTTGCCACAGTTCGCATTGATGTGCCGTCCTGGATGAGCTGCACTACCTGAGCCACTTGTGTGTGTTGTAGACTTCGTCTCATGCTACCACTAGGAGTAAAAGCACTGCCAGCATTCAAAAGTGACCAAAATACCAGCCAGGAAGCATAGGAACTGAGAACTGGTCTGTGGTCACCACCTGCAGAACCATTCCTTTATTGGGGGTGTCTTGCTATATGCCTATAATTTCCACCTGTTGTCTATTCCATTTGCGTAACAGTATGTGAAATTGATTGTCCATCAGTGTTGCTTCCTAAGTGGACAGTTTGATTTCACAGAAGTGTGATTGATTTGGAGTTACATTGTGTTGTTTAAGTGTTCCCTTTATTTTTTTGAGCAGTGTATAATCCCGGTGTGTTTGCTGTCCTGTGTGGTGTCGTTGTCATTTGTTGGATGTTCCTGGGTCTCCCTGTCCTTGTCCCTGTCCCTGTTTCAGTTTCACTTGAGTGCCCTTTGTTATGTCTTGTTTTCAGTTTGTTCAAGTTAAGTTATGTTTTCCCCCTCGTGGGTATTTTTTTTGTGAGTTCTGATCGATGTTCCTTTTGTTATAATAAATCCTCACTCTTACCCTGCACTTGAGTCCTCCCGTATCAGTTCGTGACAATAACAGTTCATACTGTCACTTAGTTACTGGATACACTGCCAACCAGCACTTCAACACATTTAAATAGAGACAGTAAAGTACTGTCAAACTGGATTAAATTAATGGAGTGTGTGCAATATAATTTGAGATTACATGTTTACATATGCATGTAATTACAGTAAACCAAATTGCCATACGTAAAAGTTTGTGAATGTCGTCGTTACCAAATAAACAATGGCATAAAAACAATATACAGTGGGAACCCACTTATCTTGAGCTCGGTTAACTCGCCAACTCTGTTATGTCAACGTTTTTGAAGTGGAACCGCCAAACTCCCTATTTTTCTTAGCATTTTCTTATCGGTTATGTCGATTCTTTTTTGTCGCCGAACCCTAATATCTCGAGCACAAAAGACATTACTGATAGAAGCTTAGAAGCATTTGTTTTCAAGCAGACCATTAAAGGCAAAAAGCAACAAAGCATTTTAGACTTTAATGAAACCATAGTAACCATTTCACTCATAGTGTCAGAGTGAAATGACTGTGTTATGAGTGAATGTGTTTATGTGTTTTGTGACTGTTTACTGTCAGGGTTTTCAGGATAAGGGAGGACCCAATTGCAGAGATGAGTGAAGTGATATTTATTTACAGGACAGTGACAGGCAAACAGCATTGAATGTGTAACGACGAGCAAACAGTTAGGCAAGGCACACAATAGGATAGCTGGCTGGTCAGGACTTAAGACAGATGATGCTCAGGCTGATGGAAAGACTTGGCAGCAACTCAGGAAACCAGAGGCTTGAGGCCTGGGGATGTGATGATGTTGTACCCAGCTAGCTGCCAGGCCAGGAACGTCAACAGCCAGGGAAAACAGGAGACAGGGCAGGAACCAACAAGGACTACACTCAAGAACAAAAGAAACAAACTGACAAAACCATGGCAATAAAATGTAACTAACTACATGAACTGAGTAGAAAAGAAACCGTATTACTAGAAATAAACTAAAATCAAGCTAATCACTTAGACAACTACTTCAATGTTAGTTACTCACACAAAACGAACCAGCCAAGACATGAGTAAAACAAGCACAATATAAAGGGAGCATAACACATGAGGGACAGGTGAACACACTCAAGCAAACGAGACTAGGCAATGACTAAACAAGGGGGCGTGGTAACTGGAACTGAGGTGGGACGAGAGGAACACATGAATAAAGACAGAGCCATGTGCTTAAGCACAACACAAACAGGCAAACATTAAACAAGGATAAAACAGACAAGACTGTCAGGGCAGGATCCTGACAGTTTACGCTGTGAGCAAAATTGTGTTTGCAATGTTGGAGAATATAATTAAAGGTTTGTATCGAGAATCAAAGGTGGGTTTTTATAGTATACTAGTAAATCTTGCACCGGCTGTTAGAGTGGTTGACGACTGCCCAGATGTTAAATAAACTGGTCACACGGGCTTTGTAGATGTTTAAATGATTCTTAATTGTTTGTTTACTTTCCTTAAAAATTTTCCTTTCTTTTCTCAACAGCTTTTTGCCATGGGGATTCAGGGGAATCCAATAGATCAAGTTCACCAAAATTAGGAAAGGAAAACACCTCAAAAGAAAACTGAACCACTTTTCAAATAAAGTTTTACTCCATTTAGAAGTGAGGTTGTCACAGTCCTGTCGCGTCTTTCACATCCGGGTTCCTCAGTGTTTTCCAGATCCTTCCATCTCCTGTCTAGTTAGTAATTACCCAATTAATCATCACAGCTGTGTCCCATTTCCTTGTGTATTTATACCTCTCGTATCCCCCTTGTCATTGTCGGTTATTGGATGTTTATGGTATGTGGATGCTCCCTTCCGTGTCTTCCCCAGTTTATGCCCTTTAACACCCTTTTCGAGCGGGGGCTGGACACAATGACCCTCCGAAGCCTCGAGGGAACGAGTTTTTCCTTGAGGGAAAACATCAATCTCATTCTGTGGCTCAACGGCTCCGACTACACTGTAGAGGAAGTCACAGATTCGGCGCTCCCGAACATCGCCCCCGAGTCAACGCTCTCAACCTCCGCGTCACCGCGCCGCCGCCGCCGTAAACGGGGTAAGCGGGTGTGTCCCGCGGCCGCTCCCATGAATGAGCCGAGTCCCGCGGCCGTTACTGAACTGTTTCCCCGAGCGGCCACGCCTGAACTGTTTCCCCGAGCGGCCGCGCCTGAACAGCTTTCCCGAGCGGCCGCGCCTGAACAGAGTTCTTCCCGAGCGGCCGAAACTGAACAGAGTTCTTCCCGAGCGGCCGAAACTGAACAGAGTTCTTCCCGAGCGGCCGAAACTGAACAGAGTTCTTCCCGAGCGGCCGAAACTGAACAGAGTTCTTCCCGAGCGGCCGAAACTGAACAGAGTTCTTCCCGAGCGGCCGAAACTGAACAGAGTTCTTCCCGAGCGGCCGAAACTGAACAGAGTTCTTCCCGAGCGGCCGAAACTGAACAGAGTTCTTCCCGAGCGGCCGAAACTGAACAGAGTTCTTCCCGAGCGGCCGAAACTGAACAGAGCTCTCCCCGAGCGGCCGACCACCATGAACAGTGCTCTCCCCGAGCGGCCGACCACCATGAACAGTGCTCTCCCCGAGCGGCCGACCACCATGAACAGTGCTCTCCCCGAGCGGCCGACCACCATGAACAGTGCTCTCCCCGAGCGGCCGACCACCATGAACAGTGCTCTCCCCGAGCGGCCGAAAAGGAACCGTGCTCTCCCCGAGGGCCCGACCCGCCAGAGCCTGAGCTGCCGTGGCCCGACCCGCCAGAGCCTGAGCTGCCGTGGCCCGACCCGCCAGAGCCTGAGCTGCCGTGGCCCGACCCGCCAGAGACTGAGCTGCCGCCGCCGGCCTTCCGCGACCTCCCAGAGCCGCCGCCGGCCTTCCGCGACCTCCCAGAGCCGCCGCCGGCCTTCCGCGACCTCCCAGAGCTCCCACCGCCGGCACTCCAGCCAGCACACCAGCCGGCCCCGCCAGAGCCACCGCCGGCCGTCCAGCCAGCACTCCAGCCGGCCCCGCCAGAGCCACCGCCGGCACTCCAGCCGGTCCAGCCGGCCCCGCCAGAGCCACCGCCGGCCGTCCAGCCGGCACTCCAGCCGGCACTCCAGCCGGCCCCGCCAGAGCCACCGCCGGCCGTCCAGCCGGCACTCCAGCCGGCCCCGCCAGAGCCATCGCCGGTCGTCCAGCTGGCACCCCATACGGCCCCGCCTGAGCCACCCTGGACTGTGGCGCCACCCTGGAGACCCCCTTGACTCATTATAACCAGTCTCCAGGGTACCCTCCCTCCCGCCCTTGGTTGATTGTCATGTGTCTTGTCCTCCTCCTGTTCCCCCTCCCTCCCCTCCGCAAGATATTCCTCATTCGGCGTGAGGTCACGCCTTGCGGGTGGGGGCGTACTGTCACAGTCCTGTCGCGTCTTTCACATCCGGGTTCCTCAGTGTTTTCCAGATCCTTCCCTCTCCTGTCTAGTTAGTAATTACCCAATTAATCATCACAGCTGTGTCCCATTTCCTTGTGTATTTATACCTCTCGTATCCCCCTTGTCATTGTCGGTTATTGGATGTTTATGGTATGTGTATGGTATGTGGATGCTCCCTTCCGTGTCTTCCCCAGTTTATGAGTTTTGCACCCTCGCGTGCTTTTGTTTCTAGTTTTGGTAATAAAGTCTTGGTGTTCTTAATCTCCGTGTCTCTGTGATCTCCGCATCGCACACCAGCACCAACTACGTAACAGAGGTAGAGGAGAAGAGGAATAAAGTTTTTCATTGTTCATGGAACATCTGGGTTGCGTTTTCTTTATTTTCTTATTCTACAAGTGTTTAGGCGAACCCAATACCTCGGTTACATTAATGATTATTTCCAGTTTACTAGTGATGGCAAAATGAAGCCCCATGAAGCAGTGAAGCCCTGCAGGGAAATGCTTCACACACACATAGGGGCTTCAAGATGATTTATTTGCTCGACTACCCCATCATGTGGACAGAAAAAACAATATTTTTTCCACCATGGCTTTCAAAGTCTAAAAAATATAATTTATTGAACTGAAAAGTATTGAAATGGTTAATGTGATAATATAGTGCTCAGCCAAGTCAACCTTCTCAGCTAAACTGAATTACATATGTAAGAGTTTAAAAAAAAACTATACAGGGATATGAATATAAATGGGATATATATCTCCTCGTTGCAAGACTCTAAAGTGCCTTAGCATAGTTGAGGTGTTATTATTATAACTTAGCTCCTTGGAACACGCCAGATACTTCTCCTACAAGTATTCAGAAAAGTTGTCACATTTTATTTTATTCATTAATGGAATCTATTACATAGTAATTGTAGGTGCCAGGTGAGATCAACTCAAAGTGCTCCCAAACAGGGGAAAATCTCATCTTTCTTGCTGGTTCCATCGCAAAAAAAGAGGCTTGAATCGAATGCCAAAAACAGCGCAATAAAGGGACCCAAAAACACAAAAGGCGAGGGGCAATCCATAGTGTTTCACTGCCGCTTTTATTTCGAACTGCACTCAAACCTAGCGAATCATTTCCTGAATCAGTCACGTGGTACACGCGCTACACAGGGCTTCAAGTGTTGCTTGAACCAACACACGCATCGACCCGCGGTTCCACTGTGACTACAGCAGTGGTTCTCAAATAGTGGGGCGAAACCAGGGGGGGCGCGCGTGACCGTGGGGAACATGCTTTTTTTGTCAGGGAGTAGATTTTCTTGCACTGAACAAGAGCAGCAGATATGAAGTTCAGATAACAAACCCTTCACCCGTTGATGTGTACGATCACACCGGTGTTCATGTGTTACGTGATCAATCGCTAAATTCACACGTGTTTTCACGCGCTATCTGGCACTGATCCAAAAAAGACGCGCTCAGAGAATTTGATCATTATAAAGGTTTTTAAGCGACAAACATTCGCTTCCACATATCTGAGAATCTGAATATCAGGTAGTTGATAACAGAGCCAACAAGTTAGTGACTATTTTGAATAAAAAAGAAAAAACTAAATAAATGTGAAACATCTATCAAACAGCGCTTTTTGCGACTGCGGTCTGTCACGTGACAAGCATGACGCGTTGCCATGGAAACAATAAAGCGAAAGTTCCAAAATAGTGGGAGGGGGGGCGCGCGAAATGTTTACTTCTTCCTAGGGGGGGGCGTGACAGAAAATAATTGAGAAGCACTGGACTACAGTAACTGTGACACGCTTCAGGGATTCGACCCGAGATAGGCGACCCGGGATAGGTGATACCTGACTTTTTAAATTCGATACGATATCGATACTTTTTGGTATAATTTTACCGATTTCGATACCGATACCGCTTATTTCTTAAATGTGTATGTGATTTTTCAACAAAAAAAAAAAGTAAAAAAAAAAAATATATATATATACATAAGACATATTGGCCATTAAAAAATTTATTACAAAAGTAAAATTGACAACAAATAAATAAAAATGTTTAAAATAATACAGTATTTTACAAAAAAAATTGATTAAATAAAATACTTCATAACATAAAGATTAATATAATAAAAAATACTAACAACAAAAATTTTGCATATTTGCACTGTATGAAATATTTCTTATTTTTAAGCAGGCCATTTTTTTCTTTATTTTCAACTTTGTACATATTTTTCCAATTTAGCAATGTTCAGAAAGACATTTCAGTGTCTTTTCATTTGTTGAATTGTTGATAAAGATTTCCTAATCTTTAAGCTTCAGATTTGTGTTTAGGAAAAGCAACATGTTAACATTTTTTGGTTTAAGACGATTTCGCCTCTGACTAATTGTCTCTCCTGCCTTGGAGAACAACCTCTCTGCTGGAACAGAGGTTGCGACAATTCCAAGGTATTTTTTATCACCTTTTTACTGCCACTGAAAAATAGCACCACACCACGCTACGCTTTCTTTCTGCCATTCTGTTTATGCGCGGACAATATTGCGCGACGCGTGCCATGAAAGTGACGTGTACGTGTGGGCAGGGCACGTTGCTCGCGTTTCTCAAAGTCATCACGTGAAACGGGTGAGCTAAATGTCAGAGGGGGATTTCAGTTGTAGGACAAACATTAAACAGAAGTACCGAAAACACTTCTTGCAGAAATTGATGCAGAAATTATTAATTTAATTTTAGTATCGATATTTTTGTGGAGATATCGATACCAAGTGAGTAGCTTGTGAGTATCGATATATCGATACTGCAGTATCGATATGCCCATCCCTACCAGAGAAGCACATCACTAGGGGAGGTTCCAAGATGGCTCCTTGATTACACGCGTTTTAATGAGCTCTGCATCCCCAATCAGTTAAATTGACTTATAAAGTTATTGCAGAGAAGATTTTGAAAGATAATTTATTTTATTAACACAGTGATTCGTCGGAGATAACGATGGTCGGATCTGGAAAAAGAAAAAGTGCAGGAAAGAAGGTGGGAAAGTCTGACCAAAATGTTCATGCTAACATAATTAGCAACGCCAGCAGCAGCGCGCACATGGCCGAAACAATTAAGAAAGTTCCGTCCAGCGATCTCATTACAGACAATGCACACGATTATCTCAAACAAGACATTGATCATGAGGAATTTATGCTGGCCGAGGAAGAAATTCCATTTCTCCCTGAAACACCATGTAAATCTCCAGCCCCAAAACAACGCAGGATTGTAGATCGAGACACAACGGTTATCCTTGAACAGATCTCTGTTGAACAGAAAACTAATCTTATCCTACTGGAATAAAGCAAAAAATGAAAAAAATTACAGTAGAAATTGGGAACTCCTTAAATTTGAAATTGGGACCTTTTTTAGGAAGTATTGCAGTGAACTGGCAAAAAAAAAGGAAGTTTTAGGAGGATAAAATTGTATATAAAATGTCCACCTTATTATCTAAAAGGGTAGAAGAAATGTCTGAATTGGACAAAACAGAACTTACTGAGCAGAAATTCAAATTAGAGGATATTTACAAAAGGAAGGCAGAAGGAGCCTTTGTGAGATCCCGAAGAAAATGGCTTGAAGAGGGTGAGAGGAACGTTTGTATATTAATGATGGCATTACTGAGGACCCTAAAATTATTGCAAAATTTTGTTCTGAGTTTTATGGTAACTTATATACTTCTCAGTTTTGTCAACAATCTACTACTGATTTGTTTGAATCCTTGCCCAACATAAAGCAGCTTAATATCGAGGACTCTAATATATGTGAAGCCCCTCTTAGAACACAAGAAATTATTGATGCTATACATGATTTGAAAAATTATAAATCTCCAGGAACAGACGGTTTAACTGCTGAATTTTATAAGGCATTTAGTAAGACGTTATCTCCTTTCTTGTTTGAAGTTTTTACGGAGAGTCTTGAAAGAGCTTTGCTTCCTCCAACCCTGTGTCAAGGACTCACCTTAATTTCAAAACCAAATAAAGATCCACTCTTAATTGATAATTGGCGGCCAATTACGTTATTAAATAATGATTATAAAATAATTGCTTTAGTTTTATCAAAAAGATTGAAATATGTTTTAAACAATCTAATTTATGAATGTCAGTCTGGCTTTCTACAAAAAAGGCACATTTTCAATAATATACGGTTGGTCTTGGATATCTTAGACTACTCAGACTTTATCTCTAATGATAGTTTCATTTTATTTTTGGACTACTATAAAGCGTTTGACTCTTTAGAACATGAGTTTTTATTTCAAACACTACACAGGTTTGGATTTGGAGAGTTTTTTGTAGATCTATCAAAACGCTTTACACCAACGCAGTGGCACCTCTCCTAGATTTGCCCTGAATCGTGGAGTCAGGCAGGGATGCCCAATATCTCCATATCTGTTCCTGATCGCTATAGAGCTTTTAAACTTGCAAATTAGAGAAAGCCCCTTAAAAGGAATAACCATTAATGATACTGAAGTGATTATAAGTCAGTTAGCCGATAACACTGTCTTGTTTCTGAAGGATGTTTCTCAAGTTGCCATATTATTAGAAACTCTTAAGCCTTTCTCTAAAGCCTCAGGTCTTCATCTCAATATCAATAAATGTGAGCTACTTCCATTTGGCAACTGTTTAGAGTCCTCAGTATGTAATATCCCTATTAGAGAAAATGTCACCAATTTGGGGATAAAAATAATTAAAGATAATAAAACTAGATGCCCCTCCAATTTTATGCCAATTATTGAAAAGACGAGCATGGTATTGAATCATTGGTTGTTGAGAGATCTGTCGCTCAAAGGCAGAGTTCTTTTCACCAAAGCAGAAGGTATGTCTCGCTTGGCGTATTCTGCTCAATCACTTTATGTTGATAAACAAACATGTAAGGTGATTGACAGTAGGTTAGGTAAATTTATATGGAAAAACAAAATTCACCACATTAAAAAATCTGTATTACTAAACTCATATGATAAAGGTGGTCTAAATTTCATTGACTTTAGCACTCTAAACAATACGTTTAAAATAAACTGGCTCAGACGATATCTTCAAAATCCATGTTCTGTTTGGAATATAATCCCTCAATACATTTTCTCTCACTTAGGTGGCATAGAATTCCTACTAATGTGTAATTACAAAATTGAAAAACTTCCGATTAAACTTTCTAAATTTTACCAACAAGCACTTGCTGCTTGGAATCTAATTTACAAGCACAACTTCTCACCTCAAAGATTCTTTATTTGGAATAACTGCAACATTTTATACAGGAATAAATCTTTATTTTTTCACAACTGGTTTTGCAATGGGTTATTTTTAGTAAGTCAATTATTTAATAGCGAGGGAACTTTATTTGAGTTTGAAGACTTTATTTCAAAATATAAAATACCCTTTTACATTAAAAGAATTCAGAATTCAGTGTAGTTAAAAAGGCCATTCCTACTGGGGTGATCATGCTTTTTAAAAATGCTGTCGGTACGTCTGCACTCTCTGTCTGTCCTCCCAGACCTGAAAATACTGCAATTGGCTCAATTTGCTTTTCCACATTAAAGTCTAACAGTTATAAAATTAGATCCCTATTTTTACAAGAGAATGTCTCTACCCCTCATGCTATTTCTTATTGGAACAATTTCTTTAATAATATAAATTGGACTCAAGTTTGGCGCTTACCCCAAAAATTCTTCCTTACAAATAAGGTTAAGGAAATTTCATACAAAATAATTCATAAAATCTATCCAACCAAACAATATTTACAAAAATTTAAAAGTGATATTGAAATTAAATGCTCTTTTTGCAAAGAATCTACAGAAACCATTTACCATTTATTTTGGTCCTGCCAAGATACACAATGTTTTTGGAAAGAGGTTGAGAGATTCGTCTTTATTAATATTTTAAATAATTTCTCATCCTATAAGAATGTGATTTTAGGTTATTACACTAAGGACCATCACTTAAAGGTTGCTGGCTTCATTATAAATTGCATTTTATTTCTTTGTAAATTTCATATTCAGAAATCCAAATTCGCAAATAACAAACCCAGTTTTACAGCGCTTAAGAATGAAATTAAAATATACATGAGTGTGACATCAAAATCTAAAAATAACAAAGCCTCCAAAGTATTTGAACTTTGTTCCTCATTTGGAATTTTTATATAGATATGCATGTATGAATACATAGATTTATATTTATAGTAATGTACCCTCTATGTAATTATAATTTTTCCTTCTCTTATTTTTATTTATCATTTTCTTTATTTTTATTTGTATTCTCTGTTGCACTAAAGCATGTAATGTTCCTCTGTTGTATTGTTATTTTTGTACATGCGATTTGTTGATAATAAAGCATATATATATATATATATATATATATATATAAAAAGAGAAGCACATCACTACAGTTTACAACTCTTTAACATGTGCATGAACTGGATGGTAAAGTCAGCAACAGGAAAAATATGCATCGCTCTCAGCCTGTGCTGCCTGAAGTTTACTAATAAGTTTTAACTTTTTATATTATGTATTCCAGCACAGTTGTTTAGAATGACCCCCTCATAATCCAATCTAACGGTCAAACAATTTTCATATTCTGATGTGATTCATTATTCCTCTTTACCTGTGTCCATCCTTCAACACCCATTCAAGCATGTTTCCTACCCATCAAGCATGGCACAGACTCCTTGTTGATGCTATTGTAGTGTTCCTTGTTGTTCAATAAATAAATTAAAAAACTTTTATGTGGTAGTAAATTAATTTTATAACCTTCATGGCCTTATGGTAATGCTCCATATTGGAATGTTTATAATGTGTTTGATCTGCACAATGTTGTTATATGTTTGCAGTGTTTACACCGAACCCAAATATGTTCAGTCAATGACTGTATATTCTGTTCAATAAACATCATACATTTGTGAAAATCTGTTGCCCTAAATATTTTAATGTGATGTTGAATTGCATTTCCTGTTTCCATGTTTCCTGTTGTCAAAATTCTACAAAAAATGACAACGTCAAAGAAGTTTGTTTGAAACCTTTGCCAGTTTATTAATAAAACAACTCACATGTCCAAAAGTATTCACAGCCTTTGCCATGAGACTCCTGAAGATCCTGAAGTCACTCTTAATGCCGTATGCATTGTACATTTCACAACGGTATGGGCACGATTCTTGGTGGTTTGTATCCTTTATCAAGTTTAGAACGTGTTGTAAGAGAAAATGTGTCTGTAAGTCGCTGTACATCATAGACGCATGTCTGGCAGACGTAGAGAGGGACTGTGTAAACTTTATCGCGTTCACTACGACGGCCGGCAGAAGTAACTTTACCCTGCTTTGAGTTAAAACGGAAGTTGCGTGACTTTAGTGATGGGACATGTGAAGCGGGGCTCCGGAGCTTGTGTCGAGCAAAAAGGGGTGAAGCCCCGATTCGAGGCTTGTATCGTTTCCGTGAAAATCACGTGACGATGACAAACGAGGCCTCGGTTTCTGTTGAATACGTCATTGCTTCATTCTGAGTATCGCTTGCGGATAAAAGTGTTTCGAAACCTCGCGCTTCTTGTGGGGTTTGCTGTAGGCATTTGCATTGGTGTTGACGTTCTGTGTCCAGCATCATCGGTGCCCCGTGAAAGGATGTTTTCTAAGGCTGGAGAGGTGATTTCCAAAAAGAGAAACAGTCTCAGTCCAAATACTGTTAAAAAAAAATTCTAAATAAAAACTAGTAAACACTTTTCCCATTCTTTTTTCAGGTTGCTGTTCCACAAAGTTCTCTAAGCACTGCCTATTGCACTCCTAATCAGCACTGCACTCACAATAATTTCAGAAACTCAGAATCATTTGGGGCATTCAATGTCATCACTAACCCAAAGAACTACTGAATAGTTGAACACAAAGTTGTGTGAGTTGTGTGTGCATATTTTAATACAAGCAGAGTAAAATACGTTATTTAATACACAGACAATAGAAAAAGGTTGGTCAGGATGAATAGATTTGTGTGAGGTGTCACTAGGGAGCACACTGTTTCATGAGGCTTCGGGTAAATGAACATTTTGGTGAACCAATGGGCTGGAAAGCCTCAGTGGTTCAGGAAGCCTCAGTAGTTATATAATGCACTATGTCTCAAAGATGATTTATGGCCTAATTTATGGTGTGATTTATGGACGTAATTTATGGCTGTACCCTGTGTCCGGCTGTCCACCTGCCACTCAAACTGTCCGGTGAATGTTTGACAGACAGGTGTTTAGGGGTTAAATGTGTGTGTGTTGTTGCTCGCTGACTGTCAAAGGTTTTTATGGTTAGATTTACAACTTAGCGTCACAGACAGGCAAGTCAGAGTGTCAATCAAATAAAGGTACAGATGATTTTATGGTTTGATATATGATGATGGATGGATCTTAACCAGAGTGCCATTGAAATGGTGCTGGTCCTCTCCTGTCTTCTGCTGGCCCTCTCCTGTCATCTGGCTCCATTCAGTCTGGTAGGGGGAAAGCCGTTGGGGGTCATGGTTGCTTCTTTGATTTTCTGGGGGGGGCAAGTAGCCCAAGCAAGTTTTAAGGTGTTAACACACAGGTGTCAAAATCTGCGCTGTTTGATCTAAAACTCGAAGGCAGAGAGTTGTGGTATGAACTCAGTCCTATCTTATATCATGCTGAGCAAAGAAGACGACTCTGTGTTTTACCTCTTTGCAGAAGAAGAAAAGACTGCTTACATTTTAGCATGATCTGGGCCTAGACATCCGATCTCTAGTTTCTCTACTATCCATCTCCCACTGTGATGCAGTTGAGGGTCTGATGGCATGTTTGTTAACAGTCATGCAGCATACACCAGTTCTCCTGAAAGACTTAAAAAAGTATGCCTTGTTCAAATGAGGCATTCAAATAAAATAATTCATTCTTCATTCACTTCACTATAAAATATCTGAGCAATATGGAAAATGCTGATTTAAACATTTAAAATGGTTAAAAACTGTTCAAACTATCTAATGTCTTGAAAATTAGTATAAATATATACTTTCCTGTACTTTACTATGCTTCAAATTAATTGCATCCGTTTTCAACTGAGTCAAAAAACAAAAGCATGTTGTAAGTCGACACCTCTGTGATCAGAACTTGTGTGTTTAAACTGAAAAAACAAAAGCTATTTAAGATTGTAATCCGTGTATTAAATAAAGGTTCCTCTTAGCTCTTATCTCATAGTGATGGAAAATGTTTTTATACTGTTTTGATTTATCTTCAGATTTTATACTAAAAGGTTAGTGTTAACATTTAGTTATTTAATACTATGGGAAACTTAGTCATATTTGATAAAGTTTTGTTATAAACCTCTGATTAGAGAATTAATCAGACTGTTGTACATTAAAATAATTGAAAATATATTATGTAAAATTACTTTCTCACAAATGCGTTTTACGATTCACAAGTTTACCTAAACTACTTTATAGACATCTTACCCAAACGTTTTTAATCTTACACTTTAAAAAAAAAATTACACAATAGAAGTAGTTTTCGAGGCCTCACTCAGTGAAACATTCACTCATATACCGGATCTTCAGACCAAATCTGCAAAACCGCACGCGCATTATAAGTTTACAAACATATAGCATACAGTTAACACAATGTTTTCAGAAAGAAAAAAACATTATTTTAATCCTTAAGCATACCTAATTTGATCACTTAGACATCAAAACACAGCATTTCTGTTTATGATTTTAAAAATATACTGAATATAAGTCATCACCTTTTACTTCTACAACACTTTATACCATTAACAAGCAAAAGATATAATAGAGTAGAGTCTTACATTTTTCACATCCGTGGGGTGTTTAACGTGTATATGACTATGAGGTTTGTGTAGAATTACTATACAAGAATACAGTTTTTGCATAAATTGTTTGCTTTTGTCCCAAAAGGTGTGCGTGTGTCTGTTTGCATTTTCGTGTCTGTTTGTTTGTTTGTGTGTCTGTCTGTTTTGTTTGCATGCATGCGCGCGTGTGTGTGTGTGTGTGTGTATTTGTTTGTTTGTATGTATCTGTCTGTTTGCATGTGTGTGTGTGTGTATGTGTGCACGTGTCTGTCTGTTTGTATTTTCGTGTCTGTTTATTTGTTTGTGTGTCTGTCTGTTTTGTTTGCATGCATGCATGTGTGTGTGTGTGTGTGTGTGTGTATGTTTGTTTGTATGTATCTGTCTGTTTTGCGTGTGTTTGTGTGTCTGTTTTTTGTTTGTGTGCATGCATGTCTGTTTGTATTTTCATGTCTGTTTGTTTGTATGTGTCTGTTTTGTTTGCGTGCATCCAGCTGGTTCCTTCCTCCCTCCGGTTTACACCTTTTGTCCTCTGTCACTCCGTCTCCGACTCTGCTCTCGGTCCTTTGGACTCCGCCACGGTTGTTCGTCGCTGCGGCTGGCCTTCGGTCTCCGGAACCAGCGGTGTCAATCGGGTCCTTCGGCTCGTCGGCTACGTCCTGGGACCTTACAGACCTGCCAGACCTCCCAGACCCGCCAGCCTTGCCTGAACCAGCCTGGTCCGTGCCCCCGGCACCACCCTGGAACTTTGAACTTTGAACTTTGAACTTTGAAACTTCGCTTCCTCACGCCAGGAGGCGTTCGTAGGGGGGGGGGGGCTCTGTCATGAATATGAGCTCTGCACTCCCCTCCCTGGCCACCAGAGGGAGCTCACACATAAACTGACTCTACACTACACACTACATTACCCATCATGCAGTACACTGGACTGATCACACACACCAGCTGAGCCCTGTCAGGACTGTTTGTCACTCCACCTGTGTCACATTCACAGAGACTATTTAAACCCGGTTTCCCCACAGCTCTGGGCGAAGTCTTGATTTGCGATAGCTGTCAGTCTGAGCGTTTATTCCTGTCCTGTTTGCCTGTTGCTGTTTTTGCCTGTCTGCCTGTTTTGATCCTGTTCTGCCTGCCCCGACCTGTGCCTGGATTTACGTTTATGATTGATAGCTGCCTGCCTTGACCACCGCCTGTACCACGATTCTGATCCTGTCTGCCCGCCTTTGTGATTCCTGCCTGTTTATGACCACTCTTAATAAAGACATTGCGTTTGGATCCCTGCCTGTGAGTCACCCCTCTGTTACAGGTGAATTGTGCCCAACAAGAACCCAACATCCATTTAGGAAGAAGATGAGATTTATTTTTGTGCAGACTTTAATTAAAATTTTATCATAGTTAATTTAAGATGTTCAGTTAAAGACTTTTATTAACATCGTCATGTTTATTGCCACGAGTGAAATTAAAAAATCTAAATACAGCATTATTACCTCTACAACAAACATACACTAGTCCCGAGATGTTGGATCTAACCACAGCTTTATTAAACAAACAAAAGAAAAATAACATACAGTAAGGAAGACAGAGAGAATGTTAAGTATCATATAAACAGGTGCAAGAAGTGGTTTTTGGTGTAACAGATTGGTCAACTGTAACATGTGTAACACATTTTGACAAGGATTACCATAGTTAAACACTGACTGATTATTGCTTAAAACAAACTCGTAATAAACAGCTTGTCTATGGTTGAAAAGACGTTGTTTAACACGGGTAAGTCGCACCATTCAAAAAAATAAACCCATTTTGCAGCAATCGTAAGGATCGTTCGGAATAGGCCAGTCGTGTTCATCGTCAGAATCATCGTTGCTTTGATTCATAATATCCCTTTTGACCTCTTTGCTGCGCTTATTTCGAATCATAATTTCTTCATGTAAGCTCTTGCTCCAGCAGGTTGATATGTTCGTGCTTTCACAAGGCTTTGACACGCTGTACTGTACGTCCGATATGGAACCATTCCACTTGAAAAGGCACCATATTCTTTTGCTTACCCCATTCAGATCTCTCCAGATTTGATTGTAAAATATAAACCAGTCTATAGCAGGCAAAATAAGACGTGGTGTCTCTGAAGTAAGGTCTTCAACAAATTCAATAGAGTAGATTTTGACTGTGTGCGATGACTTGTCGAAAACAAATCCGCCTATATAATCACCAGACATCAAGAATTCCTTTTTCACAAAACCATCCTCTTCATGAAGAAACTTGGTCAAACGAATCCTTTGATTTTTCTGCCATGCATAAGGAAGGGTTTCTTCTGTTTCAAGAGAACTTCTTGTCTGTGTTTCCGGAGTCTTTGGAGAAGCCATTGTTACTGTAGTGATGAGAACTATCTTAATGCCTGTTTAGACGGCAGATTCATAGGCAGGGCCTGTAGGTGTGAGACAACCAAGGATGTGACACATTCAACAGCCATAAAACACCTCGCTTGATAGAAAGATGTCTTTGCGGGTATTATCGCCCGATATTTGTAAAAACACTACACGTTTTACAAGACAAAATATGTTTTGTTATGAGATGGGTGCTACGTTCTATAACCACATAAACAGTTTGGTTAAAGATATAATACATATACTATGTTAGCACTACCTTAAAACAATGGCATTATAATAATGTAGCGTATATGCCTCAAACGAAGGAGATTAGCGAAGGTTTTATTATAATTGTATTAAATCAAACAGTTCAAGGGAAACGTTGTCATATATGAACAATGAGAACACCTAAAGTTTGCAAAAATTACACCAGATTGTATGAAAAAGTGGAAGTATAACGCATACAGTCGCACACGACAATACACACAGAGTGTGATGTACTGTAGGGGATTTACAGTTAAGACCCGAGGACCAGATATGTTGAATGAAGACCAGGAGTCAGAAGTGCAGTCAATAGAAGAAATTTTAGTGAAGTTTAGTTTGCAGTTTCATCAGCAGAAGCCACCCAAATACAATAACATTGTTACAGCAATTATACTCTAACAGAGGGTGCTAACTACGTCAATGATGACGTTTAAATTATTCTGATTGGCTAAGAAAGAAAGAAAGAAAGAAAGAAAGAAAGAAAAACAAAACTAGTAATTTTCCACACAAGAGCAGACAGTCTGAAGCATATCTGCGTTGATCACATGGTTGACGGGTTCGTGACGTGACGTGGCTTGTCGAGAACAAGTTTTATGGTGCCAGTTAATCACCTCACCAATACAGACCATATTAACATACACACACATACACCGCTTCTCCAAGGCTGAACTCGGCTCAGGCTCCAACAATCAACAGAAACTTCCCAAAACCTTCTGATAACATGTTCTATCTGTTGAGACGTGCAGACAATATTCATCCTTACTCGATGGAAAACTACAGAAAAGTAAAGAAAGGTTTTAACTAATAAAAATCCCTAACTTGATTATAAATCACTCTTTACAAATCATTCAAATAAGAAAAAGGAAAAGAACATATGAAAAATAAGACAAAGAAGCAAATGAAAATTAAAACAAAGAAAGGAACATGGGTACAAATAAGAAAAATTAAAGAATATACAGTATATACAAGCGGCAATGGATTTCCGATTAGTATCTTTCAGTACAAACAATGTTCAATATAAACAATCTGTAGATTATCTCTTCACTAACATTTGGCATGCACTTTGATGCTAATACCAATATTTAAGCTAAACAAATATTTATAATTGTGAAAATGTAAGATATGTTAATTATGTATGGCATTCAGCTGGTGAGGGACAACATTAACATTTATGCAATTATCTGACGCTTTTATCCATAGTGACATGCATTGCATTCAAGAAACACATTGACATTCTAATCAGTTTTTGCTTTCCCTGGGAATCGAACCCCTGACTTTGATGTTGCAAGCACCACTCTCTAATGTTTGAGCTAACTGGAAAGCCTAAATTACAAATAAATTAAGACAAAATAGTGTGCTGGTGACCTCTTGTAATGTGTGACTTAATCGATAGTCTTGTTTTAAGTGTAACAGTCGTACATGTAATAAAAAGACTAGACTCGCTGATTTCATGTGGAGGCCTGAGCCTATCATGCATCTTCTAGGCGCTTTATAGACAGACCGGAAAGAATATAACCGTTTAAACACTGGTGTAGAAGGACTGCCATTTATTTTTTGTAAATTGAGCACACATCATTTTGTATAAAGTTTATGTTCGAATTGTATCTTTAGCCTTTTAGAATGCATGTAACGTTAGACCTCAAGTGTGTTTGCGTTAAAACGTTGTGGTGCGTTCCCTCTAACACATCTGACAACTTTTGGCACATCTATTTACACATTGTAAAATGTGAATTACAACTTATGTGAAGTATTCCAGAACAGTGGCTACAGTTCAGTCCAAGATGTCGATAATAGTTGATCAAACTTTACAATCTTAACGTCTAGCAAAAATTTTGAAAATGCTGGTTTGTCAAGAGAGAAAGTTTAGTCATACAAGTTTCTTAAATAAACGGTCTATGTTCATCACACACGCTTTCCCAGATGATTAAAAGCATGAACTTAGATTGCTTTAGTTGTCGTCTAAAATGTCATCCAGTGGCGTAATAAAACGGTTATTTGTCAAACTACACATTTACAAACATGTAGCAAATGCACAAATTGTTCATGCATGGGTTTTCTGTATTCCGTATGCATGATAACCGCTGCTTTTCTTGTATGGTGTGCCCCTTTTTTGTGATTCAATTGTAATAGTTTTAAATCAGTTTTAAAACTGACTTTCTGTGTTGATGCTTCATGTGACCCCACATCATAGATAGCTGGTGTTATGAATATGAGCTCTGCGCTCCCCTCCCTGGCCACCAGAGGGCGCTCACACTTATACTGACATTACACGACACACTACATTTCCCATCATGCATTACACTGGACTGATTGTACACACCAGCTGAACACCATCAGGACTGTTTGTCACTCCACCTGTTACACATTCACAAGAGACTATTTAAATCTGGTTACCCCACAACTCACGGCGAAGTCTTGTTTAGCCCCGGTTAACATTCTGAGTGTTTATATCCTGTTTTGTTACCGATCCTGCCTGTTTGTCTGTTTTTGATTCTGTTCTGCCTGCCCTGACCTGACCTGTGCCTGGATATTCGCTTGAGATTGTTTTCTAGTGATGGCGAAATGAAGCTTTGTGAAGCACCGAGGCTTTCCCCTCAACTGTATCGTAAAAAGGTTCATTACTCGAAGCGTTTCAACACGGCGCACACTAACGACATCTTGTGGTCAAAGTTTGAAGAGCAGCTTGTGCCAGAGGACCCATTCATTTTTTTTTGGACTGTTTCGTGTAACAGTTCACTTTGAGAAATCCATAAAAGCAAAATGCTAAACATAAAAATGTTTTTTTTTTTTGTCATTTGTTAATTTGATAGGCTACTTACATGTGAACAAATTAGCCTATTAATGAATTTATGAAACAAAATAATAAATGGGACAAATTAATGTGTATAGAAACTATTTTTATGAATCTGCTTTGATCAACACATGCAGCCTTATTTCCATACACTTTAGCCTTAGCCTTTTTAGGCAAGGCTCATGTAGGCATATACAATCAAAATAAAATAAAAGAACTGTGGAATGGTGAAGTGCTTGTGAACTGGGGAGTTTTTATTTTGTGGGAAATTGAAGAAATTAAAGATTTTTATTAAGTAACAGAACTTGTTCAACAGTGCGGGGGCTAAGTCTATTTCTTTTTTCTATTTACTATTTCCCCTGCCTTTGAATATATTCTCTCACATGGGACTGAGGAGGCAGGAGTGCATAAAAATTTCAGGGCAAGATGATGTGGAAAGACAAATTATCAGTAAAGTACATAAAAGTATTCGTGTAAATATTTATTCATATTACTATTAGCCTAATTCTTATAATTATTTATTATTTTACAATATAATTCTTGATATTAATAATAACAACAATGAGCTTACTTTATTTGTTACAACCTGAAAATTTTGCCAGACTTCCTAGCGGCCTCTTTTCTTGGCTGGTGCCATGCTCAAAATTCAAAGGAGCTTATCCTCTGTTTCGAGTCAGTTCACTACCGTTTTACCGAAGTGCGTGACACTCAAAACCTGCGCAAGTGGTTCGCGCTACATTTGAACCAGATTACGAAGCAGTCACGTGGTTGAGGGAGAAAACGAAGCTTCGGACGTCACTGATCACGTGGTTATGGCCAAACGAATCACGCTCATACAGTGCTTCACTGTGAGATGTTTCGTTTTTTGCTTCGAAGCTTCGAAGCCTCGGTGTCAAACGTCACATCACTATTGTTTTCTCCCTGCCTTGACCACTCGCCTGGATTATTCTGCCTGATACTGTCTGCCTGCCTTTGTGACCCTTGCCTGATTTACCATTTATGTCTACTCTCTGTTTGCCCTGACCATCTGCCTGTTCGACCATTCTTATTAAAGACAAAGCATTTGGATCCCTGCCTGTGAGTCCCTTTGTTACAGCTGGAAAGTTGCACTAAAAGAAATATATTTTTTTGTCTAAAAGCCCCAACCATAAAGACTATTACTTAAATTCCTCATTAAACTCTTAGTGTTGCTGGATCTCAAAGAAGAGTCTTCATCTAAAATAATACAATCCAGCAAGAAATGTGAATAGTGTCATCTAAATCTAGTGGTGTAGTAGAAGAACAAAACCTTTACAAAGCCAAACTTAGAAACTTTCACAACTGCTTGTGAATGTTTTCTCTGAATTCATTAGAAAATGGCCCTTTCTTGCATGCTGTTCTCAGTAAACGGCCCTCTTTTGTGTGTCCATTATACCTGTGTAAAGCTAGTGTTTGAGATGTATCTATAGCCTTACAAGTGTGTGGATCTGTATTGAACAACCTCTAACTGTAATTTAATGTGCAACAGTTGTAAAAAGAGTAAAACAGCCAGACTTTTCATGTTGATGGTTCATAAGATTCCAACCTCATAGACGGGTGAAAAGTTGCTCTAAAAGAAATATCAATTTAGTCAAACATTCATATAGAAAGACAATTACTTTATTTGTATTATTATTTTGTACTTTATGAATATTTTTTGTTTATATATATATGTGTGTGTGTATATGATTTATTCCTGTATTGTTGATAGCTCTCAAAGAGTTTTAGCCTAAAAACAAAGTCCAACAAGACAAAAATCACCGGTCGTCTGGAATCTTGAGAATATTACTAATCTGGTAGAGTAAGTTCAAATAAAAAAATAAAAGAGTTGTTTACAAAGCATGTGATTCTGGTGCAGTTAATGTTTTTTAGTAAATAATTTTGAAATGGTGTGAGACTTTCAAATAGTCAAAATGTATCAAACAGTACTTGTTTGATATGAACAAAGTGATGAGTTCCAGGTGTGAAAATACACACCATGATTAGGTTTCATGAGAATTGCAAAACAACATGTTATCCTGTGGCTGTTAAACACCTCGGGTGAATAAATCTGAAATGTAGCTTTGTCAAAATAAAAAGTTCCCTGTCAAGGGAACTCAACACTGCGTCGAACGCATATGGGAACGCATTAGTGTAATTGTCTCTTGAAGCGCAATTGAAACCAGGTGTGCGAGTGCACGTAGCCGAGTGTGACGTCATGAGCCAGGAGTATAACTGCACGCAGCAGACTAGCAGCCTCAGCTTAGTGTCTTCAACAGCGCTCGAAGCTAACGTGTGTTTGAGTTGCTCTGCTGGCTGTAAGTCGATATATATTTCACTTACCTCTGAAGAAATGGCGGATTCACAGTCTTTCAGGCGTTGTGTCACTCCTTGCTCGCGTTTTATCACGGGTAAGGACACACACGCTCTCTGTGTGTTTTGTTTGGGCGAGGATCATGCACGCTCAGCGCTCGAGGGCTCTGAGTGTGCAGAGTGTTTGCAGCTGCCGCTGCGCACTCTTCGCTCACGCCTGGCAGTCTTCGAGGGGACTGCTCAGGCTTGCGTTCCTCGTGGGTCTGGTCCCGCTGCAGCTGAGGCTCAGCGACGGCTGCACTCATGGGGATCGCAGCTGGATTTAGCAGCGGGCCCTTACCTGCTGAATACGCGCTCACTCAGGATTCGGAAGCGCACCATGCGGTGATTACTTCCAACCTGGGTGATGACGCTCTGCTGAACCTCTCTAGTTCTGAGGAATTAGAGGTGGACGTAGTCAGCATTGATGTGGATGAAGCTGAACCGCCATCAGCTTCACCCGCGTTTGAGGAGCTGCTTGAGGTTGTCACTCGGGCAACGGCGAGGCTTGGTCTCGAGTGGCCAGCTGAGCCCAGGGACGCTCGTCCTAAGAGTCGGTTAGACGAGTGTTACCTGCCTGCTCGAGTGCAACCTCAGCGCCGGGGTTTGCCGTTTTTCCCAGACCTCCACACCGAGGTGTGGAGGTCTGGGAAAAACGGCAAAGTCTTTCCCAGACAGTGAAGTCTTCACATCTTCACTGCTGCAGGCCTACCAGGCGGAGCTGCTCGCAGACCTCGATGAGGGCGGGGGAATCGGCCCTGAGGCAGTAGCCGAGCTGCGCAGGGCCACCGATCTTTCTCTGAGGGCTGCTAGGGAAACGGCCGGTTCCATCGGTCACTCCATGGCAGCCCTGGTGGCCACAGAGAGACATCTCTGGCTTAACCTGACTTCTCTCAGAGAAAAAGATAAGAATGTTCTCATCGACGCTCCTCTTACGCCTCCTGGTCTCTTCGGCGACGCTGTCAAGATGGCCGTCGAGAGATTTCAGGAGGCTGCTAAGCAGGAGGTAGCATTCCGGAAGATTCTTCCCCGCCGCTCTCGGGCAGCTGGGCCTGTGAGCCAGCCGCAGCCCAGCAGCAGCTCCTCGCACCGCGCTGCTCAGCGGCAGAGTGTGGCTTCCCGCCAGCCTCCCCAGTCGGGTGGCGGCGCTGGTCGCCGCACTCAGCCGCAGCCCTCTGGCAGAAGGACAGATCTGAGGGCTGTCCTTCAGGCCAAGAAGGCTAAGAGCAAGAGGCCCTGACACATTCTGGTCGCGGCCCCGCGAGGGGTCGACCAGTGCACGCCAAGCGCGGTGTACGGCTCGGGGTCTCGAGGGACCCGGGCCGTGCTCTAAGCGGGCAGTTTTGTCCAGTCACGCTCCTCTCGGGCCGTGCTGGGCAGGTTGCCCCCTCTGAGGAGGGTCCTAGAGCAACCGCCCCGGCGGCTCTCTGGTTTCGGCCGGGGCCCCGGGGTGGCAAAATATTTATGTACAGAGGTCGGTCTCGAGAGACTGATACCCTTAGTAGATTTCCTGGCGGCGTGGCAGCGCCTCCCAGGTATCTCTCGTTGGGTCCTGCGTACCGTATCAGAAGGATACGCTGTTCAGTTCCGGGTTCATCCTCCCGGCTTCGCGGGTGTGTTACCAACAGTGGTGAACCCCGAGCAGGCTCTGGTCATGGAACGAGAAGTAGACTCACTGCTGAGGAAAGAGGCCATAGAATATGTACCCCTCTCAGCCAGAGAATCAGGTTTTTACAGCCGGTACTTCATAGTTCCCAAGAAGGGTGGAGGCTTACGCCCTATTTTAGATCTTCGCACTCTGAACGATTCTGTCAGGCGACTGAAATTCAGAATGTTAACTCTGAAGCAGATCGTAGCTCAGATCAGGTCCGAGGACTGGTTTGTCTCGATAGATCTCAAGGACGCGTATTTCCATGTCTCCATCCTTCCTCAGCATCGGAAGTTCCTCAGATTCGCCTTTGGGGGGAAGGCTTATCAGTATCGGGTTCTTCCGTTCGGCCTGGCTTTGTCTCCTCGCACTTTCACCAAGTGCGTGGATGCAGCTCTAGCTCCGCTCCGATCCCGAGGGATCCGGATCTTGAATTACATAGACGACTGGCTCATTTTGGCCCAGTCTCGAGATTTGGCGGTTCGGCATCGAGATGTCGTTCTCGCGCATATGAAGGAGCTCGGGCTGAGACTAAACGCCCAAAAGAGTGTACTCTGGCCGAGGCAGAGCACTACTTTCCTAGGCGTTGTATGGGATTCTGTGTCAATGTCAGCACGGCTCTCCCCCGTGCGCATTACATCAATCCTATCTTCAGTCAACGACATAAAGCTAGGCCAGCTGGTCACTGTCAGACATTTCCAGAGAGTTCTGGGGCTCATGGCAGCAGCCTCTTGCGTGATACCGCTAGGTTTGCTTTACATGAGACGTCTACAGTGGTGGCTCAAGACCAGGGGGTTTTCCCCGAGGGGGAACCCTTCCCGCCTGATCAAGGTTTCAAGGCGCTGCCTGCGAGCTTTGAGTCAGTGGAAGAATCCCTGGTTTCTTGCCCAAGGACCCGTACTGGGACCAGTCTGTCACCGCGTGATGCTGTCGACAGACGCCTCCCGCTCGGGTTGGGGGGCGGTCCTGAGGGACCGCTCAGCTCAAGGTTTATGGAGCGAGGCCTGCCTCTCTCTGCATATAAATGCGTTAGAGATGTTGGCAGTCTGGAAGGCGCTTCAAGCCTTTCTGCCAGACCTCCGGGGCCACCATGTGTTAGTCCAGTCCGGCAACATGACGGTGGTATCCTACATAAACCATCAGGGGGGTCTCCGCTCCCTTCGGCTTTCCAAGCTGGCCGGGCGGATCCTCCTCTGGGCTCGAAACAAACTTTGCTCCCTTCGGGCAGCTTATATTCCGGGATCCCAGAACACGGAAGCAGACTTCCTGTCGAGGCAGGGGCCGAGGCCTGGGGAATGGATGCTCCACACCGAGGTGATGGAGCAGATATGGGAGAAATTCGGTCGAGCCCAGGTGGACCTCTTTGCGTCCCACAAGGCGACCCACTGCCCTCTGTGGTACTCCCTCTCTCCTCCAGCTCCGTTGGGACTGGATGCGATGCAACAGGAGTGGCCGAGGCTACCCCTGTACGCTTTTCCCCCAGTAGCTCTGCTCCCGGGGGTTCTAGAGAAAGTTCGCCAGGACAGGGTCCGTCTCACCTTAGTTGCCCCGCGGTGGCCGGGCAGGGTGTGGTTCTCGGACTTGGTGTCCCTCCTAGACGGCACACCTTGAAGGATTCCCGTCAGAGTGGACCTTCTGTCTCAGGCTCAGGGCAGGATCCTTCATCCTCGCCCGGAACTGTGGAATCTGTGGGTCTGGCCTCTGAGGGGGCCCGACTCATAGGCTCGGGTCTCTCGACTGAGGTCGTTGAGACCATTCTCCACTCTAGAGCCCCATCCACGAGGAAACTCTATGCTCAGAAGTGGGCTCTCTTCACTTCCTGGTGCGGTGACAAACCTGTAGACCTAGTGACCTGCCAGGTCGGTATCGTCCTGGAGTTCTTACAGGAGAGGTTCGCCGCCGGGCTGTCCCCCTCCACGCTTAAGGTGTACGTGGCTGCCATTGCGGCCTACCACGTACCCCCGAGTGGTATACTTCTGGGTCGGGACCCCCTAGTAGTTCGTTTCCTCCATGGCACTCTCAGGCTGAGGCCTGCGGTACGTTCCCGGGTTCCTTCCTGGGACCTGTCCCTGGTACTCCAGGCCTTGTCCCAGGAACCCTTTGAACCGCTTGAGGACATCTCAGAGAAATTTCTCACTCTTAAAACGGTGTTCCTCCTAGCCATTTCCTCATTCAAGAGGGTTGGTGACCTTCAGGCCCTGTCAGTGGCCCCCTCCTGTCTGGAGTTTGCTCCTGGTCTGGCGAAAGCCTTTCTCTCTCCCAGACCAGGTTATGTTCCGAAGGTCCTTTCGAGCCCAGCTCGTCACATCGTACTGCAGGCCTTATGTCCTCCCCCCTTTGATGATCATGACCAGGAGTTCAAGAACAAGGTCTGTCCAGTGCGAGCTCTGGACGCCTACGTCTGCAGAGCGACCCCATGGCGTAGGTCGGACCAACTCTTTGTATGCTTCGGGGCTCCTAAGGGAGCTCCAGCATCTAAACCTACTTTAAGCAGGTGGATAGTCGAGACTATCTCACTAGCTTATGAACTGGCGGGTCAGCAGTGTCCTCTGCATGTCCGCGCCCATTCTACTCGGAGCATGGCTACCTCTAAAGCTTTTTGCGCAGGGGCTCCCCTTGCCGATATTTGTGATGCGGCTGGCTGGTCCTCACCGCATACCTTTATCAGGTTCTACCAGTTAGACCTCAACCCCGCTTTGGGAACCTTGGCCCTTTCGTAGTGAGCTACGTTAGCTTGGCGTACTCCGTTCGCTGAGGCGGCGTGGGTATTCTCGTTCCCATATGCGTTCAACGCAGTGTTGAGTTCCCTTGACAGGGAACGTCTCAGGTTACTTACGTAACCCTAGTTCCCTTAGAGGGAACGAGACACTGCATCTCGTAGCCTCAGCTCCGTCGCACGCCGGCTGTTTTAGACACTAGTTAAGCTGAGGCTGCTAGTCTGCTGCGTGCAGTTATACTCCTGGCTCATGACGTCACACTCGGCTACGTGCACTCGCACACCTGGTTTCAATTGCGCTTCAAGAGACAATTACACTAATGCGTTCCCATATGCGTTCGACGCAGTGTCTCGTTCCCTCTAAGGGAACTAGGGTTACGTAAGTAACCTGAGACATTTAGTCATACAATTCAAATGTTTTCTGATGTGATCACAAACAGAGGATCTAAAGTTTTCAAACAGAGTTTTCATGTGCAAACGAGTCGTGTTCCTTACAGTTTGCTCGCACAGAAACAACGCTGGTCATCAGGATATTTAAAATAGAATAAATAACGACAGCAAAAGTTTTGTTTAAACGTAACAGACAACATGCAGTGCTTTAGTGATGTATACATGTTTAAACAATGGGTGTTTTTATTTTTACTTCGAATTTGGAGTGAAACGTGCTTTTGTTAATTGAAACAAAAACACAAACTCAAACAGACACACACACACAAACACACACACACACACACACAAACAAGCAGACACAAACAAGCAGACACAAACAAGCAGAAACAAACAAACAAACAAACAAACAGACACACACACAAACAAACACACACATATAAACAAACAGACACACACACATGCATGCACGCAAACAAAACAGACACATACAAACAAACAGACATGAAAATACAAACAGACATGCATGCACACAAACAAAAAACAGACACACAAACACACGCGAACAGACAGATACATACAAACAAACAAATACACACACACACACACACACACACACATGCATGCATGCATACAAAACAGACAGACACACAAACAAATAAACAGACACGAAAATACAAACAGACAGACACGTGCACACATACACACACACATGCAAACAGACAGATACATACAAACAAACAAATACACACACACACACACACACACGCGCATGCATGCAAACAAAACAGACAGACACACAAACAAACAAACAGACACGAAAATACAAACAGACACACGCACACCTTTTGGGACAAAAGCAAACAATTTATGCAAAAACTGTATTCTTGTATAGTAATTCTACACAAACCTCATAGTCATATACACGTTAAACACCCCATGGATGTGAAAAATGTAAGACTCTACTCTATTATATTGTAGAGTATGGACGGTGCTCATGAAGGATCGATCAAGATTCATTCTTTGATTGAAAAAAGTGATTCGACAGGATCGGCTCCGTAGAGTCTGTGACATGACAGTTTAAGACTTCTGGGACACAAACCATTCGCATTCACCCTCGCTCTCCTCTGCATTTCAAAGGATGCCATCGTAAAACAGCCCCCACACACAAACACACACATACATACCAAGAACATAAAGACTGTGCCATGTGACTTTAAACTTAGTTACTTTCCATTTTTAGATGTGTTGTGTTTTACCTATATGTATGCATGTTTTTGTTATAACCATTTTAGATGTGTTTGATAGTTTAGTGGCTTATAATCAGTAATTACCTATACACAACCAGGCCAATCTTCATGTTGCCTTCGTGTTAAGAGTTAATATAGCCACGAATGGTCTTAAAATCTTTGTCTTTCAATTTGCAGACTGTCTAGGTTTGTTTCACTGTGCTAGGATGCATCAGACTCTTTCTTTTATTCCAAAACCCAAAGGTCTGCATTCTCAAGTAGGCAATAAAACATGCTAATCACCTCAGACTAAAAGACAAAGCAAGTTTCCCGCTTCTCAGTTCCTTCACTCTGATTGGCTGTCCCAACTCTTAGAGGCGTGCTTTGTTTATGCCTTTATAAGCGCCCGTAGGCCAAGGATCAACTCTCTCTCTTCCAGCCCCTTCTTCCTGTTCCTTTTCCTCCTCTGGCGCGGATTCTTGGATCCAGCGCCATTTTCCACAAAGGACATTACAAACAAAGAACCAACATTTGAACTTACCGCGGATTCCAACGGACCCGCCCAGCAAGACGCAAACCTCGGACTAGATTACGGAATTCACACGCACGAATTCCGACCAGCCACAGAAACAAACACATGCAAGTAGCCCTTAAACGATCTTTAAGAGATTTGAGTGTATACCAATAAGTTGGTCTGATTCCTTGCTTGTTCTCAAATAGGTTATTGTCTGTAATACTACCTTCCTTTGTCTCTCCTACTCTCCCTCTCTTATTCTCTCTTCTTCCCTTTTTCAATTTAGTTTGTGTATGTTTGTCTATTGTTTGTCGATTATTAAAATATATATATTCACACGTGACTGCCTCTGAATTGCTCATCCATAAGTCACTTTAATGGTGACCGATCCTTGTTACAAATTAATGGAAAGATCTTTCTTTGTGGCCAAAAGAAACCTTTCCTTTTTATAGAGTTTATAAGGTCAATATTTGCTGGACAAATTATCCGTCCTTTGAACTCTTTTCTAGAATTAAAGAAAATTCTACAAGTCGAATCAAGCCATAGATATTAATAATTGTTATAATCCGTTATAATTAATTGTTAATATCCAAATTCCCCTTTGTGCAGATTTATGTGTGTTCGATCACAAAACGACTCACGCACACATAGATCCGCACCATTTCCCTTAGGCTTAGAATCGCTACATATAATGGTGGAGAATCAGCGGGCACCGTTTTAAACTTGTGTTTGAGCAAACTCAGTCCAGTCTAAGTGTGTGTGTATATGTTTTGTTGTAACGTGCGTTGCGAGAAGTGAGTGCCGCCGAGCAACTCACTCCGCCTAAACCCAATGAGCTCATGTTTCTGAACCCGGTGTGTTAGCACGTCTATTTGTCTATCATTTAGCCTTTGTTAACAAGTAAATCCGTTAAAAACTGCAGTCACATATTAAAATCGCATCAGTAGAGACGAAGAAATCTCTTTGCAGAGCATTTTAATATTTGTTTACACCTCAGCAAAAACGAAGAAATCTTTTTGTAGAGCGTTGTTATATCCCTGTTGGACGTAGAAATCTCCTCAGTGAATAACGTTTGATCCGAGCGAGTCTCCTCCGATCAACCTTGTATAGGCCTTTATTGCGTCGCTAGTCATTCATCGCGTATGTCCGATGCTTTGTAACTAGGCGAATCCGCTCCGTTTGAGCCTGCGTGAAGTAATTACCCACGCGCGCTCAGGCAGATCAGACAAAGAAAGTCGCGCTGCGACAGTTTTGTGTGATCTGAGCCAGGAGTCAGGTAAAAGCTCTGATCCAGCTTAAAACTTTTAAAAACGACAGCGAAGAAACCCTGTTCGTTCATGTTTGTGCGTTAATGGTAGTGAAAGGTTCATGCCAGGCACTTCCTCGATCCGCCGCGATCGAAAGAGGAACCAAAAGTTATATATAGAGAGATTTATTGTATGCGTGAGTATTTTGCAGCTTCAATGAACCATTGAACCCGCCCAAAATTCAAATCACGAGCGTTGGGATTGGCGCTGCTTCTCTGACCAAACAGAGCGCAGGCCCTCCTCCCTACGTCATCGTCGCAGCGAACTCGATAACGCCACCTGGTGGACATTATTCGTAGTGCGGCTTCTCCTCTTTGTTTTCTCTCTCAATTTTCCTGAAGGTTAATCCTAACTTTCCCTTTTGCGGCTTTAGTTCTGCCCAGAACTGTAATTTTCACTGTTACTGTTATTTGACACTCTCTGTCTCTATGACTCTTCACACTTATTTAAATTTATGTTAAACGAGTTTAATTTAAATTCAAATAAAGTTGTATCAGTGTCACCACAGGCATTCAATGATTAACACGCCCCCTGGAGGTCATGCTCAGATCTTTCCTCCCATGACTTTCCTTTGAAGTGTTATTTCTGCTTAAGTGCCTATTTATTGTAACAGCAAATTCCCAAAATTATACAGGTACCTTGGCACCTGGTTATTTGAAATTCGGTTTAAACTAAGTTTAAATTCAACATTTTCAAATTCACATTGAGTGCCTTTGGGGCTTTTCCTCTCTAAGCACCCAGTCTCCCTAAGGGTTATGACTCGACAGCGCCACCGCCCTGTCGGGTCCGCAATAACACCTAGTGGCGAAGCTTAGAGTTTCTCCTCCCCTCTTATCATTTCCTGGTACTTTTGTTTTGATTTATTGATTTTTAATCCTTGCATTTTCATTTTATTTCACTTATTTTTGTTTTACTCTTCCTCTTTAATATTTTTGTTTGTTTTATCCTGCCCTGTGTACCTCACTGTCCTGTTGTGTTTCTTTCAGTTCACATACAGACAGAACCTGTGTGAGCAAGCAAGGAAAGCTAAATATTAGATTGGAACCCAGCCGCCAGAGTCATCACACGACCCAATAGGCTGCCGCCGTCACAATCTTTATTTAGGCTTGGCACTCACCAAGATTCACGGCCAAAGATATTAAGTATCTGGACCGTAGCTCACTAACAGTCTACACCAGGGGTCTCCAAACTACGGCCCGCGAAGCCCTCTCATGCGGCCCGCGGAGACCTTTTTGTCTACGAAAAAAAATCCATAATTTTACGTGTATCCTGCCAAGATCAGCCACCGCTTACGTGGACGTTATGTTTTTACCGAATTAAAACAGAGGCGCGCAAAAGCGCGTTCCCTTTCGAGAGCGGGAACTCCTCCCCTTCAGGTAATCTCTGAAACCTTATAGGATAACGCCAGTTGACAACTGGCCAATCGTAGCGCGATGCGGATCTGACAGACAGACAGTATAAACAGCATAAGCACGACACGTCAGAATATTTCCTTCACGCTTCTCTAAACGGAATATGGAAAAATAACCGAGGTTACGATAGTAAACGGAGACGTTTTCCAACCGATAACTACATTGCAAAACCTTATTCGCTGCTTAATTGTTCTTGGTCACCGTCAATGAGATGATATACCATTTTATCTCGGATATAATCCGCAGATGCATAAACTTTGCACTTTCATCTGTCCCACGGGTGTGATATTTAAAATGAATAAAAATGTTACCGGTATGTATAAACATATAAAATGTGTGATTTAGCCCGCAGGACTGGTGTTTTTTTTCTCCCGTTTTTGCGTAAGGAAGACATTCCTAATGTCAAAACTTTTGCATCAATGTGTGAACAAACATTTTCAAGAATAAAATACGTGAAGAACAATTTGAGAACAAACTTGTCCGATGATAATCTCAGGTCACTGTTGATGTTAGGGAAACCAAATCTAAAGCCAGAAATGTCTGATATTTTGGCATCCAGGAAACAATTTCACCATTCCCACTAATACAGGTGTCCATGTGTAGTGTATCAATGTGTTATTAAGTAGGCCTAATAACTGAATAAAATAATATTAAATAAATAATTAAAAACAACATCATGTTTTGATTCTTTTTTATTTGGACCTCGAGTGTGTAGTCGGCCCCCGAACTGCTGTTTGACAGTTAATGCGGCCCTCGGGCTGAAAAGTTTGGAGACCCCTGGTCTACACTGTTAGCCCAAATTTGTATTTGAAACGTGCAAAATGTTAGCTCTAAATTCTGCAAGGACTTGCATTGTGTTTCTTTTGTGCTGTGTTCTCTCGTCAACAGTACGCCAAGATGTCCCGTGCATCCAGCCCTGCTGCCCACTGGGACAACCTCGAGACCTGGCTGTCTGCTGTGACCCATGAGTTCCTGCCCGGAGTCACCGGCGACCTACAGCAGCTGAGCAGAGAACAGCTGGACGACGATCTGAACAGGCTAACGACCCATGATCCCACACAGAGCTACAATCGCAAAGAATGGGCCAAGATCATCGGGAGGCTCGCTCACAATCTTGCCGGAGTCACCGGCGACCTACAGCAGCTGAGCAGAGAACAGCTGGACGACGATCTGAACAGGCTAACGACCCATGATCCCACACAGAGCTACAATCGCAAAGAATGGGCCAAGATCATCGGGAGGCTCGCTCACAATCTGATCGTCCAGACACGGCTCAGCGAGAACCACAACATCCAGCTGGAGCAGGAGACAACAGCGCTCAAACTTCAGGCTGAGGAGGCCCGGAGGAACCAGGCTGACGCCCAGACTCGTCTAGAGCAGCTACTCGTCGAGGCTCAGGAACGGCACAGCGGAGCGGATGAGACCGACACAGAGCTACAAGGCAAAGTTGAGAGACTCCAAAATGCACTAAGAGAACTTCGTGCTGACACAGAGCACCGAGAGCAGTTGGAGAAAGACCACAGAGAGGACTTAAATGAACAGCTCCAACAAAGCGAAGCTCTCCTGATCAGAGCTAGAAATGAACTAAAAGAGAAGGATGGTGAGGTCAAAGCTTGCAAAAGGCACCTGCAACTGGCCAGAACCGAAATCCTTGCTCTAGCACATGAAAGAGACAATCTTAAAGACGAACTTGACAATTCTCACAGAGAACTCAAACATTCCTACAAGCTGTACAGCAAGCAGCTAAGGGAAACACACAACACAGAGTTTCCCTTAAACAGTAGGTCAAGACCTCCGAGTCAAGAGTTCCTTGTTCCCAAGGGGGGTGCTAGCCCACAGTTCAAAGTGTCACCAGCCAGCTTCCCAGAACCCCGTTCAGCAGCGAAGGGGTGGGAACCTTCCCAAGACATTCCTGCCGCCAGGCACGGCAGCGCACACAAAGAACTTGACAGGCTGGCCAGAAACATCCCCACTTTAACCCCAAGCCCTGCAGGAGGACACGACGTGCATGCCTATCTGCAGGATATAGACTTTGTTTTACAAACTGTGCACAATGTGACAGCATGGGACAGATTGTATTTGCTGCGAATCACATCAAGCCGGGATGTACGCAGCTTCTTGGATCGACAACCAGAAACTGTCAAAACCAACTATCAACAGCTGCGACAGGCTTTGATTCAAGAGTTCTCTGATCCTGAGTCAGACAACGGGTTCTTCGCTGCTATGGACCTTACACAGGGCCGAGCAGAAACCCCGCAAGCATACTACAATCGACTGCGACAGACCTACTTCGGAGCACGAAACGAGCCTGGAATGGAGGAGGATCTGAACTTCAAAATTCTGTTCCTCCGAAATCTGCATCACACAGTGAGTCAACATCTAGGAGTTCTGGTCTGTCCCCGCAGCATGCCCATCCAACAGCTGCGGGACCTCGCCCATAAAGCTTACATCAAGCAAAAGACTGTCACTGAAAAGACTGTAAAAAACCCAACAGTCTACCCTGTCTTTTACCACAGCGCTGAACTGTCACTAGAGGGCGCCCAGCAATACCACAACAGTGGGCACCCAAACAGAGAGTCAAGATCGTTTCCAGCCAGCAGAGGGCACCATAACTACAGTGGTGCCCGTCCCATGCACCAGCCCAGACACTTTGAAAGATTCTGGGACCAGCCACGTTCACCCCACAACACAAAGGGTGGAGCCACGTGGGATGGTAGCCGATGGCCCAGAAACGACCGACACTCGTCGAACGGTGCGTACAGCCCAGAGAGTCACCGGCGAAATGGCTCTCGACAGGGCCCAAGCAAGCCCAAGTCCAAGTTTGTTCCAGAGCAGAAAGGTGCAACTGTGTCTGAAACAGCTGAGATCCTGAAGATTCTAAGAGAACTTGTCAACAGGACACCTCAAAAGGACGACAGGTCAGACCACGCATGACTAGGCGTGAAACGTGAAATCAACACCGTCACTATAAGCCCTCAAACTGAACAGCAAGTCCAGATTCCAACACTCCAACCACAGATCACAGAAACGACCTACCAATCTTCAAGCATCACACAACTGCCGCTGACTGCACAGACAGAACAAGTGTATTCTCTCCAGCACACAACCAGTCAGGCTCACAAGGCACCTGCAAGTGCTGTAGTGGTTGTCAATCTCCCTGACAATTCACCTGAGACTAGCACCAACTGCTTAGCAGTCACCACTCAAGTCCCAACAACAAGACTCTTAGGGAACCTGATTGAAAAGGGGGTGACCCGGAAACTGCATCTAGCAGTCACCTTGGAGAATGAGATGAGTCTCGAGGCCCTTGTTGACACGGGAGCAGACCTCACTTTAATGTCATCCCAACTCTTTGACAGACTCCAAGCTGCAGCTAAGAGACAGAACCGAACTCTCAAATCACAAAAATGTGTGTTGAATGTACACTCATACAGCCAAAATGAGGTACAGCTCGAACACATTGCTCCCATCCACCTCACAATCGGTCCAATGAGTCTGGTACACCCAGTGTACATATCACCTGTGGACACATTTCCTCTCATCATCGGCAAAGATCTGCTAGATCGTTTCGAACCCCTGCTGGACTTTAGACACTTGAAAATTTGGGCTCAAGTGCGAGAACCCCTGTCTCTCCAGTCACCTAGGACAACTGAACCAGACTGTCAGGTCATGGAGGTCACGGGAACTCAGCCAGAGGTCGCGGGAACTTTCACAGCCGTGTCAGCTCCCGGGAAAATTTCAAGTTCACTGCTGTGCACATTCCAACCTATCAAAGACTTTGACTCTGACCTCCCCAAGGTAACAACAAACTTGCAGTTGAATGATGTCACAACAACAGACATCACTCTTGCATTGTGGGCAGACAACTCAGCCATCAGCCTTGCACTGTTCAATGCCCTCATCAAGGACTCACCTGACCTTCCCTTCACCAGCAAGCGCACCTGCTTCCCCATTGACTCCTGCTCATCAACAAAGAGAACTGCCAAGAACACTTGCGCTTTGAACTTGAACTGGAATGTTTGCCCTGAAAACCTAAAGTCAGGCCAGACCATTCCAGAGGTCTGCACTTTAGTTAATGAACAGGACATTGTAGTACCAGCCTACACCAAAGGGGTCGCTGTTCGGCTCAGCATGCGACGTGGTCAAACCCTGGAAGCCACACCTCTCACCAAGGTGCCTTCCCCTGCGGTTTACATCCTGTTCAACAACTGCACTGCAACAGACATCAGAATCCCCAGAGCTTATCGTCTGGGATGGTTAGTGAGTCATGACTTCCACAACTTTGAACTCACTTTACCAATAACTGGTTCCATCCCACCTCCAATGATCCCAGAAGGGCGCACTGACAACACCCTGTCCACAGCACCCTTCCAGATCATCACTATCGCCCCTGCCATGGCATTAACTACAGAACAGGTATGCAGAACAGAGGATCAACACCTGACAGTGTACACAGTCTCTAACCAACCTGCTCGTGAGACTGACAAAGACACTGCACCTCTGACAGCTGACAGGGCAAATGACACAAAGGAGACAGAGGAGCCATATCCAGGATTTGAGACTCAAGTCCAGCAAATCCTCAAGGATGCGGACGCTTTAAAGACTGATACAGACTGTCAAGAACGACCAGTACTATACAAATTCAAAGCGTCAATTGCCAAAGACTCACAAGACTGTGGTCTCACTGACCTTCACACAGTGCGCATCCCAACACACCTAAATGCTCCTCCCACTTCTGTCAAGCAGTGCAAGATTCCCATAGCTTCACAAGAACCTGTGCAGGAAATCATCAACTCCATGCTTGAAGAAGGTGCCATCCGCCCATCCAACAGCACCTACTCTGCTCCCACCTGGCCCGTCCTCAAACCAAACGTCCTCAAGACGGGCGCACTCTATGGCAAGCTATGGTCAGTACCAACCCACCCACCCACCCTCAATGCTGCAGCGACAACCCGCAGCAAGCAGACACCTCCAGCAACGGTGTCAACATCACAGCCGCTTACGCTGGCTCCACAAAACGCTGCTAGCGATACAGCTGACCTTGAAGCTTCTAACCACCTCTCAGACCCCACCAGCCACCCTATCTGCACCTCTGACCTCACTTCTGCCCCAAGCCTAAAAAGGCTGCACGAACTCAAAAACATGCTGCGCGTGAAAGCAAACATGCTGTGGTATGCCCCGGGTGTCCTCACAGCGCCAAGGCTAGTGGTGCCACCGCGCCACAGGGGGGTCACGACAGCATATGCCCACGACGCACCATGCACCAGACACCATGGCACTAAAGCCACTCGAAACAAGTGACATGCTGCCCTGGCATGCAGCAAGACATGGCAAAGTACGTCAGATGGTACCTGGTTGGCTGCCAGTTCAACAAGTAACCCAGTCTCACAGAAACACTCACCTCACAAGCAGAATTTGCAGGTGGTCAACACTCCCACCAGCATGACACTGCCACTTGTGTCAGTTGACTCCTGATCCAGAACTTGAACTGAAGATTGAGAAAGGGGGGTGAGTTTCCAGCATCACTCACCTTGACACTGCCCTCCAAAAGCTGAAGTCCGGACCCAGACACAACAGTTCAGCTGCAGTAGAGACAAGCTCAACCTGGTCCAGAGAGAACTGACAGAGTCTGGTCAACTCAAATTGAATCCCACAAAGAGGTACCCTGCTGGTTAACACCACATCAGCAGTGAAAAAAAAATTCCCTCAGCCTTTGACAAACACCGAAGGGGGGAGGGAAACCAGAGCCCTCCACTCAAAACTTCACCCACAAGTTTCATGAAGGCTTCTGCAGTCAAAGAAAGAAAGGCTTAAACCACACCAACCCTGAAACAACACATGCAGTGACAAAGACCTCAACACGCAAACGCCACGAAAGGACCAACAGCTGTCAACAACAACAACAACTGACTTCAGACATTTCACACAGGTGTCAAGCGGAAACTGCACTGAGATGCTGGCATGAGCAACACTGCTCCCTGAACAGGACCCACCACAGAAGTACTGTGCCACCACAAACTTCTGACTCTCTGCCCAACACAGCTCAAACAAGCTCCATTCGGCACTGCCATCAGAACAGGGCAACATTCCGACCTGCAGACACCCTGGAAGTGCACTAATGTCTACCTGCTGTCCTCCTTCCCCCAGCACCAGCGCTAGGTCAGTTTTCTACATGTATGTCTCACGGTCCGCAAAGCCTTGACCACTCCCTGCAGCAACCAGAAAACACCTGCCTCAAATGAACTGACTTTAAGATGACAGGTGACACTGTCAAGGCACCTGCTGATTCAACTCCCATCAACCAAGTCAACCTTCATGATGCACCTGCCATTCGACTATCGGAACTAATGTCCAAAGATGTTCAAACACGAACTTCGTTGGCAAAAGGGGGGTCTGTAGAGTATGGACGGTGCTCATGAAGGATCGATCAAGATTCATTCTTTGATTGAAAAAAGTGATTCGACAGGATCGGCTCCGTAGAGTCTGTGACCTGACAGTTTAAGACTTCTGGGACACAAACCATTCGCATTCACCCTCGCTCTCCTCTGCATTTCAAAGGATGCCATCGTAAAACAGCCCCCACACACAAACACACACATACATACCAAGAACATAAAGACTGTGCCATGTGACTTTAAACTTAGTTACTTTCCATTTTTAGATGTGTTGTGTTTTACCTATATGTATGCATGTTTTTGTTATAACCATTTTAGATGTGTTTGATAGTTTAGTGGCTTATAATCAGTAATTACCTATACACAACCAGGCCAATCTTCATGTTGCCTTCGTGTTAAGAGTTAATATAGCCACGAATGGTCTTAAAATCTTTGTCTTTCAATTTGCAGACTGTCTAGGTTTGTTTCACTGTGCTAGGATGCATCAGACTCTTTCTTTTATTCCAAAACCCAAAGGTCTGCATTCTCAAGTAGGCAATAAAACATGCTAATCACCTCAGACTAAAAGACAAAGCAAGTTTCCCGCTTCTCAGTTCCTTCACTCTGATTGGCTGTCCCAACTCTTAGAGGCGTGCTTTGTTTATGCCTTTATAAGCGCCCGTAGGCCAAGGATCAACTCTCTCTCTTCCAGCCCCTTCTTCCTGTTCCTTTTCCTCCTCTGGCGCGGATTCTTGGATCCAGCGCCATTTTCCACAAAGGACATTACAAACAAATAACCAACATTTGAACTTACCGCGGATTCCAACGGACCCGCCCAGCAAGACGCAAACCTCGGACTAGATTACGGAATTCACACGCACGAATTCCGACCAGCCACAGAAACAAACACATGCAAGTAGCCCTTAAACGATCTTTAAGAGATTTGAGTGTATACCAATAAGTTGGTCTGATTCCTTGCTTGTTCTCAAATAGGTTATTGTCTGTAATACTACCTTCCTTTGTCTCTCCTACTCTCCCTCTCTTATTCTCTCTTCTTCCCTTTTTCAATTTAGTTTGTGTATGTTTGTCTATTGTTTGTCGATTATTAAAATATATATATTCACACGTGACTGCCTCTGAATTGCTCATCCATAAGTCACTTTAATGGTGACCGATCCTTGTTACAAATTAATGGAAAGATCTTTCTTTGTGGCCAAAAGAAACCTTTCCTTTTTATAGAGTTTATAAGGTCAATATTTGCTGGACAAATTATCCGTCCTTTGAACTCTTTTCTAGAATTAAAGAAAATTCTACAAGTCGAATCAAGCCATAGATATTAATAATTGTTATAATCCGTTATAATTAACTGTTAATATCCAAATTCCCATTTGTGCAGATTTATGTGTGTTCGATCACAAAACGACTCACGCACACATAGATCCGCACCATTTCCCTTAGGCTTAGAATCGCTACAATATCTTTTGCTTGTTAATGGTATAAAGTGTTGTAGAAGTAAAAGGTGATGACTTATATTCAGTATATTTTTAAAATCATAAACAGAAATGCTGTGTTTTGATGTCTAAGTGACCAAATTAGGTATGCTTAAGGATTAAAATAATGTTTTTTTCTTTCTGAAAACATTGTGTTAACTGTATGCTATATGTTTGTAAACTTATAATGCGCGTGCGGTTTTGCAGATTTGGTCTGAAGATCCGGTATATGAGTGAATGTTTCACTGAGTGGGGCCTCGAAAACTACTTCTATTGTGTAAACATTTTTTTAAAGTGTAAGATTAAAAACGTTTGGGTAAGATTTCTATAAAGTAGTTTAGGTAAACTTGTGAATCGTATAACGCATTTGTGAGAAAGTAATTTTACAATTAGTAATATATTTTCAATTATTTTAATGTACAACAGTCTGATTAATTCTCTAATCAGAGGTTTATAACAAAACTTTATCAAATATGACTAAGTTTCCCATAGTATTAAATAACTAAATGTTAACACTAACATTTTAGTATAAAATCTGAAGATAAATCAAAACAGTATAAAAACATTTTCCATCACTATGAGATAAGAGCTAAGAGGAACCTTTATTTAATACACGGATTACAATCTTAAATAGCTTTTGTTTTTTCAGTTTAAACACACAAGTTCTGATCACAGAGGTGTCGACTTACAACATGCTTTTGTTTTTTGACTCAGTTGAAAACGGATGCAATTAATTTGAAGCATAGTAAAGTACAGGAAAGTATATATTTATACTAATTTTCAAGACATTAGATAGTTTGAACAGTTTTTAACCATTTTAAATGTTTAAATCAGCATTTTCCATATTGCTCAGATATTTTATAGTGAAGTGAATGAAGAATGAATTATTTAATTGGAATGCCTCATTTGAACAAGGCATACTTTTTTAAGTCTTTCAGGAGAACTGGTGTATGCTGCATGACTGTTAACAAACATGCCATCAGACCCTCAACTGCATCACAGTGGGAGATGGATAGTAGAGAAACTAGAGATCGGATGTCTAGGCCCAGATCATGCTAAAATGTAAGCAGTCTTTTCTTCTTCTGCAAAGAGGTAAAACACAGAGTCGTCTTCTTTGCTCAGCATGATATAAGATAGGACTGAGTTCATACCACAACTCTCTGCCTTCGAGTTTTAGATCAAACAGCGCAGATTTTGACACCTGTGTGTTAACACCTTAAAACTTGATTGGGCTACTTGCCCCCCCCCCCAGAAAATCAAAGAAGCAACCATGACCCCCAACGGCTTTCCCCCAACCAGACTGAATGGAGCCAGATGACAGGAGAGGGCCAGCAGATGACAGGAGAGGGCCAGCACCATTTCAATGGCACTCTGGTTAAGATCCATCCATCATCATATATCAAACCATAAAATCATCTGTACCTTTATTTGATTGACACTCTGACTTGCCTGTCTGTGACGCTAAGTTGTAAATCTAACCATAAAAACCTTTGACACCCAGTGAGCAGCCAATCAGGGGCAACAACACACACACATTTAACCCCTAAACACCTGTCTGTCAAACATTCACCGGACAGTTTGAGTGGCAGGTGGACAGCCGGACACAGGGTACAGCCATAAATTAGGCCATAAATCATCTTTGAGACATAGTGCATTATATAACTACTAGCCTCATTTGGCCATCACTACGTGACGTCATTGTGAAAAGGGTCTATAAAGCTGGTGTGTGGTGAGCGTTCTGGCGCAATATGGCTGCCGTCACATCATCCAGGTGGATGCTGCACTCTAGTGGCGGTTGAGGAGATTCCCCCTTCAATGTAAGCGCTTTGAGAGACTTTGATAAAGCGCTATATAAATGTAATGAATTATTATTATTATTAATGTAATTTTGAGCAGGTGTTAAATAGACCAGATAAAGCCTGAAAAACAGATGAAGAAGGTGCTGCACTGATTTTGGATGAAGAATATTTATACTGTTTGTATAGGCATTTGGGCTTTTAGTAAAAAAAAAACAACAACAATTGTTCCTGTCACCAAAACATTACCAACAGTCATTGATTATAAGCTTTCACAAGCACGTTATATTACTGTTGTATAGTCACGTGACTTTCCATTTTTTATCTATTCCTGTTTGGATGCCGGAGATGTGTGTGTGTGTGTGTGTGTGTGTGTGTGTGTGTGTGTGTGTGTGTAGAGCGAATGCACCTCTTCCCTGCTTGAAGACCAGCATTTTTTTCCACTGTTTTGTTGTGTTTATTGCAATAGTAATTTTTATGTGATTTTAGCTGAAATTGATGTCTATGCATTTGTATTGAAAATAAGACTAACATTAAAGGAAACTGATTAAACTTTTGTTTGGATTCGTAGTCTCTCTACATAAATTGGACCTTTCGGAGTCCAAAGTTCGGTTTCCACAACCAAACAAAGAAAAAAAGAACTCTCCTTCACGTATTTATTGTTTCTATGTGAGGTTTATAATTTTGACACTTTCTTGCATCTAAGTCAAGCAGGTCCATTTTAATACAATATAATGTATATCAAAAACAAAAAATAGCACATAGCAAGGTATACGAGTCACATTAAATGTATGACTGTTATTACATTATATACAAAACATCAAACCCCATTAGAAAACTAGGTTCTCGTTTTCTCAGAACAATTCTTGTCTTGTCAAAATCTACATCTTTTAACAAGAGTCCACATTACCAACATGTCGATAAGCAGAATATCTGTACATATATTTCCTACATTTGGAACAGCAGGTTATCTTTTCAGACCATTAAAAAAAAAATTTGTTTTGTTGAATATTTTTGCTTTACAAATGTATTTGTTTTACACTAAATATATACACACACATGTATATCATTGAATCCCTCATTGAAACCCATGAATCATTGCGAAAAGTATAAAGGAATTAAAAATGACGTAAAAATATAAAACTATTAATATATATATATATATATATATATATATATATATATATATATGGATATATATATATATATATATATATATATATATATATATATATATATATATACAGTACAGTACAGTATATATATATATATATATATATATATATATATATATATATATATATATATATATATATATATATATATATATATATAAAAACATGTATGTCTGTGTTTGTACACATGAAAGCGTAGAAAAAGCGACTCGATTACGTCATCGTTCAAGTGTGTTTAATGAGAGTGGGCGGAGTTAAAGAGCTATTTGACGCGTGTGCTTCTTTCGACTGTCTGATTGGTGGAATGTGCTGAACAGCATCATGGGTATTGTATTTTCAGTCTTTGAATTCCTGTTAAACGAGGTTATTTTAAAGGTTAGCTGAAATAATGCGGTCAGCCGGCTTCAGTAGGTATGTCTACAAAGGTTTATAAGAGCTCGATGAGGATCGGTGGACACAGAGCGGTTTTAGCGGCTGTCTGTGGGCGGAGCAGCGATGGTGGGCGGCGATTTGAAAATGGCGCGCAGGGCCATTGTAGAGACAAACAGACGCGCTTCTGCAGTTTAATGGTTGGATCTATTCAGCGCGACTAGATATATTAACTAGATCGTGGTGTTCTGCGAGGGCACCACATCCCCTGTCCCGTTTTAAATTGTTGTCAAGTTTGTCAAGAGACTTCTCGAGCTTTACTTCTCGAACGGCAAGGTAATGAAATCCGTTTAAAATGTCCTCTTCTGTCGGACCCGTCCTTATTGAGTTTATGGTTTAGTGCAAATGTGTATTTATGTGCAGAAAGTGTATATAAAGACGCATGTTAATGACTTTACGTGTAGTTCTGCACGTAGGCCGGCTGGATAAAGCGTAATCCAACAAGTTAGTCATCTATTTTTGTTTGTTTTTGTTTATGACTGACCTTGAGTTTTTGTTTTTAAAAGTTATTTTGTAAAGTGATGGCATTGAATGTTATGCTCACTGCAAAATCTATATTTTGGCAGTGTCTTTGTTCAAAATCCTGTAAGCGTCCTTAAATCAAGAGATGAGATGAAGATCTGTAGTCTTGTTTTATGAGAAATTCATATGTTTTATTCATTTTATGCTGATTGATTTTTGACCCCATTTACAGTCCCTTTCCTTTGTTTTTATTATGAGGTTCCTTCATTTTCATCACAATGTTTAGACATTTGCACTGGAAAACCAGATAAAAACAGAAGCTCTTTTGGCTGTGATCTGAAGGAACAGTAAAGCTGTTGTGATTGAGAAAACTGTTGTCGTTTAGTGCAACAGGCTTCCTGTGGTGTCTTTGCTTGTTCAGACTAATTATTCTGAGACACAGCATTCATATAATGTCGGTTCCTATGTAACCGATTTGTTGTCGTTTGTGATTCAGGCTCTTTTTCTCTTCCAGCATGTCCAAGGAGGATGACAAGGCCATTCCTGTGAGGGTTGCGCTGAGATGCCGGCCTCTGGTTCCCAAAGAAATAAATGAAGGCTGTCAGTGCTGTCTTAATTTTGTACCTGGTGAACCTCAGGTGTGAATCAAAAGATAATTCCTGTTTCATTAAGTTCTGATGTGAATTTGATGCAAAAGAGTTAAAGACTCAAGAAATCTTTCTCTAACCCCCCCTTCTATTTTAGGTCATTGTTGGGAATGACAAGGCTTTCACATACGACTATGTTTTTGACCCCACATCAGAACAGGAGGAAGTCTACAAAACTGCCGTGTTGCCATTGTTGTCCGGACTTTTTAAAGGTTTGTAAAGCTGTCCCAAACTCAATAGTGACTCCAGCCCAGAAATGCCAGGTGTGGGAATTGTGAGACGCAATAGCCAGTACAGAGTACACTTTCCTGTTTAAATTTGAGTTTAACTATAGCGAGTTACTGGCAGGTGAGCTAAACTCTGCTGGATAGTTGAGTTGAGAACTGATCTAGTGTTCTTGTTCAGGAAATTACAGAGGTTGTAGCATTTTTTTGTTGTTGTAAAGAAGCTGCCCAGTATTGAAGATTAAGTAGACGTTTGATTTAAATGCCATGTTTCTGGATTTGATCTGGGCTGGGCTGTTGGCGCTCTCTGCAGGTGTTTGTTATAACACAACATACATAAGTTGTTTGTATGTTATTTATATAAACACTGTTCTATAAAGCCAAATGATTATTTGCTTTTGATACTTTATTTGAGCAAAAAAATCATTGCTTCATTGTCATAATGTGTATTATGAGACTTTGAAAGGGAATTATCAAACTGATAAGGTTTCAGATGCTTAAATGACCTCGCGTTGCAAAACATTAAATTATTATTATTATTTTTTTATTATTGCAGTTGTTTGATTAACCAGATTTACAATATTTTGTATGAATAATCAATCTAGCGATGGGTCGATGGGATCAATCTAGTTCAATGTTTTTACAGCGAAATTGCGAGATCTTTTTTTTTCATATTGTGAATAAACTCGCAATTACATGCAAATTTGAAAAAAATAATCATGAAAGTTTTTATCCTTAAAATATTGTAATTTAAAAAATAATTCCCACGGTAATGTATTGTGAAGTGACCACAGTACCAATGCTGTGCGTGTGTTCGTTATTTCGGTATGTCAACCTGGACCTGGTCGGTCGGCGCTTTTTAAAAAAAATGTTTATTATAAGTGTTAACTTTATTCTGTATGTGAATTTGTGAGAGCAGCTGAGAAGATCGTTGGTGTCTCTCTCCAACCCCTCCAGGATATTTATAACTCCCGCCTCTCCCGCAAAGCCCTCATCATTGCGAGAGACCCCTCCCACCCATCCCAGAGCCTCTTCAGTCTGCTGCCATCAGGGAGGAGACTACGCAGTCTCCAGGCAAGGACCAGCAGACTGAAGAACAGCTTCATTCCCCAAGCTGTCAGGGCATTGAACTCCCTCCCGTCTCTGCCCCTTTTCCTCTCTTTTGCCCCATGCACCTGACCCCCCCCCCCCCCCCACACACACACACACACACACACACTATTGTTTGCACTGTCTTTACCATCGCGACTTTATCTCTTTATTTCCTTAATCTATTTTATTTTATCTATTATTATTTATTTATTTTTATATATATATATATATATATATTTTTGGTGTTGTTGATATATATATATATATATTTTGTTACTGTTAATGTAACCTGGTTGCACCTTGGGTCTGAGAGTTACAGAATTTCAATTCTCTGTATGTATGTGCTGTATATATTGCAGAATTGACAATAAAGCTGACTTTGACTTTGAATTTGCTGGACAATTGGTAAAATATATTTTTTAAGTGTATATGATAAGTAATTATTTGTGATGCTAATGACTAATGATGCTTTCACATCAGCACCCGGGTTCGCTTGAGTTTGTGTGATAAATGCTGTTTTCCGAACTCTAGGACACACACTTGACCCATACCACAGTCTGCAGGGTTTTCTGGGGGGCAGTTTGTGTTAACTCCGGTATGGTTTACTTATGAATTGAATGCAATTGTACTAAGTGGCAGAAGTGAACCACTCTTGATGATTACACAAAACGCACTACATGCTGAGAGAGTGTATATCTAATTTCTGCTCCTAATTTTTCCCTTTCTATGACTGATGTGTGAGTTGATGAATATTTGCATGTGAGTAATAGCTTAAGTTCAATCTGTTCTGATTGTGTCTCCAGATAATTTTGGACTAAACTGCTCTATTCATATGGATTAGTTTTACAGTGTCTTTATGAGCCTTTTGAAGCATTTAAGTGTTGTGAAGCTGATGGACGGAAAGATCTTCATTTGTCTTCTGAAGATGAATGATAGTCTCATAGGTTTGGAACAACTTGAGCAAGAGTAATGAATACATTTTTGAGTGAACTGTCCTGCTGTGCCAATAAGGTTGCATTGTCTTTTTTTTTTTTCTCATCAGACTGTCAACAAGCGCTTTGTGAGGTCCAAGCTGATTCTGAACTTCAATGTAAATATTCATTGTTTGTGTTCACAGGTTATCATGCCACTGTTCTGGCCTATGGACAGACAGGGTCAGGTAAGACGTTTTCTATGGGCGGCACATACACGTCGGAACAGGAAAACGAGCCTACAGTTGGAGTCATCCCGCGAGTGATACAAAGAATCTATCAGGAGAAGTCTAAATGTGCAGACTGTGAATTTCTGCTCACTGTATCTTACCTTGAGGTATAGCTCTCAAACCATGTTGTCCTCTATGGAATTAATTTACGAATTAAGTCAATACTCATTTTGTGTAATTCAAGGGCGTTTGTTTTTATTCATTATTAGATTTACAACGAAGAGATAGTGGACCTGCTGTGCACGTCAAAGGACAAACCCGTCATCAGTATCAGAGAGGATCCTAAAGATGGCATCAAAGTGAGTTTTTCAACTTCTAACCGCCCGGAGGTCTGTTTGTAGTATGAACATGAATTTACAATTAACACCATTTACACTGTCTTTCTCACCATGTTATTTTTAAACCTTTGACCAGCTGTTATTAGGCATTTTTTGGATATGGTCACAGGTGGGTAGCTGGGAGTCATCACTGTTTTCTCCATAGTGTTTCAAATATATTGATATCCTCCCCTCTTATTTCACCCATAATCATTCAGATGTGATTCTATGTGTCTGTTTTTTTCTGTCCCCTTTTCGTATTAATACTGACTTTAAGTATTTATTAAGTAAGTAGTTTGGAAATTGAAAAATGTGACACTTTGTATTTGAGCCCTGTTGCGAGCCTCATTTCCCATGGGTGGCCTTAAGAAAGTGCCAAGTGGCGTTACGTATGTAAGATGATAGCCTTAACAGTGTATCGGTCACATTCAGGACTGATGTAAATCCAATGTGATTTCGACTACCTAGAATTTACAGCACTTTTTACAATAGAGATTGTTTCAAAGCAGCTTTACAGAGATGACAAGAAAACAGTGGAACAAAGCTGGTTTTGGCTTTATTGTTAGCCTAACCCTAACCAGCTCTACAAGAACCAATCAATAATATTGATGAATATTAAGTTTTATTATTACCAATAATTATTTCAGTAGGTAAATGTTCAGTGTTATAAGTAGCAATAAGAGCAAATATTGATTTGAAATATAGAATGAAGGATAAACATGACCTTCTGTTAAGGTTTCAGATGCTTAAATGACCTCATGTTGCAAAACATTAAACTATTTTTTTCTTAATTGCAGTTGTTTGATTAACCAACTTTGCAGGTGTGAATGATGGGTAAACTAGCACAAAAGATTTTGTATGAATAATCAATCTAGCGAGGGGTCATGCCCCATGACCACAGTTCAACCCAGAGTTCAATGTTTTTACAGCAAAATTGCGAGAGCTTTTCTTTTTTATCCATATTGTGAATAAACTCGCAATATTCTCCAAGCCCATTTCAAAATTCCCCAAAAAGTGGGTATCGTTAGTCCTCCTCACCCCTGTTTTATCTTAATGTTCAGTATTTACTGTTACCAGTCATTTAAGTAAAGATAACTTGCTTCTATCAGTTGATAAACAGATATTTTGTACAACCCTGAAACATCTTTATTTATTTTTGGCTTTTATTTAGATTCTGGCCAGGTTATAGATTATCAATCATTGGTTTGATCTTAAATACAGTGGAATACAGTTCTCGACGGCCTCGGGGGTTGCAAAAAAGCGTCAAGATAACCAACAGCCAATATGGTGATTTATTTGATGAAGCGATCGGCATGCTATAAAAATGTACATACACTGTATATGTTTGCTAACAACAAAAGGCATATGTGCACCAACTAACAGCAGAGATTTACCAGTATACGATAAACACCTTCCATTCTCCATACAAACCTTTAAGTATATTCTCCAACATTGCAAACACAATTTCACTCACAGCGTAAACGGTCAAAAAATATTTGTGAGGTCATCACACTGTACTCTATTGCATACTTTCTTGCGTTCTGCCTGTCTAATGTGCTTTCTCTTTTAACAACCGGGTTCTTCAGTCCGCAGCGGCGCTGAGCAGAGTGTGCATCAGAACAGAAGCAGGTGTGTGTGTTTATCTAAGCCTCAGCGGCGCTGTGAGAAGCGTCACTGACAGAGCGACGTGCAACGCAAACTCAGCGCATGCGCAGTGAACTAGGTACGCTCGGTCATGGGAACCATGTGAAGTGGCAAATTTGTCCCTCTTTTGTGCTCGAGATATTAGTGTTCAGCGACATAAAAGAATCGACATTACCGAAAAGAAAATGCTAAGACAAATGGGGAGTAAGGGAGTTCCACTTCAAAAAGGTCGACATAATAGGATTAGCGAGTTAACATAATCCATCAATCATAACCCAAATTGGCATGCACAACTGCACTGTGGAGCTCTTGCCCACACAGAATACATCCTTCTCATGCATGACTGTTGGTGTCTCTGTGTTTTCTGTCTTCATGGTGTAGATCGTAGGACTGACAGAAAAGAATGTATTCACCGCTCATGAGATGGTGAGCTGTCTTGAGTTGGGAAACTCTGCCCGAACAGTGGGTTCAACAGCCATGAATGCAGCCTCATCTCGCTCACATGCCATCTTTACCATATCACTGGAGCAGCGACGCAATGGAGACAAGTAAGCATATACTGTCAAACTGAGCAACTTGGAGTAGTTAATTTGGATGCTGTCAAATTTGAAGTTTGCTGTTAGATGTTGAAGGTTAAGAAAGTGGGGAAAGCAGGGCTAAACTGTCAAATTTTTCATACTTTTAAAATGGATACGTGTATGTATGAATGATTAATTGAAAATAAACCGAAAGCAATTTAGCAATGGCTGCTGTTTGTTTAAATTTGTGTGCAACTTGTCAATGAAGCTTGGCTCTGTGATCAGTAGTAAATGCTACTTTAAGCGCAGCTTCACTAGCAAGCGGTATTTAAGAAATACAGTGGAATACGGTTATGTCGACGGCCTCAGGGGGTTGCAAAAAAGCGCCAAGGTGACCAAAAGCCAATATGGCAATTTGTTTGAAGTGATCGGCATGCTTAAAAGTATACAATAAAAACCACCTTTGATTCTCAATACAAACCTTTAATTATATTCTCCAACATTGCAAACACAATTTCGCTCACAGCGTAAACAGTTACAAAACACATGAAACGGTTCACTCGGACACAGTTCTGAATAGTATTGTACACGTGGTTAATATGGTTTCTTTACTAAGTCTAAAATGCTTTGTTACGTTTTGCCTTTAACAGTCTGCTTGAAAACAAATGCTTCTATCAGTAACGACATCTTTGTCAGTGTAATCTGGGAACTGTAATTTGCGTTGTGTAATTTCGTAATCACTCTTGAACACCAGCATTCGTCCCATCAAAATGTCACTTATTGGCTCACTGGAGTAACACAAATAAGTTTGAGGACTCTGAAGCAACGAAAATGGCACGCGCAGCAATACACGACGCGCTGTGAAAGAAAGAGAAGATTAACGTTAAGAAAATAATAATAAAAGAAGAAAAATAATCAATTAAACATTGTGCATATCACAAAAGTGCTTGAGGTCACAATTATATAACATGAAATCATCAATTACACAACATACAGCCCTTATGACATGACCACTCAAACTAATGCGTCCTACTGCTGTAAAATCACAATCTGACTGCAAATGCAAAGCAGCTGGAAGTCAAGTCAAGTCACCTTTATTTATATAGCGCTTTTTACAATGTAGATTGTTTCAAAGCAGCTTTACAGGAAAAACAATATAAACAAAGTTTGTTTGGCTGAACGGAAGCCCCAAAAGAGCAGGCGAATCAATACAATTGATGAATTTTAAGTGTTAAGTTTCCCCAACTGAGCAAGCCATAGGCGACCAGCGGCAAGGAACCAAAACTCCGGCAGGTGACGTAACGAATGAAGAATAGAATGGAGAAAAAACCTAGGGAGAAACCAGGCTCAGTTGGGGGACCAGTTCTTCTCTGGCCAACAGCCAAACCGTGCATGATTATTATACAACAGTTCAAGTCCAATATGAAGTCCAATTTGGTCCGGTTAGAGATGGGTTCATGATCGTCACAGGGGAGGGTCCAATAGAGTCACGGTCTCCGCAGACACCCCAGGGCAGTGCTGTGCTCGTGTCCAGGTCCTTCATCTGATCTGGATACGGCCCGGATCCAGCTGCCGACAGTAACCTCGGAATAAACAGAGACCAATATCAGCGTAGATGCCATTCTTCTTCTGATGTATCGAGTACATCAGGTGTTATGGGAATGTTCCCGGGTTCCGGCTTATCTAAATTATGCAGCCTAACAACCATTTTACATGATTAGGATTAAAAATGTATGTATAATGTGTTATGTGTATGCCAGGTTGAAAAGATGTGTTTTTAGTCTACATTTAAACTGACAGAGTGTGTCTGCTTCCCGAACTGTAATAGGAAGACTGTTCCAGAGTTTAGGAGCTAAATAGGAAAAGGATCGCCCGCCAGCAGTTGACTTTGATATTCTAGGTATTATAAGCTGGTCAGTATTTTGGGATCGCAATAGACGTGAAGGACTATGTGTTAAGAGATCGCTCAAGTACTGTGAAGCTAAACCATTTAATGCTTTGTAAGTAATTACAAAATTTAAAAATGTATTCGGTGTTTAATAGGGAGCCAGTGCAGGTTTGACAGAACTGGGCTAATATGCTCATACTTCCTGGTTCTAGTAAGAACTCGAGCTGCTGCATTTTGGACCAGCTGGAATTTGTTTATTAAGCGTGCAGGGCAACCACCTAGTAAAGCATTACAATAATCTAGCCTTGAACTCATGAACGCATGAACTAACTTTTCCGCATTTGTCTTGGATAGCATATGTCGCAATTTAGATATATTTTTAAGATGGAAGAACACCGTTTTACAGATGCTAGAAACATGGCTTTCAAATGAAAGATTGGTATCAAAGAGCACACCCAGGTTTCTAACTGATGACGAAGACTTGACAGAGCAGCCATCGAGTGTTAGGCAGTAGTCTAGATTATTATGTGCTGAACTTTTTGGTCTAATAATTAGAATCTCTGTTTTTTCAGAATTTAGCAGTAGAAAGTTATTAGTCATCCAATTTTTTATATCGGTTATGCATTCTGTTAATTTAGTGAATTTGTTCGTTTCATCAGGATGAGAAGAAATGTAGAGCAGAGTATCATCAGCGTAACAATGAAAGCTAATGCCATGCTTCCTAATAACTGCACCCAAAGGAAGCATGTACAGGGTGAAAAGCAATGGTCCTAGTACTGAACCTTGAGGAACTCCATACTGAACCCGTGACCGATATGACATCTCCTCATTTACTGCTACAAACTGATAACGCTCAGATAAGTATGACTTGAACCAGGCTAATGCAACTCCACTAATGCCAACATAATTTTCAAGTCTATTCAGAAGGATTTTGTGGTCAATTGTATCAAATGCAGCACTAAGGTCCAGTAACACTAACAGAGAGATACAACCACGATCAGATGATAAGAGCAAATCATTTGTAACTCTAATGAGAGCAGTCTCAGTACTATGATATGGTCTAAATCCTGACTGGAAATCCTCGTAGATGCTGTTTCTTTCTAGAAAGGAACATAGTTGTAAAGATATTGCCTTTTCTAGAATCTTTGACAAGAAAGGTAGATTCGATATCGGCCTGTAATTAACTAATTCTGTAGGATCAAGTTGTGGTTTTTTTTAATAAGCGGTTTAATTACAGCCAGCTTAAAGGTTTTTGGTACGTATCCTAATGACAAAGAAAAATTAATTATATTAAGAATAGGATCTATGATTTTTGGAAGCATCTCTTTCAGTAGCTTAGTTGGTATTGGGTCTAGCATACATGTTGTTGATTTTGATGATTTAACGAGTTTAGACAATTCTTCCTCCCCAATAGCAATGAAGGATTGGAATTTTTCTTCAGGGACACTAAAATGTACTGTATTTTGGAATATTGTAGTAGACTGTTGCATGTTTATTATTTTCTCTCTAATATTATTAATTTTGCAAGTAAAGAAGTCCATGAAGTCATTAGTGCTGTGCTGATTTAAAGCATCTGGGGTTGAGGCTTTATTTTTTGTTAATTTAGTCACTGTATCAAATAAATACCTAGGGTTGTATTTGTTTTCTTCTAAGAGGGTAGAAAAGTAAGTAGATCTAGCTGATCTTAAGGCCTTTCTGAATGCAATAGAGCTGTCTTTCCAGGAAATGCGAAAAACCTCTAGCTTAGTTTTTTTCCAGCTCCGCTCCATTTTTCTGGCTGCTCTCTTGAGGGCCCGGGTGTGCTCGTTGTACCACGGTGTTGGACTATTTTCTTTAATCTTCTTTAAGCGTAACGGAGCAACAGTGTCTAAAGTGCTGGAAAAGAGAGAGTTTATAGTTTCTGTTGCAACATCAAGTTCTTCTAGGCTATCTGGGATGTTAAGTAGATGAAACTGATCGGGAAGATTATTTATAAAGCTATCTTTTGTGTTAGGAGTGATAGTTCTACTATATTTATAACAGGGAGTTAGTTTTTCGACTTTGGCTAAAGGTAATCTACACGCAACTAAGTAATGATCTGAGATGTCATCGCTCTGCTGCAGAATTTGAACAGTATCAACATTGATCCCATATGACAATATTAGATCTAAAGTATGATTACGAAAATGAGTGGGTCCTGATGTTGTGTAACTCCAAAAGAGTTTAAAATGTCTCTAAATGCCAATGCGTCTTTTTCATTATCTACATGGATGTTAAAATCACCGACGATTATGACTTTATCTGCAGACATTACTAATCCTGAGAGAAAATCAGCAAATTCTTTGATAAAGTCTGTATGGTGGCCTGTATAGAATAGCCAGCACAAAAGTTAAACAGGAATTATTACTTGCACTAGATAATTTTACATTGAGGACCATCACTTCAAAAGAATTATATTTCAAATTAGACCTTTGAGCAGTACTGATCGTGTTACTATAAATTACAGCAACACCTCCTCCTTTACCTTTCAGACGAGGCTCATGTTTATAACAGTAATCTTGAGGGTGGACTCATTTAAAGTAATATAATTGTCTGGTTTTAGCCAAGTTTCTGTCAAACACAGCACATCTAGTTTATGATCTGTAATCATATTTACAATAAGTGCTTTTGAGGAAAGGGATCGTATATTCAGTAACCCAAGCTTTATAATTTGTTCATTTGTGTTATATCCGTTCTTAGCTGTTTGTAAATCAATTAAATTTTTACTCTTAAACGATTTTGAGAGATTTTTGTATTTGCTAATTCGGGGAACAGACACAATCTCTATAGAATATCTAGGTGAAAGAGTCTCCATGTGTTGGAATTTATCTGACCTCTGTGACGTGAGACAGCTAGCAGACGGTCGGTTTAGCCAGTTTGTCTGCTTCCTGACCTGGACCCCAGTTAGTCAAGGTTTAGCTCTAAGACTATATGCCAAATTATTAGAGAGAAGAGCGGCACCATCCCAGGTGGGATGAATACCATCTCTTTTCAACAGGTCAGGTCTGCCCCAAAATCTTTTCCAATTGTCTATAAACCCTATGTTATTCCGTGGGCACCACTTAGACATCCAGCCATTGAGTGAGGATAATCTGCTAAGCATCTCACCACTCCTGCACATAGGAAGAGGGCCAGAGCAAATTACGGTGCCTGACATCGTACTTGCGAGTTCACACACCGGTTTAATATTACTTTTAGTGATCTCCGACTGACGAAGTCGGACATCATTAGCGCCGACGTGAATAACAATCTTAGAATATTTACGATTAGCCTTCGCCAGCACTTTTAAATTTGCTTTGACGTCAGGCGCTCTGGCTCCCGGCAAACATGTGACTATGGTGGCTGGAGTCTCTATTTTCACATTCCGAGTAATAGAATCGCCAATCACTAGGGCACTTTCAACAGGTTTCTCAGTGGGTGCGTCACTGAGTGGGGAGAACCTGTTTGATGTTCTGATCGGAATGGAACAGTGGTTTTTTGACCCGCGATTATGCCGTCTCACAGTCACCCAGTTGTCCTGCTGCACGGGCTCTACAACCGGAACCGAACAATGTACAGGGTTTGCTAAGCTAGTCGCATCCAAAGTAGTATCTAAAGCCCTTGCCTTCTTACTATCCTCGATTAAAGTTTGGATGCGTGTCTCTAATTCTGAAACCTTCTCTGTCAGCCTAACTATGTCCCTACATTTATGACATGTGAAGCCTTCACAGCTGACAGAGACAGAAAGACTATGCATGAAGCAGGCAGTGCAAGTGACAATTTTGAGAGAAGATGACATGACTCACCGCGTGTGTTGATCCAACTTGTTGACCAGTTGTTTGATGAAGTCGGGAAAAAAGGCGCGAGCGAGGAAAAAGGCTGTATGCACGGACAGTAAGATAGCACAATGCTAACACGTTTAGCGACTTAGATTAAAGCTAACGATTACAATATATTAAATAATCTAATATTGTATTTAGCAATACAAACGAACGTCGAGTTTAAGATCTAAAACAAAAATCAAGTTTATGTGACGGTACAAACGCAAACGCAATCCACTCGAGCAGACAGGAAACAGCAGTGCAGCAGTCAAAAACGGTCTGTCTGGAACAATCAGCCACACAGAAGATGTGAACCGGAAAGACCAAAAATAGTCATGGCATGTATGTGCACCGCGAAATCTGCGCATACGCAGTGAACTAGGTATGATCATTAGTCACGGGATCGAGATAACTGCTGTTAAATAGCAAATTTGTCCCTCTTTTGTGCTCGAGATATTAGGGTTCGGCAACATAAAACAATTGACATAACCGATAAGGAAATGCTTAGACAATGAGGGAGTGTGGCGGTTCCACTTCAAAAACGTCGACTTGATAGGGTTGGCAAGTTAACTGAGGTCGAGATAAGTGGATTCCACTGTAAATAAATATTGCTTCCTTTGTGATTGCTTGTTTGAAAGTTGCACATGAGAAAAGGTGTTTTTTTTTGGATGCAAGAATGTGTTAATGAAAGTAAAACTAATTCTCAAATAAAATATATCCAGTCTAAAAATATATCATTATGGTGAACTGCTAATGCATCAAACTGTAAAATTCACAGTTTTAGTCAAACATAATTATTTTAAATTGGGTAAATTTTGTTTTTTTGTAAAGGAGTGATGTCATGGTCTCCAAACTGCACTTAGTGGATCTCGCTGGATCTGAAAGACAAAAAAAAACGAAAGCAGAGGGAGATCGGCTCAAAGAGGGTGAGTGCCATCAAAAATAGATATTTATGTATATTGGTGCCAGTTTACTTAATTATGTAAACTGGAGAAATAAAAGTCACCTATATAAGGACAATTGTCTTTTTCTGTCATGTGGGTTGGAAAGGAAAAAAAAAAAGTTTTCTGTGCAACACAAAAGAAAGTAGTCTACAGTCTGCTAGTTGCATCAGACTGGGCTAAAAAGCCCTCCACCCATTTATTTAATGTTTTTAAACCACAGCTAGGACAGAGTAATGATGTATATAATTATAAAAAGCAATCATCAGTTTATAGAATAACAGTGTTAAAAAATACTTAACTTATGTACATTGTGTATTATAACAAATGCCTGCAGAGGGTGCCAGCGGCCTGGCATTACACTTTTACTGCAGCTTAAATCCTTGTTTAATATTAGCAGATAATTCAAACGTCCATTTAATCTTTCATATTTGACCACTTTGCAAAATGGGTCAAAAGAAGGACTTGACAGGCTCAGAAAAGTCAAAAATAGTGAGATATATTGCAGAGGGATGCAGCAGTCTTAAAATAGCCACGCTTCTGAAGCGTGATCATCGAACAATCAAGCGTTTCATTCAAAGTAGTCAACAGGGTCGCAAGAAGCGTGTGGAAAAACCAAGGCGCAAAATAACTGCCCGTGAACTAAGAAAAGTCAAGCGTGCAGCTGCCAAGATGCCACTTGCCACCAGTTTGGCCATATTTCAGAGCTGCAACATCACTGGAGTGCCCAAAAGCACAAGGTGTGCAATACTCAGAGACATGGCCAAGGTAAGAAAGGCAGAAAGTCGACCACCACTGAACAAGACACACAAGCTGAAACGTCAAGACTGGGCCAAGAAATATCTCAAGACTGATTTTTCTAAGGTTTTATGGACAGATGAAATGAGAGTGAGTCTTGATGGGCCAGATGGATGGGCCCGTGGCTGGATTGGTAAAGGGCAGAGAGCTCCAGTCCGACTCAGACGCCAGCAAGGTGGAGGTGGAGTACTGGTTTGGCCTGGTATCATCAAAGATGAGCTTGTGGGGCCTTTTCGGGTTGAGGATGAAGTCAAGCTCAACTCCCAGTCCTACTGCCAGTTTCTGGAAGACACCTTCTTCAAGCAGTGGTACAGGAAGAAGTCTGCATCCTTCAAGAAAAACATGATTTTCATGCAGGACAATGCTCCATCACACGCGTCCAAGTACTCCACAGCGTGGCTGGCAAGAAAGGGTATAAAAGAAGAAAATTTAATGATATGGCCTCCTTGTTCACCTGATCTGAACCCCATTGAGAACCTGTGGTCCATCATCAAATGTGCGATTTACAAGGAGGGAAAACAGTACACCTCTCTGAACAGTGTCTGGGAGGCTGTGGTTGCTGCTGCACGCAATGTTGATGGTGAACCGATCAAAACACTGACAGAATCCATGGATGGCAGGCTTTTGAGTGTCCTTGCAAAGAAAGGTGGCTATATTGGTCAATGATTTGTTTTTGTTTGGTTTTTGAATGTCAGAAATTTATATTTGTGAATGTTGAGATGTTATATTGGTTTCACTGGTAAAAATAAATAATTGAAATGGGTATAAATTTGTTTTTTGTTAAGTTGCCTAATAATTATGCACAGTAATAGTCACCTGCACACACAGATATCCCCCTAAAATAGCTAAAACTAAAAACTACTTAAAATATTGATACAAAAATATTCAGCTTTGATATTAATGAGTTTTTTGTGTTCAGTGAGAACATGGTTGTTGTTCAATAATAAAATTAATCCTCAAAAATACAACTTGCCTAATAATTCTGCACTCCCTGTAGAATATGTGTACATCAAAACATGCACACTCAGAGTGAGTGTTTAAACGCTTTGATATTGCAATGAACAGTTCATACATTTAGAAAAATTATGCATTATCCTTTGGTGCAGGTTTATAAATGATTTACCTTTCAAATCTGATCACACTGTGTTCCCAGATGAACATTATAATAAACCCAAACTCACAGCAGATGGAGAGAGATGAGGCACTCCATGCATGTAAATATGAACTGTTCATGTGGAGCAGCATTTACTGTGAACAGAGTCATGTTACCTACATGTTTAAATGAAGCTGTGTAGATTAAATCATCAGGGCATGCAATTTGTTAAATTGAATTGCAGCCTATAGTAGTGCGTGTACACTTGAATCAGTCTGTGAGCGTTGTACACCGTTTGCACGTGTGGTTGTTCCGTAAGAAAAGAAATTAGTAAGATGCGTAAGAAATTAGTTCCACACAGGAGAGTTTTGATACAAACAAAACTGACAAATATCTTGAAATAATTAAACTTCTGAAAAGTCTTGAGTAACCAATGTATGAAATGTTTATAAATGTGAATTAATTGAAGTTTCAAAGTTTGAATTTGCATTATTATAATATCATGAATTGCTCACAGGTATCAGCATTAATCGTGGACTGCTGTCTCTTGGCAATGTGATCAGTGCGCTTGGCGATGAAAGCAAGAAGGGGACTTTTGTGCCATACAGGGACTCCAAACTGACACGCCTCTTACAAGGTGAGATTCCTTTAGTCCAAAAAGTCAGTTGCTCATCACATCACTTTTTACTACACCACATTAGAGCGAGTGAGTGAACTTTAAGGAATTTAAGACATCCTGATCCAGTACTTCAACTTATTTTGAGCTTTCTAGCTCTTGTCTGCAAACATGCTCCAATATTACGTTTACCATACCAAAACATGTTTGACGATGCCTAACATCTTAGTGTCTAGCAACATTGCTTATTAACATGTAAAATCATACCTATATTAAATTCATTATGACCTTTAAATTATTCAACCCTTAATCTTTCAGACAAACTTTCAATCAAGTACAGCAATGTTTTTTCCCTCTAAAGCTGCTTTAAAACGATGTACTTTGTGAAAGCATTCCTTGTAAAAAGGGATGAAATGAAGGTTGATATGGTATTGTTTTAAGTTTAGTTGTTGTTAAATTGATGAACAATTTTAGGAAAAGACGGTTTAGGTTTTCCTTTTTATTTTTAAATAAATTAAAATGCTTTTTCAACCTTTCCCCCAGACTCTCTTGGAGGAAACAGCCACACATTGATGATTGCTTGTGTCAGTCCAGCAGACTCCAACATTGAGGAGACCATCAACACGTTGCGCTATGCTGACCGTGCCCGTAAAATCAAGAATAAGCCTGTTCTCAATGTTGACCCACGTGCACTAGAAATGAAACGACTCAAACAGCAGGTGCTTTAGCTAGTGTGTGTTTGCAAATGATAGCTGTTACGTGACAAGTTATTTGATTTTAAGTTGAATGTTGAGTGAATGATTTGGGTGAAATGTATTTATTTATTTTCCCATTTCAGGTGCAAGATCTTCAGGTGATGCTCCTGCATGCCCGCGGGGGTGTTGCGTCTGTGCTGTCTGGGTATGACTTAACATTTTTTCAAGTGCCCTTTTTTTTTCTTTCTAATTAGGCATTCATAATTAGACATGAATAATAATAACATGAAATAACACTGAAAAAGCATTCATTAATCTTAATGTTATTTTCCACATTTACTAATCCAATATTAAAACAAAGTTGTACATGTTCAGGTCCATTAAATTATGATAACATATAAATATATTATCTTTAAGATCCCATTAAATATATTAACAAATGAGATCTTAATGTTAAGTGTAACGGTTTTTTTGTTGTTGTCTTTTTTTTTTTTTTAACTGCAAGGATCTTTTATCTTGTCTATTTATTATATTGTTTGTTTTTCAGTGCAGGAACAGTGTTCAAACCTAATTGCCCATTATAAACAGACTTTTTTCTTACCATCTCTTCCTCAAATGTTAATCCATGTTAAAGGTTTATTGTTCGTTACCATGGCAACTGCTTGCGTGTCCTGGTTTGAACACGCTTCTCGTGTATGTATTTAGAGCTTTGAAGTGCTAGGAAAAAATGCGAAGTGCTTGAATTTCACTCAAAAGTTTGTACGAGCCCTGAAATAATTTAAAACGTTCAACTTTGCAACAAAACCATGTAGGGCTACGAATTTTTTTTTTTAGAACATTTTTAACTCTTTTGGATGCATGTCGGGTGCAGTATATGGCATATTTTCTTTCTCATCTAACTTACTGGTAGTCAGTTGGTATTGCATTCCAATTGTGATAATGATAATAATTCCATAATGAAGATTAAAATAAACTGTAATTAAGTTTTTGTATACAAAGCAAAGTTTTATGATAAACTAACTTTACAATTACATAATTCTATTCCATTTAGTTTTTCCTTTTTTTAAATAAACATTTAAATGGTTGCGGTCAATTTGGATTTATTCAAACATTCATTTTATATATATATATATATATATATATATAGAAGAACATTAAAAGTTATACTGAATATGTAATGTGGTGCACATCTCAAGCTCTAGAGTAATTTTTTTTTTTAGCTGACTGAGTTTGTAACGGGATAAAATATTTTTTCCAGGTTAAGTGTGACAATCTACTAGCTGTTTTATTGACTTCTTTGTAAAGACATCTTTGGTTGAAACACTTGAGCGATTACATGAGATGTGATCTTGATTTCTGTAAGTTGCATTGTCTTAATATTCCTTCAGATGTTCGTTAATGTTTTTCACGCTGTATGTGGGGAGGTGATCAGTTTACATGTGCCTCTCTTGAACTGAGGCACCACGTGATCTGTCACAGCACATTAAGCTGCACCAAATGCTTTTTATTTTTGGAATTTCCTAGTAAAATAGACAGAATTTAAAATCTGAGACTTTGTTTTATTTAAAAAGTAACAGCTTATTGCAATTGGATAGGGTTATTTTTTATTTATGAATCCTATCGGTTCGTGAAAATGACAGTGTAAATATTATAGTCATATTACAGTCATAATATTATCATGGTTACAGTTACCTTCACTTCTTAGCTTCTCCTTTTTTCGACTTTATCGCACAATGAGTACGTCAGTTCTGGTTTATGACTGAGAATTCTGTGGCAAGTTTGAATGCATCTGGCTTGATCTCGTAGTGCTGTGAATTCAAACACTTTCACATCGGACATACCAGTGCTGACTGAAGCCATTCCATTCTCGCTCAATTGAGTCGCGCAGTTTTTCAATTTTTATTTGGTTTGATATTTCTCATAAACAGACACAGCAGCCAAATAAATTTTATTTGGTTGCCAAAAAAGTGTGGGATTCCCGGCTGTTAGCAATACAGGAAATCACTTGGAACGTTACTGTAATATAAATGGTGAGACTTAACATTAGAGCCCAACTATTGCATACAATTTCTGTTCACATTAAGATGTAATGATTAGCAGTCAGATAAAAACTAAGTTGTTGCAGCTGAGATCAAATTTCTACTGATATCCTAGGGCTGGGTTGACCAATATTTATTTTTAAATGCCGTGATTGGTCTTAGCAAATGCTCTTTTCTGTTGACTCGTCAATAAAACTTGACTAAATTTGAAGAATGTAAGTCTCCGCTTTCAAAGTGAAATTTGTTTTTGACGTTGCATAATGTAGCCTGACAGATTGCTGTAGCCGCCTCAGTTCAGACACATGAACCAATCATCTTTACTACAAGTAGCAGCACAAAAACAACCTGAATGAACATCAGAAGGTACATTTAAAAATATACAACTTACTGAAATGTCATGCAGTCACTGAATCAATGTTTTAACTATAGAAACACATTAATAAAATGCCTTGTAAACAATGTCATGTAACCATTGTTTAGAAAGGCATTCAATGTCCTGAACCACTTATCTGTAACTAACCACCTAGCAGTATTCGTTATTCAACGCATTTTTCATTGCATCAGAATTAAAATAGAAACAGTTGTCATTAAATATCAAATCTGCTTCATGTGCTTTGTTTTTGAGTGTTGATTATTAAATCTAAAAAAATTGCTTGTTGTAGGTCTGAGCCAGCAGAGAATGTGTCAAAAATCCTGGAGCAGAATCGTTGTCTTCAAGCTGAAAACGGAAAGCTGAGTCGAGAGCTGAGTGAGGCTGTGGGACAAACTACTCTTATGTTTGAAAGGGTCATCATGGTGAAAACTATTTTTGTGCTCTTCAGTTGTGTAATTTATTCATGCAGCACAGAGCAACAAATTGCAGTGTGAGAATTACTGTGGATGTCACTGTTTTTGTGACGCGTTGCATTTTAACATGACTTAATGTTTGATTCTGAGAACGACTAATGTCCTTCAGTTTACTTATAAAATAAAAAGGGGATGACTAAATGGATTAATGACCTGGAAAGCATTTATGGCCAGCACATTTTCTCCATTCTCTGGCATGTTGATCCAGAATGTAATGTTATTTGCCAGTAAAGAACCTTTGGCAAATGTTGCCACATAATTCATTTAGTGTAGTGTTAACCATTTATCTTCAAATTTTGTGCATTAATTTAATTATTTGGTGGTTGTTTTAGACGGAGCAGACAAATGAGAAACTGCAAAGCAAGCTAGAGGAGTTGAGGCAGCACTCAGCGTAAGTATCGATGTCCTGCCCATCTGTGAACCAATGAGGTAACAAACTAAAATCATTTCTCTAATTCCAGGTGTAAGCTGGACCTAAAGAAAGTGGTTGAAACTCTGGAAGACCAGGAACTGAAGGAGAACATGGAGGTGATCCAGAACCTTCAACAGCTCATCCTAGAACTGCAGGTAAAGACTGGAGGGAGACTGACTGTTATGGTGGAAACTTTACTTGGGTGGCAAACTGAAAATTACATTTCATTATTATTATGTTATGAATGTACCGTATATATGAACAGCGTAAATTAAATGTTTAGTCTAAATCTGTTTAATGGCCCAATTTAGGCTACTCTTCCACTACTTAAGAATCTACTAGAGATTATGGCAAACTGTCTGGATGTACAATAAATGTTTCAAAAGCCCAGGTTCTTTTTCTTTCAATCACACTTAATCTTAAAAACATAACTTAAAGTGACTCTGCCAAAAAATGTCCAGAAGTGCTGTAGTGGTTATAATCTTATTCGTAAGAACATCCAAATAGGGCCAAGATGGTCAACTCCATAGAATTCAGGTATAGTGTCTTTCCTGAGCCTTGTCAGGAAATTTATTCCTGATATTCAACTCAGTGACGCGATAAATTTCAAGATTGATCTGGGAGGGGAAAACCATTTATTAAAATAAACATTACAGCTGGCGAAGGAAAAAGGATTAATCATGCCAAATCTACTGCAATATACCATCCACTCTGACTGAAGCCAGTGGAAAATGTTAGCAAGGCATAATTTTAAGTTAGAACATGGTGTCTGTTGCTTCATTGAGGTCTAAAGAAGAGAAGTGGTTAGTGAGGGGGGGGGGGGGGATGCAGAGGGTTTAGGAGAGTGGAGGTTAGGGTAAAAGGTGGTGAGCATGAAGGCAGAGTAGAAAAGTGCTCAGAAGGATGAAGTTGATGAGTTATAAGATGGTTATCAGTGGTACAGTTGCATGTGAGTATGAGGTTCTTTGTCTACTTAGTCATAGGGGTGCTATCTTTAGCAACTGAAGTTTGATTAAATTGAGTACTTAAACGGACTCCAATGACTTAATCTTTTGATTTCTGAATGTGTTATGATTGTTGGAAGGATGTTTTCTTTATTACTTTACAGTGATTTGAAAATGTGCAATAAAACAATGGCCTTTTCCAACAGAGTGAGAGTGTGGGGATCGCTGCCACCATTGATGCCATGACGTCAGGCGGTGCTTCATCTGCAGAGGGACACCCTGAATGTTTCAGTCGTGGCGATTCTGATTCTGGCCCATCAGGGGTATGTATTTTTAATTCTGTGATTCTCAATTTGGGATCCAACACTCTGCATGTTGTGGTTATCTTCAGACTACAGGCAAGTCAAAAAAATTTTTTTTTCCTCAAATCAGATTTTTTTTTCTTCAGGAAACTGTCAGCCCTATTAGTTGTAAGTGATCAAATAAGTTTTGTCCAGACTAGGGATGTGCGAGTGTAGTCGACCAATCGACTACACGGAACAGGATGCCACTAGTCGACACCAAAAACACTATTCGACTACACGAGAAAAAAAAGCCCACAAGATTTTATTGTTCAAATGACATTTTAATCCGTGCGTCTTGTGATCAATTGCTAAATTCAAACGTGTTTTTTGCGCGTTGGCTGGCGCTGGTCGCGACGGACTCGCTCAGTGTTTGTCATATCACAGCTATTCAGTTTTCAACCACGTATCTTTATTTTAGGTTTCAGACATTTAAATACAAAAAAAAAAAAAAAATTTATAGTTTGAAAAATACACACCAATGTCTATAAAAGCGGAAATAACAATCCATTAAATTATAAACTGACATGGTGTTTAATTCAGATCAGATACACACTGCATAGGTTACTATAAACTTCATATTCTTCTGCCGCTTCACTGGACACTTACTGTCATGTATTTCGAGAGAAGTGACTGAATTTACGTGTTGTAAAGCCGATTCTCTGAACTGTGGCGCCCGTCTTGCATTATACATCAGCCTGACATGATCATTATAAAAGGCTTTTAAGACAAAACTCATTCACTTCCGCGTATTTGAGAATTGGAATATCAGGTAATTGATGAAAAAGCCAACAAGTGTGTAAATATTTTGAATAAATAAGCAAAACTAAATAAATGCGATACATCTGTCATAGTGCTTTTGCGGCTGCGGTGTGTCAGGTGACAAGCATGACGCGTCGCCATGGAAACAAGCAGAAACTAAATCTTTACCGCAGATCTCCCTTGCGTTTTGTTTATATCAGTCACGGCGGGTTTAATAATGACCACTGAAAGACGAGCGAAATGTGGGAGTATTTTAAAGTAGGAGGAGACAGAAAAGTGTTTTATAAACTGACATATGATTCCACTGGATCCGAGCATAGCCATTTTAATCACAGACACGGAAATGTTTGGAGACGAGCTGAAACAGCCAAATCATCGCGTCATTTACTACACTGTGATCACGCTCAGCTTAAAGAAATGTATAGATACAGTGGTACCTCGAGATACGAAATTAATCCGTTCCGAGGCGGACTTCGTATAATGAGTTTTTCGTATCTTGGAACACATTTTACATGTAAAATGGCTAATCTGTTCCAAGCCCTCCAAAAACACCCCATTAAATTTCATAATAAAGCTAAATTGACCTATAAACATTGAAATAACGTAAAAGCAGAAACACACCTGCTTATGTTTTGTTTTGTGTTTTGATTTAAGACTCTAAGATATATTAAAGAAATAAAAGCTCGTGAGTCTCAGTAAGCTGACCCTGCCTTCTTCCTACTCCGTGACAAACGAACCTTACCACAGTCGAAGCTTACCTTTCGAGTGAGGCTATCTCCGAAAGTGGCGACAGAGGAGGAGGAGGACAAACGGCAGATACCAGCTTCGTACTTCTTTATGATCTCCATCTTTGTCTCCAGAGCTAAAGCACGCCAGCACGTACGTAGAGAAGATGCATGATGGGAGGGATGCTGTCCAATTAGAGAAAAGGATCTCATGGCTTGGCTAGCATCAGGAACCAATGGGAGAGCAGGAGGATGGTGGCGAGTCTACTAAAACTAAGATGGCGGCGTGCGGCGCGAGTAATTGTTATGGGGCGAATCTCAGACTTTCAGAAACCTTTCGTATCTTGAAAACTTTTCGTATGTAGAGCAGTAAAATTTTTCGTCTTTGTCAAAGTCAAAAGTCAAAGTCAGCTTTATTGTCAATTCTGCAATATATACAGTGCATACATATAGAGAATTGAAATTCCGTTACTCTCAGACCCAAGGCGAATACAGTTAACAACAACAATAATTTAACAGTAAAAGTAACAACAACAACAACAACAACAACAGAAGATGAAGATAAAATACAATAAAATTAAACTAGATGGATAAAGTGAGTTATGGAGGTAAAGTGGCGATGGCAAATAGTGCAAACAATAGTAAATAGTAATAGTGCAATTTCAAATTAAGGCAGTGCAAATGTAATAGGAGAGAAATGCAAGGACAACATGATGAGGTGGATGAATAAGAGAATAACTGATGGTGGGTAGGGGGTGGGGGGGGATTCAGAGATCAGGTCCTTGGTGCAGAAGAGGGGAGAGGTGGCAGAGTCGGGAGAGAGTTCAATGCCCTGACAGCTTGGGGTATGAAGCTGTCCTTCAGTCTGCTGGTCCGTGCCTGGAGACTGCGTAGTCTCCTCCCTGATGGCAGCAGACTGAAGAGGCTGTGCGATGGGTGGGTGAGGTCCCTGGCGATAGCAAGGGCTTTTCGGGAGAGGCGGGTGTTATAGATGTCCTGGAGGGGTGGGAGAGAGACACCAACGATCTTCTCAGCTGCTCTCACTATGCGCTGCAGTGCCTTGCGGCAGGATGCGTTGCAGGCGCCGTACCACACAGTGATGCAGCTGGTCAGAATGCTCTCGATGGTGCCTCTGTAGAAGGTGCGCATGATGGGGGCTGAGGCTCCGGCTCTTCTCAGCTTACGGAGGAAGTATAGTCGCTGCTGCGATTTCTTAATCAGTGCTGTGGTGTTAGTGGTCCAGGAGAGGTCTTCCGTGATATGAACACCCAGAAATTTGGTACTCCTCACCCTTTCCACGGTCGCACCGTTGATAGTCAGAGGAGCATGCTGGGACATTCTTCTGAAGTCAACAACAATCTCCTTCGTTTTCTTCACGTTCAGAGAGAGATTGTTGTCGCCGCACCACCTGGCCAGGCGGCTCACGTAACTTGGCGGCTTTGCTTTCGTAACTTGGATTTTTCGTAAGTTGAGCCTTTCGTATCTTGAGGTACTACTGTATATACTTTTTTTTTATTGTTTACCTGTTTAATTGAACTCATTGTCACGGGTTTCACCATGGAAACCGACACACACGCCTCTCGCTACATAAAGCTGCAGTTTTGAGACTCCAGAAGGAAAAGCGCGCTGCAGAAAGAGACCTTATTTCTAACGGCATTACTTTTAGACTAGTCGGTTACAAATTTTTTGTTTAAACGACAACAAATTAGTCGAAAGGCACATCCCTAGTCCAGACATAACCAACCTATCTGCTCAAATTGAGTTGCTTTGGTTTCAATGTCGGTATACCCATGTGTTACGCCCCGCGGCTCATGAGGGACGTAACAAAACTGGGACACACAAGAAAGCCAATGTTTTAAAGCAATTATTTAATTAAGTTAAAGAAACTCAATACAAAACAGTGACATGTAGCATTCAGTTGTCAGTGATGTCATGCAGAGTGAATGAATGAAAATGTAATGTAGGGTGCCATGCAACCAAAGACATAATCAAACAAATCAAATCATGTTGGCCGCGCTCTGCCATCAGTCTTGCTTCCTTTTGACCAAATGAAAGGGAAGTTGGCCACAGGTGTCACCGATGCAATCATCACAGGTAGGCGGAGTCACCCAGTAATGAGGGAGTAGCTTACTGGTGACAGGAGTCGTCACACTCCCCCCCCCCGTTAAGACAGGGATCTTGAAAAGAATCTCTGCAAACAAGCAAGACAATTAAGCCAACAATGTACAAATTACGCAAAAAAATTTAAAAAAAAATTGAAGGGCATCTGCCACAACGTGACAGTGCATCTGCCACAACATTTACAAATCCTCGGAAATGCTGAATATCAAGGCAGTAGGTTTGAAGAAACAAAGACCAACGTATCAGCCTTTGGTTTGGGCAATGTAGCGAGTTCAAAAACGTCCAAGGGATTATGGTCGGTATAAACCACAACAGGCTGACTTGAGCCAACATAGATGTCAAAATGTTGCAATGCCCAAATCAATGCCAAAGCCTCTTTTTCCACCACAGAATAATTCAATTGATATGCATTAAATTTCTGTGAGAAAAAAACTGACGGGGCGAACCACTCCTTGTTCATCTGCCTGTTGGAGGACAGCTCCAGCTCCGACCTGACTCGCATCAACCTGCAAAGAAAATGACCTTTCAAAGCAAGGAGCAGCAAGGACAGAAGATGAACACAGTAAGGATTTAGCATTCTCAAAAGCTAGCGCACAATTTAAAGACCATACAAACTTTGCCTTGGCTTTTAAAAGATCGTTAAGTGGCGCGACAACTGATGAAAAATTACGACAAAAAGAACGATAGTAGCCCACCAAACCCAAAAAACGCATAAGCTCTTTCTTTGTTGTAGGCGCAGGGTACTCATGGATGGCTTGAACTTTTGCATTTAGAGGTCGGACTTCACCATTGCCAACCACCTTACCCAGATAGGTCACAGTAGCCCAAGCAAAGTCACACTTTGCCAAGTTGACAGTTAAATTGGCTTCCGACAAGCGTCTCAACACTGCGTGCAGCCGTTTCAAATGCAAGTCCCAGCTGTCGCTAAACACAACCAGAACGTCCAAATACACAGCACACCCTTCCAAGCCCGATACCACACGATTCATTAAGGCCCAGTCACACAGCGAAAACGCATGAAGAACTCACGAATTACGCACAGATTTTCGTTTCTGCGCGGCGTGTGCGTCATATGCGTAATTCGTCGGTGGAACGAACGAGGACCGTCAGTGATTGTAAGTGGAAGTGCGTCGAAGGTGGTTTGTGCGTGATTTTGAGTTTTGAACGGTTCAAAAATTTTCCGTTATTCATGAGTCGGCGTGCGTAGTTTATGCGTTGAGTATGCGTGACATGCGCAGGAGACGCGTCGGCCGTCAGTGCTTATGCGTTTGAACTGGTTCGAAAGCGCGCACGTCCACTGACGCCCCACCTTCATATCACTCATGAACCGCGCACCGTGGCGCTCGTATCACGTTCATTCCACTGACAATGTGGATTCTGAAAGTGCTTGTTCGTGGAACGTTCGCGAATCGCGCGTGTTTGGACGCGCTCCGTCAGTGATTCATGCATCGGGCGTGCGCCGAATGTTCGTGAAATACTTTGGTCAATTTCTCGACGCACAAGCACGCACAAACCCAATCTATGCGTGATTTGTGAGTGATTCGTGCGCGATCGGCTATGTGACTGGGCCTTTAGACGTTGAAAGGTGGTGGGTGCATTTCGCAAGCCAAAACTCATCACCTTATACGAATAGAGGCCTGATTGAGTGACAAAAGAAGAAATTTCTTGAGCTCGCTGAGTCAAAGGCACTTGCCAATAACCTCTTAGCAAGTCAAGTTTAGTCACATATTTGCCAGAACCTACTTGGTCAACAGTCATCCACTCTAGGGAGTGGAAAACAGTCAGGTTTAGTCACAGCATTTACTTTTCTAAAATCTGTACAGAACCTTACTGACCCATCAGATTTTCCAACCAACAGACAAGGAGATGACCAATCTGAACACGAAGGAACAGCAATGCTATTGTCTTTCATATATTTGATTTCTGCTTCCATCAAATCTCGTTTTTCTGGTGATGCACGATAATAACGCTGTTTAATAGGGGATGCATTTCCCACATCAATATCGTGCTCAGCCCAATCCGTTCGAGATGGTATATCTCTAAACAACTCAGGGAAGCTCTGCAAGAGTGTACTCAATTCCTCTTCCTGCAAAGGAGGTAAATGGGCAACATGAACAAGAACAACATGTAATTTTCTCAGAGATTCCGAATTATTCAAACGTCCACATAAAATTCATAAAAATATACACATAAAAATCATCTGGTTCTTTGCCCTCACTCTCCCCTTGCCGAGAAAGAAGAACATCTTTAGGCCCCGAAACTGTAACAAGAGCAGGATTTCTCTCAGCACTAGACATCTCATAATACGGTTTCAACAAATTCACATGATACAACTGGGTTGCTTTTCTTCGACAGGGAGTTGCAACCTCATAATTTATCACTCAGTTTACGTTTCACAACATATGGGCCTTCGAACTTTGTTTCGAAAGAAGAAATCAACAACCGTGACACCAGAACCTGATCTCCTGGCTCAAACACACGACGTTCTACCTTACAGTCATATAACTGTTTCATGCCTTGTTGTTTTTCAAGTTTAGCTTTGGCCAATAATCTAGCCTGAATCAACCTCTGCCTAAAACCATAAACATAAGACAACAAGTTTTTTGGCGAATCAGCAATTTTGAGTGAGTTTTGTAGCACTGCCAACAGTCCACGAACTTTGTGACCAAAAACTAAATCATTTGGACTAAATCCAGTACTTTCCTGCACCACCTCACGTGCAGCCAGTAGCAACCAGGGCAAACCCTCTTCCCAATCTCTATCCAACTGTATACAATAAGCACGAAGGAGAGACTTCAAAGTTTGATGAGATCTCTCTAAAGCTCCTTGGCTTTGTGGCTGGTATGCACTAGCAAAATTATGCTTGATTTTTAGCTGTTTCAAAACTTGTTGGAAGAGATGGGAGGTAAGGTTAGTACCCTGATCACTCTGAATGACTTTCGGAATACCAAAAAGTGACATAAACTGTGACAGCGCTCTAACAATTGACCGTGATGTAATTGTACGCAATGGATAAGCCGAAGGAAACCGTGTGGCCAAACACATGACTGTAAGCAAATATTTACTTACAGATTTGGAACAGGGTAGAGGACCCACACAATCCACAATAATGTGCTCAAAAGGGTCACAATTTGCAGAAATTGGATTTAACGGAGCCGGTTTCAATGTTTGATTTGGCTTACCAGTTACCTGACACACATGACATGATTTAATATAGACCGAAATGTCACGTTTTAAATATGGCCAAAAAAAATACTGCAAAACGCCATCATAAGTCTTACGTACCCCAGCATGACCCGACTTTTGATGTGCCACTTCTAATACAGCTTGGCGAAACTTTGTAGGAACCACAATCTGAACAATAGGATCTCCAACAAAATTCTCACCATGAGGACTCCATTTCCGCAACAACAAACCCTCCTGTATGAAGTAGCCTCTAGCCCAGGGGTCGGCAACCCAAAATGTTGAAAGAGCCATATTGGACCAAAAAACAAATGTCTGGAGCCGCAAAAAATTAAAAGCCTTATAATGAAGGCAACACATGCTGTATGCATCTATATTAGCTATATTGAGCCTACTATAAAAATGATTAGGTTGGCCATAAATACATAATGAGCATTTGATTAAATTTTTTTTCCTGCAGTGCATTCTGTTGAGAATGACGCACCACGCGACTGTTCTGTTGTACAATGTCGCCTCAAGTTTAACTTTACAATATTAATTAATTGTTTCATTGCTTTTGATTAAAATTAAAGAACTGCAGTAAAGAAATCCGATTTTTGATGTCATTTTTATTTTGACCATTTGAGAAAAAAATGTAATGTGCCTTATTTGGGCACTAAACAAGTGCAATAAAACGCAGCCTGCATTTATAAAAATAAAACCGCAGCCTTTTTAAAAGGTAAAGTATATAAACTCAAATTAATACAGTTTAAGTTTAATTTCTGTGCAAATGCCAAACAAGTCAGTGCAAGGGTAAAACGCAAAAGTTTGAACTGTGAACGGTTTTCCACGTTTTATCATCTCCCGGGTTGCATCAAAACTTGCAGCAGTAGTGGAGTTTGGAGATGCAATCCACTTATTAAATCTATTTTTTCGCTCCTCTAATTTCTCCATAAGCAATGCAATCGCACTTTTTCTCTCTTACCTAACTGGATACTCGGCTGCAAATGTAGCATGACTTCCCTGGAAATGTCTTTCCACATTACTCTTTTTGTTATTTGACAACTTCTCGCTACGAAGCAAACATTCAGGCAATCCTTCCGCATTGGCAATTAATGCAAATGATTCGGTCCAAGAAACGTTGAATCCTCTGTTCTCCTCAGTAATTTTTCTCTTTTCCCCTTTGGGATCCATGGCCCATCACACAGCCGCCGGTAGTGATGAGACATCTGAAGCGAGGCTCCGGAGCTTGTGTCGAACAAGGGGCGTTCCAGATGAAGCACCGATTCGAGGCGTGTATCGTTTCCGTGAAAATCACGTGACGATGACAAACGAGGCCACAGTTTCTGTCGAATACGTCATTGCTTCGTTCTGAGTATCGCTTCCGGATAAAAGTGGTTCGAAACCTCGCGCCTCTTGTGCAGTGTTGCCAGATTGAGCGGGTGCGGAGCGATCATGCATGCTGTGCGACACTCCGTTCTTCCGTGGGCGGAGCGATAGCGGACTGATCGCGGATAGCGGGACCGCTGCTACAAGTTACGTGCAGGGGATGAAAGAGCCGCAGCACAGGGGTGAAAGAGCCGCATGCGGCTCCGGAGCCGCAGGTTGCCGACCCCTGCTCTAGCCACATCTGGTATGTCACTGTCCTCAACTGCAGAAGTAATCAGCTCAATCAAGGAGGAATCAGAGCGCTGTTCCTTAGTTCATCAACAGATAGAACAGATAAATCAGGTATGGACAAAAGAGTACGTGATGTCTTCAACTCTTTCTCTTGAGAGTCCAAGCACTCCACATCTCTAGCCATAGCCCGAGTTACAACACCAACAGAATTTATAGACATTTTTGGTTGAAATGGTTCTCCAGTAGATGAAACCACAGGGAATGGTGTTTTGTTTGCCCACACACGATCTTTTGCTAATTTATTTCCCAAGATTAGCTGAACTCCCTCAATTGGTAACGCATGACGCAATCCCAGTACCACTTCGCCAGTCACTAAATCAGAGTGAAGAATGACTTTATGCAGAGGAACTGTTAATGTATTTAAACCCATTCCTCGAACTAAAACACTTTTACCTGTCTCAGATTGTGTTGAAAAGGGCAAAATGGACTCTAAAATGAAAGAATCCATGGCTCCTGTATCTCGCAAAATTTTGACAGGAACTTCCACTCCACCCGATAACGACACCCGACCTTCTGTAATGAAAGGAGCATAAGTGGACAAACAATCATTAAACAGTTGGATTTCATCCGTCTCAGTATCACTCGAATAGATTGAATTTGCAAGTGCAACAGAATGAAATTTATTCCCATCAAAACGCTTGTTTTTCTCTCTAAGTATGGGGCAGTCTGCTTTCCAATGTCCTTTTCCTGCTCCATTTGTAACAACAGCAACTCCTTTTGTTGATCAAAAGTTAAAGCAGACTGTACACTCAAATGCTCATCCATTTCACTCATCTCAGCTGACAAAATTCCCTTGTCAATCTATTTGTTTTTCAACTCAGTTTTAATAGAACATTCTTTTATTCTCTTATCGCTAAGTTTTATTTCATAATATGCTCTATATTCTAAGAGCTGATCTTTTGTGCATTTATCTATCAAAACCTGTGAAGGTGATTCAACAAATTTCTCGACATTAGCCATAAGCAAACAAACCACTGACTGAAAGTAACCCACATGTGCAATCAAAAACCTGGAATTTTAACCCACTATCTAACTCTTTAGAATAAGTCTAACTACCTACCTCAACCCTAGTCTTCATGTGGTATGGCGGGGGGAATTTTAAGCACATAAACCCAATGGGTGGAACTGCAACTAGTTAAACCAGCGACAATTCTCAACACCATGGAAGTGCTCCCAAGGCAACTGCTTTACCCGCTTTCACCACAACACTACAAAAACAAAAAACCCGATATGTCTCAAAGGAAACACATCGCTTATGCTAACAGGGAAAAAATTCCAAGTCAAAAACAATATTGCACAAAAGGTAACTTACCAGTCTGTGTATCCAAACAATTAGGCTACCGAAGAACTGCACCAAATGCTTTCCTGTGTCCCAAAGCACTGCACTGCCACAACGCAAGACGACGAACCAAACAAACTCAACTAATTACAAACAAACTATCAAACCAAATGCACCAAATTACTAAGAATCGGACGAGCCCCCACTTGTTACGCCCCGCGGCTCATAAGGGACGTAACAAAACTGGGACACACAAGAAAGCCAATGTTTTAAAGCAATTATTTAATTAAGTTAAAGAAACTCAATACAAAACAGTGACATGTAGCATTCAGTTGTCAGTGATGTCATGCAGAGTGAATGAATGAAAATGTAATGTAGGGTGCCATGCAACCAAAGACATAATCAAACAAATCAAATCATGTTGGCCGCGCTCTGCCATCAGTCTTGCTTCCTTTTGACCAAATGAAAGGGAAGTTGGCCACAGGTGTCACCGATGCAATCATCACAGGTAGGCGGAGTCACCCAGTAATGAGGGAGTAGCTTACTGATAACAGGAGTCGTCACACCATGTGACTAGGGTTTCTGCTTTTTTTGATGCAGAAAAGCGCCCTGTTACCATCACCAGATTTGAGTTTGAAATATGTGCAGAAATTTTGATTTATTTTAGCTGGCAGTGTGATCAAGGTGGTAACAAACCTCTGTCCACTATATAGTGTGCTATGTTGGGCATCAACCATTTTGTAGTGGTGAGTGAGCAGGAAATGATTAGCTTTCTTATTTCAGCTTTAAGCTTTATTTCATGTTGTAGGTTTTACCTTTTTTTATTTCTTTTTTTTTATCAATGTGTTGAGAATTGAATTTTAAATAAATTATAGAAATAAGGTGATTTTGTTTTAATCTTAAAATATATTATTGGGATTAATTTAATGTGTTACTGACAGCCAAGTGTTTACTAAGTTGTTTATAACACTGCAAGGAAAAGGTGTATGATTTTAAAATCTGAATTCACTCACTTCATTTTGATCACTCCTTGCTGATATGCCATGCACATTATGTGTGTGTAATTTTAAATCCTTAGATGTTTATGCAATAATCCTGATGCGTGCAAAGTGCCATAAATGGATCCAGAGAGGCCCACTGAAGTTTCAAACAATAACTGAAGTCTATTAAATCAAATTAAAGATGAATTGTAAAACCCAACAAACAACTTGAGCCGATTGGAAGTACACTCACCTAAAGGATTATTTGGAACACCATACTAATACTGTGTTTGACCCCCTTTCGCCTTAATTCTATGTGGCATTGATTCAACAAGGTGCTGAAAGCATTCTTTAGAAATGTTGGCACATATTGATAGGAGAGCATCTTGCAGTTGATGGAGATTTGTGGGATGCACATCCAGGGCGCAAAGCTCACGTTCCAACACATCTCAAAGATGCTCTATTGGGTTGAGATCTGGTGACTGTGGGGCCATTTTAGTTCAGTGAACTTATTGTCATGTTCAAGAAAACAATTTGAAATGATTTGAGCTTTGTGACATGGTGCATTATCCTGCTGGAAGCAGCATCAGAGGATGGGTACATGGTGTTCATAAAGGGATGGACATGCTCAGAAACAATGCTTGGGTAAGCCCTGACATTTAAACGATGCCCAATTGGCACTAAGGGGCCTAAAGTGTGCCAAAAAAACATCCCCCACACCATTACACCACCACCAGCCTGCACAGTGGTAACAAGGCATGATGGATCCATGCTCTCATTCTGACTCTACCATCTGTGATGGTATAGCGTGGTACCCGGTGGGGTCTTCTGCTGTTGTAGCCCATCCGCCGCAAGGTTGTGCGTGTTGTGGCTTCTCAAATGCTTTACTGCATACCTCAGTTGAGGTTGTTGAGTGGTTATTATAAGTGGTTATTTCAGTCAAAGTTGCTCTTCTATCAGCTTGAATCAGTCGGTCCATTCTCCTCTGACCTCTAGCATCAAGGCATTTTCTCCCACTGGACTGCTGCATACTGGATGTTTTTCTCTTTTCACACCATTCTTTGTAAACCCTAGAAATGGTTGTGTGTGACAATCCCAGAAACTGAGCAGACTGTGAAATACCCAGTCTGGCACCAAAAGCCATGCCACACTCAAAATTGCTTTAATCACCTTTCTTTCCCATTCTGACATTCAGTTTGGAGTTCAGGTGATTGTCTTGACCAGGACCAACCCCTAAATGCACTGAAGCAACTGCCATGTGATTAGATAACTCTATTAATGAGAAATTGAATGGCTGTTCCTAATAATCCTTTAGGTGAGTGTGTGTTGGCGCCCATGTGCACGGTCAAAAAACCAGCACTCCCTTCCTGTCAGAGGTGGCCTATCATTTTAAACATATTTTCCCCTCACCTATAGAGGGGAAACTCTCCTATTATACAATAAATACCATTAAAAGTATTACAACAGTCTTTGTCTGAAGTTTAAAAGTTGTGTAGAGCAGTGGTCCCCCAACACCCGGTCCGTGGAATAAATGGTACTGGGCACCAAATTATTTCAATTTTATTTACTGTGGTGTATGTCTCTCGGGTTTGTGTGACTTTCCATGGACAAGAGGTTAACCAGGAGCTGAGAGATGGCGACGACAACTTTAACGCTGCTTCGGACGTCACCTAAAGCCACACCAATACCGCGCATGCGCAAAATATTGTGATATCGGTGCAGTTTTAGGTGTGATGTCTTGAGCAAGAGCGGCTGCAAGCGGCAGTGTTGTTGTAGCTTTGATGGAGGGAGGGTGTGTATCTCTCTGTTCACCGGTACTTTCTCATGTTTAAAAGTGCTTGGTGTATGTGTATATTATCATGTTTGCTCAAATATAACCCATAAATTAGCAAAAATGAGTATGAAACAGACGTCATTAGAAAGTTTCAGCACTTAAATCCCTATTGCCATTTCCGACATCCTTTCTGTGTGAAGCGGGGTTTTCTGCAGTGACAGCAGCCAAAACAAAACGACAGAATAAACTGGTCACGCTTCTGTTGTCATTGTTCCATCTGGGGGTAACAGGAGACAGTCTCGTTGCAAACAAACACGCTCAGTGTTAAAATTACTTTATATTCAATAAATAAACAATCAACGTCTGTTTGTGATTAAAAAGGTTTGGGACCACTGCTGTAGAGAGTTGTTTATGAACGGTCTCTTTTGGGCTTTATCCTGAGGCTTAATTTTTATCCAACGTCTCACAGTAAACAGTCACAGGTTTTATAAAATTATTTCCATTTGTTATAGGGGTTTCAGCATTCTTGAGGTGCTCAATCTTTGCGTTGTCTCTTTGCTACATCTCCTTCATATTTCAAAGTTTCTCTTATAGCATGGTTTTTGTTGCAGTGCTTTGGCTAGTAATGCCTATGTACAGATAAGCACTGAAACAGGTGTTGATACTTGATCAGATTGAATTTGATCCCCCAGATCTACTGCTACACATAGACGACAGGTGTTATCTTCAACATATCAACTTGGTTCATACCAGATTTTCAAGTCTTCAACTTTATCCTCTTCACTTGTTCTGATTCTTGAAGAGAGTTGAATTCATCAAGCATTTAATTGAACTTAAATAAGATGCGCCATCTTGCCAGTTCTGGAGGCTTTCAAACGAACAGCAACTTCATTCAAGCCTTTTTGGTCTGAGTGTGGCTTTTTTTTTTTTTTTTGTGCTTCCAATGCCGTGTGGTCTCAAACAGTCCATCCATTCTGTTCAAATTCAAGCATAACCCTCTTCTCAAACATTACATTTATCATTTAGTTTATTCCATTTAGTTTTGTAGTAGTGGTAAAACTAATACAAAGTATAGTGTACTGTAATGGTTTCAGTGTTTCCAATTTTTGTTCCTTTTTTCTCGTCCACTGTGGATGTTGACGCAATGATTCTGACACGTGCAAAGTCCCATAAATGTACCTAGAGGTGTGTTTGTATATGCATACATGTGTATGTTGATCTCAATTTTATTATTCATTATTTATCTGATTTAATATATCGGGCTAACTTTCTTACTGGAATGATGACTATAAGGTTAAAAACAAGTATTTATTGGCCGATACCTAAATGGTGGCCGGTATTTTGTACATCCATAAAAGTGTTTCACAAAAAGTGAAGTCATATGGCCATTGTGGTCTAGTTTACCAGATGCTACAAACTTTTCATGAATGCCCAACTGATATGTAGTCAGGGGATTTTTGACGTTAAGTGCTAATCATTTGTTTTACTTTGTTTTTGCCCAAATATTCCAATTTAGGATATCGGTGCTGAGCCCCAAACCAAAGGCTCTCCTGAAGCCTACACAGCCCAGCATGCACTGCTGCAGGCTCAGATGTCAAAAGAACTGATTGAGCTCAATAAGGTTTTAGCACTGAAAGAGGCTTTTGTCAAGAAGATGTGTCAGAATGATAGTCATTTGGAGCCCATGCAAACAGCGCATCAGGTAAGCTTGTAAACTCAATCATCATAAAAAGTGGCCTTAAAAGTCATGTTAACGTTTTCCACCTTTCCAGGAGAATGCATTAAGTCTGCAGGCTGCGGTTAGCTCTCTGCAGAAAGAAAAAGAAGATCTCATCCTTGCTCTGCAGTCTGCTAAGAAGGGCACCAATCAGGCCAAGTAACTCCATATGTGCCACATCCTCTCCAAACTTAATTAGAACTGGCAGTTCTAATTATGCAACATGACACTTTTTGTACTTTATTTTCATGTCTTGTTTCACTCTAGACTGAGTGAACAACGGAGAAAGAGACTTCAGGAGCTGGAAGGACAAATCACAGAGTTAAAGAAGCAGCTTCAAGATCAATCCAAGCTACTGAAACTCAAAGAATCATCTGTGCGCAATGTGTCTAAACTCAACCAAGAGATTCAGGTTTGTGTTTACAAAACCTTGTGTGTTTAATTTGGAACGTGATATCCAGGGGCTGGCGTAATCTGCAGAAAAAATCTCCACAAACGGACAAGACATCCTCTGTGGACTGTGCAAACACAGACAACTGGAGTGAATCAAGCAGTGAGAGATTGTGCTTGTTAGAGTTGTTGTAACCCTCATTATCCTGGTCTTTTTGCAATTTTTAATAGATAAAAACAAATGTTCACTGAAGGCATCGTTACTTCAAGCTATAAAATGGTTTCACTAAAATGACAATCACGTAGTCTTATATCCACCACTTGCATAAATTAAGCTTGGTCATTTCAGTCACAGCAGTATTCGTCAATGACATTTGGTTGGATTAATGCTTGAAACTATTTCTTTAATCAAAAAATCACTGGAAAAAGTGCTGATCTGTGCAGGCTATGAAGTCCCAGCGAGTGCAGCTCATGAGACAGATGAAGGAAGACTCTGAGAAATTTCGTTTGTGGAAACAAAAGAAAGATAAAGAAGTAATGCAGCTCAAAGAGAAAGTGAGTGTGAATCTTAAATATTTACTGTTTTTGCCTTTCAGTCATGGTGTAATTTGACTTTTGTTATTCCAAATGTTCCTATCTATGTGTTAAGGTTTTGTAGGTAATGAAATGTTTGTTGAAATGATCGTTTCAGGATCGTAAACGGCAATATGAGTTGCTAAAACTGGAGAGAGACTTCCAAAATCAGGCCAATGTTCTCCGTCGCAAGACCGAGGAGGTGAGTGGTTTCTCCTAAAGCAAACAATTCTGAGCTGATTTTCACTTGCTGTTTTGATTTCTGACTCATCTCTCAGATGATAGGACGGCGTTCCCTCTAACAGTATGATGAAATCTTTTTAATGTTCAGGCTGCTGCTGCTAACAAGCGTCTGAAAGATGCACTTCAGAAGAGAAGTGAAGTTGCAGAGAAGCGTAAAGATATTCATAACCGTGGAGCAGAGGGTGTCTCCAGCAGAGTCAAGGTTGGTTTGGGATAACTTAAGGACGTTTTCCCACTGGTTAAGCAACGCGTGAGCGGGAAGCTCAACTTCCAAAGGGAACAAATTGAAAGCACGCCATTTTGAATGGCTGCGCCCATTTTAATTTAAAGTACAGCATGATTTTATCTTAATATGATCTGCCAATGTTGGGATCGCTTGTTGGTTATTAGGCTATTACAGAATATATAAAAAAATAAATGATTTGTAAATTATTAACACTTACTAGGGATGCTCTGATCAGGATTTTTGCAGCCGATTTGACTACAGATTTCTTGTCATAATTGGCCAAGACCAATTCTGATCATTCAAGCTTTAAATAAGTGACATGTAAGCTCTCTGTAAGCATCCATTCATCCATCCTTGATTCCCAATTAAGACAACTACAACATTGCTGTAAATAGATAATTTTTTTCCCCACTAATATGATTTCACCTGTAGAAAGGACAAACTTTATTTTACATTTTTAGGAAAGTGCTATTTTTTCCAGAAAATTGCAATTGTTAGTTCTATTTCCTATCGTTCCAGACCGACAGAGGCAGTGCTGTAAGCACTAGTGGAAAATGCCTTGTGCTCGCGCTTGACTGAGAATCGAATAACAGAATTGTCACCTCGTGACTCATGACGTGTCTTCAGCTATAAAACACCTTAACACATCATAATTGATCTCTAGATCATTCTCGCTTGATTTGAATTGAAGTGACGATATTTTGTGCAGCTTGCTGCTGAAGAATTCTTCAGGATTTTCACGAGCTGTTTCATCATTGTCATTGCATACATTTTCAATAAGCGATATTCAATAAGCATAACGCTTTGGAGAGGCTTCAATCTTCTGACTGCCTGTAAGTTTGAATGCTTTAGTAAAGACTCATTTGGAAGCCCTGGTTGCCTCGGCTTGAGAGCACGTGTGTGTGTTAACAGCTTTTCCCTTCGGATTGGGGGGAGTTTTTAATTTGCTGTGGAGGCGCTTGGGTGCTCTACATGCTCTAACACAATGAATATCATGGATGGTCATCATCAGTGTCCTTCATGTCTTTTCATGGATCATCTTAACGAGGAATTGTCTGACTCGTGTTCAGAATGCTCTATAAAGCCGCTTGCGGTGCGTTGAGCATGTCTTGCAGGCTTAGAATCCGGATCGGAAGGTTTGAAGAAGAAGAAATGTTACATTTATATAGCGCTTTTCCAGAGCTCAAAGCGTTTTACATAGCAGGGGGGGAATCTCCTCAACCACCACCAATGTCTTAAGCTACAGGGTCTTAGGCTACAGGGTGATATGGCTGCTCCTGCTGGTTTGTTGCTCTCTTGCCGTACTACTGCCATTACTGTTGTTGATCGTAAGTGGAAACAAATATTTCAAAATGAAAAGATATGTCAGAAGACTAAATCGTCGGATTTAGGACGCAGAGTTGATCAGCTGTCTTCTGCAGTACAGTTGTTATTGCTGCTGCTGGCTAAAGTGCAACCTAATATGGAAATGCAAGAGAAAGTGCAGCCTGAATAAGCTATCACTTCATTTTTTTTTTTCTTCCCCGTTTATTTTCTGGTCCCAAAGAAAGACTGTGGGTTTCGACCGATATTAGCTCTAAGAAATCTGAATCGGTTACTAGAGTTTTGCCATTCTGAATACTGCGCACAGACGATTTATTGTAGGCGGTTATGCCACAAGATTGGTTCGTAACTATAGATTTGAAGGACGCCTGTTTTCATGTTCCAATTGTTCCAGAACGCAGGCAATTCCTTCGGTTTGCATTCATGGACCAAATATTTCAGTTCAAGCTTCTTCCGTTTGGTCTGGCTCTGGCACCAAGAGTTTTTTCCAAGTTTGTCCAGGCAGCATTGGAACCACTCCTAAGGTCAGGCATGAGTTTTGCCATACCTGGATGACTGGCCTGTTTGTGCAGCATTATTCCAAGTAGTGGACCAAGCACGTTATATGTTGGACTATGTTGTGGCTTCAGGAATGGCAGTGAACTGGGACAAATTCAAGCTTTTCCCAATGCAGGTCTTGTTCTCAACTCTGTCACGATGTTGGCTGTTCCAACTCCAGAGAGAGTAAGGTCAATTCTGAGGGCTGTAAGACAGCTTCAGGTTGGCCGCACTCAGAAATGCATTGCTCTCCTGAGGCTCTTGGGAAAGCTTACAGCAGCATCAACAGTTGTTCCACTGGGACTGTTGTGGCTCAGAACTTTTCAACGTTGAATTATTCAAAAAAATCTGTGTCCTAGACAAATACAAGAAGAGTTGCACGTTGTTGCATGGAAACCCTAGTTTCTTGGTCCCAGGAGTTTCTCGTTAGGGGAGTACCATTGGGACTTCCACCTGTGCAGTGGGAGGTCATAAAGATAGATGCCAGCCTTCTTGGATGGGGAGGAGTCTGGTGCAAGAGGGAAGTGAATGGTGTTTGGAGCGGGTCCCTGCACACCAAATTTTTTTACCAGAGGGAAAAAATCAGGGCACCTTGAGAGAATTTTATTTGAGAGCATGAGAAATGCATTGTGAACTTGAAAAAACAACAAAACATTAGAGATGAGAATAGTAACTATTCTCGTGACAAATGTTCACATTATCACATTGAAATCCTACACAATGAAATCATGTCACCAAGTATCATGTCGAAAACTGCTGCTAATTTTATTTGCTGTTTGCATAGAATAACATTTAAAAATGATGAGCGGATTTTAAATGAACACAAAATATTGTTTGGGTGACTTACAGTTTACAGACTTGCGTGTTAAAACGTATTGAAAAAAAACTAAATTCCAAAACTTTCAATGCAGTCTTGAAGTTATTTTTATAATAAGGGTTATTAAAATAAGTTGCATGTATCTTACCTGCTCCATAAATTCTACATAAACTACTATCTTAAGTGTTAAACTACATGGTAGCTTATTTTCGGTCTACTGGTAAAAATTTCCGATTTTTGCATTGGTCAGAAAAATGGCAGACCGTATGAATGAAAATCCAAACTCATGCTAACTTTGCTTGATGGTAAATAGTATTTATTTTGAGTTTTTCAAATTGCAACAATTTGATATAATTACAAAGTGCAATGGTTAAGTGTTTTTCTAGTGGTTTATCTTTAAACTGGTAACCCTTTCATCCCTGGAATGCATTTACGTCTAACTGGGAATGTTATAATTATTTTGATTGGTTTAGAATTGGTTGCTGAACGAGGTAGAAGTGCTTGTGAGCACCGAGGAGGCCCGTCGGCATCTACACGACCTGCTGGAGGATCGGAAGTTGCTGGCAGAAGAGATTGCTCGGCTTCGCAAGCAGATGGAGGGAGGAGAGAGACCTTTAGCCAAAGTCCGGGTGAGATTTGCACACATCAGGTTTACATTTACTCATTTAGCAGGCGCTTTTATCCAAAGCAACTTACAATTTGAGGAGTATAGAAGCCATTTCTCCAAAGGATACAAAAACGCATAAGAGCGCTTACAATACAAAGTTTCAAACATTCTGAACACAAGTAGCACAAGCCTGGAGAATAGAGAAAGAAAGGTGTTTTTTTTTTGTTGTCATGTTTAGCATGCAGTAACATACTGCTTGCAAGGCAGACCCTCAAGACTTTTGTTGATCTTCATAACAAAAGTTATGTATGAATCGTGGGTCATATGATTTGAGTGTTTTGTAAGACCTGCTTTGATGAACCTCATTAATTCTTGTCAAGCACAATTCAGGTCTCTTGGAAATGCACATTTGACAGTTAAACACTGAGCTTTAAATTGCATTTTTCAATTTATTATCATTAATACCAGTGACATACCACCTTTCTGCGAAAATTACTTGGTGTTGCAGTAAGTGTAATTACTAATATTCAACCATGGTTCATTGTGGTGATTTGCAGATCATAAAGCTTTTTAACTGGATCGTTCATGGTATTGTTAACAGGGATGCACGTAAAAAATCACTGTAGTTTCCGCACTATAAGGCGCACCTAAAAGACGTAAAAAAATTTTCTCAAAAATCTGCCGTGCGCCTTATAGTCCAGTGCGCCTTGTGTGTGGACTGAGTTACAAATCTATACAATTGTTTTTGTGTGATTTTGGTAAGCGCTCTGCTTGATTGACTGTAGGACCATTTCTCCCTGACACAGGGAGATAATACGGAGACTACGTAATCTGGCAGTGATAAACCAATCATAGAACATTACGTAATACAGTCCAGTGCAGAGGGAAAAACCTGAGAGATTGAGCTGAAATCTGACTCCCCTGTCGCTATGCGCTTCCTGGAGCATATTCCCTTATCGATATTGTTTTCACATAGCAAACAACCAGAACGTTTGCAAGTTGAGTACACTTAAATTAATACAAAGAAAATTAGATGTGTATAAAGGATGTGAGATGGATTGAAACTGTAAACTTTCTGAGCTTTGGAAAATACGAGCATAATCCATTCCAGGGCTGAGCTCGTAACTCGAATTGGTCATATCTCAAATCATTTTTTTCCTGTAAGAAATTACAGAAAAACAATTAATCCATTCCAGCCCTCAAAAACTCCTTTATTGGGGTTAATAACGAAGGAAAAAACATGTTTTTAATTCCTATAGAGATGTCACAGGAATCCTTATATACCTTAAATTTTTGTGTATGTGTGTTTCTCTCTCTCTCTCTATATATATATATATATATATATATATATATATATTCTCTCTCTCATATATATATATATGGGATGTGCGAGTGTAGTCGACTACACAGTACGGGGTGCGACTAGTCGACACCGAAAACACTATTCGACTACACGAGAAAAAAACTAAACAAGATTTTATTGTTCAAATGACGTTTTAATCTTAATCTGCTCTGGCATTTTAGCTACATTTTAATTTAATAACATTTTATTTTTTTCAGGCGCTTGAACTTATTAATGGCCAAAGTGTCATTACATTGTATTCAGCACAAACTCTGATACACACACAGAAATAAACTTTCTCACTTTAACAATCGATTATTTACTCTCCCCCCACAGCGGCGTACACTGACCATTTCAGAGTTGGAGGGCCATGGGGAGCTGGAGGCATCCATCAACAAGCAAGTGGAGAATCTGGAGACCGAGATGGGGCTCAGGTCAGTCATGAGGCAACTGAATCACAGTGAATGATTCATACTGGTTTTGGAGTGATGACACTGAATGCAAATAAGGCTGTGAAGCCTTGAAAAGAACTAACAAAAATACCATTAAAGTGGTCTTCAGATTTATTCTGTTACTTATAAGCTAGTGCAGTTTTTTTTTTATACTATGACTCTCCTGTTCTTGCAGAGGAAAGGGGCTCTAAAAAAAATTCAGGTGCAAGTCAATGCAGTATTAAATTAATTTCTCTTCAACAACTGTAAAGTTCAATGATGAAATGAGTTCAATTCAGCTATTAAGAAATGCTGCACTACAGACAGCAATGATTTCCTCGTTGTCTTCTAATCCAATAACTCCAAGTCAAAGGTAATGGTGGCAGAGAACCCAAACTCCAACAGGATGAAGCAGGAAGCTAAACAAAAAAATCAAAAACACTAATTAGGGTACAATCTTAAATGCATCTAAAGATTGATGTTTCGTCTTTTAGCTAGGGAAGTGTGTCGGCTGCTGCTTTTGTTTGGTCCACGGGAAGTTTGAAGTTAAACTGCCGTGTTTTCATCTGAAAACCACAAGGTTTTTTCTTCTGAGTTGAAGAAATGTGCAGAATACCTGAACTGCAGACTGGGAGAAAAGAGCAGAGTTAGATTCAGAGAATTTTCCATGTGTGTGAGAGAAAGTGTCAGGTACATGTGTGTATTTAGGGTTTTCCCGTGTCTGTAGCCAAATCGGCCTTTTGGTTTCTCACATGCAGGTGACTCACTTTTCCAGCGTCCATCCTTTTAGAAGGCTGTGGGCCTCGGCAAATGCCACACGGTTTTTCAGTTGTCTTTTGTTTAGTGCTGAATACTGGGCACTGATTCAACCATGGAGGCCCTTTCGAGACAGAATCCGAAACTGTTCTGGTTGACACGGGGACTTCAGGAGACCAGGTCTCTGCTGCAGTGGAAAATGGGCTGGCCTTGGATTTCCAAGCTAACAAACGGTCCTCTCGAGCAGTTGTCTTACGGGGTATGCCTGACCTGGTTTTGTCAAAAACGTCTCCAGTCTGTTTTCTCTTTTTTTTTTTTTTTTTAAGTCCTCTGTACTTGACGCTGAGACACATTGAAGGTGTCTGCCACATCAGCAGTGGATCTGGTCTTCAGCCTCTTGATAATCAACTTTAGTCTCAGTGTGAATCTTAGGCATGTTTGTAGAGTCTAATTGCAGTTGATGTGAAGTTCTAGTGTTCTGGTGTTCTTTTTATACACACCTGAGACCTAATTGATCCATTATTAGTCACAGGTGAAGCTCATATGACAAGGCGACAACACTTATGTATTTGCAAAAATTGACTCAATGGGCTTTACCAAGCTGTGAATATTAAAATATTTTTTGACAGTTTTGTTTTACACTGAAACATTATTACAAAAGCTGTTGGAATTAAAATGAGCCAATTCTTGTAAAAAAAAAAAAATTCTTGATCAGTTATGGTAACAGTGCAATCACAGGGCGTCAGTATTAACACTTCTCATTTACTTTGAATGGGTGACGTCATGCGTTGACTAACTGAAAATTGAGGTTTCTGTTGCTTTGCATCTCTGGTATTGCTAGTGGCAGAAATTCTAATGTTTTTAAGCAGCAATGGAATTGCGTATGCAAATACCCCAGCGCAGACGCTAGTCAGTTGTTTTCATGCCACGTCGGAAAAGAAATGGGATTTGTCTTTTGATACTATGATGGTTGTCAGCACCAAGCTTCAGTCCGTCAAGCGCCGGTGTCCTGTGTGAATGCAGCGTAATGATAGTTTAGCTTCCAACTAGCGATTGTCTGCTTACAATCGTAACAAAATTAGTTAATTGCATAATGGGGCACTTTAACCGGTGTGTGTGTGTGTAGACTTTTATATCCACTGTGTTTATATGTATATCTTTCTCTAAACTCTTTCAGGAGTGCTCAGATAGCTGACCTGCAGCAGAAGGTTCTTGATGCAGATCATGATGGGCGAATGAAACAGCGCTGGGATTCTATCACAACCATCATAGAGGCCAAGACTGCCCTGAAGATCCTAATGACTGAGGTGAGGGCAAAATGTTCTCACGTTTGAGGATTTTTAGTGGTCCAAGCATGAACGAACAAATTGATGTTATTCATGATCATAGGTTTTCAATTCAAGAACAATTGTTACAAATTCAGTAGTATTGTGATTCACAATGCAATTCTGCATTAAATGCATTCATATGATTATTTAAATAATTATGCTAATGGGTCTTAAGCTGAACTCAGACTAGAGGAGTCTTAGACCATTTTATCCCCAATCGAAATTTTTAGAACATTGGTCTGTTTGGTCTGATTATCTGTTGATGAGGCATTTTCAGATCAAATCTTCAATCAATATAACTTTATTGCAGTTTCCCACAGGATTTTGTGACACTATGGAGGCAGGCTAATTTTCTATATCTTGAAGGTATCTATTATATTTGTCATGTACTGCTCATGCTCATTGGAAAAGCAAAAGTCTGCTCCAATAACTAAATATTTGGATAATAGATGGATGAAAATCCTATGAGGCCAAGGTACTCAAATGAAAAAAAACAAAACAAAGAAACACAAGCCTTTATTCATGGCTTTGTGTCCAAAGGTCAGCTGGACTAAACTAGTGACTCTTGTACTGCACTTTGTACAGCGAACATCAATAACGCACAGGAACTGCTTCTGGATGGCGAGTTTCTGCACACATTATAGTGAGAAAATACTGATGACAGACTTGGTTTTAGGCAATGGTCCGACACAATCAAGGATGAGTCTTTCTAAAAGGCTCTCTAGAATACTAGACATGTCTGTAAAAATGATCCAAATGCCTCAGTTGCAATTTGGTCACGGTTCAGACACTGAGGTAAATGCTATCCCTTTAGTCTTACCACCAGCTTTCTGCTGCCATGCTTTACAGTTTTGAGATGAGATGACCACGATCAAGGTAATAAAAACAAACTCTTTATAAGGCCATTTCGAATTAGCTTCATTTTTCTTGTCATTCCCTACGTCTATAGCGAAGGGAACTTTAGATGCATGCATTAACAGGAATACAGTTTGAGTTAAATTCGTCTGCCTGTATTAGTGCGTTAGAAAGTTTGGATACCTTCTGTTCATTCAAATATATTACAATAATCTCTGGTAAGCAATTCTTATAAATCCTCAAGAAAAATGAGTAAATTCTCGAGAGTCATAATTTTGGTAGAAACGCACCATTTCTCAAAGTGCTCTCGTTACGTGCAAACAGTTTGCTTGGCTGCTTTTGAACCTAAAAGCACCCTCCTTTTTGAACCTTGAACCTTTTGAGTCCTAAACATTTGTCAATAAACCGTTACAGCCAATTTTACGGTGTCATAATCTAATGTATCATCAAAAAAACCTCTTGTTGTTTGCCAATGAAATTACATTGAAACAGTAATGTCCATGTCTTTAGGCCATTTCAATTTAGCCGCAATGCGTTCAAATGCCACAAAATGGGAATCTACTTCAGTCTCTGACTCTCGTACTGACTCTCATCTATCTGGTTGTCCCGCATTGAGATTACTGGAAGTAGTCCTTGTGCGTGGTGACGGAACCGGTCTATCACGCCGCATCTGGATTTTCAGCTCTAATCTGCGTAACTTGACATCTCGATCAGCTATTTTCAACTCCCTTAATCGAAGTACAGTAATACCTCGGTTTACGAGGGACTTTGTATACGAGCAAATTGGTGTACGAGCATTGTATCGGAGTGCGAGAGAAGTACAGTACAGCATATAGCCAGTGGCCCCCAAGATGAGTAAGAAAGAAGGTGATAACTGTGGAATTGAAAAAATTATCGAGTAGCATGAACAAGGGATGCATTTCAGATCTGGCAAAGATTTACAACTGTTCGACGTCCACAATCTTTACGATATTAAAGAAAAAAAGATTAAATCAAAGTGATAGTGAATGTCAGTCAAGAGAGAGAACTTACGATATTTTACCAGAAGTTCTCATGAAGGGAGATTCTCCCTCTAAGTAGTAACCCCTCCTCCTCTCGTCTCCATCACGCCAGCAGCGATGCTACTCAAAGGTAAAGTGCGCGTTACAGTAAATTACAGCGTTTTTTATGAGATGTTAATGGTTATAATTTTAACTTTATTTAATATGGTAACCAATTTTTTTTTTAAATGGGCATTTATGGTCATGTGGAACACATCGAGTGATTTATTTATTTTATTTTTTTATTATTACTTTCTAATGAGGGAAATTGTTTTGGTGTGCAAGAATTTTGAGTTACGAGCTAGCTCTTGGAACGAATTAAACTTTAGGCAAAATACTCCCTTAAACATACTGCTAACAAGAGGTACAGCTGTTCCCACCTGAGCCCATCATATGCGAAGCACAGGCCATCACCCATGTGAACATTTAAAAAAAGCACCTTGCTTCATCAGGTTATATACTTTATAGTTTTTGGAATAATTTGCACTGACAAATAAGCCTTGAATTTCCCTTAAAGGGCAGTCTATCATTTCTGAGTTACATTAAAGAGCTATTTCTATTTTATATTTATATTCAGTCTTCCATTTGTCAAAACATTTTGGCTTTTCTCAAACCATATCTTACTTGGCAGACTGAATCAATGCAGAACTGTGATCGGGCATAGCAACAGTAATTTGATCTCGCTTCAGTTCATAATTCTGAAGTGCAAGCCCTTGGGCCTCAAGATACTGCAGGAAACTAATTATTACGGTGAAAATTTAAGCAAAGTCTAAATAAGTTATTTCATGCGGGGTTGGGGTTTTCCCATGAAACACAAGTGACCTCAGAATGAACTATACATATTTTTTTTTATATCTAAAAAACTGAAATGGTAGGCTCCTTTATACTCTTCATTCTTCTCTTTTGGGATGAAAAAAGTTTGAAATGCGTGATCGGTGATACAGTAGTACCTCAAGATACAAAAGGCTCAACTTACGAAAAATCCAAGTTACGAAAGCAAAGACGAAAATTTTTACTGCTCTACATACGAAAAGTTTTCAAGATACAAAAGGTTTCTGAAAGTCAGCGATTCGCCCCATAACAATTTTGAAACTCACGCCGCCATCTTAGTTATAGTAGACTCGCCACCATCCTCCTGCTCTCCCATTGGTTCCTGATGCTAGCCAAGCCATGAGATCCTTCACTCTAATTGGACAGCATCCCTCCCATCATGCATCTTCTATACGTATGTGCTGGCGTGCTTTAGCTCAGCCACTCCGCACACAAAACTTTACTTTATCTGCCGTTTGTCGTCCTCCTCCTCTGCTGCCACTTTCGGCGATAGCCTCACTCAAAAGGTAAGCTTCGACATTTTACGTTATTTCATTGTTTATAGGTCAATTTAGCTTTACTATGAAATTTAATGGGGTGTTTTTGGAGGGCTTGGAAAAGATTAGCCATTTTACATGTAAAATGTGTTCCAAGATACGAAAAACTCATTATACGAAGGCCGCCTTGGAACGAATTAGTTTCGTATCTCGAGGTACCACTGTATAACGTTAGTGAACATCCACATAGCTGAGAGCAACCGTTTGAGGAATATCTAAATATGTGCTGCATACTTTCCTCTCAATAATTAAATGAACACAATAAAAAATAGAAAATGCTTCAAAAACTAGTTCAAAATGATGTCGTCATGACTCGTATTTCGTCAAGTATATTGGGGCTCATGTAAATCGTAGTGCAATTGCAATATGCAGTTGTCAGGGCAACATTGGTGCGTACTATGTTAGTATTGTAATTTTACTGTTATGTATTTTTTTTTTTAAACCACCTGTTATTTATTTTTTAAAGCACTTTGATTACTGCTGTATATGAAATGTTCTACATAACTTCTTGTGCCTCAAGACGTTTTTTGGCACCTTTTAAAGGCCAATTCTTTCCTCATCTCCACCAAAATAGCATAACTATGTCTTTTGCAGTGTCTCATGCATGATGCAGTTTTAAAGTCGCCCGGAAAACATTTATACATTTAAATGTTATATGCATTACTCAACCCACTTTAGATGACTTTTTACTCAGTTTGATTTATTTTACTTCAATTTAAAAGTAAAAAATTGATTGGTACCTGGACTTACAAATGAACTATCAAAAAGAGAAGGAAATGGTTGAAAGTACATTTAATTGAAGATTCATTCTTTTTGTGCATGGGGTGTACGATGTGTACGATTATTTCGTAATGTAGGGAGACCCCCAATTAAAGACTTTCCTAGTTGACTATAGTCGTTCATTTAAGCCATTAGTCGACTAATCTCATGTTTATCTGAACCTAATTACTGTCGGGTGAATATGCCTGTTCTGCACTCAAGCATAAAGCTTTCCGCAAAGCAAGAGTAAGGATTATTACAAGGAGACATTTTAATTAATAAACTCAAATTTTAACAAACAATTAAATTTTCTAAATTTTCCCCCCAAATATCAACATGATTGCAAATGTAATGTTTATTTTAAAGAACAGTTAAACTAAGTTAAAGTTGTGAGATACGTTTTAGACAAAAAAAGCCCTTGTACTCTGTAAAAAATTTCCCTTTGTCACTGTTGTGAACTGACCACCGCATAGACTTATAATAAAATTCATATTCTTTGTTATTATAAATCAGCTGTTTGAAATATGAAAATATCATGTTAGAGTTACACTCCCGTTATGTACAGTATTCATTTTTATTTTTATCACCAAGTAATGTGTAGCTTTTATTTTGGCAGAAAATTAGTTTCTAATCGTTTGTCCAGAAACGTTATGTGAAAATACAGCATAACTGGCGCAGTGGTGTTCATGTAAACCATACTGCTCTGAGGTGCTGTAAACGCATGAGCTGCTCACAAGGACACTTTATATTTCTTACGGCTTTCAATTGCAGCATTTTTCAATTTGATAAGCAACACTATGCAATATCTCGGTTTAGATTTTTAGTTTGATGGACGATCACTGGTGCAAAACTCAACGCTGCTCAATGTTGAGTGATCTTTTGTTATGAGATGTACAAATATTTTCGATTCATTTTATTGCACTCAGTTTTATAAAGTGAATCGAAAATATTTGTACATTTGCCAGAGTCAAGGTACTTGTGTAGAAACACATTGGTGTATGACACATGGATTCAGTTGTCTAAAATGTTCAATTTAAAAAAGGAAAATTCACAATTGTTTAAAATCGATTACAATTAATAGTTATGAAAGTAGGTTTAGGTTTGTGTATTGTACGTTTCTTCTTCTTTTTCAGTTTATTATAATAAATTGTGTGACTTCTTCCCATTCGCCTGTTTCAGGTTGTAGTCTCCAAGACCACCAATGCCAAGCTGGAGAGTGAGCTAAAGCAGGAAAAGGCCAACCTGCTGGATATGCAGAAGATCATGTGTGATGAACGAAAGCTCATGTCTTCCATGGACTTGGAACACCAGAGTCAACTGGTGGAAATGGAACAGAGACATCAGGAGAAGGTCTGCTGTCATAGAAGCTCCTCATAGACATTTAGCTGGTATTTTCATAGTAATACAGGCTAAGAATTGGTTGAATGAATTCAGTCCCCCCCCCCCCAATTTATTTGAAATGCTTTATTCTTATAAATTATTTTTATATTGCTGAACCGTTTAAAATGTGATTAAAATGGTGACCAGTTAGACTATCTAAAGTGTGCACTTTCCCTTATAAAAACAGTGTTGCTGATATTGGCGTTTCCCTCATTTTGTGTCTGTCTGTTGTCCAGGTGCTGTATCTCCTGGGTCAGCTCCAGAGTAAGCCTGTGGCACAGGACACCCTGAATGAGCAGCGGGAGGAGGTGTCCAAACGGGAGCAGGAGCTGATCCAGCGTCTCAACTTTCAGGTGTGAATGTCTTTATCTTGTACTGGTCAACCAATATTTTTTTTTTTTTTCTTAACTGATGGATGTCTAATGTGTGCACACCAAAAGCGAAGCAAGTTATTTGTGCAAGTAGATTACTTATAAAATCAATACAAAGACGCAACTTTATGTTGATTTTAAGTGAACACAAACGCGATGCAAATATTGGCTTGGCTTTTGGTGTGCAGAGGGCAATGTGGCCAATATAAGGCCAGTATATATCACACTGTAATTTAAAGATGGTACACTTCTGAAATTAAATTTCAACATGTTTACTAAAGAAATCCATTATTTGAAAACGATAGATATAGTTCAGCATAGTCTGAAATCAAGGATTTAAAACTTATAGATCAAGTGACCGATGAGCTCAACTGTCTGAGCTCTGGATTTGTCCGTTTTGCATAGTGTTTTTATGCAGTCTACTAATGCACACTTCAGAATATCTCTCAGCTAGGTTCGCCCAAGTTAATAAATGCATATTTGCTGGATGCAGATGGTAGATGAGGAAGTATTATAGCATTTGCCTTTCTAATGCTTTTCGTTTACACTTTTACTTTAACAGTTCTAACAATTTCTGGTCTGAAAGTCTCATTCTCTCTCACTGTGAACCAAAAATGACGCGTCTGAATTTGTGTGGAAGATTCATTGTGTAAATATGTAAAAGACAATGAGTATTATTATCATTGACATTTAATATGCTACAAAACCTGATTACATATTAGATGTGACATCCATTCAGCAAATAAAATGTTGAAGATTTAAAAATGTAAATCTATAGACTGCTTTCTGTCACAGGAAGAGGAAATTGCAAAACTGCGGGAGCTCAGTGATCAGAACCAAAAACTCAAGGATGAAATTGAACAATACAAGCAGGTAAAAGCCTTTGAATTTCATCATGTTTAGCAAAGTGGGAACTGATTTGCACGATTGAGTTTTTCATACAAGTTGTGCTTGCACATTTCTGAACTCTGAAACTTTTGTTTTGGGATGGATCTCCACAGAAATTACTCCTGGCCCAGCTGACCACTTCAAAGAAAGTCATTTCTGCTGTGAATGAGTCTCCTGATACCTCTTTTGAATACGTTCCATTGAAGGTAAACCTGCTGACAGGTTTTTTTGTTTTGTTTTTTGAGAGGTAAAAAGGATTTAGAGATCTGTTCTGACCACTGTCTTCCCCCCCCACATCAAGCCTAAAGCCTCCACTGCTCGGGCACGTGTGCAAGAGACAATAGATCTTGATGAACTCATCTCTCCATCTGAGTCTGAGAAAGAGGAGGATGAATGGCATCCCAAAAAAACTGAAAAACCACGACGAGTCTCAAAAAAGGCTAAAATAAATGGGGTGAGTTTGTGATGGGGATACATGTTACTATATACAGTAATACCTCGGTTTACGAGTTTAATTCGTTCCAAGAGTGAGCTCGTACACCAAAACAATTGTCCCCATAGGAATGCACTAAAAATCTATTTATTCGTTCCACACCACCACAAATGCCCATTTTAAATATTTTTTTGGATTTACCCTATTAATTGCAGTTAAAATTATAACCATTAAGATCTTATATAAATACTAATTAATAATTCACAAACTCTAAAATTCCTTGACAATTTACTGTAATGCACTTCAGCTGAGGAGGGGGGAGCGGGGAAAGCAAGGATTCAAGTGCAAATGAGTGAATTTATTATAATAGTGCAGAAAACAAACAAAGTGATAATCCAGAGTGAAAGTCCTGGAACATGGGAGACGGGGAGCCGCGAACGAAGGCGCGGAAGCCGCAAACGAACGAAGGCGCGGGAGCCGCGAACGAAGGCGGGAGATAGGCAGATGAAATGAGAGGTGCCCACATACACACACAGGCAGAACTAGGAGACAATGAATTCATGAACCCTGACAGTTACAGCTTAGAGGTACTGTACATGTATATTTCACCACGTGAACAAAAGCGATCACAATTAATTATTAACAACAGGAGGTAAAACCGCTATAAATCACTTATAAAAGTATCACTGTGGTGAATGATGCAGCCAAATCAAGCGATGCTGAGAGAATGAATGAGTTAAGGGCTGATAAAGGGGTTGGAACCGCATGACTGTGTAATGAGAGGCTGTGTTTAGGATATTTCCAGTAAAAATGCATGTGACTATGCTGAGTGTTAGGACTTTTCCACACAAAACATGCGCGTGGGTGAATTTTTCTCGTACACCGATTTGCTCGTATACCAAGTCGCTCGTAAACCGAGGTATTACTGTATTATGTATATTTGAGACAATAAGATTGGGTTCCTACAGCTGACTGATTGTATGTGTATGCGTGTGTGTATGCATGTATGTAAAATTGGAAATCAAGCTTCCTTGTGCTGTGTAAACTAAATTCAGCAAAAAAAGAAACGTCCCTTTTCCAGGGCTGTGTATTTCAACAATAATGTTGTAAAAATCCAAATAACTTTACAGATCTTCATTGTAAAGGGTTTAAACAATGTTTTCCATGCATGTTCAATTAACCTTAATTAACATGCACCTGTGGAATGGTTGTTAAGACCTTAACGTCTTACAGATGAGAGGAGGCATTTAAGGTCACAGTTCTAAAAAACACAGGACACTAAAGAGACTTGTCTACCGAATGTGAAAAACACCCAAAGAAAGATGCCCAGGGTCCCTGCTCATCTGCGTGAACGTGCATTAGGCATGCTGCAGGAAGGCGTGAGGACTGCTGATGTGGCTAGGGCAATAAATTAACATGTCCACACTGTGAGACGCCTAAGACAGCGCCACCGGGAGACAGGAAGGACAGCTGATCATGCTCGCAGTGGAAGACTACGTGTAACAACACCTGCACAGGATCACCGAAGACTACGTGTAACAACACCTGCACAGGTACATCCGAATATCACACCTGCGTGACAGGTACAGGATGGCCACAACAACTGCCCGGGTGACACCAGGAACACACAATCCCTCCATCAGTGCTCAGACTGTCTGCAATAGGCGGTATAGGGAAGACATCCTCCTCCCTCATGTGTAGGGACCAACCAAATTCACGGGTAAAAATTTGCAATTTCACGGAAGGTTTTAAAAAAAACATTCGATTTCACGGAAAATTCACGGGTACAATTTTTACTAGGCACCAATCACTGCAATCAGTCCATCTGCTGTCACACCCGCTGTTTTGTATTCTAAAATACCACTTTTCGACTGTTCATCTGTATTAAAAAACAAAAAGGAAACAAAATACGACTACAACACATGTAGCCACAGACTCCGCAATGCCATGTGACATTAATGAAATAGTTTACAGTTTTTCGTGGCCAAAACGTGCTGACATATTCTGTCGCTGCGGTGCATTGACGTTTGTGTACTGGCTGTGTACTGGCTTGTGTACTGTGTTTGTGTATTCTCGTTGGTACAGAAAGGTAGTGTAATGCCACCGGCTCAGCAGAGGAAACCGACTGCTGTGCGAACGCCAGAATGCTGTTATACTCGTATCCGGCGGAACTTCTTTTGCTGCTGTTTTGTAGGCTGCAAACTCGGCCAAGACACTATGATCATCTGCTCCTGGTACACACTCTTTATCACTAAAAATATTTATCTTCAATAAAAATTTCACTATTTCACGCTTGTTGGGTGTTTTCACGGAAAGTGGCCAATTTCACGGAAAATGTCACGGCCGTGAAATCGTGAATTTGGTTGGTCCCTACTCATGTGGTACCCTTTATGCATGCTCATCCGGACAGGAGTAGGACCCTAGCAGGACAATGCCACCAGCCATACTGCTCGTTCTGTGCATGAGTTTCTGCATGACAGCAATGTCAGTGTTCTGCCATGGCCAGCGAACAGCCTGGAATCAATCCCATTGAGCACGTCTGGAACCTGTTGGATCACAGGGTGAGGGCTAGGGCCATTTCCCCCAGAACTTGCAAGTGCCTTGGTGGAAGAGTGGGGTAGCTTCTCACAGCAAGAACTGACAAATCTGGTCCAGTCCATGAGGAGGAGATGCACTGGAGTACTTCAAGCAGCTGGTGGCCACACCAGATACTGACTGGTACTTTTGATTTTGAGCCTCCCTTCATTCAGGGACACATTATTCTATTTCTGTTAGTCACATGTCTGTGAAACATTTTTAGTTTGTCTTATGATGTTAACTCTTTTAGTGTTCATACAAATATTTACACACATTAAGTTTACTGAAAGTAAAAACAGTTGAAAGTCAGAGGACGTTTGTTTTTTTGCTGAGTTTATTATGCAAATAATACTCCTTTGTAATAAAAAAATAAGTGAGCAAACATTTCAGATTTTGGTGAAATAATTGTATAATTAAGAATTTCATTTTCTGAAATGGAACCCGTTTTAATTGATAATATTTCAATTACAATACTTAGCATTAGGGCATGTCATGTGACATTCAGAAGTCAAGTGTTCTTGTGAAGTAATGTGGTTTTGCACAGTGGCAGTTGTACTTATTTTTAAATGGCATTAATAGTCATTCATTTTAGTTGATTTATAAGTATGATATATCACATTTTTTTGTTATTTTACATAGAATTTCATTGATCATTAGGTCCTGAATATTACCTCCAGAAATTGTGGAAATTTCATGGTAAAATGTGTATGAACCCATTTCATACACATTTAAGCAAAATTAAGCATCTGTTTTGTGGCTTTTTTTTCTTTTCTTCATTGTATATGTTTCTGTCTCTAGTGTGCGTGTCGAGGCCGCTGTGTGAACAAGCTTTGTCGCTGCCGCAAAGGGAAAATTACCTGTGGAGAGAACTGTCTGTGTGACCACGAGAAATGTCGCAATATGGTTAGTAGTGAAAGGTCCTTTGAAAGACCATTGCTTGTATGTTTACTCTGTGTATGAGCTCCTCTTGATCGTTCTGCTGGTGTCCTCAGGATCATGATGAAGTGAGTAACTTGTGTAAGGACTCCACTGCCGTTCCTGAGGACCCCACAGCCGCCAGCACTCAAGATTCCACCTTCTTCAGACCTCCTAGTGTGCCACCCACTATAAAGGTAAGACCAAGAGGGACATGTTTTGTCTTTGACCATATCTCTTTTTAAACTAATGGTTGACACACTATGAAAAAGCAGACCTTTTGATTGAGTACATTAAGATTCACGTAAACAAGAATTTTAATAAACATCTATTGTGAACACGTTTTAAATTTCTGAATTTGTCAAATATGTGAGTGGGAGCTGGGTGGCACCGGCTGGATTATCAGCACTACCTCCTATGTATCGAAAACCTATTATAAATTGCTATATTAAGAACAAATAACAGTAGAATCTAGAATCTTGAACATAAAAGTCTTTATCATTTAAGCTTGTTTATTTGATTGTGCAGGGCTTAACCCTGTGAGAACCCTTTTTATTCAGTTAACACTGAAAGTAGTTCAGTTTTGCTTTCGTGTGCCAGCACTTTTTCCTAGGCCTAATTTTTGGGATTTTGCAGGTGGTGGCTATAGACGGTTATTCTCTTCTTACTCTTCCCGACTGATATGTCTTTAGTTTTGTGTGTTGTTTGTTTATGTCATTAAGGTACAGTGGAATACGGTTATGTCGACGGCCTCGGGGTTGCAAAAAAGCATTGAGATAACCAAAAGCCAATATGGCGATTTTATTATTTGAAGCGATCAACATGCTAAAAATGTACATACACTGTAAATGTTTGCTAACAACAAAAGGCATATGTGCACCAACTAACAGCAGAGATTTACCAGTATACAATAAAAACACCTTCCATTCTCCATACAAACCTTTAATTATATTCTCCAACATTGCAAACACAATTTCGCTCACAGCGTAAACAGTCATAACATATTCGTGAAGTCATCACGCTGTACTAGATTGCATACTTGTGTTCTGCCTGTCTAATTTGCTTTCTCAACAAATTCGTCTTCTACCAACCTCGGCTCTTCAATCCGCAGCGGCGCTGAGCAGACCACGTGTCAGAACAGAAACAGGGATTTGTGTGTGTGTTCATCTAAGCCTCATACTCATTAGTCAGTAACCGCTTGTTACTGACCAATGTTAAAATATCGCAAGCGAGACTGTTCAAGCGCCACAGCCGGGGGTTGGGGACCACTGCCCTATAGAATGCCAAACATAATTATCTATGATGATTTAACACTTTTCTTGTGATTGGTACAGAGTTGAATAGTTAACATACTACGAGTAATAGCTCTTTTTAAAGGAAGATTTATTGTTAAAAGTAACTTTTCTGAACATAACTTCATATTATAACTGAACATAACTTTCAGCTGTAACAATACAACATAACACTGTATACAAGAAACACATTGACAAAATGATTTGCATTTCAACTAAAACATGTACCGTATTTATTCGAGTATAACGCGCAAATTTTTCTACCAAAAAAATAAATCAAAGTTAGGGATGCGCGTTATGCACGAGGGCTGGGCTGGGGTGGGGTGGGGTTTGGTTTGACGGCCGGTCCTTTGAGGGCGCCGGCGAATTGTGAGTTCGCGCTGCGCATTTTACAGGCTGTTTAAGTAGCAATATATGCATAAAATAAAAGGCAGACTCGTGAGTGCAATTCAGCAACTTAAACATAAACCGCGGCAACACCGCAACATAGCCCAAAGCAATCGATTGCCGATTGCATGATACATTACATCCCGTAACACAGGCTGCAGCCTCTCACTGTACGCGAGGGCGAAGAAGAAAAATACGTCCCCTCGCCGCTTCATTTCCTCATCCATTCAGACGCAGAAGAAAGCGAAGAAACCGGAGAAACAGATGTTCCTGCCAACTGGGACGCTGATGAAAAATTAACTCCAGAAGAATGGGAGCAACTCTTTAGTGTCTCTGATGAGGAATCTGACGTCGAAGGGTTTTAAATAAATAGTTTTACCGGTAATTCTCTTTCGGTATTGTGTTCATTAGTTTATGTTGTCAATAAATATATGTTATATATTTTAAATAAGTTATATATGTTATATAAGTATATGTTATACAATAAATAAGTTTTTTTTATCATGGTTGCACGTGTTCAACAACGTTTTTTGTCAATTACAATGCTTGGTGTGAAACAAAATTTTATACCGATTTTTAATCGAAAATTAGGGGTGCGCGTTATACACGTGTGCGCGATATACTCGAATAAATACGGTACATGAAATTAATACAATAAAAGCACTTAGCATCTCAATATAATAAGAACATATAATCCACGACGAATAAGCACGACGAAACGGGTTATCGATAGATATAAAGTGTGGTATCACAAAGCACTTAGGTCACGCGGACCTAGTTTGATATAGCTGACACGTGCTTGACCTGGGTATATGGTACTTCAGTTTTCGGCAAAAATGATGCGGATAAAAATCTCTTTGCGGATTATGTATAAACATTTTGCGCACTGATAAATATACTCTGCATACTGCCATCTAGACAAAATGTGGCTTTTTCCGCAAATTAAGTAAATTTTATCATGAAATATTTGTTACCATGTAGTATTTTCTGACTAACAGAGCAATATGAAACTGTAAAAAAGCCTAGCAGAGACAAGAGATTATCTTAATTATTGTAATTTCCAAAAGTGAATCGCCATAAGATTCAGCCTTACCTGAAAAATGAAGATGGCTTTTTACATTTAGAAGCCCCGGCCTCTAAATCACTTTTCTTTCGTTTAGCTGCGCGTTCTTTCTGCTGCATCTCTGTGCTTGACAAAATTAGAAATCGTACAGTGACCTTGACACACAAGTCACCAAAACGCACGTGCAGATCGTAGTTCATGACGTCATTTTGGAGTATATTGGATTTGTTCAGTGGATCTAAACATGGCTGCTACTGGGGAATAGATTTGTGAAAATGGAGACGTATTTTGATTTTTGTTAAGTTCGTTCAGGATAATTCATCAATAAATATACTTTCACTTGTAAGGGATAGGGGCAAAAGGCATTTCTGAAAAAGGGCACGGCAATATGTTGCCATCGATTTCATAAAAATGATAGGGGCAGTTCGGCAAACACGAGAGGCACGACGGCATTTGCCGTCGTCAATTTCAAGGCATGTGAACTATGTATGCTCGTGACTCACGAGATAACCATGTTAAGTGGTGAATTTGTCCCTCTTTTGTGCTCGAGATATTAGTGTTCGGCGACATTAAATAATCGGAAATGCTTAGATAAATAGGGAGTTTGGCAGTTCCACTTCAAAAACGTCAACATAATAGAATTGGCGAGTTAACCGTGAGTCGAGATAAGTGAACTCCACTGAATTAGGAGTAAATGGTGACTGCATTTTCATATATGGGTGGCCCATTTCTTTGAAGTCACTCTTGCTTAAACTGTTGTGGATCAAGTGTTGTAGTTTTCTCTTCAGACAAATAACACTTCTCAAAGGTCTTTGATGCCAGAATTTAGGTTTCATTCTTTCAAACAAAACCGAGTCGATCTGCAGATCTCCTCACGAGAAAGGGAAATCCCCCATTATATACCTAGTTCCTACACATTCTAAACATGTTACGTTATTGTTTATTTTTCTCCATACATTGTCCAATTGGCCTGAATTCAGCACTTTATGTCCATATATGGGTTCAACCCCCAACACTGTGAGGTGGGTGTGCTTCCAGCCTTTTGCAGACCTCAGCACTTTCTCAGCTGAATATCATCATACAGATGAAATAATGGTGTATAATCATACAGTTGAATTATGATAAAATACTTATTATTCGTGCAATAAACACTTCAACAAAACACACTTGTTTGCTGTATCATAAACAGGGAATTGGAGAAATGGGCTCCTTACCTGCAGATCTCAAGCTTGAGAAGAAAACGGTCTCTTCTGACACAGAGAAGGAAAGCGACGACTCTGGAGTCTTGAACAACACGTCCAGCTTCCTCAGGAAGAACAAGAGAGGCCTAAACAACTTCCAGAACAGCTTCTTCTCTGGCTGCACACCTATCCGTGAAGAACAGTAGCAGTAAAATGGAATAGTTGAAATATTTGCTTGCTAATTACTTTCTTTTTCTCTTGTGATTTTGTTAAATTTGTAGTTTTTCACTAATGCAAAATCACTTGGTGGTTAATGCGATAACTAACAATATGAACTGCACATGTCATTTTATAAACCTTTCACCAGTATGTCCTTCAAAGTCATGGTTGTAGATGTTATTTCTAATAAAAAATAAAGTTAATCATTTATTGAAGTCACTAGATTTGTGTTAATTTCTTAACATTTAGCAATGTTAAAATATTGAAATACATAATTCCTTTTTAAATTTGGCTTTTTACCCCTATAAAATGGGTAAAACGACTTCATATAGACTGGTGTTGAAGGAAGGACTAGACCAGTGTTGGAGATCAACATTAAATCTGAAGCTCAATCCATTGGCAGATTTTTCCCGAAGACCAGGGCTGGGGAAAAATATCCAATGCTCGATTTTATTTATTCATAAGTCCCAAGAACTCATCTTTGACCATGCTGTTTTTAGTTGATTAAAGAAGAAAACTATATCCAAAAGTACTATAAATCCTGAGCTTTGTCAATTGTTACTTTTAATATGAAACATCTCAGCTTTCAAATTGTTAATTTTATTACGATATTCAAGCGAAACCATTTTGGTGCTCTTGGCGGGATTTTGATCCCATAATATCGTGCCTTCATTTCAAGCAAAGCTGCAGTGAAATGCTTTCATATGAGGTATGCAAATAGTATGAGATGATAACCTTTTTGTTCTTTCTACTTGCTTCAAATTGTCTTTAAACTACTTCAGAGTCTAGAATGTAATTTTAAAACTGTTTAACTGCAGTGTTTGAGATAAGGCATGCATATAGAACGGGTTATCCCCTATAAAAACTGGCCTTTTTATTATTCTTTTCTACCTATTAAAAATTAGGTGTTTATTGAAGTCGGATAATGTGACACGTCTCAAATGTCATATTAGATGTGCATATATGGGATGTTCCCTACACGAACTGGTCTTAATTTTTCGTCTACTTATTAGAAAATTAGGTTGAATAAAGTGATCACCAAATCACCAAAATACTGCTGTGAAATGTTTTCAAATGAGGTTTACATATAATTGCAGTAATGCATACATAGTAAAATTAATACATGTATTTGAGAGTAACTGTCATTGCAGTGCAGTAAAACCAATTAAACTGCAAAAAGATATTTAAAAAGAGAATACAATATTTTGTGCTGTTACAATATTAATGTAGATTATCTAAATAAAACAATAACTTGCAATATGACCTTTAAAGATACATGAACCTTATATTTATTTCAATGTATTTGAGTATTAATTTGTATTCATTTATCAGTTTTATTTAACTTTTCTCCACAGCTGCTGTTTGCTCTGAAATTAGCTGAAGAATGACCTCTGTACACTGTTTACATGACAAAACAATAAACATATTGATCTAAAAATAACATGCATGTAAACTCATCTTTATATTTTAATATATAGTGACCAGTTGTGCTGTAAAGAGTTACAATCTGTGCCTGTGTTTTTTTTGTTTATGTGACCCTAATCGGTGGCTTGTGCAGTAATGTATCCGGACATTGGATTATCAGTGATTTGTACAGTAATGTATCCGGACATTGGATTATCAGTGATTTGTACAGTAATGTATCCGGACATTGGATTATCAGGGATTTGTGCAGTGATGTATCCGGACATTGGATTATCAGTGATTTGTACAGTAATGTATCCGGACATTGGATTATCAGTGATTTGTACAGTAATGTATCCGGACATTGGATTATCAGGGATTTGTGCAGTGATGTATCTGGACATTGGATTATCTGTGATTTGTACAGTAATGTATCCGGACATTGGATTATCAGTGATTTGTGCAGAGATGTATCTGGACATTTGGATAATCTGAAATCTAAAATAGATAATAAATTCTCATGCTTGCATATAAGGCCTTGAATAATCTGGCCCCTCAATATTTGTGTGAACTTTTAACACTCTACACTCCTTCGTGCGCACTATGCTCCTCTGAAGCCGTCTCTTAACTGTTCAAACAACACGTTTAAAAACTATGGGTGATCAGGCTTTTTCCTCTTTGGCTCCTAAATTGTGGAATTCCCTGCCCTCTGAGATTAGGAATGCAGAATCCCTTAGTGTTTTTAAATCATTACTTAAAACATACTATTTTAGGATAGCTTTTATGTGATTCATTGTATTATACTTGATTTGTTTTATTTTGGCTTTTTAATTGATTTTATTGTTATGTGTATATTTTATATTTATGTAAAGTGCTTTGAGATACTCATTTAAAGGCGCTATATAAAATAAAATGTATTATTATTAATCTGTGATTTGTGCAGTGATGTATCCGGACATTGGATTACCTGCGATTTGTACAGTGATCTATCCAGACATTGGATTACCTGTGATTTGTGCAGTGATTTATCCGGACACTGGATTATCAGTGAGTTGTGCAATAATCTATCCAGACATTTCAATAACCTGTGATTTGTACAGTGATGTGTTGGACTCGGCATCAATCCCTCAAATCTGTGTGTTCTTTTAATGAGGAGAGCAGAGAAGGCTTTTCGTTTAACTATTTAATTATCAATTAAATCTGATGAATAAAGCATACAGAGCTCTGGGTCACAGCTATCCCATATTACACAACACTACTGCGAGTCTTATGCTCAGGTACTCTGCAACTGCTCGCCTCTCCCTAGGACCCTCATATTTATACAATATAATAAAACAAGTCGGCAGCCTCTTCTAGACAAAGTGTTGAGGAGATCTGGTGGTCCAATTGAAACCTCCACTCATCTCAGCTCCTGTTTTCCTGTACATATAAGATCTTTTCGAGGTTAATCATATAGTTAGGCGCCTCACATACAAAAAAATTCCTTATATGGCATGTCATCTACACACATCTGGACTTCTGCTCTCCTGACTCTTCTGCTAGTCCTGATTCAATTACCACACTATGCTCTGACATTCCAAAGTATGAAGACTATTGATTTATGACCCATAAACATATTTTACCCCTTGTGATTAACCACGTGATCAAGTGATGTATCCCGGACATTGGATTATCAGTGATTTGTACAGTGATGTATCTGGACATTGGATTATCAGTGATGTATGCAGACATTGGATTATCGTTGATTTGTACAGTTATTCTTTACTTGCTTTTCACCCTGTACATGCTTCCTTTGGGTGCAATTATTAGGAAGCATGGCATTAGCTTTCACTGTTACGCTGATGATACTCAGCTCTATATTTCTTCTCATCCTGATGAAACGAACAAATTCACTAAATTAACAGAATGCGTAACTGATATAAAAAATTGGTTGACTAATAACTTTCTACTGCTTAATTCTGAAAAAAACAGAAGATCGAATTATTAAACCAAAAAGTTCCGCACGTAATAATCTAGACTACTGCCTAACACTTGATGGCTGCTCTGTCAAGTCTTCGTCGTCAGTTAGAAACCTGGGTGTGCTCTTTGATAACAATCTTTCATTTGAAGCCATGTTTCTAGCATCTGTAAAACGGCATTTTAAAAATAAAAATTCCATCTTAAAAATATATCTAAATTGCAACATATGCTCTCTAAGACAAATGCGAAAAAGGTAGTTCATGCGTTCATGAGTTCAAGGCTAGATTATTGTAATGCTTTACTAGGTGGTTGCCCTGCACGCTTAATAAACAAATTCCTGCTGGTCCAAAATGCAGCAGCTCGAGTTCTTACTAGAACCAGGAAGTATGAGCATATTAGCCCAGTTCTGTCAAACCTGCACTGGCTTCCTATTAATCACCAAATACATTTTTAAATCTAGCTAATTACTTACAAAGCATTAAATGGTTTAGCTCCACAGTACTTGAGCAATCTCTTAACACATTATAAACCTTCACTTCTATTGCAATCCCAAAATACTGACCAGCTTATAATACCTAGAATATCAAAGTCAACTACTGGCGGTTGATCCTTTTCCTATTTAGCTCCTAAACTCTGGAACAGTCTTCCTAATACAGTTCGGGAAGCAGACACACTCTGTCAGTTTAAATGTAGACTAAAAACACATCTCTTCAACCTGGCATACACATAACACATTATACAAACATTTTTAATCCAAATCATGTAAAATGATTGTTAGGCTGCATAATTTAGGTCAGCCGGAACCGGGAACATTCCCATAACACCTGATGTACTCGCTACATCAGAAGAAGAATGGCATCTACGCTGATATTGGTCTCTGTTTATTCTGAGGTTACCGTGGTCAGCCGGATCCAGGCCGTATCCAGATCAGATGAAGGACCTGGACACGAGCACAGCACTGCCCTGAAGAGTCTGCGGAGACCGTGACTCTACTAATCCCTCATGAACCCATCTCTAACCAGGCCAAATTGGACTTCATATTGGACTTGAATTGTTGTCAATATAATAATCATGCACGGTTTGGCTGTTGGCCAGAGGAGAACTGGTCCCCCGACTGAGCCTGGTTTCTCCCAAGGTTTTTTCTCCACTCTGTTCTTCATTCATTACGTCACCTGCTGGAGTTTTGATTCCTTGCCGCTGTCGCCTATGGCTTGCTCAGTTGGGGAAACTTAACACTTAAAATTCATCAATTGTATTTATTCGCCTGCTCTTTTAAGGCTGCTGTTCAGCCAAACAAACTTTGTTTATATTGTTTTTCATGTGACCACTGTAAAGCTGCTTTGAAACAATCTTTATTGTAAAAAGCGCTATATAAATAAAGGTGACTTGACTTGTAAGATCAGGAACAACATCAGCTGTACTCACGGATCTCACCCTCACCAGTCTCATCTGACAGACTTAATGAACTAACACTGTAACATGGTCATCTAATGATGATGCCATGGTTTCCTAGAGTAATATTAGAGGTCAAGAGTAACCCTGTTTAGATAACAGTTTTTGTTCAACAGATATGCCTGTTATTAGCTTATAGACTGAATTCATGAGAAATTGTTGCCAGCTCTCCACCTAAATCCAGAGCGAACTGGAGTTGGTCTAACCTGATCCCAGTAACTGATGTCAGTAACATGAACATAATCCACTCCACTCAATTTCAGATTAGGTAAGAATAAGATCAAAAGTAAGAAAAAAATAAATTCTAGTCATGTGAACATGCATCAGTTGAAGATAATGCAAACAGAGATCAGATGCAGATCTGAACTATTCATACATTTCTCTCTCAGACCTGGACAACACCTCCTCCAAGTGCAGGAATGAACTTCAGTTAGTTTGCATTAGTCGATGGATTTGGGTCATTTGGCTACACCACCCTTGCGACACCAAAGCCTTACAGGAGAACGGATCCCAGACAATGCCAACAAACGTTCCAGCAGCAATGACATTTTCATTTGCATGGAAATGCATAATTTAAAAACGATATTGTATATTTCCGCCATGTTTTGTATTGCAGTGTGAGCCTAGGCGTGAGTGTGTGTATGAGTGTGAAGAATATGTGTGTGTTTGGTGAGTATATATGAGTTTGTGAGTGTGTGTTGAGCTGTTTTACTCTCGTTTAGTGATTGTGACTCTCGGCAGGACTGTCTCGCATGATATGCGGTTCTTTCTCATTCGGCTGAAACTGATGATGAATAATCAACTGTGAAGGCACGGCGTGACCGCGCGCGGGGCTGTGGATACGGAGAATACGCAGCCTACGCAGGAATCTGGCGTAACGCGTGTGCAGGGAGAGACAGCGAGAGCTTCAGAGCAGCGCATAGGATCTGTCCTGCCGCCGTTCGAGAGTCCGGGGGATCCGCGGGGTTTCTGACGGAGGCCATATCATTATGCCGCTCGGAAATGTTCCCGAATAATAGACTGACAGCGCCCGGATCCGTCGAAGGGAAACTTACTATCTCGGTGTGCGCGGGGGGCTTGTGAGAGGAGGAGGATCGAGCTTAGCATGCGCTCACACACGCAGCCGAAGCGCAGCGACTGAACGCCGCTCTGCTCGCGACGCGCCGCGGGTTCATGAGACCCTGCGCCCGTGCCGCGCATTTGCCGAACCGGACTCGTTTCATGTGTGGACGGGCGCGTGTGTGCTTTGACTGAACCGCGCGGCGCTGTTTGCGGAGCCTCGGCTGCGGATCTGCGCACGCTACGTGCTTCACATCGGCTGACATTGCAGTCTCTCGGAGAGCCTGAACGCGAGCTTTTCTCGCTCATTGCGCCCGTCGGAGGACGGGGAGGTGCAGCGTCGTGCGTCGTGCGCGCTGACGCAGCGGGATTTCTGCGTGCGGTGTGCGTGCGGACCCGCCCTTCCCGCGGTGACGGTGATGGGTCGGAAGCGGTGTGTCGGTGCAGATTGCTCGAAGATGGCGGCCGGGTGCTGCGGGGTGAAGAAGCAGAAGTTGTCGGGATCTCCCGGTGCGGGGGGTCCCGGCGGGGCGGGCGGCGGGGTAGCCGGGGCCGGACATTGCGGCTCGGAGCTGGGGATCGGGTCGTCATCGACCGTGGTGGCCGGGAGCGTGACTCGGGTGAACGGCCTGGGCGGTCCGGGCGGCGGCGCTCTGTCCTCGGCTCCCGCGGGATACAGCTCCAGCTCCAGCGGCCTCTCCCCGACGCTCAGCCCCGGGCCGGCCGCAGCGGGCAGGAAGATGGTGGTGTCGGCGGAGATGTGCTGCTTTTGCTTCGACGTGCTTTATTGCCATCTATACGGATACCAGCCTCCTCGAACACCCAGGTTTACAAACGACCCCTAGTGAGTAGCTAAGATGGCTCTTATGACCCGGTTCAGCGCTCGTGCCCGTGCGCGTCCCCGTCTAACCCTCTCTTTATCATGTTAATCATTACTATAACTCACAGTTCAGCATAAAAGGGGTATCGGCATGTTCACAAACTCCAGATTTCATGAAAACATGTCGATAATGTATAAACCCCCGTTAGTGTACTCGAAAACATTCATTTTATTGATGGTTCAGTCACATATCTATTATGTCTAAACTATAGTGAAGGCTTATGTTGGGTTTAAAGAAGTAGGAAAAGCGAATGATCGTTCATTGTTGGCGTTTCTGATGTACCGTGAAGAGATTAATGGGTGTTAGCTTGTTCTGCAAGCTAACATGCTAAGCTACGCTAGCCAGCTCACGCGATTTACACAAATAAAGGCGAATCGCTGCCTTTTTTCTTCCTTTACTCCAACTTCCTTTTCTTTTCTTACTTCTTTAGATGTTTGTTTGAAACACCGAGTAATATTTGGTTTTGAGTTTAAGCTGTTGTTCGTGGTTAGCTGAAGTGAGGTAGCATGCTAACAAAACCCCGATAGTTGTTTACGTTCCCTTCAGAGATTTACAGCTCAGAGCTCTTACAGTTTTGTTCATTCAAGCATATCTGGACACACAATAACATTTCACACGTTCACGCACCGACAGTTCGATGCTGTGGACTTTTCTCACTGGCCGAACACTGACTCTTTATTGTTTTTACAGGATTGAAGTGTTGGTCGGGATTCACTAGTGAGTGTGTGACCGCAGTTCCTCTGAGACACGGGCCGATATGAACTTCACACACTCTTGTGTGTGTGTATATAATATATATACACGTGTGTGTAAATAAATAACTTGCTCTTGTTCTTTGAGTTGCTGCATCACAACCATAGGTCGACCGATTTTACGGATAACTAGGATGGGTTGTACTTGCGGTAATCAACCGATAGTTTTTAAAATGGATTCTGGATAAAGAACAAACATAACACACAAGTAAAGCTGTGCTGGACTATTACAAAACACAAAAAAGTAGTGAACCATGAAACTTTGCTAAATTAAAGAAATATACAGATATATTAACTTCTACAGAAAATAATTTAAACATTCAAATATAACCAGTCAAATGTGTGTTTCTTTAGTTATAACCAAGAAACTTATGTAAACTCCATAGGTAACACTTTACAAACCTTGTTTTTAACAAGGTTATATTTACTTGTTTACATTGACTATGCTTTATGCAATATACACTTATACAACTTGTTCATTTTTGAGCAATTCAAGCAATTCCTTGATCATTCATGTTCGTAAATGAACATGCATAAATAATTTATGCATTTGGTAGACGCTGTTATCCAGAGCGACTTACAAGGAATACATTGACATTCTAATCAGTTCTTGCTTTCCCTGGGAAAATAGTTCATAGTGCATTATCAAGTTTAGCAGATAAGATCAAAATTAAAGCGCAATTAAAAAAATCTAATAGTAATTGTTGAAATTAAACAAACAATGAGCAATAATTTTATTAACCTTAGTTACAAATGAGTCATATTGTAAAGTGTTATCATTTCATATAAATCCAAACAGTCTTGCTTGAAAGTCAGCCATTTTTAAACATCTACACAAAGGCCAGAGCATTAAAATTATGTGTATGTATAGTCTTGCACTTTATTTGCTTCTATTTTAGAATGGTTGATGATTATCTAATCAAAATAACAAAATATGTATTACAGTTATGATTAACTGAAAACAAATGCGTTTGATTTGCGTCTCTGTCGGCAGCACAAATCTATCCGTTTGCTTTCTTGCGTCAATAGCTTTAAATATGCAATCCTGCCTTCTAGCTACCTATTACTTTATTATGATATGGAAAATAAACTGCAGTTCAGTTTTCTGATGCCTATTGAAAGTCTTTCTGTGATTAAAATATGCAATGTGTAAAATCTAGTGTGAAATACAAGATGAAGTGCTCTCCCATCAGATCAATTTAGCTCTATATTCGGGTTTAAGCCATATTCCAGATCTGGTATGGTGAAAAAACAGTCATCGAAGTTTCTGAAGTTGAACAAATCCTTGCTTTCAGTCAGGATAAACTGTTATGCTAAAAACGAATGCTTTTACAAATAATCAAGATAATTCTGCTCAAAATTGATTATTAATTAAATGTATTCTTATTTGAAGTGTGTGTGTGTTTTGTAGTCAACTTATTACGTTTGTTAATTGAATTACTTAAACCAACGGAGGGCAGAATATATGCCTATTCCTCTCTGAAGCGCATGCTTAACGCTTACCGCTTACCGGAAAGCAGCGACTAAGGTAATCTCTTCTTGTAATTTATGTGTGTCCAAAAAATAGCAAGGAGACATCATTTGTTTATTAATAAACAAGTGTTTTCTGAGTCAGTTTCAGCAGTAAAGAATGAAGTTGAGAATGCCGACTCATCATCTCCAGTCCAGAGGCTGAGACTTATAGACAGAAGCACATCTTTCACATGAGTTACGCAAGCAGAGAGTATTTGTTTTCAAATTACATTAGTTTAAAAGTTACATTAGCTCTCATGTAAATATCTTGTACGCTGAGTTTTCATGCATCGGCGTCAGTACGCGTGCTCGTATCTCGAATATTTACTCAAAAATCTGCCCAAAGGCTTGCTCTTGTCCTGGAATACTTGTATGTAGGGACGCTTGTATCTCAAGGTATTACTGTACACTATATATACACTGTGTAAATATAGATAGATATTTAGATTAATCATGGTTAATTTGCTACAGAATTTTTTTGATTGATCCAAATATCTGGAACTTGGCCATGCTGAGGAGAGTTGAGTTTCCATTAACTTTAACTTAACAACGTAATTATTAATTTGTCCCTCACATTGAGCTTTCGAATGGCTTCAGAAATCTTGAAATGTAGTGTATAACGTCTCTGTGGTGCTTTGCAATGTTTTTATGACTTTATTGGGGTTGAACCATAACAGAATAGTCCTCACAATATCTGAGAAGCTGCAGTCGTGGCGCAAATGATGTTTGGAGAATGAGTGGAGTGGAAACAATGATTAGAACATTACAGGTCAAATGTGTGTGTGTATAGTTATAAATTAGAAACATGTCATGTAAATGAGTATGGAACCCTTCACAATAAGCTATCATTTGTTACCGTTAGTTGGATTTCACAAACTAACACTATGAAATGTTTATTACAGTTTTTATTAGGATTTGTAAAAATTGTTTTTTCATTGATGTTAGTTACTAAAGCTTGAAATATCTACTTTTTAACAAAACAATTCAAATCAAAACCAAATGCTTTTGATTTATGCAATCTGTTTGAAACATGCATATAGGCGTTTCCATTTCTGCAGAGATTTCTCAGAGAAGAGAACTTGGCTAACTAATAAAAAAATCTGATAAAAATGGATAGTAACAATCATGGCATTTAAACATTTGTTTTGTATTTGTGTGTATTTTTGTCACATTGTTCTTATCGTTTGAGAGACTACTATTGTTGATGTCCTCTCAGCCTGACCGACACTCATACTGCTCTTTTCCACTAATGCAGGATCTATCATGCTTTGAAATACAGTATGTCAGTGTGTTCTGTTAGTTCTACATACATTTTCTCAGTTGAAGTTTCTGTATAGATTATATTTGCAAGAAAAGTTCACACTTATTGTCCTTGATGGTCACTTTAAGTCCTGATTTTACAGATGCTAATAGGCGTTTTCTCTTCTTCTCCAACAGCCCATTGTTTGTCACTTGGAAAATCGGCCGGGACAAGCGGTTAAGGGGTTGTATAGGTACATTTTCTGCCATGAACCTGCACTCAGGACTCAGGGAATACACCCTTACTAGGTATGCCACATCTCTCTCTCCTGTCACCACATTCATAGCATACAATTACTTATTCAGTGTATTATTGGGTGGTTTTGATTTGGACTGTATTACCAAAATATGAGGGTTTCCCTTTGACCACACACCTTCCCCAGCAGTTAAACCTCCCCATCTAAGAATCGTGTGCGCTCACACAGGCCAATTTCAGAGAACAACCAAACATCTGTCAAAACTAATTTCAGAAGATGTTTATTTTCAGAGATTTAAAATTTAAACGACCACAGTTAGAGAAGTCTATATTCATCATCTGTGGCAAAAGTACAGTTATAAATTAGTGCATCAAAAGTTATTCTAGAAAGATCATTAGAAAGACTGTTTTAAAATTTTAAAAAAATCAGAAAATGTAGTGGGGAACAAATAAAAGGTAAAATGTTCCACTTTGCTCTTTGTATTGTTATAAAAATTATAACATTACATTTAAAAATTAAAATGCATTTCTTTCAAAGGTATATTTTAATGTCAAATACATATGATAGGACAGAACAAGATAGACTGTTAATAATCTTTTATTATGCAAAATTATTGTAAAACGAAAGGCTCCAATATAGAGCGGCACAGAATGATGAAAAGCATTGAATGATGAAATTATGAAAATCATTGAAAAGTTCACAAAGGGAAGAAATATATATGTGTAATATATCCATATATGTAATATTTTATTGGGAATTTCATTTAAATATCAGTTATTGTGCGCATGAAGAACAATTCATAGTTCTCTCTCTACTCCAGTGTTATGATCCAACAGACACCCGGGAGAAAAATGGCATAATTTAGAAACTGCAACAAACTCCAGCAAGATAGTGCTTTTATACAAATCATAGACCTTTATCTACAGATCAAGAAGTATAATAATGGGAACATTGAGTTTCATTGTATTACTGTCGTAACCAAACGCCACATGCAGTGTGAATGCTGAATAGAGTAAGACTGAGGAGAGATGAGTTTCCATTAACTTTAACTTAACGACTTATTTATTTGTACTTCACATTGAGATATCAGATGGCTTCAGAAGTAAACTCTGATAAAACTCTCCTGCTTGTAGTTTTCTGTTGATCCTGAACATGATTAGCTGGTTCAGGTACGTTTGATTAGGGTTGGAACTGAACTCTGCAGGACAGTTACCCTTCAGGACTGAAGTTGCTCATCACCATTTAGCCATTTAGTCGTGCTGATAAGTAAAGAGGGGGACAGAGCATATCACAGTATCTGACATCACACTTATGAGTTTAGTTTTAGTGATCTCTGACACCAATATGTTATTTTTTTAGTGAGCATTAGCACCAATATGAACAAGAATGTAGATTATTTATTTTTTCGTGACTGTCTTCTCACAATCACCCAGTTGCCCTTCTCTGCAGTCATAACCAAATGGGGCTCACCACACTATCCAAAAGACCTATCTAAATCCCTTGAGTTCTTACTATCACCAATTAAAGTATTGATGCTAGTGATGTGCGCAGCAACTAATTTAAGTACACTATCTCTGAACAGTCAAATCCCAGTCTGAACGCAGCTAACAATAGGGCACAAACATGCGATGTGCTTGCCTTGCATTATTGTCATTGTATTAAGCTTGATTTATTTTATTTTTTTGCTTAAGCAACTTTAGCCATTAGACATATAAGCCATTATTCAAATAAGTCAATACGCAGCACAGGAGCAATAAGTTCAAACATAATAGCCGATCATAAAATAATTTCCAAAATTAAGTGTTTTTGTTTTGCAGTAGATATAATAATCATAAAAATCAAATGTGAGGCTTTTTTTTTTGGTTTGTTTTGGTCAAAACTTGTATTTGAACTATAAAGCTTATTCAATCATGGTTTTTTTTTTTGAACACTTTTTTTATTGAGAAATAACACATTATATCAACATATTACAACATTAATAAATTAAAAAAGTTAAATCTCTTTTATATAATAGTGAAAAGAAAAAAAAAAGGAAGAAAAAAAACAAACAATATATATACACATATACATAATAAATACAATACAAAACAAATAAATAAATAAAAATAGAAGGAACAAATAGAAAATTAAAAGAAAAGGGTACAGGTAAATTCAGATAGCTGCACATTAAGAAGAGCACAACACAATCATACATGAGATGAGCATGGTGTAGAAGATGGACCATAAGAGGAAGGGACAGTTTAGTGGAAAAAACAAGCAAACAAATAAAACAGTTGGTTTAATAGTAGTGACGGTATGGTGAAAATAGTCAACCCACTTAGTCTTTTCCTAACCCATTCACTATATTGCTAAAATCAGAGTTAGAGAGAAAGGATATAAAGGGATTCCAAATATTCTTAAAAAAAGACAGTTTACCTTTCAGTATATATGTGATCTTTTCCATTGACAAACAAAAGGACATATTATTGATCCACTGTGCAATAGATGGCATTTCCACTTTCTTCCAATATATAGATATTAGACGTTTTGCTTGAAGTATACACATGGTAATGAGTTTACAAATGTTACTACATTGTGCAATATTCTCAGGAAAGATTCCCAGAATAAAAATTTCTGGTTTCAATGGGAGATCAATAGATACCATCTGAAAAATAAGTAAGACTACCTCTTTCCAAAACTCCTGCACCGTAGGACAACTCCACATGCAGTGCAGAAGTGTGCCTTTATCTGCTGAGCATTTGATGCAAGTGTCTGGAATGCTCTGATTAATTTTATTTAACCGAACTGGAGTGAAATATGTTCTCATAATCCAATTGTACTGTATTAATTTGAGATTGCTGTTAATAGTTTGCGATTGTGCTTTCTTACATACGTTTTCCCAGACATCTGTCGGAATGGTAATTTTTAAATCTTCTTGCCAGGAGATCAATTTGGATTTTGAGGATTCTTTAGAGTGTGACTCTAACAATTTATAAAACATCGATATTAAGCCTTTAGATTGGGACGACTTTGATAGTAACATTTCTAAAGGAGTTTTAGTGGGTTTTGTAAGGTTTGTACCTTGGTAAGAAGAAACATAGCTTCTAAATTGAAGGTATTTAAAGAAATGTGTTTTGGGAATGTCAAACTGTGCAACAATATCCGCAAAGGACATTAAGTCATTTCTTTTATAAAGATCCTCGATTTTTTTTAGTCCTTTATCGTACCATAGCTTAAATCCTGAGTCCGATCTAGCTGGTTTGAAACTCTCATTTCCCCATATCGGTGTGAAACATGATAAAGTGTTTGGCTGACCTAGATAATTATGCACATCACACCAGACTTTAATTGTGTTGGTAAGAATAGGGTTACGAGATACAACATCATTGTCTTTTCTGAGAGTTTTAATGTTTGTTGAGTAAAGATAAAGACTGAGGGGTAGTTTTGACTTTATAAAGGAAGACTCGATGTCCAGCCAAGATGGGTGGGTTTCAGAAGAGAAATAGTACAGAGTAGATCGCAGTTGCGCTGCCCAATAATACCACTGTAAGTTAGGAAAATGAAGACCGCCCCTGTCGTATGGCAAGTATAATAATGGCATTCGAACCCGAGTTCGTTTATTATTCCAAATGAAATCAGTAAATAGTTTCCGAAGTGATGTAAAAATGGAGGGTGGAGGGCATAGGGGAATATTTTGAAAGAGATATAATATTTTAGGTAGTATGCTCATTTTAATTGTGTTTATACGTCCAATTAACGATATGGGTAAACTTTTCCATCTGTCAGTGAATTTGGATATGTGATTTAGCAGGGGTTGATAGTTTGCAGAGGATATATTATCTACATTAGCTATAATTTGGATTCCTAAATAAGTGAAAGAGTCTACTACATTAAAATGAGTAACAGCTGATAATTGACTATCCTTCTTATTCAGTAAAAGAATACACGATTTAGATTGATTGACTTTATAACCAGAGAAGCTACCAAACGTTGAAAGGAGTTTTATTAGCGATGGAATAGAGTGAACCAAATCCGTTAAATATAAAATGACATCGTCTGCATACAGAGAAATACGTATATCTGTGGTGTTTAGTCTGATGCCTAATAAGTCGCTATGCGATCTGACTGCTATGGCAAGAGGCTCAATTGCTAAAACAAAAAGAAGAGGTGATAGGGGGCAACCTTGACGGGTGCCTCTCTGAATATTAAACGCACTGGAAACTATACTATTAGTAAGTACCTCAGCCATAGGACGCGTGTAAAGTATTTTAACCCATTTGCAAAAGATGTCTCCAAACCCAAATCTTTTAAGGACCTCGAATAGATATGGCCATTCCACCCTGTCGAAGGCTTTTTCAGCATCTAGGGATAGGATGGCTGTATCAGAAGCTCCCTTTTTAAGATATAAGATGTTAAGCAAAGTTCTAACATTATGAAGTCCTTGCCTACCCTTAATAAATCCGTTTTGGTCTCGACATATAATGTCTGGTAGTAGTGACTCCAACCTCTTTGCCAGGATCTTACTCAATATCTTTACATCTGTATTAAGTAATGAAATTGGTCGGAACGACTCACATTTGGTCTTTACTTTATTAGGCTTAGGAAGTAACGTAATGAGAGCATTCCTTAGAGATTCTGGAAGCACACCATTTTCAAAAGATTCTTTAAACATATCTAAAATTGGTAAGACAAGTTTTCTTTTAAATTTCTTGTAGAAGTCTATGTTAAGGCCATCAGGCCCTGGTGTTCGACCCGCTGTTAAACTATCAATGGACTCTATTATTTCTTCTTCCGTTAAATCTATGTCCAGGGACAGTTTTGCCTCTTCAGAAAGAATAGGTATTGGTAAGCTATTAAGAAAGGTTGTTTGTGCACCATTGTTTACGTATTCAGAGGTATATAAAGTCCCAAAAAAGTTTTTAAAAGTATCATTTATTTTAACTGGGTCGTTTGTTATATTGCCCCTATTATCTTCAATAGCATTTATTGTTCTTTCAGATTGATTTTGCTTAATTCTCCAAGCTAACAATTTCCCTGCTTTTTCACCTTGGTCATAATAATTTTGCTTTAACATCATTAGACTCGCGGCAGCTTTTTTAGATGATAGTTCATTATATTTAGTTCTAAGAGTTAACAACTCTTGGTGAATATTGGAATCGCCAACAGAGAATAGGTTATTTTCAAGAAGTTTAATTTTTGTATCAAGCACCGACATCTCTCTTTTGTAACCTTTTGATTTGCTGCTTGTTACACTTATAAGGACCCCTCTAATGAAAACTTTAAAAGCTTCCCATCTAATACAAGCTGAGGTTTGTGTTGTATTTATATCAAAGTACATTTCTATCTGTTGTGCGACATATTCACAGAGTTTTTCGTCAAGGAGCCATTTAGGGTGAAATCTCCATTTTGGAGGATTACTTAATAGCCTAGGATCGGTGTAAGTGAATAATATAGGGGCATGATCAGAAATTACTATTGTATCGTAAAAGCAATCACTAATATATGACATAAGTGTTGCTGAGATAAGGAAATAATCAATTCTGGAATACGACTGGTGTGTTCTGGAGAAACAAGAGTACTGAATATCCTTAGGATGTAATTGTCTCCATATTTCTGATAGGTTTAGGTCCTTTACAAAATAATGAAGGGTCTTTCTGGTCTGCTTGTGAGACTGGTCAGGGCCAGAAGAACGATCTCTAATTGGATCGAGTGTACAATTAAAATCCCCACCAATTACATAGAACCCAGAGAGATTGGATAGCGTTAGAAAGAGATTACTATAGAATTTTGGAATGTCTTCATTCGGGCCATAAATATTAACAAGAATCAGTGATTTGGACAGTAATGTCCCTTGAACAATTAAATATCTACCTGAGGGATCCTGTATTGTCTTAGTTATTTGAAATGGGACTGATTTATGGATCATTGTAATAACCCCTCTTGCTTGAGAACTAAATGAAGCTGAACGTATTTGACCAGGCCATCTATTGCGTATTCTACCGATATCTTTTGGCATTAAATGTGTTTCTTGGAGAAAGACAATTTTTGACTGTAGCTGCTTTATCCTAGTCATCACTTGTTTTATTTTAGTAAGAGTCTGCAGACCCCTACAGTTCCAGGAAATAAACTTAACCCCACTAACCTCTGTCATAACTTCTAACATGAGATACTCTCCCCACAATTGAAACAAAAAGTCACCTGTACCTTGTAATAATAAATAATAAAATAAAAAAGCAACACAATTAGAAAAATCAACCAATAGAAACAAATCAACACCAGAACTGTGACTTGCCGAGAACCACCAGCAAGTTCACCCACTACTTTACTTCTAACTTCCCCCATCTAAATGAGAACACCGAAACGATGAATCTCCCACCTGAGCTCCGCTGCTTTTACCTTGTCCCCTTGTCAGGAATAATCTGTTGATTAATCGACCGTTATTTACATATTCCAAAGTGTAAAGAAACCGTTGATATAATGTCACCAGATTACATGTTCGTCAGAAAGCCGTCAGCTTGGGATGGAGTTTCAAAGACGCGAGTCTGGCCGTTAACAGTCACCCGGAGGCGCGCTGGAAAGATGAATCCGTACATTAGGCCTTTGGCTCGCAGCTTTCTCTTGACTTCGTCGAATTGTCTCCGTTGCTTGTTGACTTCAGCAGAAAGATCTGGAAATAACATGACTCGATTGTTTTGGAACAGCACGTCCTTCTTCACTCTGGCCGCATGCATTACACGCTCCTTGTCCCTGTAATCCAAGAACTTCATGATCATCACTCTCGGTGTTGAATTCGCATCCGAATCAGCCCGTCGCACACTGCCAATCCTGTGCGCCCTCTCTATGGCCAGGGGTTTTCGCAGTGGCTCCATGTCCAGCGCCTCGGGTAGCCAGCTTTCCAAAAATGCACACGCGTCACTGCCCTCGGACTTTTCTGGTAACCCGATGAGTCTGAGATTGGAGCGTCGGCTTCGATTTTCAAGATCATCCATTTTCCAGGTAAGAGCAGCAACTTTCTTTTCAAGAGTGCTGTTCATCGATTGAAGCGTAGTGATCGAGTCTTCGGCCTGTGAAATGCGTTCCTCCGCCTGCGTCAGTCTTCCGAAACACTCGGTAACTTGATTTTTAACATCTCGTACAGCTGAAAGCACCGATTCAAATTGAGAAGCCATATCCACTTTCACTGAGTTAATAGCTTGGAGGATATCACTTGTGTCAGCGTGAAAGTCGCAAGCTTGATCTCCTTGACTCGATGGTGAATTTACCTCGCCACGAGGAACACGCGACAGTTCATCCAGGCCCTCAGAATCCGATGCAATATCCATGACTTTTTTCAGCTTCTGCTTTGCTGGTTTAGGCGACATCTCAAACAGATTTCACTAAGAAATCAAATTGTGGTCGAATTTTGAAGGAAAAGGGGGTATAACTTATAAATACTATTAAAACTCACAGCGGAGCCAACTCGTGCGTCTCGTTAACAAGTCGCCATAACCGGAAGTCCCAATCATGGTTTTTACAGAAATTTTACCGTTTAGGATGTAGCCACCTCTCATGTGTATTAATTTGATTTGTGCAGGTCTGAAAAAGGTGTATTATCAGTTAATTTATAGTGTAATTATTGCGTAGTTTAGGTAATTAGTTTAATAATTAGGTAAACAAAAATATTAAAAGACTAATAAAAAATACTTCTAGACTTTTTCTGGGAAATCTTGAGCTGCTCATTTGAGCTCAATTTCACGCTCATTTGAAAGTGACCAATTACTTCATATGACATGAAATTTATCTAAATTTAATTGATCTCATGAATGTACCTGTTGAGTTTTTTGGTCATAGTGGCTAGTGCTGCAACTAACAATTATTTTGATAATTGATTAATTGGGTGATTATTTCTTCAGACAAAAAAAAGCCCAATTATCACTTATTTTTAAATGTACTTATAAAACACAGTTCCATATCCTGTATAAAGAAATATTACAAAATCAATTACACACTAGGGATGAGCTGATCTGCTAGTCTGTTTAAGCTCTTGTACGGCATTCTTTGCCAGTCAGATGGGATTTTTTGTGCAGATGTACTTTTGTCACAGATGACTATTTTTTTTCCTTTGTTGTCTTTCTATACATTGAAGTTTTCTGTATTTAAAAGAGTGATTTATTAATTCAACACAATTATCTTAAACAAACAAACAAACGGTGCTGGTATCGGATCGGTTCTGAAAAATGGTTTCGGTGTATCCCTCTTACACAATGTTATACCTTTACAGTCACCACTCTCATAAAATACTTGAATTTAGAAATAAATGTATTGTCCTATAATGTAAAATGTACGTTTTTGCGCTGAATATTAATGGTCTCCCTCTCTAATGCGTCCCTTCCGTTTGACGTGCCAGTAATGTAATTTACAGATGTAAATATAATTTACAGATGTTTATATAAACATAAAGTTAAAGTTTTGCGTTGAGTAACCTCGCACATTAAACAGCACACACATCTGTCAAAGAGCCTGATAGGGTGAGCCGTATTAAACATTACACAAATGCATTAGCTTGAAGCTTTAATTAAAGAGATCTCATGTTTTGGACATCTTGATCACCAGCAGCTCACTTGGTTTTCTCCACTATTTTTCGATGCATTTTGTCCATAGAAACCCATTATTCAGTCCTGTTGTTTTAATAGACGGTGGACGTTTTCCATGCAAGGAGGGTATACGCAACGATGATTTTCATTTTTGATCAATTAGTTGTTGCAGTTTGTGATAGTGGCACCAGCTGCTGCTGTAAATGTGGTGTATTCAAATATCTTTGACACAGTCCTTTTATATTTACCCTCTTTAAATGGATATTTCCTGCCTTGCACCAGTTTTCTTACGGTCACAAGGGTTTGTACACAAAGTATCTGTACTTCGCCTGAGTATCTTATTTTGTGAAACTTTTAATACTTCACTACATTCCAAAACGTCATATCGTTGCACAGATCGACCGGCCAGGGACCGGGATTGGATGATTTTCAACACATCTCATGTCTCTTCCTGGCTGTTTTGTTGCCAGCAGCATGGTCAATAATGTCAGCTTCACGTTCTCACTCTCTTCTCCCTGACGGCAAAGTGACACATTTGGTGATCAACGATCAATCAATTTTGGAATGTAAATAGTTGAGAAAGATTAAACTTATTGTGCAGTAGTATATTGGACTGTGCATAAATTTTTACAACAAAGACTATCGAGTGTAATTTTATATTTGATTAATTTCTGTAACATTACTTACCCGAATACTAACTTGCTGGTAGACCCACCTGATCAACTTAAAGCCGTGATTATTTAATATCTCTTTAATTGTGCTGGTGTTTGCAATTTATTTTGAACTTATTTTATTGCTGAATTTTTACTTTATTTTCATAAAAATAAAAAATAGTAGATTACTTTTTTTGTATATGCTGTCAGTTATAGTTCTTAGAAATTGCAGTCAGCAAAAATTGGCTTTGGCTGTTCACACTTACACAAAAATCAGGAATAGGCCAAGAAATTTGCAATTGATGCATCTCTAATATATTGTAGTAATTTATTGTATCTTTTACTCCACTACATTGATAAAAAACATGTTGTTTCTCGTTATTTTGAATTGAAGAAATCGTCATCCACTCTGAGATGTGTCTGATTATTGAACAAGCTAATTCTCTTCAATTAACCTGTTAAATTACTTTGCAAAGCACTCTTAATTGGACTGATATGGTTGCATCTGTTCCTGAGTAAGAGTCTCCGGTAAACAGTTCACTGAGTTCAGTCGGACTCGCAAAGTTTGTTCTAGAAGTTCTAAATGCCGAATTGAATGTCACGACTGCCAGTTGATTGTGAACTAAATCTGTTTTAAAGGGTGAGCTGTTTAAGTGTGAAGTGCTTAGATGTTCACATTGTGTTTTACTGTTTGAACAGGGCAGGTTTTAAGTAAATACTAAACTACTTTAATTCAATTGATTTCCTGTGATATCTGTTTTTTATACTGAATGTTTGAACACATTTATTTAGCCTCAGTTCTGCATACTAAGTGGGTATGTTTAGTTATTTTCATTTGTTTGCTCACTTGAATTCATAATTATCAGTAGTAATAGTTATCAGTGTATGACAAGTTTTGATAATAAAACATTGTCTTAGAGAATAAAACAATGTCAGCATAATCATCTTAGATCATTGTAATTCATGAAGTCAGACTGAGCTGTAACACTTTAAGGACATTATTTTCCCTCCACGTATTTTGAACAGTAAGAATCAATCAGTTTAATACTTAAGGATAGGGATGCACCGATATCTGTATTTGGGCCAATTATGCACTCGTACTCATTAAAATGCTCCGATACCAACAACCGATACCGCACTGGGTGTACAGTAGTCTATGTGACAAAGAAACATCGACAGCAGAGCAAACGGAGAACACGATGGATGTCTTTGAATTAATAGAAAGATGTGCGCGAGCTGCTAAATGAAACGCCTCACAAGTGCTATAAGCTTGTATATAATCTTTTTTCACAGACATCGCTGGAAAGTGTGTAGTTGGGTCAGATGTGTCAATCGATAAGGTTGTCTTTCTCAGCCATGGCGCAGTAGTTTGCATTTGACTGTCTACCAGCACAAGGAAAATAAGTCTGTAAAAAGCATGTGGCGTGAAACGAGCATGATTGTTTTCTGTGTTGAACACCACAGTGAGTTTAACGCCAGCAGCTCATGGCTGTATTTCATGTACATGTACACATATTCAGTCACACCTTCTGAAAATTAAATGTGTGTATTACACGGCAGTTTGAACTTGATGGATGAATGGATTACTTGCGTAAACAGAACTGTATTTTACAATATAAAAAACAAATACAGCAAAGGGCCCCCAAACTTAATTTTTTAAATATTCATCACTCAGTGTAATGAGTTTGTTGTAGCTTGTGTTGTTCTGTGTTTTATTGGTGGTTACAGCTCCATGACTTGAGAGCCCAGTGCTGAAACCTCTGCTCCTCTGCGTCCTGCAGAGTTCAGCTCCTGCCCTGCTCAAACTCACCTGGTGTTCCCTGAACTATGGCTGGAGCTGAACTCTGCTGGAAGATTCAACATCCCTGCTTTAAGGAAACCCAAACCAAAATATAAGCTTGATGGTTTAATACGTGACTATTAGCATGACTTTTTGCAGTTCTACTATAAAATATTTTTTTTTTTTACTGAACGCTTGATTTCGGTCATATCAACTTCTGACTAAGATAATGGACCATAAATACTCTTGAGATTTGAATTGGCACTAAGAAAACTAATTTGATATTTTCAAAAGCTTTTCTGTAAAAAGCCTGATCTACTGGACAAAAAAACATTTGTGCTAAAATGTCAAAGCTTTTAAAAGATATCACAATTCATGACAAGTTTCAAAGTGTCCTGATGAAAATTCGAAAGTTGTGAGTAAAAATAACATTTTCAGATCTTATAGCTGTTCCCAACTTTGGCCTTTCGCATGAATCCTCAAATCATGATGCTGAGTTTAGCTCAGCTCAGTAACCTCAACTTTAGATCAACGTAAGTACTGAAAATGTACCACATTTTCCTCGACGGCACGTAGAGGGACCCAGTCCACCTCTCGTAGTCTCACAAAATCCTGTGGGAAACGCTGATGCGGTTAGCAATGTTCTGATGGTCAACTTTATTAAAAAATGATTACGAGTCTGACATTCAGAGTGCTGGACTGGAAGTGCTGTCTGCTTTGCACTGGAAGTTTCCTGTGCTTGTAACTTCCACCTGTACATGCATTGCCTATCAAACCCATCTCTAGCAGTTGCTTGACCTTGCTTCCATGTCATCCGTCTGTAGATCTACAGCCACACTCTTCCCGCCGCAGGGACGGAGACACCACAGCAGATGCTCAGTTCAACCCAGTGCTCACTGCCAAATTCACACTTCTCCATTCTCTCATTAACTTATATAACCAATAACAATGTCTGTTTTCTTTTCTGAAAATGAGTGGACAGAGTTTAGCATCACAGCTGTAAACCTTTTAATTACAACCGTTGCATGTCTTTCTAACATATTGCATATAATTTGCTGTAAAGTGATCGTTCACCCGAAGATTACATTTTTAACATCACCTGTATGCATTTGTTAACTGTATGCAAATGTCAAATTTGTCCATTCAATAAAATATTAATATGGGGTCCAGTTGTTACCAAAAATGTTAAAATAGACACCAAAAAGTGAAAATATCCATATTTAAGTTTCTTAATTGTATTTACATGAAATGAACAGCATTTTTAAAATTTGTTTCCTGAGGGACATTTATGTCAGTAGGATTTTTACATCAAAAATATGATTTTGAAATAAAAAGCTGTATTTTACCTTTTTTATGACTCTGATTTGAGCACATAGTTAAAGGGGTCATGAACTGTATTTTTTAAATATTAGTTATGTTCTTTGAGGTCCACTTAACAGTAGCGTTTTATGGCGTTTTTAGCGTTTCATTGTGCCCACTGCTATGATTGGGTAACAGTTTTGCATGGTTAAATAATTTCCACGTCCCCACTACTTTTGTGGAATTGTTTTGAACACGTCCGATGTTCGCCATACGTGTTGGAGCCAGAGTCTAAACCCGAATCAGAAGACGAACCTACACCTCAAATACAGAGGACACTCCAGTCTGCCACAGCTTGGTAATCATCTTTATATTTATTCATTATGTATTTGTGAGGTAGTATTGTATTTTATTACATAAAATTAGTGTTAAAACAAAGACTAGTTCAGAAAGGTGTTTATCTTATTGCGTAGTCGAAACATTTGCCAACTGAAACATTTATGCGTACTATACATGATTATTGCATTATGGTTGTGACAGACTTTACGCACACAGTTTAAGCTGCAGTGTTTTGTGTAAATTAACTATGAATTGAATGTACCATCGTTTGTTATCTGATTATGTAAAAAAAATTGTCTTTGTTTAATCATGTCCACCGCTCATTTTTTGTAAAGTGCGTATCAATAGATCTTGTAGAAGACAATGATTTTGTACCAATTATTGATACTCGCATTGCTGTCAGATCCAGTATAGTATTGTATTATAAAATATGTATGCGTGTGTGTGTGTGTGTGTGTGTGTGTGTGAGTGAGTGAATGTATACACAGTGGAGTTCACTTATCTCGACTCACGGCTAACTCGCCAATTCTTATTGTCGACGTTTTTGAAGTGGAACCACCAAACTCCCTATTTGTCTTAGCATTTTCTTGTGGATTGTTGATTCTGTTATGTCTCCGAAATCTAATATCTCGAGCACAAAAAAGGGACAAATTTGCCACTTCACATGGTTATTTCATGACTAATTTGCGTACCTAGTTCACTGCGCATGTGCTGAGTTTCCCTTGCACGTGGATCGCGGTCCGCTCACTCCAATGACTGATCACTCCCTGTCGCAGATCTCGTCTGAGGGATCATCCCGCACATTTTTTGTGATTTTGTGAGCAATCTTTGTGTTTGCATTGTTGGACAATATAATTAAAGGTTTTATCAAGACTTGAAGGTGGTTTTTATTGTGGTGGTTTTACATATGCCTTTTGTTGGTAGCAAACATATACACAGTACAGTGTATGTAAAAATTTTTTAGATGAATGCCGATTGCTTCATCAAACAAATCGCGGAAACACTGTTGTGTAAAAAGACACCAAAAACACGAGCATGTACATGATGTGAGTTATTAAATGAAAATGTACATCAATAAATGTTCATTTTTCGTTCTTGCGAGGGTTGTTGTCTTTGGTACTTGCAATATCACTCTGACAGCAGGCGCTGATAGGCTGTCTGACCTGTCAATCATGCGAGAAGACGTGATTGGCTGTGCTGCCATGAGGGCGGGCTCTTCTCATCTTATCCGGTGATCAACACAACACACTTCTTAAAGGGACGAGCGCAGCGGGAGAGACTGCTTTTTTTCTTCTGATTCTGACTTGTGTTTGTTTTCTTATTGTGTGAATTTTGCGCACAAGCACTGTGTACCGAGCCTGAACAGTTGTGGATAATTGACGTCATGCGAACAACATTTGAAATTCCAAATGTGAACTTACACAAAAAAGTTCATCAATCTATGGTTGCGGTTTATGCCAACGATTTTTTTACACAAAACCCGCGGGCTATATGAGTGTGCGGGTTATCTGCGTCTGCGGGTTATATGCGGGAAAATCGGATATATATGTTATATGGGTTATCTCGATAAACGGTTATGTCGATGCATTTTTGCAACCTCCGAGGCCGTCAACATAACCGAACTACACTGTATATGTGTCTTGTATTGCATGACATGCGTGAATAGGTGGGCGTCGGTAAAGAGGCAATTATTAATTATTGCACTATTACATATCATATTAATACTAAATCCAAATGAGTCGTTTTGGTGATAACTGTTCTGAAAGTTATATTTTTATAATTCAAAGAGCTTTGTCAAAAGATCAAGGAAAGTTTTGTTTTCAAGTTCATGACCCGTTTAAATAAAAAAAAGATTTTGAATGCTTTTCACTAAAGTGTGCATGTCCTTTTTCCAGATTTTGACAATATTCTGGATAGCAGTATTATTCATTTGTTTATTCTTAAAATACGATATAAACAAAGTTGTTAAAATGAAAAGATTTGTTCATAACGCTTCTGTTAATCGGCCAAGCATGAATGATTATCAACTAACACCCGTTATCTCCAAATGCCCACACATTGGTTGGTTAAACGTTCTGGGCCGTAGATCACAGAGAACACGTGTGCCGGGCTTACAGGGATTTCGGAAACGCAGCTCTTGACTTGAAAAATGTTATCAATAGTTCAGTCAGAGCACATGCACAAACAATACCCTGTGTTACACCTAGCATTACTACATATATCATATCCTGATGTAGATTTGGATTTAGATTAACACTGATTGGATCCAAGTAAAATGTTTGGTACATCCCACAGTGCATGCCAACTTCCTAAATGTCTAAATTTTCCCAACACAATCTAAGAATAAAACGTTGCCAATTCAAAAACAATGACACTCATGGAGTTCAAACTCTTCTTTTTTTTGTGTGCAGTCCATTTTACCATTCTTGTCTTTGAGCATATCTTTTTAAGCACATTTTCTTAGGTGTGAATTAGGAGGCAGATGTCCTGTCTATGGTCCTGTCTTTGCTGAAGGAGAGGGTGGACGACTGATTAATGTTTGATGCTGTTTAGGGCTGGCCGATTATGGGCAAAAGAATGATTAGGCAAAACATTTTTACATATCAGTCGACATCGAGAATTATCACAGTATATTTGCATTTATGCATTTTGCAGACACTTTTATCCAAAGCGACTTGCATTGCGTTTAAGAAACACATTGACGTTCTAATTAGTTCTTGCTTTCCCTGGGAACTGAACCCATGACCTTGGCGTTGCACACTCTACTCTTTGAGCTACTGGAAAGCTATAAACATAAAAAAATGGAATTGGATTGACCTTTGCATTTTCACTTTACTCTGTTTTAAATGCATATCTTCTAAAGACCTTTTTCAGCTCTTGTTCTATTCACAAAGGTTTGATATGCTAACTTTTGTAATCAAGTAAGTTTAATGAACACTAATTATTACTGCTGCTGCCTTTCCTGCATTACTCAAGAGGAGACCCAGTATAGCGCCATTTCACTCACACTGTTTTGAGAAATGACTGTCGGAGAGAAAAAGTGCAAAGGATTGCCTTGATCTGTGGGTTTACCCCTTCATGCACATAGATAAAACCAGTGATTCTTTGTAGGAATTTCTGAATTACAAGTGTGGCGTTTGCAGGAAAGAGTAAACTTCTGCCCAGTACCTGAGATGAAGTCTGCTATCCTCGTGCAAACTCTTAATGCAGTAAATGTGACTGAAATGTTGAGCCCTCAGTACGAGAGAAAATCCTCACAACAATAATTTAGTCAAAGAAACACTATTTACTAATTTGCTGAATTCAACAATGAATGACTTCAAGATAACGTTGGCTGGTTTGTGTTTTCTTATGTGTCACTATTTGGACTGTTTGGAATTAAAAGCTAATATGGGCATAAGATAAAACTTCTTTATTCACTCACACAGACTGAAGCTAGCTTTGTGTTTTGTGTGTTTTGAAGGAGAAGCTCATGTTTAAACTTGGCATCTAGTAACAATTCAGGAGGCTCTTTGAAATCCAGTTTTCTTTTTACATTAATATTAGTCCCAACGCCTTATTAGTGTACATACTGACTTCAACCTGTGCTGCAAGATCCATTTAGTTTTACATTCACAGTTTTACAGTTTCAATAGTCTAAACATATGGGGGAAAATAGAATAAATCTAGCTGTTTCTAATCTTTGTGTGCCTTGTTTTTGTCCATACACTGACCTCATTGTTGTAATTACTGTAATTTTTTACTTACTGAAGGTACATCCTACTTTACAATACATTACGTACAGTACATGCATTTTCAGTTCCATGATGTCTGTAAAATACAACCGTGGTGTTGACCACAAACTGACAACAGCAAGCGAGCGTCGGCTGTGTGACTCCTCTGAGTTGTGTTAGGCACAATGCGACTGCGCTTCTCGTCCGGTGTGCGACCGCCTTTAGATGCTGATGTGCTTTCCTGTTCCTGGAGATCTCCCTTCCTGCGGAGTTCAGCCCTGAACAAACACCTGAAGCAGCTGATGGAGATCTCCAGGAGCTCGGGATAATAACACACCGGTTTGTGTTGTGTTTCTGCAGGCAGGGAGATCTCCACGTACAGGAACAACACGCCTAGCATAAAACGAACAAATAAAAATAAAGTTTTACTTAATGTAAATTATACTATTGAGGTTGTGATACTGTACCCATGACGTACTTTGTGTTAAATCTCCTCCTGGTTTGCCCTTCACAGTGCCCTTAAAGACAGTCGCTTTCCCCCCATGACGAGGGACGAGCTGCCGCGCCTCTTCTGCTCAGTGTCTCTGCTCACCAACTTTGAGGATGTTGGTGATTACTTAGACTGGGAGGTAAGAGCACAAAAGCAACTTCTACCTGTTGTTTATACATGGGTGCTGTGTGTTTTATCATTTATTCACAAAGTTAACTAAAAAAGGTTTTTGTCTTTTTTTTTTCTACACATGTTTTAGATCTACCCTAACTGGTAGTTTGCTACCTATGGCTAAAACCATTAAACACGAATTCTTCTTAACTCTTTATAATGGAGCTACCATTTAATAACGTAAAAACGTCTGAGTTGGTAAAGGTGATTGTATTATAAATGGCATTAAAATAAACAATGCCTATGTTTCTAGAGTAATGCAGGGATGACATCAAAATCTGCTGGACTCATTCACCAGTCTTTCCTTACAGATTTTACTATTGGGTTTTACTTTTTCATATGTGTTTTTTTTTACTCTCTATTTGAGTAAAATAAAGCCTGTGGCAAAGGTGACTTGACAATACTTGGCTGATCTACTATGAAAACTGCACACACTCTTTTATGGGTGTGTGCTATAGAACAAAATGTCAAAGTGTCATCAATTTATGTTTACCAAAGGCTTAATTTGACATTTTTACTCTGGTCATATTGGATAGTATATTTTTAAACGACTCCATTGTATGTACTTTTACTGAAGTGAAATTTATTTTGTATTATTTAATTAGGTTATTTGTACTTGTGTTATTTGAGTTGTGTTCTTCGTCCACCGCTGATAAACCACAGGGAAATCATTTGAGTGGAAGTAACAGAAGCGAGTACGATAGCAGCAAACACACTTCAGCTGTTCTGCTCGCTGTGATGATCAGCCAAACATGCCTTTCCGCTGCAGTCGTATATACCTCAGGATGATTGGGCAAGTTGTGTGCTTCATCGCTCTAGCAATCCGAGTCAAGACATCCCTTTAGTGTAGTTGGGAGTATGATTTATTTAATTGACTTGTGCCAGTAGTAAATGAAAATGCACTTCTTTTTTTGCAAAAATTTTTCTGCAAACAGTTTACACATAATATCAATGTAAATCTGGGTGTTTATTTTGAAACCTCTAAACACAGACAAATGCAGTTAAAGCACTGGTGCCAGACTAAAGTTGGCAAAGTTAAGACTAAAGTGAAAAGTTAAAGTCCAGTTTATTGTAGCAATAGGGGCTTCATAGCATCATTATCGAGCACATGCGTACTAGCCAATAGCTTTAAAGACCTACTCCCAAAACTCAATGTAACACTTACATCTTGTTGTTTTGAGGTTTTACGGAGTGAACAAAACACCATTTTATTCGTCCTTTCTCAAAGTACTGATGATCGTGGTCTAGCTTTATGTAATAGATTCATGCCCGGGAGCAGAATCTGCCATTATTCAAAAAGAACGTAAATAATAAGTCACAGTAGCTCTATGCTACATAGCACTAACATTGTGCTATGCTCAATGTTTTTCAAGATGTTGAATGTCCTCATATGTCATCACTGCAAAGAGCACGAGTATTCGTATAAGTTTGTGAAAATATCCGTGTGCACTTGAGTTATAGCCATTTTAGTGAAAGTGACTCTACCTACTCCAAACATTGTGGCGACCTATGAGAAGTTCGAAAAAGTAGATTTTTTGGGGGAAATTACAAAAGGGTTGATGCACACCTGTTTAATGTGCAAGAATACAGGCTACCACTGTGCAGTAAAAATACCAGACATTACTGTAATATTGCAACAGAGGTGTAATCTTAGATGTAATTAAGTTAAATATGATAATGTAAATTTTCTTATTATTATTATTACCAGTAAAATTCACATGACCGGGTTGTGTTTTACATTAGTTGCCGCCTAACGAGTGTCCCGTGACTGGGTTGTATTTTCTGTCTTCTACTTTCTTGGAATAGTCATATCTGGAATTAATACATTTGTTAAAGAATTAAAATCCTAAAAAGTCAAAATAGTCATCAGAAATGAGGATATTGAGTGCCAAATCAGTGGAAAGAAATAATAAATTTTCATCATTTCATAATCCAAGTTTGATATGAATATTAAAAGCAGGTTTCTGAACCGGTTCAGGGTACATTGGAAAACTGGAAACAAACCAACATTTAACAGGAGCATAAACCCGAAATCAAGAAAACAAATATTTCCCTTTTCAACCCTACTTTCAACCCTTATGAATGATGTTATCCACGTTTTGCTTTCACTCATTTGAATCATCGGCGTTTGTTTTAATGGTGGGTTCATTATTATTATTAATGGAAAACACAACAACAAAACAGTACAATGACAAACTTGCTTACATTAAACTTTTATTTGCAAAATTGTCTGATATAGAGCATAGAAGTTGTTTGGCCCGATGAGCTCTGCATGTGTACAGAGTTTCATACATGTTCGATCAAGTTTGACATATGAACATATGAAGTTTTAGGACCATGTTCAAGAGGGCGCCGTTGTCTATGGAGTTTATATATAAAGCAAATAAAATGTAATTTGGGAGAAAAACTTAAATTTGCTATTTGTACTTTCAGATATATAATTTAGACATTAAAAAATTTGAATTCAAACTTAAGTAAAAAAGAAGAAAAACCTAATGATGTATTTGTGTGAGTGGTGTGTGTGTTCTGCATTGAGGGCCTTTTTGTAGTCTCACCCCCTCGGTTTTTTGTGTGTGTTACGGATTGTGGTAGTTTTTTCCCTAGTTATTATTTTATTTTTAGTAACTATTTTTATTAGACAGTTATAAAGTCCAGTCTATTCCAGCTAGTATTAGTTCCCCTCCAAGTGTGGAACAACACCTCTAAGACTAAACGCTTTAAGATCTGCTTACATGCACACAAAAATTGACAAATTTCTCAGTTTTTGACAAATGATCTGGCCACTGCAGACTGCATGATCAGAGAGTGAATATGGGCTGTGCAAAATTAGCACAGCATTCATTGTAGAAGGAAGCCGGATGCCACAGGCTGGCTTACGGTGGATTCTTAAAGATTCATTGCAAACCAAGCGTGACTGTAGACGAATAGAGCAGACAGAAATGTGTAATGGATGAGTCTTTTGTGTAATGCTTGCAGTGTTTGGGGATATAATTTTTTTAAAGTACATAAAACAGCCACTTTGTGACATTTATGAAAGAAAAAAAAAACCCTATTTTTTTTAGAAGTGTTATTCCTCACTGTAACCTGAGACTTGCATGGATTTAACAGCTACATCCAGACAATAGATCATCCCACCTTAGTAATAAACACTGAGATCATATCAGCACATTTAGGATTGAAGTAACGTTTATAATTGTCACTCAGGCGTTTAGAAATTTAGTCAGAATAGTAACAACTCCAAACCTGTATACAATATTAATTTAAAAGAAATTACACAAAGAAAAATCCTAAACTAAAATAGCATGACAGCTTGATGGAACATGTGTCATGTAGGAACCAGTTACTAATCCTCTTGCTATGCCATCTCTTCATTCTTTTCCCATCTGTTCACAAAAACATCTTTTGTTCAGATCCTGGAAATTAGAAGCGAAGTATTCCTGTTATGTAATTCTGCTGCCGATTCATATGCATTTGTACCTTTTGTCAACAGTGACTCAGTTCAGTTTACCCGTCACAGACCCAGAGGTGAAATGGTCCACAGGAAGTGTAGCAGCAGCTTCAGGAATCTTTCATTAGTGCTGTTTGCTAATGCAAGGGTTAGGGATTTGAACAAACCCTTAAGGTGTGCTACTTTTTTCTAAGTGATGAAACCAATGAATAACCCCATAGATTTACACTGGCTGTAATCATTTAAGAGTATGCAAGAATACAAGAATATCCTGTGTTTTCATATTTGATTATGCAAGTGCCATGTATTGCATTAACCTGATTGGCATAAACAATTTAAAACAATATTACAATTTCTATATATCTGAACAAGGCAACAGGTATTAACTATTATTATACAAATTGTGGGTCATGTAAATTCCGTATTTTGTATATCCAACATTATTGAACATTCATTAGTTTCAAAAATAGTTTGGGGATGGACAAATTTTGAAGTCCAGCCATTTTTTTAAAATGCGTCTCATGACCTTCATGAGTCAGTCTTCATGACTGTCATGGTCCTGTGTTTTTGTATAGGACATGAATGTGAATTGTTGACAAGCCTCCAAGACTAAAATGCAGTTTCAGTTACTATTCACAAGTCAAAAGTGAAGTAAAAGTCAAGTCTTCTAAAGGCGTAACCTGAATTTGGGCATTTACCAGTAAAACCACAAGTGAAATGTTCACACCGAATCATAAGATACTGTAGTTTCCAACTGTCGAGCCTCATCACTAATGAATGAAAAAGAAGGCATGATCTTGAGATATGATCTTAAACATGCGTCCCTTGTGTAAACGCCATTAACTCAATAAGTATATGTTGTGTGTTAAATCATAATCACAATTATTTTTTGTCAATATTGCAATTGTGAATTAAATTTTTTTTTTTACAAATTATTATTATTATTATTATTTTTATAGAAAGCTATAAATATAGATTATAGACATTGATAACACTTTACAATAAAGTTTCATTAGTTAACATGAACCAAGAATGAACAATGCTTCTACAGCATTTATTAATCTTAGTTAATATTAAGTTTAACACTTACTATTTCTTTAAAATGACAAGCGATGTACAGCTAGATTTTTATTAACTAACATTAACAAAGATTAATAAATACTGTAACAAACATTTCTCATGATTAGTTCATGTTAGTTCACACACTTATGTTAACAAATGAGAGCTAATTGTAAAGTGTTACAGAAATATGTATATAGATTTCAATACTACAGCCAATTACTAGACCAGTGGTTCTTAACCTGGGTTCGATCGAACCCCAGGGGTTCGGTGAGTCAGTCTTAGGGGTTCGGTGGAACAGTGGCCCCCAAATATGACGGCAAAACCATGCCATTAATATACGAGCGCAAAGCTGATGTTTGCACGCGCGTAAATTACATCTGCGAGCGGAAAACAGAGCTACATGTAAATACGGGTACCCGCAAGCTCATTTTAATCACTCGCGCGCGAACATTCGCCAGCTCTCAACTGCTGTTTTTCCTCCGTCGAGCACTTTTATTTTTGTCAGTCGTGGGGAGGGGCTTGCTCTTGTAATAGTAACATCAAACGTCATTGGTTAGTTTCCTTTTTTCCAGAGGTCAGTTGTGATTGGACGCCTGTGATTGTCACTCTAGAGCTGAGGCAAAGATACGATTCAGTCACATTGCATATTATGGTTTTTCTGTCGGTTAAATTGTATTAATATTGTTTTGTTGTAGTTTCACGTGTCCCAGTCGAGTGATTTAAGACCAAACTATACTTTATACAGGTTTTCTAGGATTTCTTATAAGTAAATGCACAGGTATGACCTTCACCCCGGCCCCTCTGTCAATTTTAAGAAACCAATGTGGCCCGTGTGTATCTTAATACAGTAATACCTCGGTTTACGAGTGACTTGGTATACGAGCAATGGTATCCACGCGCATTTTTACTGGAAATATCCCAACGACAGCCTCTCTCAAAACCTTTATCACCCCTTCACTCGTTCATTCTCTCAGCGTCACTCGCTTTAGTTGCATCATTCACCAGTGCATACTTTTATAAGTGGTTTTACCTCGAGTTAACATTAATTGTGATCGCTATTGTTCACGTAGTGAAATACTTACAGTACAGCAATGGCCCTCAAGATGAGTAATAAAGAAGGTATGAAATCCTCCCTCTAAGCAGTAAAACCCTCCTCTCATCTCCTTCACGCTAGCAGCGATGCTACTCAAAGGTAAAGTGCGCGTAAATTAAGTATTTTTAGAGTTTAATTGTCAATTAATTAGTATTTAGATGAGATCTTAATGGTTATAATTTTAACTGTAATTAATAGGGTAAAACCAATTTTTTTTAAAATGGGCATTTATGGTCGTGTGGAACGAATCAATTGATTTTTAGTGCATTCTTATGGGGAAAATTGTTTTGGTGTACGAGAATTGAGTTACGAGCTCGCTCTTGGAACGAATTAAACTCGTAAACCGAGGTATTACTGTATATTATTTTTTACCTCTCAACAAGCTACCTTGTCATTTTTATTTAATTGTCAGAAGCAAAGTAACAGTATTTATTAGTTACATGGAGATCAAAGCAAAAAAAAAAAAAGAGAGATTTTCAAAATGTCTTTATTTCTTAGGTGGGTGTTCACGGCATTAGGATAGAATTTTTTAATGAAAAAGGATCAAAGCGCACCGCCACCTACCTGCCAGAGGTTGCGAAGGAGCAAGGTGAGAAAAAAGTACACTTGCCTGAGTTTTATGTGTCTTCAGTTACTATATAACAGCAGAAACAAGATGAAGAATAGGCCAAAAGGTAACACTCAGTCAGTATGAAAAAACAGGATTGAATTTGTTCTCTCTCCATAGGATGGGACCACATTCAGACCATAGATTCCTTACTTCGAAAGGGAGGTTACAAAGCTCCCATCACAAATGACTTCAGGAAGACTATTAAATTGACCAGGTGAGAGAATTACCTTTTCTAAACAATTTGAGCTCTATACAGTGAATCTTTTAGTCCTTGTGTCCAGTGGTGCAAGAGTCTCTAAAGAGCATTTTACACAGGATAAGCAGCAGATTTAGAAGGGTTTTTATTTTTCATTTTGTTTTCTTGTTTGGTCATTCTATGCAGATCTGTTTCTTTTGAACCGTCTTTTGGCATCTCCATGTCTTTTGGTTGTTTTCAAGCTCTAAACAAATGTGACATGACTTTTTCCTCAGTTTTTGCTGTTGCACATATGCCTACATGAAGTGTGAAATTTTTTTTGAATTGAGCAGATTGAATTGTAGGCTTTAATTCACATCAATATATCTACTCACGATAAATAGTAAAGTAATATTAAAAGTAAATAGATCACACATGTTAGCTTAATGTGGGGAAAAAACAATGAGGTTCATTCTCTTGTTATGTTGCACAGGACGTTTGAGCTTCTGCAAGAACCAACGAGGTTCATTCTTTTTACGCAACATGTTTGAGCTTCATCAAGAACCAATGAGGTTCGTTCTCATGTTTCGCATCATGTTTGCTCTTCCGCAAGAACTAATGAGGTTCATTCTCGTGTTACACATCATGTTTGCTCTTCCGCAAGAACTAATGAGGTTCATTCTCGTGTTACACATCATGTTTGCTCTTCCGCAAGAACTAATGAGGTTCATTACCCGCTTGAGGTACCCTGTTATTAGTTAAAATATTTACTTGTATTAAAATGTAAAATATATTTAAGTCGTGGAAAAATATAAAGGATGCATGGTTCTGCATTGTGCATGGACAAGTTTGTGAAAGGACTACCATTGCCAAGTAAACTTAAAGCAGCTGATGAATTTACATCAAAAATCACAACAACCTAAACATCCAGACCTGCGTTCAACAGTTTCACATCCATTCTGAGCCACTTACAAACACTTGACCTACGTCTAAGCATGTATATCCAATTCCCCTTGGAATTCCTACCCAACACAAGGCGATGGCAACATGTTTGCCCACGAACATCACTTTTGGTTGTCTCATATGAAGCAGAGGTGCCTGTATGAACTGCTGACATCTTGAAAACGAGATAATAGTTTGCCAGTATATGAAATGCATGATGGACAAAGTGAGATGCAGATTTTGTTTCTCTTACAAGTTCTTCATGACCAGTTGACTGAAACATCCACAGAGAGGGGTGGAAACCTTTTATATAACCTATTTGATGTACTGGAAAGACTGGAAGGTATTATTTTTGCTTTGTTTTGTAAGATGAGTGGTGGATGAATGCCAAATTACATCAAGGGTGTGTTGATTGATGCAAATATTAATACATTACATTAATGCATTTGGCAGACGCTTTTATCCAAAGCGACTTACATTCAAGGAGCACATTGAATCAGTTCTTGCTTTCCCTGGGATCGAACCCATGACCTTGGCGTAATAAGCACCAATGCTCTACTGATTGAGCTACAGGAGAGTATTATTTTAATACTCATAATGGGAGGAGACATTCTGTTCTAATTTACCAGGTTCGTATTTTTCAAGACTTAGTAGTCTAGGTGCGGAGAGTTATTCTTCAAGAAATGCATATTAAAACTACAGCTAAGTTTAGCATTAAAGCCCCATAGATGTCTGAATTCTACCAGTCAAATTTCTGTACAAATGCTTGAGGTGTAGCAATTAAGAAGTCTGTTCCCCTTTGACTGTGTATGGTTTTAATTTTGATGACCCTTCATTTTTTTGAGATGCTTCAAGATCGTACCTGACTTTATAAATTCACAAATTATCATGGCAGATGATTATTAATTGTGTGTTCAACACAAGGTAAGACACATCTCAGGTGAACCATAACTAGTAAATTGGCTGGTGTACTAAGCAATTACATTTGATAGATAGCTGGAGAGTTATGCATCCCACGGCTCATGATCAGTCCATAAAACTTTTTTCTAAGAGTTAATATTGTTGCAATGTGTACTTTCAGCAGACTATCTTCATAGAGTTTAGATTATCAAACCATGTCCCAGTTTAATAATTTGAGAATGAACGTAGAAAAATATTCACAAAATGTGACATTTAATATATCAAATTATCAAACAAGTATACATTAAAAATAATAAAAAAACGACACATCCAATTGGATTCACTGGGTCCTCTGGGAGACAATGAAGGCAGTTGTCAGAGATGATATTATAGTGTAACAAACAGAATCAGAATCAGAGTCAGAATCAAGGCAAATTGATACACAAATAACAATTTTAGAGACTGAATAATGATCAACCAATGATATAAAGTTACATAGTTGCACTGCAAAACAAATACATCTCTATCCTTTCATAGAATGTTTCAAGATAACTTATGCATATCAAGCAAGACAGTTTGAAATGGGTGATAAGTAGGGACCAACCAAATTCACGGGTAAAAATACGCAATTTCACAGAAGGTTTTTAAAAAAACATTCGATTTCATGGAAAATTCACGGGTACAATTTTTACTAGGCACCAATCACTGCAATCAGTCCATCTGCTGTCACACCCGCTGTTTTGTATTCTAAAATACCACTTTTCGACTGTTCATCTGTATTAAAAAGCAAAAAGGAAACAAAATACAACTACAACGCACGTAGCCACAGACTCCGCAATGCCACGTGACATTAATGAAATGGTTTACAGTTTTTCGTGTGTACTGGCTGACACTTCTTTCCGCGTCAACGCTGTTCGTTGGTACATAAAGGTAGCGTAATGCTAGCCGGCTCAGCAGAGGAAATCGACTGCTGTGCGAACGCCAGAATGCTGTTATACTCGTATCCGGCGGAACTTCTTTTGCTGCTGTTTTGTAGGCTGCAAACTCGGCTAAGACGCTACGATCATCTGCTCCTGGTATACTCTTTATCAGTTCCTCACATGGCAGCATCGATACCTGTGTGAAAGACTCTGACCAATTTCATGAAGGCCAACGCTTGTTGGGTGTTTTCACGGAAAGTGGCCGATTTCACGGAAAATGTCACTGCCGTGAAATCGTGAGTTTGGTTGGTCCCTAGTGATAAGCCCCAAAAATGACTCTGCACGCCAATTGAAGTTGAGGCAACTAGTGCAATGGGAAGATTAAGGAAATTAACTGTGGCAATGCTGACTTATTTAGAGATGTATAGTAATCAAGAATTGTTTTCTGATTTGGACGTCCCCGTTCTTAGCACTGAAGGAAAGTAGTTTTTGGATGAAGTATGCATGCTACGGACCAAATTGGACTTCATATTGGACTTGAATTGTTGTATAATAATCATGCACTGTTTGGCTGTTGGCCAGAGGAGAACTGGTCCCCCGACTGAGCCTGGTTTCTCCCAAGGTTTTTTCTCCATTCTATTCTTCATTCGTTACGTCACCTGCTGGAGTTTTGGTTCCTTGCCGCTGTCGCCCATGGCTTGCTCAGTTGGGGAAACTTAACACTTAAAATTCATCAATTGTATTGATTCACCTGCTCTTTTGGGGCTTCTGTTCAGCCAAACAAACTTTGTTTATATTGTTTTTCCTGTAAAGCTGCTTTGAAACAATCTACATTGTAAAAAGCGCTATATAAATAAAGGTGACTTGACTTGACTAGAGGAAGTAAATGAAATAATACCACAGTTACATAATTACACTTCTATGGGTCCTGATGGCTTAAGTGCTGAATTCTATAATACATTTTTCTGGATTAATCTTGATCAAAAGTGCAACAGCACATAGCACAGCACATTTGCTGTACATTTTCCAACAATAATGTTCTGGGCGACCTTGGTACTAATTCCACAATCTGGTTGTGATAAGCTGCAAATGTATTTATTTTATTCAATTGAAGACTGTAAGGAAAATTCTGTCAAATAGACTGGAAAAAGTACATTTGCTCAATTATTCATCAGTACCTAGAATGCCCAAAAGCTATATATTAATTTGAGATGGCTGTTTAACATAATTTATAACAAGAAAAGCTTAAAGGCATGTTTAATTTGGACATATTGAAGCCACAACATAATCTTTTGCAATTTAAATGAATCTATCATCTCTATCTATGATTGATTGTTTATCCTTGTAATATAGACCCTATCAACTTAAGTTTCTACTTCTAATTCACTGAACTAAAAATGACGATGTTTACCGTATAACTTTTAGCCAATAATTTGATTTATTTGATGAAGCGATCAGCATGTTATAAAAATGTACATACACTGCATATGTTTGCTAACAACAAAAGGCATATGTGCACCAACAGCAGAGATTTACCAGTATACAATAAAAACACCTTTGATTCTCCATACAAACCTTTCTCCAACATTGCAAACACAATTTTGCTCACAGCGTAAACATAGTCACAACACACGTGTACACACATTCGCTCATAACACATTCATTTTGCTCGGATACAGTTCTGAAAGTATTGTAACGACGTCTTTGTCAATGTAATCTGGGAATTTCTTGACAGTGATTGCGAACTCCTGTGCCTCCTCTTCCAAGATAGCATCTGCAAGACATGATTTTTGCGCCACTTCCGCGAGTTCTTCTGCAGCTGCACGGCACTGAGCCGCAAGACTGAGTGAAGCGTCATTGGAGTGAGCGACCATGATGTGCGTGCAACGCGAACTCTGCGCATGCGCAGTGAACTAGGTACGATCATTAGTCACGGATCGAGATAACTGATGTTAAGTGGCGAATTTGTCCCTCTTTTGTGCTCGAGATACCAGGGTTCGGTGACATAAAATAATTGACATAACCGATAAGAAAATGCTTAGACAATGAGGGATTTGGCATTTCCACTTCAAAAACGTCGACATAATAGGGTTGGCAAGTTAACCGAGGTCGAGATAAGTGGGTTCCACTGGGTTACACTACAACCTTATTTGGGCTGATACCACTTTAGTATAAAAATCATCACTTAAATATGATCTGTACAACGCTGGTTGTCTCACCAGGGTGTTTGTTTTAAACCATGTGCCTCTGTTATAGCGACAAATCGATGTTTCAAAGAACTTATTATTTAATATCCAGTCAATATTAAAATCTCCTGTAAAAATCAATTCACATTCCTTATTCAACAACTGGCCCATAAATGTATATGATCTGATAACAGCAGCCTCTGAGTCTGGACAGGAACCCTCTCAATGCCCCATCTCCTTTCTTGTTTGCAATATCGATGAAACTGCTGTCAGTCAGCATTAGACAACATCTTTACACCGCACCCCAACATGTTTCGCTTATTCATATTCTTTTATACCTTTATTCTGTTTTACTTTTTTTTCTAACCCTGAAATATCTATTCTACCATTACTTGATCTCCTTGAAAAATTTGGTTTTCTGAATATAAGCCTTAATCGAGCCAAGCAATGGAGGAAGCTTAGGACTTCAGTAACTGCCTCCCATTTTAATTTATATAAAAAATATAAAAGGAAATATACAATGCTGAAAAAAATGAAGGGGACACTTAATCATCACAGAGAGACATCAGCAACCCCCAAAAAGAGAATGATTTTGTAGGTGGTGGCCATAGACAATTGTTCTCTCCTTACTCTTCCTGACTGAATTGTCTTTAGCTTTGTGTTTTGTTAGGGTCTTTGTCACTGTCTGCGTCATGAGGCAGCTCCTCCAACCCAATCCGGTTACACAGGCAGCCCTGCCCCTCCAGGATGGCACATCCATAAATGCCATCACAAGGAGGTTTGGTGCATCTCCCAACACACAAAATGCACTAATATTACCAAATTACCTTTATTTTAACATCCTAATGATACTGGAAAGATATGTCAAATTGCACGACTGTCCAGTTAAAATGAAAAGACCATTTATTTCCAATAATATATGCATGTAGAGATATAAAATGTAGTAATGTGAATAAGTTATGATGTTTTTAACTGTTGATGAGGACCGAAGCGATTTGTGCTCGGCTGTTCTGAGTGCAGTACTTGATTTGAGATCTGAGCTGAACCAGACAGTTAATACGCAGAGGACGTATTTGGTGACTGCAGAGTAGAACTGAATGAGCAGGATGAACTCCCTCAGCTGGAGTGGGAAGTACAGTCTCCTTTGAGAAAACAGACTCTAAGAATGTCCTGAGAGATGCTAGAGTCCAGGACCCCGAATGACTCAACGGCAGCCACAGTGCTGGGGTGTTCAAGTCCAAACCAGTCTCTCAAACAACATCATGACCACAGACGTTACAGCAGCAGGTCTGTAGCCTTTCAGTCCAGGGGAAAAACAGACACGAGCTGGTTGTGCTTGGACCACGAAAACCCCCGCTTGCGGCTATATTTATTATGGGTTTGTAAATATTTAATAATGCATGATTGAGAATGGCCTTCATTCAGAGTATGCGGATGCCACAGAATGTTTGATATTTAAAAATATTTTCTTTACCAATTGCAATGTTTGGTGTGATTTACTGAGTTTAATAATGTAATTTAATTCTCATTTAATATCTTTTTTTTACCTTGATGTTGTTTTGGTGCGTGACAGATAATGTTCTCTTTGGTTTTATTGTATGGAAAAGAGCACTTTGGAGAAAACAGAAATTTCTCCTCTGGTGTTCGGCAGAGGAAAGTTAATGTTTGAATGAAGGTGATTATGTCACTCTCAAGACATGTACAGGCCTGTGTTGTGAACAGGGTTTTGACAGTCTCGCTCTTTTCTGATGCCTCTCTTTCACCGTTGTTTTAGGTACCGTAGTGAAAAGATGACAATGAGCTACGCCGAATACATCGCCCACCGCCAGCATCATCACTACCAGAATGGCATCGGGCACCCTCTCCCTCCATACAACCATTATTCCTGACAGCGAGCCGCATGACCAGTCACTGGACCTCTCTGCGGACATCTTCCCCGGAGAGCCCGCCTCCTCCTGGTCTAGCTATCTGTACTACTGTACCATTTTATGATGATAGTTTCCGTTGCCATGCCGACAGTCAGATGGAGGCATGGCAGCGGGTGCAAATAAGCATTAGGTGATTATAAAGCGAAAAAAATTCATTTTGTCATTTTTATTATTTGTATTCATTTAGTTGTTGCAGCATATATATCTAAATATAAATCTCAACCCCTTCCTTTAAAAAAAAAAAAAAAGCAAATAAACAAGTTCTATGATTTATTTTATTTTTTGTTGTTGTTTCAACAAATTTCCTAATCAGGTTTCTCAGTCTGTGGATGGAAATAAGTCATAAAATGATGGGTTAGTTTTGAAGATCGTATACTTTTGCTCAGATTTGATATGCTAAGCTTTAGTGACTTGCTTTATTCTCGCCTTCATTGTTTGCGATTAGTTTGTCTTTTCTCATGTAGGCACGCACAGGGTTTAAGGGATGTCCTCTCCTCTCTGTGTAATTCCTCTGATCTTGTTCTATGCGAGGGGTGGTTTTCTGTTTTAGGCAGTGAAGAGCTAGTTAAGTCTTGTTGACTCACTCCTCAGATAATTGAAACCACTATATTAAATTTGCTTTTGGGGATGCCAGAATATTTACCATAATGCAAAGGCCTGTTGCTCTCAGCATTATTGGAGTTGATGTGAATTTAATTTGATAAACAGTCAGTTAATCCTTTTTTTGTGTAGATTTGCTATCCTTAGAAAAAGAAAAACATGCATATTAATCTGTTCGTAATTCATCTCTTATTTAATTTCTCATGTTGCGTTGTTGTGTTAGTGTTGTTCGAGAGAGTCAGTATCCAGAATAAGGGAGTGAAGGAAGAGGATTAAGTGAGTAGAGGTCAAGATGACCCTCTGGACAGAAAGCTGTCTGAATTCATCTGTTTTGTTTTGCTCTTATTTTGTCACACAGAGAGGAAAACCTGAGAGACCGAGGTCAAATGACAGGGACAAGCTAAAAAAGAAGCCATACTTTTTTTTTTTCTTTTTAATGCGGGCTGGCAGGGTGGATGCTCTGAATGGCTGTGTTTTAATGAATGTTTCTCCTGGCACGTGAGTCTTTACTCTGATGTCCGGAGGATGTTCCAGAAAGCTCATTTTTAGATTTGAATGACCTGGTCTTACGGATGAATATGTTAAATTTCTGTCTCGCATGGCAACAATTTCTCCATCTCTGTTCAAATGCCACTATATTTCCAGTCATGAGAAGATTGAGCAGATGCAGACACTGTTGTGGCTTGCGGTGAAGTTAGTTTGAATAATGTTGTCGGCTCTGCCGTGTCGCACCAGGAAATTAATTGATAAGCAATGGTTATAACTGGCTCCATAGTTTTCGCACTGACCGTTTGCGGCAGGTTTGGTCTGTTCTGAAAAGGTCATGTCTCAGTATTGTTTTCATCCATATCTTTTTTTCATCTTAGATGCATGTGAATTGGCTTTGGAGTTTCAGTTTTTTGACTGGCTCTGAAAGGAAAAATGGGAGAGGTTCTTAGGAAAACTATTCCCTGTCATTTGTTTTCATATGCAAAATGTTAAGGGCTTTTGGGATTCCATCCACAGTCATTATACAGTTCACTATAACGTAAAAAAAACCTTAAAAAAACAACAACAACCTGATTTCAGTTGTGTTGCCTTAAAAATGGTTATGACATGGACCATCAAATGTTGCCCAGAGTGCTCAACTAGCGCAAAACTAATTGCTTTGGCTGTCAGCGCCCCGTGAAGATTAACACCTGCGACTTCAGCCGCTGGGCCTGAAGGTTTCGAGCAAAGATGTCTGCTTGCCAAACTTTTTTTTAAATGATCGTTATTGAGGCCCTCCACTGCCCAGTTGTGACCTTTAAAAAAAAAAACAATAGTAATAATTTGCTTGTCTAAATCTACCTACCAACCCTTTAAAAATCTCAGTTTTACTGGCACTTTTGTGGTAGTTGGACAATCAGGGCCTCATTGTTGGTCCATTAAAAACAGCACAAACTGAACTTTTTTTTTTCTGCTGCAAAACCAAGTCTTTGCATTTGAGAGAATTTGAAGTATACAAATTTGCAATACATGAATACATTTGTTGCATGAATCGGAGGCCTCCTGTTAAACATGGCATGCTTGTTTCACTGCTATATAGATATGAGAAAACAGACTTTATAAAATGGTGCTATTGGACCTCATGTTGGGGGTGGTCACAGTAAATGTGACTGGTCATGCGGACTCATTAATCATATCAGACTTTATTATCCTCAATATATGCAGATCTGTTTTACAGGTGTTTTTTTTTTCTTTTCCTACCAGTGTAACAAAATCTCCTGCAGGTTTGAAAGGACAAGTAGTGACGAGTCTAACCCCATCTTTCCCTCATGGCCTGGGGGACACGGGCATATGCTTATATCATCTGTTATAGATGCGCACATTACGCACGCAATACACACTTACCCTGGAGTTTCACTCTTTGTATCTGTTGTTGAATGCTGTCGTTATTCGCGTTCATTTACGTTACGTTTGAACTACGGCTGGCTTAACTCTTAACTAGCAGAACGCTGTTGCCGAAATATGGCCAAAGCGATGATTTTCAATGTGCGACGTTTACTTTGCTAACAATGTTTGTTCAAATATCATTGGTTCATTTTGTTGCAAATGACATTTGTTGATTTTTCAGAGCTATATATTAAGCTCTATTTAAGGTCATTTCGCGTTTAGACAACTCATTTTTAATCTTAAAACATTTAGTGATTCCTAGTGTAGTTTGAATTTGCACTTTGGGGACGTTAACTTTAGCCATCTCTGGCCCATCTCAGTTGCACCACTCATAGATGAGTTGAAAGTGTGCTCGTCGTGGTTTTTTTTTTGTCCTTAATCTTCTGTAAGTACAGCTAATGCTCAGCTTCGGCATAAATGTTGGGTTGTAACACCTCTCCATACGAGCTTCACGTTTACTGTTAAAACCCTAGTCGTTTGGAAGTTAGGCTCACGTTACCTTTGTGTGTTCAACCGAACCAAAGATGCCTCCAGCCATGTCCAAATGCTGCTCTACAGACCTGCCTTCCTGTCCTTCCAAAAACCTTCCCTGCAAGAGAAATGTCTTTTGGTTTTGTGTATTTTTTTTCTTTTCTTCTTTTGTACAATTTCTAATATTGTTTTAGGTATTTAGCTACCTGAGTTGAATGACTTTTCATTGTAGCTGTTTTTGAAACCTTGCACGGTGTCTATGACCGTAATACTAGGTTGCACTTTTTTATTTTGTTTTCATCATTGTTATTATCTATTTTTGTAAAGAAAGAAAACCCCATAGCGTGCCTCTTAGATTTATGGGTTTCTTAATGTTTTTTTTTCCTAAGACCAGCAGTTATACTTTATACAAAAGATGAGCTAATCCTTATTTTTAAATGCCATTTAAAAAGAAAAAAAAAGCCTTTTTCTTTACTCTGGACCCAGTAGCTGCACTGGCATACAATCGCACTGATAGATATAGGGTGGGGTGGGGGACTATAAATAATAATAATAATGATGATGATAAAAATAAATGTAAGATCTACAATAAACTTGTTTGAAAACTTTTTTTGTAAAAAAAGAAAAAGGAAAAAAAGTAAACAATGACTGTTTTTGTACATCAAGTTAATTCTTTAAAAAAAAAAAATTTTGGACCTAGTTTCTAATGATTTAGTGGTTTTCTATGTTCTGGAACAGACGAGTGTTGTCACTGCGGGCGGGCGCCGGGGCTGCCTGGCGTATCCCCCTACGCCCACCACTTTCTTTCATTTCTATTTTGAGTTTGGATTCTCTCTTCCTTTACGATTTTGAAATTGAAGTAACAAGTTGGTGAAAAAAAAAGAAACTACAAAAAAAAACCTCCCCTGTAGAACTAGATCCTTTACCCCATTGAATTGCTGTTAGAGTGATGAGACTTGAAATGGGCATTTATTATGACTATGGTAGTATGGCTCCAAAAAAAGAGACAAAAATGACAAAATCTACAAAAAAATATGTGGGGTTGGGGAAGGGAGGGGGGAGGGGTGGAAAATAGATGGGTTAGATGTGGGGTATGTGAGCTATGGCTGTGGCAATGATAATGTAGTTTTAAAAACATTATTGTTATTACCTTTTAAATCATTTATCCAATAAAAAAAATCTGAAAGAACAAGCCTTTGGTGTCTTTATGCTTTTGATTTTTGATGAACATGTGAAACCAAAATGTCACACATTGGAGAAGACCTTTAATATAGACCATATTTCATAAAAACATATGTACAAAATTGAGTTTCCCTCGCAGTCAAGTTGCATACATTGAAATGAGAATGATCCCATAATTCACTCGCCTGCAATCTGTATTTCTTACAACAGCCATAAACCGCTTCCCAAACTTGTTTTCGGGACCAAAGCTTCTTTTTCCTTGTCATTTGGCTACATATTTGATTTGTTTAAAAACTTTTTTGTACATTATAAGGTAAACACTCCTGTACAGTATAAGGTAAACACTTTAATGCAGGTCTGAAACAGCCATGCTCAGGTTTAATCTATTAGTTGTTTTCCACTGAACTGAATAGATACTTTTTACAGTCAATATTTTAGTCAGTTAAGTTAAAATCTTTTGAACTGGCCCAGTAAGAAACATCGAAAAAACTATCAGTTAAAAATAAAAACTAACCCGAAAAAGGTCATTCCGCCTATCTACAAACAACAGTCAATGCGCAGTCGTTTCCCTTGAATAACATCAGTGGAGTTTGGCTAATGGGATCAGATGGACACCGTAAGCTTACAATGCAGAGTTCTGACTATATACATAACAGTATGAAAGAAAGACACTGTCAGAGGATGGGAATGCCCCGGAAAAACTCCTAGACAAACAGTATCACCACATATATACTTTCTGTAACAGATCCACAATAACAACAAAGTCATTTTGAGACAATCTTTTAAAACCGCAGTTCCAGGATCTGCGCAACAGCTTTTCAGAAAATGAATAAAACGAACTGGCTTGGCTCCATTTCACCATTCCTGTGAGCGTAACTAAAGAAGGCAACTTTAGAAGAAAGCTTACGTCTGTTGCGAGTTCACTCAATCTTCGTTTTGTTAAACATTCAAACTAAAAAGACAAAGGCAAGGTTTGAGTTGCTCGAGTCCTGCTGTGCTCCTATCCTGTGAAAACAATCCTTCCATTCAGCGTTGGGCCAAACAACAACAAACAGGAAAATAAAGGTATGTTCTTAAGTTATGCTTTTATCTAGGATGCTGGAGCATGAGGAGTTCACCATGAAATCACTAGTCCATCTTCTTGTTGCGTAGACGTGCTATATCCAGCAGATAGCGGCACGTGGGAGCGGTGTGCTGCGAGAGGATGGTCAGAGCCTTGCCGTGCAGTAAAGTCAAGGCAGTCTGGTGGCCCGTCGCCCATATGCGATACCACGGGCCATAAAAGGGGTCGGAGACAGCAGGACACAGCATGTTGTTCAAATTCACTTCGGTCAACTGGAGGGAAGGAAAACGCACAATTGAGTTAGTATAGGACACAATAACTTAACACAAAAAAATACTTGTACATAATTGCAGATTCGTGTGGTAGAATTTGCTAAATCTCCTGTTTCTCATTTCACAAAATATACCAGGATGCATCATAATATTATGCATTTTCAACACTGACAATTTGAAATTGTCAATAAATGTTATTTTTGCATGGGTGAAAGTTGGCAAAACTGAAAATACTGAAACTTAAAGCTGGGGGCCGCCAGGGCCCCCGGTAGGTCCAGGGGCCCGGAGGCCTCCTGGAAGCTCCTGCATTCCTTGCAAATTATTGTGTACGATCTCAACGGATTTACGCGATTTGGAAAAACGGTTCCTGGCGAGGTTCAAAATACGGAATTCCGTCATAATACGGAAAACTTTCACCCATGTTTTTGTCAAAGTTAGCCACCATAATCACCATAATGAGGAACCATCCAATCAAAGGAACTGCTTTGTTCTTCCTCATTCTTAGCATTAAGTCAAGTTTTTAGTATAAAGCTTTTTACAACAGCTTTACAGAGATAACAGGAAGATAAAGCAACAAAGTTTGCGTTTGACTGTACAGCAGCTCTCGATACCATTACCATCTCTGTGTCAAACCCCAAGAACGTAAATCTACGAAAACAGTACATGCAAATCATGCGTTTAGTCTATAGGCAAGTGCGTTCTTTAAAAGGTCTTTCTTTATAAAGTGACATCACCATTTTTAGTCGTTTCTGTGGATCTGTGTGAACGGGAATCATTTTGATAACGTTTTCATCTGTACAGAGAAAGAACTTTAAAAAAAGTTAACTTACTTAAGCTGGAAAATGACTTTCTGCTAGAGCTGCTGTACAGCCAAAGCAAACTTTGTTGCATTATTTTTTGTTATCTCTGTAAAGCTGCTTTTGTCTCTATTGTAAAAAGCACTATAAAGGTGACTTGACTTGTGAATGATCGTAAATTACAAGTTTTCACAAAAGTAAGGACAGATATTCAAAGAAGACGACACAAAATTGAGCTGATGCTCTCCGTTTCCACTAACAGAACAATACACTTAATGAGTGCTGTTTGTGACAGAAGGTGAAAGTTTACCATCACACAATCCTGTGGGGTTCAGTACAATACCTAGGTGGATCCGGATTGAGAAATTAATCAAGCTTACATTTCTCGGTTCTGATTCCTTCCTGCTCAGGAAGAATGTATGTCTCTCTAAGACAAAGGAAACGTTTTTCTCATGTTCCAAAGAGACAAAAAATGAAGTTCTGCAGGAAGGAGAGCTTGGAAAGTTCGGGACAACCAAGAGCTTCAATAGTCTCCCAGTTTTCAAGAGTTTCTGCACCAACTTCTGAGACTTCTCTTCAGGGATCCTTTGTCGGTGTGATTGCAGATTCACCAGATTCAAAGCTTTTCTGTGCTCCAGGAGTTCTCAGTGTTTAAATGGAATCCAGCTCCTTTCTTTCTGCTGCAATGCGACCCAACACAACCGGTTGAAGACGTCACTGGACTCATCACACGTCCAAGTGGAACGTGAAAAAGCACTTTAATGCCAAGGTGTCTTGAAAGAGTTTTGGGATTCATTTGGTGCCTGTGAGACCCGCTCAATTCTTGAGAGAAACCCTTACAAAGGACATGTAACAAATCTGACACTTACAGGTAGTACCGGTAGTTTACTTTATGTACCAGTAACATGCTCTACATTCTTTATTTTGAAATGTGCTCAAGAAACATTTATTATTATCAATGTTGGAAACAGTTTTAATGCTTAATACAGTGGTACCTCGAGATACGAAATTAATCCGTTCCGAGGCGGCCTTCGTATAATGAGTTTTTCGTATCTTGGAACACATTTTACATGTAAAATGGCTAATCCGTTCCATGTCCTCCAAAAACACCCCGTTAAATTTCATAACAGTCGTTCTCGGCAGAATTCGAACCTGTGCAGGGAAACGCCAACGGACCTGTAGTTCATCGCATTAACCTCTCAGCCACGACTGGCTGTGCTATTGCACGCAGCGGGCCATTCACGAAGCGGGTGCATTGCGATCGTCTTGTGCGGTGGTGCTTTCACTTTAGTTTTCACAGTCGCGATTTTAAACAATTGTAAATCTGACAGCGTCAGATGTATCATACGTACACTTAACTTTACAAAAACACATAAAAATTTAAAGTTTCGGGTGCGGAGTGGCTGAGCTAAAGCATGCCAGCACGTACGTATAGAAGATGCATGATGGGAGGGATGCTGTCCAATTAGAGAGAAGGATCTCATGGCTTGGCTAGCATCAGGAACCAATGGGAGAGCAGGAGGATGGTGGCGAGTCTACTATAACTAAGATGGCGGCGTGCGGCGCGAGTTTCAAAATTGTTATGGGGCGAATCTCGGACTTTCAGAAACCTGTCGTATCTTGAAAACTTTTCGTATGTAGAGCAGTAAAATTCATCGTCTTTGCTTTCGTAACTTGGATTTTTCGTAAGTTGAGCCTTTCGTATCTCGAGGGTACCACTGTATTTTTGTGCGAACCGTTACGTTTCGGATAACATTTCTAAAAAAAGAAAGAAATCAAGCAGTTTATTTAGCATGTTCAACATGGATACATTCAACTGATTAAATTAGACAGCCAGCAAAAACATTTTTTCAACATTGATAATAAAAATAATAAGGCACTACTTGTAATTTAGAACTGAGCATCAAATCAGCGTATCAGAATGATAGCTGAAAATGAATTTCAGTTTTGACAGTTTAAATTAAATTGCAAATATATACAAAAATAGAAAATAGTTATTTTAAATTGTCACAATACTGATTTGATGGAAAAATGCAACCCTGGTGACCACGAGAGACCTCTTTTAAAGACAACTGAAAAATGAAGATTTTCTGAGCGGTAGTGAAATATAGGTGATAGCACACATTGATTTTTCTGTGACCTCGAGTCAGAACAATCTTTGATTGAGCGAGCAGAAACCCACTGCTGTCAGGAGCAACAACAAGCACATCAAGAGCATTTTCAGACATTGCTTGCTGAGCTGTGCCAGATGATTCAGGAGTGAAAGGGAGATTCAGACCTCTACTCTACTACTGTTGTTGCCACACATATAGTATGTACATTATGCACCACATGCAAATTGTCATAAAATACCAAGATGATCTATTGCATTTATTAAAACAAAACAGCAGAGCATACTGCCTTGAATATTGTATCCATCTGATGTGATATTTTACGAGAAGTGATGAATTTACATGTATTTCTAGACTGCCAACAGTTTCAATATTTAGGTCATTTTGGATTAAAAATGCTAAATAACGTCTTGCTGAATTAAAGCGGTCATGTGGCAGGAATAATGAATAATGTCAGTGTATCGAAGGTAAGTTAGAACTCCATATTTACTCTTAATATTTCTGTCTTATTTTTGAATGACAGAAATACAAGGCAGTGATCTTCTGAATTCTGCACAAGGGTTTGATTGACGTACCATCCCAAGGCCCTGGAGGAATATGAAGTGGTAGAGGAAGAGGATTCCTGAGGACAGCAGCGCCCACCACATGTCAGCAAGCGGCTCTGGTTTATACACACCTGATGAACAATATATTAAAGAGGGTTAGAGATGCACTTAAAGTCCAGATCGCTCCCAATATTATTAGCTGAAGGAGTATTCCTTCAGCTCATCATCAAAATAAACTGTGGTAAGAGATGCAGCGAGCAGATCCGTGTCTTCTGTCCTGTCACTCATTTGTCACTCATTTGTCCTGTCACTCACTATCCAATCCCCCATGGACAAAAGACCGGCACAACTTCCATTTCTGTTTTATAGTATTTCATGAGGCCAGTTTTGAAATAAAAAAATCGGTTTACACGAACACAAGACCAAACACAGTTTGTTTCTCCTCTTGTTTTTCCTCTGCTCTTATCCGGTTAGCCAGTGTTGTCCTGTCTGAACACTAGGTGACACTATAGCTTCACTTATTTCTATCTGAGCATCATTGCTTCAATCACGGAAGTGCCTTTCTGACATCGACATTACAATCCAAATCGGTTATATGCAGGAATACAAAAGTTCAGCCATCATTCAGGATACTATAAGCTAGAATAAGGGAGGGATTAAGAAATAGTGAGAGCATAGACAAAGGAATAGCAAAATAGTTTTTTTTATCAGACTGTAGTTGAGTGCTCATGAAGGAGATGTCCAGTTGGTAGAGCTCTATAAATAACGTATATTTGCATTGCTCGCTTTTCAAGTTTTAAATGAAGTTTAAATGACATTGTGGTGCACATGTGGACATTCATGACACTTCAGACACTCACCTCCTTTCCTGAAGAGGTACACCGGCACAAGATACAGCATGGAGTGCTGAATATAATAGATCTCCTTTTCAAATGGAAGCTGTGATGGGGAAACAGAGTATATTATGAGTACGAGTCTGAATAAAGTTTTCTCCAGCACTCTGGATAGTTCCATCGCACTAAAGAGAAACCTACACACATTGGTGCAAAATCACACAAATTTACAAATCTAGAGCAGTTTCAAGGGTCATGTTTCCAGCTACAGAAAGGCCTGTAATAACATAAGAACAAATAATCAAACTACAAGCAATAGCTGGTAAATGTAAATGATGTAAATGAAACAATCTGTGCTTGTTGGTTTTTTCAGGTAGACATGACGGAAGTCCAGTTAGCCACAGATAGATAGGTAGAGGGATTGCATAGAGTAATCAAATGTAAAGTAACTGGATAATCTTCACTATATAAATGAAATATAGATGAATCCTTATTAAAGCTGAAAAACTGATTCATCAAGAGCGTTGAATGATTTGCAGAGATTCTATTAACATTAGAATCACAGGAATATTAGTCTACTGTCACTTTAAGACATAATGCACAGATCCCAAATACTGATACACGTGTTCATTTCTCAACTGTTTACATTCACTAAACATGACTAAGAAAAGGTCTTTCTTGCACTCGAATGTTTAAGTAGGCAAGGCTTAAAAACTTAGATGAGTGTTCTGTCCTGCATGTGCTCTGTCTGCGGAGACCGTGACTCTACTAAACCCTTCCCTGTGTAGATCATGAACCCATTTCTAACCGGACCTAATTAGAATTAATATTAGACTTGAATTATCAATATAATAATCAAACTATCAATCAAATCAATCAATAATCAAAACTTAACACTTAATATTCATCAATTGTATTAATTCGCCTGCTCTTTTAAGGCCATTCAGCCAAACAAACGTTGTTTATAATGTTTTCCTGTGACCACTGTAAAGCTGCTTTGAAACAATCTGTATTGTAAAAAGCGCTATATAAGTAAATGTGACTTGACTCTCTCTTTGTGGTGAATGTGTGTGTGTGTGTGTGTGTGTGTGTGCGAGAGAGGACACTTTCTTAGACGAGCCACGCTGGCAATGAAATTATATCTGGGCTAAACTGATTTTTTGTCTCAAACTCATCTGTAATCATACAATTTAAAGACATTTTAATGGCCTCTCATGATTTACTCGTGTTTTAGAGGGTTGCAAACCCTTATCAAGAAGCCCCAGCTTGACCCAGGAGAAGAGATAGAGAGCCATCTCAAATCTCTGGTTTATGTCTAAAATGTTAGAAAATGTAGTGTATCATGAATATACTCACCAGTCTAGTGTTGACCACTGGGAAGAGAAGAGCTAGAAGCGCTCCATTCAACATGTGAACCTGGAGTCTTCAAAACAAAACAGATTGTTAAAAATCACAGTGGAAATCTCAGATTTTAGAGACATAAACTAACAAAGACATATCATTAAACTGACAATATCAGAAATATCATTAAAAAAAAACTGAAACTATGAAGCTAAGCTATGGCCAGAAGAAACTGCAACTCAAAAATACGTCATCACAAACAAAGCTTTTTACATACTTAGAAATACATATGGCTTGCCAGGACAATTAAGATTGAAACATTGAAACAGCAAAACGAGAAGGCAATCCCACAATACTCTGATTTAAAATAAAACAAAAATATATTCAAGATGCTGGTGTGAAACAAGAAATGGAGACAGATGGACGGACGGACTGATAGATGGATAGATCTTAATATTGGGTTCTATTCAATTCTCCTCCCCAGTTCTCAACAAACTTCATTTGATAAGAACATGAAATGGAAATGATTAAACCAACATAACAGAAAACCTAATGTGTTCCAAATTAAATAAAATGCCTTGTTATGTTTTAAATAATGAAATTAAACTAAGAAATCACAGGCTATATTTTGATAAAGTGCAGTCAAACTGAGCAAGGCATTGATGGCGCTTGTCAGCAGTGTTGTTTCCGGTGGGGAGGAATCTCGGGTAGACCAAATACTTGGATATCGTGATATTTTTAAGACAATTATTGATACATATTGCCCAGTCTTACTGCAGACAGAGGCTGTGTCCACAAGCATCTGACCTGTTAGGCGATGACTTCACAGGAAGTGTTTGCGCATGAAACCTCCCGAAACTCTAAAGCAGCGTAACAGTTTAATGATCTACACCAAAATAATTAAGCAAATATTTAAATGCAGTGCTACCGCAAAAAAAAACATTCTTTACATGCCATTATTGAGCACATCAACAATGTGATAAATGCTGAATCGAATGGCATTTATCATAATTTCACATAAAAAGACAACAAACATAGTTACCGTATTTATTCGAGTATATCGCGCACACGTGTATAACGCGCACCCCTAATTTTCAATTAAAAATCGGTATAAAATTGTTTCACACCAAGCATTTGTAATTGACAAAAATCGTGCAGCCATGATAAAAAACATTAATTTTTTGTATAACATATACTTATATAACCTATATAACATATATAACTCATATAACATATTTATTGACAACATAAACTAATGAACACAATACCGAAAGAGAATTACCGGTAAAAATATTTATTTAAAATCCTTCGACGTCAGATTCCTCATCAGAGACACTAAAGAGTTGCTCCCATTCTTCTGGAGTTAATTTTTCATCAGTGTCCGTCCATTTTATTGCTGATGCCTGTCTTTTGTTTCACAAAAAACACAAAATGCCTGTCTTCTCCGTAACGTGTGGGTGAGGAAATGAAGCGGCGAGGGGACGTTTTTTTTTCTTTGCCCTCACTTACAGTGAGAGGCTGCAGCCTGAGTTACGGGATGTAATATATCATGTAATCGGCAATCGATTGCTTTGGGCTATGTTGCGGTTGTTGCCGCGGTTTATGTTTGAATACAGTTGCTGAATTGCACTCACGAGTCTGCCTTTTATATTATGCATATATTGCTACTTAAACAGCCTGTAAAATGCGCAGCGCGAACTCACAATTCGCCGTCGCCCTCAAAGGACCGGCCGTCAAAACAAACCCCACCCCTCCCCAGCCCAGCCCTCGTGCATAACGCGCATCCCTAACTTTGATTTATTTTTTTTGGTAGAAAATTTTGCGCGTTATACTCGAATAAATACGGCATTTCATCAAGCCTGCTTCCATCACAGGAATACATGAAGCAACTACACTATAAAATAACATTATAATTATAATGACATTATAAAATATTTACGTCACATAAATATTTCTATAAATTTTCCACACAATGGTGTGATCTGAGGAGCTTTGAGAGATAGTTATCCTTTGAGTCTGAGCAACAGAGGGAGCTCATGGACAGAGAACAGGAGTATCTGTCATTTAAGTCCTGTATCAACAAAAGCATAGCATCTAAATATATTTCTGCTTCATTTGGTGATCTGAATCCCCACTGGATTGCAACTGGATAGCTAGATTACACTAGCTGGTGATTTTGGACCATGGTATAATGACCCCATCAGCCTCGAGGAAGGGTCGAGGTGGCCTGACCAAGAGACAGTGAAAGCATGACTGGCACTGGCAAACACTAGCATGCTCGCATATAGCGGAAATGCAGCTATTGCTAATGCAACTAATGCAAGGACCATTAGTCTCTACTTGTTTAGATGGCCTTAAATCACAGGGCAGAACACACTTCATAAACATTGCATGTTCTGTTCTGTTGCCACTCTACAAACTCCAAACTGGTCGCTTGGGAAACAGAGACGTTAAAGCAAAAGTAAAATTGCAATAGCATCCCTGAATAAAGTTGAGGGACCAGTTCTCCTCTGGCCAACAAACAAACAGTGCATGATTATTATATTGACAACATTTCAGGTCAGAAGTCAGATAGTCAAAATATTTCATCCACTTCCAAATGTTGTGATTAAGTGATTTCTGAAGAGCAGCACCTTTAAAGACTGACTGCCTATAAAACACAGTGTTGGACCCTGCTGAAACTCCTGCTCTTTGCTTCTGAGTTTGCTATAAAGGGCACCACATTTGCTCTAAATGCATACAGAGAGAAGCAATTCAGCAGAGATGCACCACTTAACTGGCAATCAATCGGAACCAAAATGGTTTTTGCTAGTTTTATTTCAGACTTGCACACAAACTGCATTGCAATAATGTCCCAAAACACCATTTGTGTGGAAATAATACAACGTTTGTAAACCGGACGTTAACGTAGGCCAGAAATGCAAAGAGATAAGGAGAGAGGAGGAGAAGATAGAACAGGTGCATTAAAAGTGTTCACAAGGCTAGAAATATTGGAAGTAAAACATAAATATGGAATTGGGAGGTTATTTGGATGAATCTCTCATATAAATCTTAAAAGTAAATTTTGAAATGGTTAGGTTTTATGTATCTTAATTTCTTAAATCTGAAGTCAGACCTTCCTGATATTATATATTAGATTACATCTAGTTTAAAACACTACTCATGTCACACGTGTATACTTGTTTGGATTGTGATTAAAATACAGCGAATGTCTCTAATTTCAGATATTTTTGTTTAAGGTCAGTCTGGCCTGTAATATAGCAAACAAACAAATATATATCCCCCCAAAAAACAACAACAACCCATAATCAGTATCAGAATCGGCCCATTTCCTTGTAAAAAATTGCCAATTGGAATTGGCTATGAAAAAACAGTGAATCCCTAAATTCATATCATTTATATATAATATCATTTTCTTGAAATCACATTAGGGACATGAACAAGATCTCTGGTGTTGAGTTCAATCCCGAAGCAACAACAGCATTACTGGCTTTCCTGTAGCTCAAACACCAAGGTCAAGTGTTCGATTCCCAGGGAAAGCATGAACTGATTAGAATGTCAATGTGTTTTTTTTTAATGCAATGTAAGCCGCACTGGATAAAAGCATTTGCCAAATGCATAAATGTAAATGCAAATGTACTGTGCTCAAAGCCTCCTAGTTGTAAATGCAAGCTAAGTTGGTGTCATGACCACTCGTTTACATGCAAATACACACGTAAACCATCAGCTAGTAGAGTTCCTTGATGTTACTTTGGTGAATTAATGCTGAATTGCATTAACACTCACCCAGGAGTTGAGTAACAATCTACTTTGACATGTTTATCAACAGCAGTCACTATAAGGAAGCAACATTAACACAATAAAATACAGAAAAGCACAGGGAAAGGGGGCTAGATTAAAGCACATGTGATCCATTTTGAAAGAAATCAATTTATAATGTGACTCATCCAAAATTCAGGTCATCCCTGAGCTTATTTATTATTTATTGCCATCTGGTGACGTTAGCAGTACAGCCTGTCTAACATTCACGACATTAGAAGCTCCTGTGAGGAATTTGGCACCACTGTTTCAGAAGCCATAATGTCCCTATTCTGACTTCCCATTATAACTGTTAACATTACAAGGACATTTGTTAAAAACTTTGACCTCTAAAGAATAGTAGAAACAGGGTGGCTGAACAACCCTATCAAAAACATTCCTGTGCCCTTCTTCATTCTCCATAAACCAAACAGCCTGGTAAGGTCTTGTCGGGGGGAGGCGTTGCTAACCCGAACCTCTATAACCCCATAGCCTAACTCCTAACCCAACACCACACCCTCCAACCTGCAGAAACCCACACTTGTCCACAGGGGAGTATTACACATTAAGACAAACACTGTCCACTTATGCATTTGCATCCTTTTGTGCAAATGTAGGTTGTAATCACTTTTATGTTGTATATAATGTCTCCGTCTCCAACCCTGATAAAACTCTGAATTTATGAAACTACTTATGAATACCTGTTAAGTCAAATTAAGTTAATATTTGAATGAAATATTCATATGAATAAAATGAATGCTTTTCAAAATGATGTATAAACAGCTTTTTTTTTAATTATGGAAACCCTAACCCTGGTTTTCAAAGACTGACTCCCTACCCCAAAGTTTTCAGAAAGGAGGGTTGAACATCTGAGGAGTGTCAAAGAGTCCAGGGAGAGACACCTCCGGCTCCGCGCGTGCGCACAGAGCTGGCTGACGATCTCGGAGTAAGATAAAGAGACTTCTTGAAGAAGTGGAGGTGTGAGGGGCAATGGGGTCTGGAAACAGCAAACTCAAATTTGACTTGAGTGACTGGGACAGTCCAATTCTAGTGAAATGAAAGGAAAATAGAGACTTCTGTCTCAGACACTGAAGCAACTCTGCTCTAAAGCTCACACTTCACACAGCTCATTAAGAAAACGGCTCTATATTGCTCTGAAAGTGATGAATAGATAGTAAGATAAGTAGAAAGTAGGAGTTTATTAAATTTGCACATTGGCCTTGGTCCATCTCGGCCTCCTAATCATCCCCATATACATTGATTGGTTTCATTGCTCTGTCTCCTCTCCACCAATAAGCTGGTGTGTGGTGAGCGTTCTGGCGCAATATGGCTGCCGTCGCATCATCCAGGTGGATGCTGCACATTGGTGGTGGTTGAGGAGATTCCTTCTAAACCGCTTTGAGTGTCATGAAAAGCTCAATATAAATGTAGCGAATTATAATGATTTGAATTATAAGAATTTGTATCCCTGGGAGACAAACCTCTGAAAAGGTTGATCTATTGCAAAGATTTTAATCTATGTTATATGAGATACTTTTGATAATGACCAAGTTACATTTGAACAGTCACATAACAGACATCTTATAGCAATTTTAGTTTCTCTTAAAAGATAAAGGATTTTGTACCATTTTACTATACACCATACTGTATTACAGTAGTTTACTGCCGTTTCCTGCATTTTGAATTACTGATCTCAAAGAAGAACTAGCTTATTAATAGAATGGAGAACTGCTTTGGTTAACCAGAAGAGGCTTCTGAAATTAAGAGGTATTGAAAGAGATGGTTGAAAAAAAAAGGGAATTTAATTCGAATTATGTGGTTCTCTTGAATATTCACATTTCAGACCAGGCAACTCTAGAACACCTGCCTCAACCAATGGGAGCGAATATACCGGCACTGAAGTCTGTTTGACAAGACATGACTGCGGAGAAAAGAGGAGCTTCCTACTGAAAGAGGAAGATGACACTAAATGCATGATTCAGGAACTTGACACTTGCATGATTCAGTGCAGGAAAATATGACACTTTCACTTCAGAGTGTCCTAAGGACAATTTTGCCATGTAATTTTGTAGCAGGATCGATCAAAAGCCAGGCTTTGGAGAGGCAGAGAAGCAACAGAGCCCATCCACCTCAAGACCGGGTCTTCGCGTACCATCACAGACTGACGAGCCCAAACAACAGCCCAATAAGTTCAACCGCCTGACAATTCACAGAATACTGACTTCCCTTTCTGCGTTTACACTAATCACGACAGAGACTGCTTCAAATTTTGTTAATTATTATATTAGCTTGATTACTTTTGTTTATTCACTGATCTCACAGCTGTTCAACTAACCATCTGAATCTGCTTTCAATAGGTATCAGTCTAGCCCTACTGTACATCGTAATGAAGGAAAGGAAGTTCATTCACAGAAGTGGGAGCTTGACTCAGCAATTAGTTAAAACCAGGGCTGGATTTGGCATTATTACAGAATTATTACATTAACCAACTAGGTAAAGAGAAACAGGGCACAGTGTCCAACGAGAAAATGATGTCTAGAAAAGCAACACTACTAGTCACACAATTTTGTTTAAAGGTAATTTTCTAGAGTCAATAAAAATAATAATTCCAAACCTTTTAAAATCACAAATGATGTCATCACCAGGAGTACGAGATAGGAGTGGGATTTTTGCCTGTGGATCCATGAATTTGGAGAGACCTCCAATTTTCTTCTAAGTAACTTATGAGCGACGACAAAATGTTTGACCATTGTAATCGCACAATGAATGAAAAATTGCAAGTCTCCCAGGGATAGAAATTCCAGACGTCTTCAAACTTGTGAGTTCAAATCTTTACTATCTATTCATCACTTATTCAGCAATTATTTAAATTGAAAATAATGTAGGTATACATGATTATTCAAATCCTTTAATCTATTTGATTTTGAATAGTTAGGTTTATTTTAGAATCAGGATCAGAATTAGAAAAAGCTTTATTGCCAAGTGTGCTTGCACACACAAGGAATTTGTCTTGGTGTTGAAGCTGCCAGTGCACATATACAACACAACATGAGTTTACATAGCAAACAACAATACATAAACATACACAGTACATGTGGTCACATGCTGGGATTTTTTGTATGGAGTGGGAGAGGGGATAAAACAAAACAAAGACAAAATCACTGAAGAGCTAAAAACCGAGGCAGCCATCTTGTTGACATTTTTAGCGGTGTAAAACTCAATCACATGGCAACTGTCATCAGATAATTGATATCCTGATGTTTAGACACTGTCGCCACGTTCAGTAGCTTCGTTGTTGGCTAGGTTTTGTTACCTGCAACTAGGCGTTGGGTGGGAGGCCAACTTCCCGAAGCCCCACTTCAAATGATATATGCGTTCGAGAGATGGTGTTTGGAGAGACGCCAAAGAAAAATTATTCATTCCAAATCAAAACAATTGAATCTAAATGTATTAAGTGGGCTCACAGGCCAGAACATGCCTAATAAAATAATGGCCATGGATGAATCCTGGCCTGGATTATTGCTCTGGAACAAAGCATCATTCTCACACCTGCATAACGTGGGAAGACAGAGAGCAAGCAAAACTTGCCCTGTCCACTCCACGCTTAGCTTTTTCGTTCACAGGAGGTCATGATGTCCCAAATGATTGTGTTCCGATGTATAAAATATTGTGTGGTTTCTGTTAACATGAGCAAAGTGGGAGTGTTTTTCAGGTGAAAAAAGATTGAGCTACTGAGTGAGCTCAGGAAATTATCTGGTGATAAAACACAGAAAAACAGAGTTGAATTGGCTAAATGTTGAGAATAAATTCATATCATCCACATAGTGAATAAATACTGAGAATGCAAATCAGATGATGAGACCTAAAATTGTGCATGGCAGAAAACGGCACGGGTTCAAGTCCTGCTCATTGTATTGATGGCAATGAAAGTATGAGCTCAAAAAAGTAAGGACAGCCCTCAGCCCACATGAAATTTCCACAAGACTATATTGTACAGTATTGAAGAAACTTGATGGCACTAAAATCATGTTAGTAGTTTATATTTACATTTCTGCATTTGGCAGACGCTTTTATCCAAAGTGACGTGCATTCAAGAAACACATTGGCATTCTAATCAGTTCTTGCTTTCCCTGGGAAATGAATCCTGAAAATAAATGACCTTGGCATTGCAAGCGCCACACTCTAGCCACAAGAAATAGTTGCAACAGTAGTAAGGAAGAGAGAATGTGTGACGAGTCACTTCACCGGACCAGGTCTGAATATTCTCATGCAATCCTATCAAAGCTCTTAACACAAGGCAAAAAGAAAATCTGGCTAATCAAGTATGCCATTAGTGTCAGAAAAGACAACCCATTATGAACTATTCCAGTTCTCCAAAATTACCCAAACTGGCTCTAAGTTACATTAAAGCCCAGGATATTATCACGGCAGGAGCTGGGTCATACAGAAGTTTATTTTAAACAACTACATCGTTTAAAACAATAGATCAAAATGATAAAACCTTTTCTGGTTAGATCTTATAAATAGAAATGACTAATTAAAAACCATTGCCTAACTGCATTAAAACAAAATATGGTTGGAAAATGTAGATGATATGTAGAGTTAGGTTAATGAAAAAGGATGAATATGTTGAGTTATGATTGTATGTGTAATTCTGATCATTTTAATATTCATGTGTGTTTTTAAAGCAAAATGACAGCGTCCAACTTAGCTGGTTATCAAATGTTCAGATGTGGGTGGCAGAAGGGCCTCGCGAGGGAACCGACTGTGAAAGTTACTCAGAGAATGATGAAAAGTAAAGAGGGTTAAAAATAGCCCATGTTACGAGGTGACAAACAATGAGAGCGGAAGCTTTGAAGGGCTAATATGTTAAAGCTTGCTTGTGAAGATTTTCAAGTCCAAAAAGGATTAACATGTCTGATGAGTGTCTAACTAGCATTTATTTCTGTTTTGTACTTTATATGATTGGTGTTTCTGTCTGCTGATGCCAAGTGGAAATTTACAGGCAGGCTCTGATAATAAGAAGTAACAACATCTTGCATTTGTGACTGTGAGCACAGCTTGAAACTATCTTTCGCAGGAATTAGCCTGCACTGCTAGGAACAGAAGAGAGAGAGAGTACTTTTCCATTTCTTAATACGGTGTGTATAAAACAGCCCGCACATTTTTGTATCTGTGTGAACTGGAATCATTTTGACAACACTGTTGTCCATAGATGAAAAACGCAAAATATTATTTTTTTTTGTACACCATGGTCATGTAAATGTACCCTAGAAGAGTAGACTGCCGTTATCAATACACACGAAATATGGCCAGGTAATGTGTATCCTAAGCAATCACAAAAAAGGCATCTATTTTAAGAACAGCCTGGTGATACACACAGGTTTGAATTCCTCATAAGCACTACATCATTTGCTGTCACTAGACTCAAACTGCATAAGAGATAAAGAAAGCTCAGTTCTCTGCAGTGCAACCTCTTTCTGAGTACTTACCTAAAGATAACCATGGCAGTTTTACAGGGGGGACATGCAAGCAGGAAGATCTGCAAAAGAGGAAGTGATAAAGCTCAATAACTGACTCTTTCAGACAAAGCAGATATATTTATCAATAGATAGATGCAATCTTTGAACCATAAGCCAAGTTGTACTTATCTTATCAGAACAAGTTTAACACATTTTCAGTGGCTGAGGGTTAGTCAATCAAAGAGACATTTGGCTACTGAAAAATAGAAACCTGAAGATAACAGCACTATTCTGGACCAAAGTGGTGTTGCATTCACAACTATATTCAAACCAACTTGGATTATGGCAGAACTATACCTATAAATTCTCCGATCATCTTTATTTTACTTATTTATTTTCTGTACTGCAATGAAAACACACCAGCTCAACAACACCGTCAGCATACACTGTCAAATTATCTACAAATAAAATTGCATTTGTAACTGAGCCGTTTAAACAATCTTTTTCGTTTAAATACATTGAATTCAAAGTTTCATTTATAAATTTCAGATTTTAAGCGTTAACGTTAAGATAACTTATAATTTCAAGAAACATCAGAAATCATGGTTTGTTGTTGTTTATTTTTTATCCCCAGATCATAAAAAAAGTAATTTAGCAGAATGTTCTCTTTTCCTCTCTTTTATTCACTTCTAATCTTCTCTTTCATCAAATCATGTTTGCACATATTCAAATGTCTCATAACTGACACTGACATTCAAATCACACAACTTTCAGGACATACCTGGGCAACAAACAAGTTTTTTTATCCTTTAAATTTTGTTTTATGTTTTACTGAAGAGATCTGAAATTCTTCTGACTGGCTACCGCTGTACACCATATACTGATCTCATCCAAAAAAATATAAAATTTTCTATTGTCCTAATTACCTATATCCTATCTGGTGCAATTACACTGTCAAATAAAAAAATAGATTGTTTTGTTTTTCACAAGACAGAAGAGAAAATATGACAATAAGGTTTACAGGAAGGAAGTACTTCAAAAATGTTTTCTACTGCTACGGTCTATAATATTTGAGTTACCTATGCACAGAAGGAAGTTATTTTCCCCATTACTATTGGTTTGCACTCAAATCATTTGTATGTGTGTGTGTGTGTGTGTGTGTGTGTGTGTGTGTGTGTGTGTGTGTGTGTGTGTGTGTGTGTGTGTGTGTGTGTGTGTGTGTGTGTGTGTGTGTGTGTGTGTGTGTGTGTGTGTGTGTGTGTGTGTGTGTGTGTGTGTGTGTGTGTGTGTGTGTGTGTGTGTGTGTGTGTGTGTGTGTGTGTGTGTGTGTGTGTGTGTGTGTGTGTGTGTGTGTGTGTGTGTGTGTGTGTGTGTGTGTGTGTGTGTGTGTGTTCCATTGAGTCAGTTTACAATTCTCCACTTTTCTGGCTTTATTACTTAACAGATGATAAGATTGTGACCTTGCACAAATACTGTAAGACTTGTACAAATACCTTTATTGACATAAGTGGAACTATGGAGTCACTATGAGCTGCTGCGTTTGAGAACACGTGCTGTGTTTAAATATGGGAGGCCTGGTGAAATACGGCAACACGAGGCTGTGGAAGAAGGATTTCTTGATTCAGTTGCTCAATATACAAGATAACGTCACATGACAGAAACATTCTCATTAACCGCTAATATATCAAATATTTACACTCGGTGATACAATATTAAGGAACACTTAGAATTTGATGGTGCTTCTTATCGGTCCATAAAATTTCCTGTCATTAACTATCTTTATAATCTGTGCATCTCTTGCAATAAATCTGAGAAAGTCAAGACAGGGATGTTCCAAAAGTTGATACATAAAATGTTTTAGTAATGATACGTATTTTAGCAAAACTATTTGTTTGCACTATCACTGAAAATTGTTTGCATAAGATATCTGGTTCTATGTTAGGCCCCGTTTCCTCCTGGTGTTAAGCATTTGAGTCGATCAGATCACTAGTTGCACGACACTAAATCCAGGTATAAATGGGGTCTAAGACATGTTGAGCTTGTCTTCCTTCGACCACTTCCAGAGGGAGTGGAAAACACATTGCTTTCATGTGGTCAAATGAGTTCAAACAGCCACAAATGATTGCCTACTCTCTCCTTAATGCGTACACATTACGGGAAGTGCCCATTAACCCCAACTCTTTAACCACTCAATCGGCGCCTGAGCTCCTGGATCACGAGATTCTGGATTGCACACAGATTCAGGCACAGCAAAACTGACAAAGTCTTCAGTTTACTAAGTCACTAGTATTAATAAACAACTGTAGAATCTAACTATTTTTTATGTTAAAGTACATTATTATAAATAAGTTTGATTGCTACATATTATGCAACATGCATAATCTGCAAAACGCACAATATGCAACATTATAGCCATAAATTAATCATACATCTTAGATTATGCTCAGTTGTTGTCTAGCAATGTATGTTTATGCAATAATACTTAATTATATTAATTTATATAACTGTTCAAACAGTTATATAACAGTTAGCTGAGAACTTCCGTTAGATGCTCCTGTTTTTCACAGTGCATTGTGGGATTTCTTTAGGGCACAATGCACTGGAAGGATCCTGCAAGTGCGACGGCCCTTAAAACTCTCAACCACTGAACTGGAACGGATTGAGACGCACTGGGTTCAGGTTTCACAGTAGTACTGTGACAGAATAGCAAAGAAATATATCCTACAGTACAAAAAAAAAGCTAAACTTTGACAAAAGGCTGACAAATTTATAATGTTATAACAATGACTTTATAAAGTCTAAACAAATCTAAATGAATATTGGGAATGGTATACGAGCCATTGAGTGATCTTCTGCACTTAATATTTCATGTTATTTTAAAAGTTTTTGTTTTCCAGATGGCAGTAATTATTATTTACAATGTTAATTAATATTAACAATGGCACATTTTTCATGTTATCACATGAAATTGACAAATCGCAGGTCCTCTTTAAAGTGAACCATACATCAAATTAGAGATGCTCGATATATTGGCCACCATATTGGTATTGGCTGATATATGTTTTTAATATTATCGGTAGTGTTATCGGCCCGATAAGAATATAGTATAATATATATGTATAATATACTGAAGTCGATAAACAATGGATTGTTTCTTTCAAATATAATTGAAATCCCTTCAAAACACATGCAAAAAAATTTTTTAATTTAGATTTATCAGCTTTCAAATATAAACAGGTATCGATATTGGACAATACTTTCATATCGGTCCATCCCTACATAAATGTTGCTATTTTAAATAAATGTATACGTTTAAATGAGGAAAATAAATTTAAGAAACAAACAAAAAAATACCATAGCCCTCCAAATACAGCACACCAGAAAAAGACTCCACAAGTGAACAACAGTGCATACGGTTTAAATGAGGTCAGACGTTAAATATTTACTTAAAGTACTGAGATTTTAAGTTAATATTTCAATACATTTAAGAAACACATTAAAATGTTCACGGTTCTCTGATGTTGGTTAATGGTCACATATAAATATTACCATTTCCGGTTTTGTACAATTAATTTTGCATTTGTTTATTTTAATTAATTGTTCATTATTTGATGGATTGTTAAAAGTGATTATTATCTTTTCATCAACTCTTGTTCATCTTCAACTCAAGCCCTGCAGTTCCCTCAAAAACCCTTATCGTCAGTTCATGCGAATCCCAGACCTCAGGACGTACAGGCCAAGCAAAATAGCCTGAAGAAAATCTTGGATCAGGTCAAGAGATTCGCTTTAATCTTTGTACAAAAAAAGTCCACAAAGCAATCCTATACAAAAATATGTTTTAAAAGACCTTGTCAAGGAATATCTGTTGCAACAAGCAACTCCCTCAACAAATAGCCAATGTATCTAACCTCTTAAACAGAGGCAGTTTATATTTGAGAGTTTAAAGATGAATGACTATAACAGACCCATTTCACCTGCCTAACGAACTTGGCTGTGCAAAAAAAACAATGCTTAAGTTTATAGAAATGGTTTCATCACATTAATAGGGCTCCTGACTTCAAGAGCATGTTTTAAAACACATATTACTGTATAATCAAAAATCTGTATTGCGTAGGTGACATGGCATGTAAAGCAGGGACATGCTATACTCTATCTAAAATAGTGTTTCCTAAATATATATTTATATCATTTACATAATACATTTGTATAATTATTAGACAGGAAATGCGGTTTTCACAACATTAAAAAATAAAGGTAGAGTTCAAAGTCAGTATTTAAACTAAGTTAAAATAGGAGTCTTTACTTTGCACTGTATAAATAGATTAGATGCAAATATTGCTTATTGCAAATAGTGGCAAATTGATGTCTTGTAGTGCTTAATAAAACAGTATGCAATAATAATAACATATTCAGTGTGATTATTCAATAAATATGTGAAAAATGCATGAATTATGGACGATGTGCGTGAGGACACCACTTCCAATTTCTCTATGCTCATTAAATATCCATTATGCATTTTACTTCCAGTTTTCAAATAATTCCTTCATTTTTATTTCTGAGCTGATATGCAATGGGAAAAGGGAGAAGGGGAATGTTCTTCCTCTTACCACTGTCCCATATACCGGTTCCTTTTGTAATTTTGTCTAGTTCAACCAAGAAATGCCTTAGAAAAGCCTTTGCCAACAATATGGGCTATGTGCACTTGTAAACAGATACTTTCTCAAATTAACTGTTCAGCTTCATTGGCTATTTGTACTTTTTAGATTGCATTAGACCTTTAAATTCCAGCACACCTGCTCAATAATCAACTATTCCCAGAAATCTTGATTGGCTGATTCAAGGTTTCAAGCTAAACTTTGCAGGAAGGCCTTAGCCATCACACATTTTTATTTCCTTTGGGACAGTTATATGGATGTGTTACTATAGGTTATATTTTTTTAGAGCAGTGTTTTTCAACCACTGTGCTGCGGTACACTAGTGTGCCGTGAGAGATAGTCAGGTGTGCCGTGGAAAATTATTCAGTTTCACCTAATTGGTCTAAAAAAATTTGTTTGAAAACTAATTTATCATAAAATACTTAATTTTCTTTGATTCCCATTCAAAACACTTTGATAAGATTCACTGTATATTGTTAATATAGGCTACAGGGTTTCATTTGGTAACATTTTCGGTTGGTGGTGTGCCTTGTGATTTTTTTTTTACAATAAAAAAAAAAAGAAGTACCTTGGGTCAAAAAAAGGTTGAAAAACACTGTCCTAGATCGACTAAAATAAAGCTCAAAATCTTCTGAATGCTTTCTGCGGGAAGCGTGTAAATATAGGCCTGTAGATGATCGAATCAGAAATCCCTGAGGTGAGAACTAATACCGCTGGCCAATAGACAAAAAAAAAAAAAAAAAAAAAATACAATCCCAAATAATGGGCCTTTATGTCTTTATAAAGCTTTAACATAAAAAAAAACAAATAACTGAATTGCAAGTTAATCAAAGAGTATTATTATAAAAGTAAGGTATAGGTCTTTTGGACAGTTGTTATAACATAGTAAAAATAATACAAACATCATTTTTCCATTAAAACCTTTTAAATAAAAACAACATGACTAAATGTGATGCAGATCCCTAGTGACGTTTCTGAGGAGAAAACTGTACAGATGCAAAACTGTACTCTACACTTCCTCCTTTTACAACTGATCTCTCTGTTTAAACAACAACTCTCATTTCCTCTCTCAGTTTTCAGAGCCACTGAAAATTATATACAGTAAATAGTTCTGATCTGCAAAGAAAACATTTTCTTAAATTACCAGTGCATGCAAAGACATTCAGAGCTTGGAAAAATATTGCCGCAAGCCTTCACTTCTTCAAAATTCGTTACTAGTTCCCCACACACTAAATCCGGGCTTGGATCACTCAGGTCATCTGAAGTTGAACGTTTAGTTCAAGGCCACAGTGGTGACAGAGGAACCAATCCTTGGGGATTTTCATCCCACAATCTTTCAGTTCCCAGCCAAAATCATCTGCAATAAAAGCAGAGCCACAATAACAGTTTATGGTCTAATCATAAATATACTCACTTGCACCATTGTGACCACATGACATGGATTGAGGAGGTAGATCACAGTCTTTGTGGCAAATTTAAACCCCACCTCAACACCAAAAGTCATGCACAGAGCCACAAGCAGCAGGTTCTTGCCCCAGCTGTCTTCCCTACCCCTCCTTCCATCTTTCCCAACATCCCTCATCTCTTTAGGGACATTGAGCTTCTTGACCGCAACCAGCACCTCCAGGATGGAAAGCAACACAATGATGAGAGTCTCGGATATCCTCTGGTGTGGAGAGAGGAAGGCGGCACACTCCGGGCCACCATTGCCCTCAAACATGGGGTCCACCCCTCCATAGATCCAGTCCAGCAGACTGTAGATGTTATACCGAGACATGTTCCTCTGCTCGTATTGGAAAAGGTACGAACAAGACGGTATAAAGGACAGGACACCGACCTCTTGGCGAAACATTAACTTCGGTGTGAGAATAATGAGTGCCTCGGGGAGGAGAGCAGCCTCAGCTGTTTCAACAGATCTGCATTGTTTAATGCGAGACACCTGTGGACGAGACTATTCACAGCTGGACTGGGATCTGTGTGCGAGGAGGAAGCATTTCCAACGTGACGTCTTGACTGGAAAACCTATTCTTCCCTAGGAGAGTCCAGAATATTCCTGGCCAGAGCGGACCATTACATAAAAGCTTCAAAGAGGCTCTTGTTCAGCGGCGAGAGGCCTTTAATATCTGAGCAACACGAGCGATGTGTGTGAGAGCAGCCGATCTGCATCCAATCACCCGATGAAACGCGATAAAAGCAGAAGCTGCGCTGTGTCCGGGTCCATGTGGCGTATTAAATAGAAACCATAGAAACGCCGCCTTGTTCTCACGGGCCCCAACATCCACCCACACCGCAACACGCCTGCGCGCTCAGCTTCCCCACCAAACCATCAGCATACTAATGTATCCGTTCGCTTCCTGGTCGAACGCGGTGAACCCGCCTTCTTTTCACAAATTTTAACTCTCTCGCTGCCGGCGCGTTCTTGCTAACTCTGTTGCTGGGTGTTTCTCAAACGAAAGGCTGCAAATCTCGGCTGCCACGTTGCTAAAGGCCATCTCAGTTTTAAGGATCCTTGTAAAGCACCCTTCGTTTGCGTCCTTTATTCAGCCTGTTTTGGATGACTAATCTTCCTACTAACAGAGATTTTAATTAGTGGACCAAATACCTCTGGACGTAATAACCTCCTAGACTATTGTCTAACACTCGATGGCTGTTCTGTCAACTCTTCGTCATCAGTTAGAAACATGGGTGTTGAAGGAATAAATGTATACATATCCAGCTTTGCATTAATTAGAAATTACTGATTGCTTTTATGACAAAGGGATTTAAAGGTTTAATGATTAATGAATGAATGAATAGCTTTAGAAAACACAAACTGTATATAGCATTAGGTGGAATGTGTGGGGGTCTTGGTGATTGAATAGATTGGGACAAGGGAGTTAACCACAAGCAATGTATGTGTGCATTTAACATACCATATATGGGTATCTGGTTTGTGTGTGTTGAGCGCCTTAGGGTGCCTTGCTGTATGTTAAACTATGTGTGCAGGAACAAAACAGGAATCGGGATTGGTGAGGAGCTCTTTTGAAGCAACTCCTATCGGCTGCCATCCTTCAAGAAAGGACAACCCACTTGTGTTAAAATGTATAAATATATGGGTCAGGGAAAGGCGAGGTTGTCGCAGAGCACCTGGACATGAGACTCGCATAGTTTTGTGTAATCAGGGAAAGCTGTAGACCCAGAACTCTGTATACTTTATTCATATGATTTAATTGATGATTAAATAGTTAAAGGAAAAAAACGTCTCTGCTCTCCTCATTAAAAGAACACGTGTCCTGAGGAATTGAGGAAAGTCCAACAGTGTGCTCTTTGATGCCAATCTTTCATTTGAAAGCCACTATTCTAGCATCTGTGAAACCGCATTCTTCCATCATAAAAATATTTCTGAATTACAACATATGCTCTCCATGACATTTGCGTAAAAGTTAGTTCATGCGTTCATGAGCTTGAGACTAGATTTTTGGGTGGTTGCCCTGCACGCGTAGGTGGTGCAGGTCTGGATACGGCCGGTCTCCAGCCGACCATGGTAACTTAAGGATAAACAGAGACTAATATCAGAGACTAATATTATATTTTATAAAAATTTATAAAGTGTTATGTGTATTCCAGGTTTAAGAGATGTGTTTTAATTCTAGATTTAAACTAACAGAGTGTGTCTGCTTCCTGAACAATGCTAGGAAGACTGTTCCAGAGTTTAGGAGCTAAATAAGAAAATAATTGACCACCTGCAGTTGACTTTGATATTCTAGGTATTATCAACTGGCCAGAATTTTGTGATAGCTATAGATGTGAAGGACTATAATGTGTTAAGAGATCGCAAAAAAAAAAAAAAAAAACTAAACCATTTAGTGCTTTGTAAGTAAGTAGCAAGATTATAAAATGTATTCGGTGTTTAATAGGAAGCCAGTGCAGGTTTGACAGAACTGGATTAATATGCTCATAGTTCTTGGTTCTAGTAAGAACTCGAGCTGCTGCATTTTGAACCAGCTGGAATTTGTTTATAAGTGAGCAGGGCAACCACCTACCAGAACATTACAGTAATGTATAAATGTAATGCAATGTACAGTAATGCATTAACTAACCTTTCTGCATTTGTCATTGAGAGCATGTCACAATTTAGATATATTTCTAAGGTGTAATAATGCAGTTCTACAGATGCTAGAAACATGGCTTTCAAATGAAAGATTGGCATCAAAGAGCACTGGCAGGTTTCTAACTGACAATGAAGACTTGACTTTGCTTTTTGTTTAGATTTTCTACGCCTTTTTGTGAAACTTAATTAAATACATGCAATTTATGTATAACAGATAAGGTTATTTCTTATATGATTATTTATTTTTCTCATAGTGGCCAGCACCTTGCCTCATCTCAGTTCTACAGGAGCCTAACATCACTGTATAACATATATGTAAGATTTTTGTAGGATAATTGTAAGATTCCAGTGGGAGTGTGTATGAGTCCTGTGTGACTTCTGCTTCCCACAGAAGAATGATCATGAAAGTCCTTAATAAAACCTTATGTTGTGAAAATCAAAACAGAATAGTTCATTCCATTTTAATTATGCTTTTATAGATTTTTTACAATGTAAACCTCATCAGTTCAAATTCAGGAACTGGACTGGATTTCAAAATACACATTTAATTCAAATTCAGTTCTTATTACAACAGTGAAGATTTACAGCTTTGTCTAAAACATCTATAAATAGCCTAAATATCCCATTTACATCACATGGTACAAGTGACTGAATTTTTTTTTCATGTGGCACAGATCGAATATGACTCATTAACAATAAAAAGCACATGGACTCTGATATTTGCAGATTGGTTTCAGGCCTCAATCATGTGTGGAATAAATCTGATTTGAAATTGAATACGTGCATTTGCATCTGTCATGCAAGCGGACAGATCAGTACATCATTAAAAAAAAGTCAACTCATGTGGACTCCAACTGAGATCACATGACTCTTTATAATGGCGCAATGGAAGATGAAGGCTCAACCTAGTGTTTTGCTGACTTTTAAAGATGGTGTGTAAACCAAAAGCTTAAAAAAAAAGACTTCTGGGTTAGTACATCTACCTTGGGTTGTTTCGCCAAGTGTATAGTGGAAATGCAGATATCAGATATGGGTCACCTTTAATAGAAGATGTAGTCAACAAATTGAAATTTGTTGAAATTTCAATCAGCGTAAATGCGTACAACTAAATTGCTGGTCAGACTGATATGTTAGTGGCTTGTTGTAAAGGGTTTTGTTATCACTTGGCGACCAGGTGACATTCAGTCTAAACCAGCTAAAAACGTTACGGTTTAGAGACTTTTATTTTTTAGCAGGAGTATCCATTATTCTTTTTAGTCGTAAACTTTGATGTTTTAACATATGGGATCAGAAAATTAAAACTGGTTCCTTACTAAACCTATTAAAGAGTTTGTTCAGGGCTGTATTGCTGTATTATTATGATGAGATGCTTAGCAGATTATCCTCACTCAATGGCTGGATGTCTAAGTGGTGCCCGCAGAATAACATAGGGTTTATAGACAATTGGAAAAGATTTTGGGGCAGACCTGACCTGTTGAAAAGAGATGGTATTCATCCCACCTGGGATGGTGCCGCTCTTCTCTCTAGTAATTTGGCATATAGTCTTAGAGCTAAACCTTGACTAACTGGGGTCCAGGTCAGGAAGCAGACAAACTGGCTAAACCGACCGTCTGCTTGCTGTCTCACGTCACAGAGGTCAGATAAATTCCAACACATAGAGACTCTTTCACCTAGATATCATCCTATAGAGATTGTGTCTATTCCCCGAATTAACAAATACAAAAATCTCTCAAAACCGTTTAAGAGTAAAAATTTAATTGATTTACAAACAACTAAGAATGGATATAACACAAATGAACAAATGATAAAGCTTGGGTTACTGAATATACGATCCCTTTCCTCAAAAGCACTTATTGTAAATGATATGATTACAGATCATAAACTAGATGTGCTGTGTTTGACAGAAACTTGGCTAAAAACAGATGATTACGTTACTTTAAATGAGTCCACCCCTCAAGATTACTGTTATAAACATGAGCCTCGTCTGAAAGGTAAAGGAGGAGGTGTTGCTGTAATTTATAGTAACAAGATCAGTACTGCTCAAAGGTCTAATTTGAAATATAATTCTTTTGAAGTGATGGTCCTTAATATAAAATTATCTAGTGCAAGTAATAATCCCTGTTTAACTTTTGTGCTGGCTATTCTATACAGGCCACTAGGGCACCATACAGACTTTATCAAAGAATTTGCTGATTTTCTCTCAGAATCAGTAATGTCTGCAGATAAAGTCATAATTGTCGGTGATTTTAATATCCATGTAGATAATGAAAAAGACACATTGGGATTGGCATTTAGATACATTTTAAACTCTATTGGAGTTACACAACATGTATCAGGACCCACTCATTCTCGTAATCATACTTTAGATCTAATATTGTCATATGGGATCAATGTTGATACTGTTCAAATTCTGCAGCAGAGCGATGACATCTCAGATCATTACTTAGTTGCGTGTAGATTACCTTTAGCCAAAGATGAAAACGAACTCCCTTTTATAAATATAGTAGAACTATCACGCCTAACACAAAAGATAGCTTTATAAATAATCTTCCTGATCAGTTTCATCTACTTAACATCCCATATAGCCTAGAAGAACTTGATGTTGCAACAGAAACTATAAACTCTCTTTTTTCCAGCACTTTATACACTGTTGCTCCGTTATGCTTAAAGAAGATTAAAGAAAATAGTCCAACACCGTGGTACAACGAGCACACCCGGGCCCTCAAGAGGAGATGGTCCTCACTGCGGAACACGAGATCCAGGCGGAGGAGTTGGATCCAGATCCAACTCCTCCCATTATATATACTTCGCCCCGCCGCCGCCCCATCACACATGGTCATGGTGTGCGAAGACACCCACCCAGGCTTCTGCAGCGAGTTCTGTGAAATCTGTGCTGACCAGTGTGAAAGGATGGATGGATAGCTAATTGTGAATGTCCTGTGGTTTCCCTGTAATGTTGGTCTAATTCTGTGTGCTCCCAATGTCGTTTTCCTTATGTTTTGCCTTCAAAGTTTCCCTACTGTTTCCAAAATGTCTGTTTTAGCTTGTGTGTTAATAAAGTTTTTTTTCCAATTTAATTGCGTTGGTAATACATTTTGCATGCATTTATGTAAGTGAGATGCTCTTATGCTATTTAAATGAAGTCAGATTGTCAGGATCCTGCCCTGATAGTCTTGTCAGTTTTGTCTTTGTTTAATGTGTGCTTGTTTGTCTTGTGCTTGAGCACATGGCTCTGTCTTTGTTCGTGTTTGCCATGTGGTCCTCTTGTCCCACCTCCTCAGTTCTAGTTACCACGCCCCCTTGTTTAGTCCTTGTCTAGGCTAGTCTCGTTTGCTTGAGTGTGTTCACCTGTCCCTCATATGCCCTGCTCCCTTTATATTGTGCTTGTTTCACTCATGTCTTTGCTGGTTCGTTTTGTGTGAGTTCCTTGTGTTACTAGCATGAAAGTATTGTTAGCTGAAAACTAGCCTTTGGTTTTCTACAGTCTTAGAATTAATGTTTATCTTGTCTTGTTGCTAGTTTTATTTAGCTAGTCTAGTTTTTGTGTTCTTTTCTAGTACTCTCACTTAGTTAGCTTGCATGGTTTTTCTCTAGTCATAATTGTCAGTTTTGTTTGCACTTGTTTTGTTTCTCTTGTCTTGAGTGTTGTCTTTTGTTGGTTCCTGGCTGTTGAGACTCCTGGCCCGGCAGCGGCAGCTAGTCTGGTGCTACTTCACATCCCAAAGCGTCAAGCCTCTGATTTCCTAAGCTGCTGCCTTACCACCTCCATCGGCCAAAGTGTCTCTCCTGTCTTCAGTCCTGACCAGTCAGCTCACCTATTGTCTGCCCTGCCTTCCTGTTTTGCCCATCACTTCTCCACCATTGTCTTGTGCCATTGTAAATAAATCTCACATTACTCATCTCTGCATTTGGGTCCACTCTTGTCTAGAAAACCCTGACAGAACGAACCAGCCAGAACCGGACCCAGCAGTATGAGCATCAAGATTTTGCCACCTGTCAATGCTCAAGAGAGACTGGCCCGTCAGCAAGGACTGGCAGCACTTCGCCAACAGGGGCTGGATGTGGGGGCTTTTGCACAAATGTTCTGGACCATGGCCAGGGGTCTAGATTATCAGGATGAGGTTCTCAAAGACATCTTCAACCTCTGTCTGGATGATCCTCTGCCCCAATGGGAGATGGAGCAACTAAGGATCTTGGACTTCTGGAAATTCTCCAATTACCTGCATCACCGCAAAGACTGGCAGATCTTGAACCCACCAGAGCCTGTCTGCGGTGACCACCTCAACCTTCCTCAGACTCAAGCTCCTGAACATCTTTTGACTCCAACAGAAAGACGGAGGGCGAGAAGGAAGAGGGCAGCTCAAACTGCTAAGTCAGTCTCCACCAAGAGTATTCCAGAGCCAGTCAAGCCCGCTCCAGAGCCAGTCAAGCCCGCTCCAGAGCCAGTCAAGCCCGCTCCAGAGCCAGTCAAGCCCGCTCCAGAGCCAGTCAAGCCCGCTCCAGAGCCAGTCAAGCCCGCTCCAGAGCCAGTCAAGCCCGCTCCAGAGCCAGTCAAGCCCGCTCCAGAGCCAGTCAAGCCCGCTCCAGAGCCAGTCAAGCCCGCTCCAGAGCCAGTCAAGCCCGCTCCAGAGCCAGTCAAGCCCGCTCCAGAGCCAGTCAAGCCCGCTCCAGAGCCAGTCAAGCCCGCTCCAGAGCCAGTCAAGCCCGCTCCAGAGCCAGTCAAGCCCGCTCCAGAGCCAGTCAAGCCCGCTCCAGAGCCAGTCAAGCCCGCTCCAGAGCCAGTCAAGCCCGCTCCAGAGCCAGTCAAGCCCGCTCCAGAGCCAGTCAAGCCCGCTCCAGAGCCAGTCAAGCCCGCTCCAGAGCCAGTCAAGCCCGCTCCAGAGCCAGTCAAGCCCGCTCCAGAGCCAGTCAAGCCCGCTCCAGAGCCAGTCAAGCCCGCTCCAGAGCCAGTCAAGCCCGCTCCAGAGCCAGTCAAGCCCGCTCCAGAGCCAGTCAAGCCCAAGAAAAGGAGGACTAAAGGTGACAAGACTGACACCCTTTGCTCAGAGGTTCAGAGCCCATTGGTCCAGAACGACCCTAGCTCAAGGATTGAGGAGTATCTGATTCAGAAGGCCAAGACTTCAGCTGTTCTAGAGTCTGCTCAATTCATCCCTGAGTCTACAGAGCCAATCCCTGAGAAGATCCAGTCCATTCAAGTCATCCCAGAGACTGTCACATTGACTCCAGTGGTTTCAGAAGTACTATCTCGTCAAGTCGTGCTTTTAGAGACCAATGCTGCTAGTCATGTTATTTCCTCAGAAGCTACTCCTGACCTGGCAACGGAGGCCCGCTATATATCTGCCCGCTATAGCCACGGAGACCACCTCTAAGCTTCTTGCCAACTACGACTCGCCTAGAGAGAAAATTCCTGCTTGTCTCATGTCCACTGAGGTTGTTCCTGCTAGTCTCGACACAGTCAAAAGGTCAGCACGGACTATATCTTCAGACTCTGAAGCTGTGCCTGACGTCATGTTAGTACAGGAGTCGTCTAAGCCATCCTCATTACCCACCAGTGCAATCACAGCCCCTGAGTTCATCCCCAGGTCATTGCCCAAACAAGAATTCTCGAAGACCACTTTCAAGTCCCAGGGCCATCATCCCAGGAAGACCACTAATTTTGTCCCTACCCCTCCCTTCCTGCCCTCTGTGTTACCTGGTCATTATACATTTCCTAAGCCAACACCTTCCTGGTCAGCTCCAGGCTACTCCCCTGGTTTGTTCTCCTCTCAAGTCCCACCACCCATGTTTCCTGGATGTCATGCTTTTCCTAGTTTTGTTCCCCACCCGCCCTCCCAGTTGGTACCTCCTTGGACTCATTTACACAATGTGGACGCCAGGAGGCGTCCTTTAGAGGGGGGGTACTGTCAGGATCCTTCCCTGATAGTCTTGTCAGTTTTGTCTTTGTTTAATGTGTGCTTGTTTGTCTTGTGCTTGAGCACATGGCTCTGTCTTTGTTCGTGTTTGCCATGTGGTCCTCTTGACCCACCTCCTCAGTTCTAGTTACCACGCCCCCTTGTTTAGTCCTTGTCTAGGCTAGTCTCGTTTGCTTGAGTGTGTTCACCTGTCCCTCATATGCCCTGCTCCCTTTATATTGTGCTTGTTTCACTCATGTCTTTGCTGGTTCATTTTGTGTGAGTTCCTTGTGTTACTAGCATGAAAGTATTGTTAGCTGAAAACTAGCCTTTGGTTTTCTACAGTCTTAGAATTAATGTTTATCTTGTCTTGTTGCTAGTTTTATTTAGCTAGTCTAGTTTTTGTGTTCTTTTCTAGTACTCTCACTTAGTTAGCTTGCATGGTTTTTCTCTAGTCATAATTGTCAGTTTTATTTGCACTTGTTTTGTTTCTCTTGTCTTGAGTGTTGTCTTTTGTTGGTTCCTGGCTGTTGAGACTCCTGGCCCGGCAGCGGCAGCTAGTCTGGTGCTACTTCACATCCCAAAGCGTCAAGCCTCTGATTTCCTAAGCTGCTGCCTTACCACCTCCATCGGCCAAAGTGTCTCTCCTGTCTTCAGTCCTGACCAGTCAGCTCACCTATTGTCTGCCCTGCCTTCCTGTTTTGCCCATCACTTCTCCACCATTGTCTTGTGCCATTGTAAATAAATCTCACATTACTCATCTCTGCATTTGGGTTCACTCTTGTCTAGAAAACCCTGACACAGATGCTCTTGTGAAGTCACTTATAAGTGACTTATAAGTATAATTAGTGCTGCTACACATACAGTGTCATAATCAGTAGTGAAAAAAGCACATTCTCTACTTGAATTTAAACTTGAATTAAGTGCCTACTAATTAATATACTCAAGTATTGGAAATCAAAGTGCATGTGGACTACTGAAAGGGGTTAAAGATCAGCCAATCAAAGAATACAGTGAATCTACGAAATTTGTAAGTAATCTTTTTTGTTTTAGATTATATTTAAACGTTTCTCCAAATTAATAAAATACGTGGCTATTGTCCACCACTACGTGTAAGTACGTAGTGGTGGACAATAGCCACGTATTTTATACAAATTACCACAACGTATAAACTACAGTGTTTGTAACTATTAAAAACTTTAATATTTGTTTTCGGCAAGTTTGTTTTTACATCAAAAGAATAACTAACTAGTTACGACTCGATGCGGAAAAGATAGAGCAACAAGTACGAAGTGTGGGGAATCTGTTGACCAATCAGAATGCAGTGGAAGGAAATCCAACTCCGCCCCCTGGATCTGGATTTAACTCCGCCCCTTGGATCTGGATCCAACTCCGCCCCCTGGATCTCGTGTACTGCATTGAGGTGCTACTGCTCAAGAGAGCAGCCAGAAAAATGGAGCGGAGCTGAAAAAAAAGTAAGCTAGGGGTTTTTCGCATTTCATGGAAAGACAGCTCTATTGCATTCAGAAAGGCCTTAAGATCAGCTAGATCAGGGGTCTCAAACATGCGGCCCGCGAAACGATATTTTGTGGCCCGCGGGACCATATGAAAGTTTAATGTAAGTGTGGCCCGCGAGTTTTGAATGAATAGCGCTTTACCGCGTTGTTTGTGTGTGCAAAAGGTTCCTTTTTCGTGCGAGCTGGAACTGTACAAGCCAACCAATCACAGTGGAGTACATGACTCCTGGGGGCCAATCACAATGGAGTAAATGACTCCGGGGGCCAATCACAGTGGAGTAAATGACTCCCGGGGGCGGGGCATCAGCCGTGCTTGAGGCAGACAGAGAAACATAGCTGCCCGTGTAATGTCACATTTGTCAAAGCAGTCATAGAATTATTAAGTTGGCTGAGAAGCAGCCAACTTACTGAAATGCTAAAAAACTTATTATTATTTTTCTGAGACTAGAATTTCTATACGCATCTCGTCCTACAGCTTTAGTGCTACCGGCCCCAAAATCAGAACAGGCCGCAGGCCTGTTCTGACTCGAGTTGCTATATCTTTTCTAAGGGGTCGGGGGTACGGTGTCCGCCCCAGGGGCGAAAAAGCAGCCGAAAAATCCCATTGACTTAACATTGCGACGAACTTTGACGATTAATAACTCTGAGTGAGGAATTTGTAAAAAGATGAAACTCGCCACATTTGAAGAGGGTGATAGCCTCTGTAAGAACATACCACACAATGGGGTGAAAGTTGTACCCCTGGGGTGCTAGAGCTGCCCAAATTTGCCCCATAGAGATGAATGGGGAAGGCCGTCCCATGAAACAGCATCTACTATGCCAAATTGCATTGGGATTTTGAATTGAACATAGCTCTGCATCACAGCGTCACAGAGACAAGGGGGAGGGCTCATTTTACTCAGGGGACCAATGAGTGTCTCAGGATCACAGTGAAGCTATTAAGCCACGCCCTAGCAACCATTTAGAGCACCTTAGCAACCCGTCCCTTAGACTTCCATTCAAATAGATCGACTTCTATGTCTGGATAGAAAAGTCATAGAAATTTGAGGGTGGGCTCGTATGACTCGGGCTAGCAAACTGTCAATCATCAACTTCTTCAACACTTCCTAGCCACGCCCTAGCAACCATTATGGAGCACCTTAGCAACCAAATACAAAGTGAGATATCCTCAGTTCTGAATGTCGTAGAGGCATTCTGGTTGGTTTATATCGTTCATACTCACAAGGAGCCTTTGAAGTAACATCACTGTAGCTGTGAAGCCACTACTTAGCAACCAAACAGAGAACCCTAGCAACCATTTAGCCAGACCTATATCTCTGCTTCTGAGTGTCGTAGAGACATGGGGGTTGGCTCTATTGACTCATGCTAGAAAACAGGACTTCCAACATGCTACATATGCTAGCAGTGAACAGCTACATGCTAATAGTGGTTAGCTAAGTGTTAAATTGTGCTAGGAATGCCAAAGTAACTACCCAGAAGACCTCACAACTACCTAGTAACATCCTAGCAACCACCCAAAATACCCTAGCAACTGCCTAGCAACTGCCTAGCAACCTCCCCAGTTACCCTAGCAACCACCTAGCAACACCCTAGCAACCACCCTGTTTACCCTAGCAATTGCCTAGCAACCACCCAAAATACCCTAGCAACTGCGTAGCAACTGCCTAGCAACCACCCCAGTTACCCTAGCAACCACCTAGCAACCGCCCCAGATACCCTAGCAACACCCTAGCAACCACCCAAAATACCCTAGCAACTGCCTAGCAACGCCCTAGCAACCACCATGTTTACCCTAGCAACCGCCCAGCATCACCCTAGCAACCACCCAAAATACCCTAGCAACTGCCTAGCAACTGCCTAGCAACAACCTAGCAACCACCCAGGATACCCTAGCAACCGCCTAGCAACCACTCTGGTTACCCTAGCAACACCCTAGCAACCACCCAAAATACCCTAGCAACCGCCTAGCAACCACCCAAAATACCCTAGCAACTGCCTAGCAACGCCCTAGCAACCACCCTGTTTACCCTAGCAACCGCCTAGCAACACCCTAGCAACCACCCTGGATATCCTAGCAACTGCCTAGCAACCACCCCGGTTACCCTAGCAACCACCTAGCAACACCCTAGCAACCACTCTGGTTACCCTAGCAACACCCTAGCAACCACTCTGGTTACCCTAGCAACCGCCTAACAACACCATAGCAACCACTCTGGTTACCCTAGCAACACCCTAGCAACCACCCAAAATACCCCAGCAACCACTCTGGTTACCCTAGGAACTCCTTAGCAACACCTTAGCAACCACCCAGGATACGCTAGCAACCACCTAGCAACACCCTAGCAACCATCCAAAATACCCTAGCAACCGCCTAGCAACCACTCTGGTTACCCTAGCAACCACCTAGCAACCACTCTGGTTACCCTAGCAACTCCTTAGCAACACCCTAGCAACCACCCAGGTTACCCTAGCAACCACCTAGCAACACCCTAGCAACCACTCCAGTTACCCTAGCAACCGCCTAGCAACACCCTAGCAACCACTCCAGTTACCCTAGCAACCGCCTAGCAACACCCTACCAACCACTCTGGTTTCCCTAGCAACACCCTAGCAACCACTCTGGTTACCCTAGCAACCACCCCGGTTACCCTAGCAACCACCTAGCAACACCCTAGCAACCACTCTGGTTACCTTTGCAACCACCCCGGATACCTAAGAAACTGCCTAGCAACGCCCTAGCAACCACCAAGAAGACCTTAGCAACCTGTTAATTTCTGGTTTCGTAACGTACCTTGTATTTAATGTTAAATTCTGCTACCAACATGCGAAATTAACGTTTCCGGTGCGACGTTCTCAGCCAACTTCTAAAGTTTGTCTCGACGAACTTTATCCTCTCTAGTTACTTCTTATTGTGTTTGAAATTGAGCATGTTTGACTTTGAGCTGGACGAAGGGAATGTTACTGTTATCGGCGTTGGATTTAGCGTCATGCGGATTGTATTTTGTTTTTCCATCATTTGAAATGGGCTGATTTGCATCGGACATCGGTGTTATAATATAGAAAATAAAATCCAGTAAATAACGCCTCCGTCCGTGGCTGCATCCCATTGTTTGTATATAGTACATTTATTAATGCTGTCCCACAGTCCCAGCTGATAATTATCAGCCCGGTAGCAGTCTCAGTATTTTCAACCATATACAAATGTTACGATGTTCATGTCATCAGGAAAGTATGGAAGCCCGTTTCCGCCATAGTTGAGAAAAAAAAAGAAGATTATTTAAGTCATAATAATGAGAGGGTTTCTCATAATAATGACTTTGTATCTCGAAAAAATGAGAAAGTTTTTCACAATAATGACTTAGTATCTGGACAAAATGAGAAAGTTTCATAATAATGACTTAATATCTCGAAATAATGAGAACGTTTCTTATAATATTGACATCTCAAAATAATGACAGTTTATCATAATAATGACTTAGTATCTCGAAAAAATTAGTAACTTTTTCCTCAACCTTGAACTTCAGTAAGTCCAAGTACAGGTCTACTTACTGACGATCATCTTCAAGCTATACTGAGAGTCTCAACAGTTTCCTCTCTCAAGCTAAATGTGGCTCAGCTGTGTGAGAGGAAGATCTGCAGGTCTCTGGCAGCAAGAAGTAGACAAGTCATATTCAGAAGAACCGTTCATGTTCTTCAATACTCTGCTTATGTTCAGGACAGTTCATGCTCAGAAGAACCCATTGAAGTTAAAGAACTGTCAATAATGACGTTTGAGAAAAAAATTGTGGAATTCTTGATGCGGCCCTGCCTCACCCAAACTCTGCCCCCTGCGGCCCCCGGGTAATTTGAGTTTGAGACCCCTGAGCTAGATCTACTTACTTTTCTACCCTCTTAGAAGAAAACAAATACAACCCTAGGTATTTATTTGATACAGTGACTAAATTAACAAGAAATAAAGCCTCAACCCCAGATGCTTTAAATCAGCACAGCACTAATGGACTTCATGGACTTCTTTACTTGCAAAATTCATAATATTAGAGAGAAAATTATAACCATGCAACCGTCTACTACAATATTCCAAAATACAGTAAATTTTAGTGTCCCTGAAGAAAAATTCCACTCCTTCATTGCTATTGGGGCGGAAGAATTGTCTAAACTCGTTAAATCATCAAAATCAACAACATGTATGCTAGACCCAATACCAACTAAGCTACTGAAAGAGATGCTTCCAGAGATCATAGATCCTCTTCTTAATATTATTAATTCTTCTTTGTCATTAGGATACGTACCAAAAACCTTTAAGCTGGCTGTAATTAAACCGCTTATTAAAAAACCACAACTTGATCCTACAGAATTAGTTAATTACAGGCCGATATCGAATCTACCTTTCTTGTCAAACATTGTAGAAAAGGCAATATCTTTACAACTATGTTCCTTTCTAGAAAGAAACAGCATCTACGAGGATTTCCAGTCAGGATTTAGACCATATCATAGTACTGAGACTGCTCTCATTAGAGTTACAAATGATTTGCTCTTATCATCCGATCGTGGTTGTATCTCTCTGTTAGTGTTACTGGACCTTAGTGCTGCATTTGATACAATTGACCACAAAATCCTTCTGAATAGACTTGGAAATTATGTTGGCATTAGTGGAGTTGCATTAGCCTGGTTCAAGTCATACTTATCTGACCGTTATCAGTTTGTAGCAGTAAATGAGGAGATGTCATATCGGTCACGGGTTCAGTATGGAGTTCCTCAAGGTTCAGTACTAGGACCATTGCTTTTCACCCTGTACATGCTTCCTTTGGGTGCAGTTATTAGGAAGCATGGCATTAGCTTTCATTGTTATGCTGAGCTCTATATTTCTTCTCATCCTGATGAAACGAACAAATTCACTAAATTAAAAGAATGCATAACTGATATAAAAAATTGGATGACTAATAACTTTCTACTGCTTAATTCTGAAAAAACAGAGATTCTAATTATTAGACCAAAAAGTTCAGCACATAATAATCTAGACTACTGTCTAACACTCGATGGCTGCTCTGTCAAGTCCTCGTCGTCAGTTAGAAACTTGGGTGTGCTCTTTGATACCAATCTTTCATTTGAAAGCCATGTTTCTAGCATCTGTAAAACGGCATTCTTCCATCTTAAAAATATATCTAAATTGCGACATACTAAGACTAATGCGGAAAAGTTAGTTCATGCGTTCATGAGTTCAAGGCTAGATTATTGTAATGCTCTACTAGGTGGTTGCCCTGCACGCTTAATAAACAAATTCCAGCTGGTCCAAAATGCAGCAGCTCGAGTTCTTACTAGAACCAGGAAGTATGAGCATATTAGCCCAGTTCTGTCAAACCTGCACTGGCTTCCTATTAAACACAGAATACATTTTAAAATCTTGCTAATGACTTACAAAGCATTAAATGGTTTAGCTCCACAGTACATGAGCGATCTCTTAACACATTATAGTCCTTCACGTCTATTGCGATCCCAAAATACTGACCAGTTTAAAATACCTAGTATATCAAAGTCAACTGCTGGCGGTCGATCCTTTTCCTATTTAGCTCCTAAACTCTGGAACAGTCTTCCTATTACAGTTCGGAAAGCAGACACACTCTGCCAGTTTAAATCTAGACTAAAAACACATCTCTTCAACCTGGCACACACATAACACATTATACATACATTTTTAATCCAAATCATGTAAAATGATTGTTAGGCTGCATAATTTAGATAAGCCGGAACCGGGAACATTCCCATAACACCTGATGTACTCGATACATCAGAAGAAGAATGGCATCTATGCTGATATTGGTCTCTGTTTATTCCGAGGTTACCGTGGTCAGCTGGATCCGGGCCGTATCCAGATCAGATGAAGGACCTGCACCTGGATATGAGCACAGCACTGCCCTGAAGTGTCTGCGGAGACCGTGACTCTACTAGACCCTCCCCTGTGACAATCATGAACCCATCTCTAACCAGACCAAATTGGACTTCATATTGGACTTGAATTGTTGTATAATAATCATGCACTATTTGGCTGTTGGCCAGAGGAGAACTGGTCCCCCGACTGAGCCTGGTTTCTCCCAAGGTTTTTTCTCCATTCTATTCTTCATTCGTTACGTCACCTGCCGGAGTTTTGGTTCCTTGCCGCTGTAGCCTATGGCTTGCTCAGTTGGGGAAACTTAACACTTAAAATTCATCAATTGTATTGATTCACCTGCTCTTTTGGGGCTTCTGTTCAGCCAAACAAACTTTGTTTATATTGTTTTTCCTGTAAAGCTGCTTTGAAACAATCTACATTGTAAAAAGCGCTATATAAATAAAGGTGACTTGACTTGACTATTGTGCTCGTGTCGAGGTGCAGGTTCTTCATCTGATCTGGATACGGCTTTTGGTATGATGTAACGAGCACATTCTCCCCCTCCCCTTCATCTCAGGCGTAATGTCACGGTTCTGTTCTGTTAGTTTCTTTTTCATTAACTTTTAGTTGGTTCACCTGTCCGTGACAGCTATGTTATTAATAATAATTATAATAATAACAACAAAAATATTTATGTTCACAAAAATATATCTAGTGATGTCCAAACCCCTCTTTCACATCCAATTGGGTATGATATCATTTACATTTATGCATTTGGCAGACGTTTTTATCCAAAGCGACTTACATAGCAATTCAAGAAACTCACTGACATCCTAATCAGTTGTTGCTTTCCCTGGGAATCGAGCCCATGACCTTGGCATGGTAATCAATTTCATAGTGCAGGTATATAAATTCCTAATATGTGTTAGGCACTGCTGTTTTATTTTTATTGTTAAAGATGCTATTTTTTATTTGTTGGCAAGTGCACCTTTTTCAAATTAAAATAATTTGAGCATATAGGAGATACTAGTCAAGTTGTGTGTACTGTATATTTGGGAAAGAGTGTCAGTTTTGAAGAAATGTACTAGTGAATTAGATTGCAGATGCTGTTTTTAAATATCTTTGTAAACCGTGGGAGGTCAGTCATTTCAACAGTAAAGCTGACCTGCATTGAATTTACTGGCACTGGCTCCTCAAGGGTGGGGAGAATACGGCTTTCTTCTTCCTTGCTTTTCAATTTAGATACATTGAAACCACAATTCTGCCCTCCACTTTTGAGGTGGGAAATTTTAGGGGCAGATCAAGATTGTTGCTTTTTGATTTTGTAATTTTACCACTGATGCATACAGTACAGTCAACCCAACACAGCTAATGAAAAGAATTGTCAAGGGTCTTGTGAGTTCTATTCGGCTGAGGTTTTTAAGCATTTTTCCCCCAGATGTTTCCTCTGATGTTATTTGGCAATTACTTTAAAATATTAACATGCACTCAAAGAGAATTATTGTTAGCCATGCGTCACGGGGCTGTGTAATGCGATCCCCATTAAGGAAGTGATGCAGAATGAAAGCATCAAGCACACTTTAATGAACACCAAGATACTCGAAGCTCACAACACAGCTACCAACAAAGAAGTTGAGACAATGAAGGGCCTATATACAAGTCAAGTCAAGTCACCTTTACTTATATACTGCTTTTTACAATACAGATTGTTTCAAAGCAGCTTTACAGTGGTCACAGGAAAACATTATAAACAAAGTTTGGTTGGCTGAATGGCAGCCTTATAAGAGCAGGCGAATTAATACAATTGATGAATATTAAGTGTTAAGTTTTGATTATTGATTGATTTGATAGTTTGATTATTATATTGATAACATTTCAAGTCCAATATTAAGTCCAATATGGTCCAATTGGAGATCGGTTCATGATCGTCACAGGGAAGGGTCTAGTAGCGTCACGGTCTCCTCAGACACTTCAGGGCAGTGCTGTGCTCGTGTCCAGGTCCTTCATCTGATCTGGATACGGCCCGGATCCGGCTGACCATGGTAACCTCGGAATAAACAGAGACCAATATCAGCGTAGATGCCATTCTTCTTCTGATGTATCGAGTACATCAGGTGTTATGGGAATGTTCCCAGTTCTGGCTGACCTAAATTATGCAGCCTAACAATCATTTTACAAGATTTGGATTAAAAATGTATGTAAATGTGTTATGTGTATACCAGGTTGAAGAGATGTGTTTTTAGTCTAGATTTAAACTGACAGAGTGTGTCTGCTTCCCGAACTGTATTAGGAAGACTGTTCCAGAGTTTAGGAGCTAAATAGGAAAAAGATTGACCGCCAGCAGTTGACTTTGATATTCTAGGTATTATAAGCTGGTCAGTATTTTGGGATCGCATAGACGTGAAGGACTATAATGTGTTAATAGATTGCTCAAGTACTGTGGAGCTAAACCATTTAATGCTTTGTAAGTAATTAGCAAGATTTTAAAATGTATTCGTTGATTAATAGAGCTGGGCTAATATGCTCATACTTCCTGGTTCTAGTAAGAACTCAAGCTGCTGCATTTTGGACCAGCTGGAATTTGTTTATTAAGCGTGCAGGGCAACCACCTAGTAGAGCATTACAATAATCTAGCCTTGCACTCATGAACGCATGAACTAACTTCTCCGAATTTGTCTTAGAGAGCATAAGTCCCAATTTAGATATATTTTTAAGATGGAAGAATGCCGTTTTACAGATGCTAGAGACGTGGCTTTCAAACGAATGATTGTTATCAAAGAGCACACCCAGGTTTCTAACTGACGACGAAGACTTGACAGAGCAGTCATCGAGTGTTAGGCAGTAATCTAGTGTCACGGATTGGTAAAGGACGGACTCAAGTGCAGGTGAAAAGTGATTATTTATTATAACAAAAATAACTAAACACAAGAAAGAAAACACCCACGTGGGGGAAAACATTACCTTAACAATATAACTGAACAGAACAAAGAACAGAAACAAACCGGATGAACCGGTCCTCAGGAACAGGTAACATGCAGGGAGAAATAACAACAACACGACACAGGACAGCAAACACTCCGGGATTAAATAGGGCACATGAGGGAAGGAAGTGATGAGACACAGCTGGAAATAGACACTAAAGAGACACAAACATGCGAGAGAGAGAGCAGTGCCACGGTTCCGTCCACTAGAACACTGAAACCACTGGAAACAGAGACTGAACCGTGACATCTAGATTATTACGTGCGGAACTTTTTGGTTTAATAATTAGAATCTCTGTTTTTTCAGAATTAAGCAGTAGAAAGTTATTAGTCATCCAATTTTTTATATCAGTTATGCATTCTGTTAATTTAGTGAATTGGTACGTTTCATCAGGATGAGAAGAAATATATAGCTGAGTATCATCAGCGTAACAGTGAAAGCTAATGCCATGCTTCCTAATAATTGTACCAAAGGAAGCATGTACAGGGTAAAAAGCAATGGTCCTTGTACTGAACCTTGAGGAACTCCATACTGAACTGATATGACATCTCCTCATTTAGGGCTACAAACTGATAACGGTCAGATAAGTATGATTTGAACCAGGCTAATGCAATTCCACTGATGCCAGCATAGTTTCCAGTCTATTTAGAAGGATTTTGTGGTACACAGGGATGATGATCAAAGAAACAAGGAACAGGTGTGAAACTAATTAGAAGCCATGGTAACAAAATTGAGGTCTGAACAGGATATGACAATGAAACTAAACAGAACCTGATTGTGACACCATGTTGATAAAACAAGAAATAGTACAATCTTGGTTTTACTCCAAGGTTTTATGAAAAGCACCATACTTTTTATGATCAGTTAGTGTAAACATTGAGTATATATATTTTAATTACAGTCGCCCCCCCCCCCCCCCCACTATATATCAATGTCCCATGACTATATTTACAACCTGTGCCAAGTAACCTGTTTTAAGTCAATGAGTACCTGTCTGCATTAAATCATTGATTCATAACTCAATTCATAACAAATGATTAATAGTCTTCAGTCTTTCACGTGTAACCTCACAAAACTCAGACTCTTTATTCTTATGGTTCATACTATACAGCTACTGTACATACATCAACATACTGCAGTTAACTAATTTTGACATTATGTATGGCCAGAGAAGAACTGGTGCCTGGACTAGTGCCCTGTATCATTCTCCACCAGTTTATTTTTCTTCCCTTGCCACAGTCGCCTCTGGCTTGCTTACTAAACTAAATTTTTATGTTAGGCGATATTATAAAAAACGAAAAGTGAACGAAAAGATCACAGTAATGATTTAAAACAACGTGTTTTGAGAAAAGCATTATCCAGAAAATCCTGACTTAACTTGAGACCTGACCAGGAAACATCAAAGACACAAAAAAGCACCGTCTACCAGTTAAGGATGATGGGTAATGATGAACATTGCGCTGACTTCCTCTGTACGCAATACTTGCAAACTTTGCTTTGACTTCCTGTATGCCACACTCCCTCTTTTAGATGGCAAGGATCTTTATGAATCACCAAAATGTTTATGCAAATAGAAACCTTCTAAGGGACAGCAAAATTACGACATCAATGCAGAACCCACAGAAGGTCAAATAAGTACATGAACAGAACGAGTTACAGAATGATGTAATGGTCTAACACGAGGCATATACATATGCAACTAGATATAACTGTTACACATGTTCTCCTTGTCCCTCAGTACAAGACAGCATTTTAACGGCTTTTTATCGTCATTTTTATTTAATAAAGTAATAATAATAAAGTATTATCCTGTATAAAATAATTTATCAATATTTTTCATATTGATTATTTTATTTATCCATCCAAAAAAATATTGCTTCAACCTCCAAAGAATAAACCGGAACAAAATTAGATTATTTCAAAAATTTTAATAGCAAAATAGTTCTAATCAAGTCAAGTCACCTTTTCTATATTGTTTCAAAGCATCTTTACAGAGATAACAGGAAAATAATGCAACAAAATCTTTAGTCTCCAAAAAAGATACCTTAGCTTAGTCTCTGTCCAATGTATCGCCATTGAACTAAGATGCTTATTGAAATGGTTGAGATCTACAGGGACTGTCCCTCGTAAGGTGACTAACACACACAATTCCCAGCCAGGTGAAGGGAGAGACCCAGGGGAAATTCATCGAGGGCTGCATAAACTCTGGCCATCCGCACACCCAACACATTCTCCAGAAGACGTACAGACGAGCACAGAGGTCTACCATGTGCAGACACAACATGCTGTGAAGCGCTACTGCAACCGAGGAAGTCATTTTTTCCGTATTCTTAGAATTCGGAGTCGACCACAGCAGGAGGAAGGATGTGGAGCAATAGACAGTTTGCATGAGACGTCAAGTGAGGAGTTCAGTGGAAACTGGTATGGTTGTACAACAGGTAGGTTTCTGAGCCAACAAATGTCTTTGTTAGAGTTTGAACATGTCTGTTGAAGAGCTCAGAGACGTGCAGCGCTGCAGGAACACCAGAAGCAGCAATCACTGAGTAAGTCAACTCTAGATGGACTTAAGAGACTTAAACCAGAAACAGAAAAAACCTAGAAACATAGGGGCTAGTTTAGCTACTGTGCATTTTGTAACTGTTGACCTGCAGCTCTAACAATATCTTTGTTAACTTCATGCACAACCGTATTTGAAAAGGGAAAATGTGTTCTTTTGATAAACAAGTCTTCCAAATCTATACTATGTTAGCAATGTTTCCTCTGTCACAAATATTGTGACAGACCCATGAAGAATATATTTTAGGTTCAGTTTGTATCCAGTAAGCGTGGATGCTATTGGGAAAGAACCGAACATGCATGCATAATGAGGAGATGGTATTCCCCCTAACAGACACCATCAGTTTCACTTTTTCTGAACAGCTCTTTGAAAGAGAAAGCAAAGAACAGCCTCCGAAGAATAATGTGACTTTCTAATGGCTGTCAAGGTGGATTGAAATGAGTGGATTATTTTATAAAACATGAATGACCCGATTATCTCATGTGTTTAATTTATTGAATGTTCCCCATCTGATGGGATGGCGAGCATGTTCTGGTACTGATGTCATGTGCTCACTCAGTACTCAGTGTAGAGTCTGTTAGATATCAAAATACAGCTACATCTGATTACTGGGTCAGTAACGACTTCACACGCTTCTGTCAAAGACTCTTCAAGAAAAAATAGAAATTATATTTTGTACCTGTATGATTCTTTCTTTCTTTCTTCCTTTCTTTCTCTGTTTCTTTCATGAATGAGGCGACCAGGACTGCCTCTGTAATATCATGCTTTATCATAAATCATCTAATAAAATAAAATAAATAAAATTTGGTCCAAAATAAGTCATGTTGTCATTTTTATTGAGATGTTTAAAATGTTCAAATTCACAATCGCAGACAAAGGCTCAAGGAACACTTTTTATGGTTTCATCAAGTATATTACAGTTTATTTTATTCACTTTAGTTCTGCTTTTCAGGAAGACGTACATTTTTAAACATTCAAAACGTCATCTCACGCTTTCATCACACTTATACACATTATCAGTCCACATTGTCATAGTTTTACAACACAAGATTATTGTAATATGTAATAAGAAAATTTGGTTTAATCATCAAAACACAATGATCTTCTTTTAATTTAGCACTTTTAAACATTAGTTTATTTAACATCAAACAATGCAAGAAACTTGATCCTTGCAGAAGGGTTTTTTAATGGCAAGAAGCCACAAACAATCCCCTTGTGAAATCAGTTCTTTATTAGGCTTTAATATAATGAAATAATATAAAAAGTAATAATATATTCTATTAGTCTAAATGCTTACATTTGTTTTAATATTATTTTATATGATATGAAAACAAATTGAAGCATTTAAAAAAATATAATAGCTAAATATTTGTATCTATTACTTCTTTTAAACATCCCTGAAACCAACACCATACACACACACACACACACACACACACACACACACACACACACACACACACACACACACACACACACACACACACACACACACTGGATTTCCTTGCATATGTCATATGCACAAAATGCACATATGCACAAAATGCATTCAATGACGACATCTTTTAATTCACATGAATTCACAAACAATCAAACTAATGTTTAAACCTAACACAACACAGAACCAAAATATATTCTGAATCTAAAAACAATTAAATATATCAAAAGAATCCAAAGAAAACGAACACCTGCACAGATATTCATCTTTTAGTTTCAACTCCATCTGTAGAAAAGGAGGAACTTAGGAATAATGATGTACTGCAATGCAAACATTGATCACACAACATAAACTGCAGTAAATTATAGTAGAGAGTGTCCTTCTTGTTTTATAAAGACATTTTACAAATTAAAAATTGCATAATCTGCCTGTTTATGTTTTTTAGATTTTGTTTAATGAGTGAATCCTCTACTTCAGTAGCATGAGATTATTTCACTCATGAATGAAGATTTTTGTTAGTTTAAGTGCATCTTGAATGTGAAATGAGCTGCTGTGAAGCTCAACGCTGGTGAGGAGAACACTGTGTTGAGATGGTAATGCTGGCGTGTGAGGCGTGGCTCTCAGCAGAGTCTGGGTCACTGCGGCAGGGGGCGCTAGAGAGCGACGCGCCGGCGGACAACAGCACAAGAAGAAGAAGAAGAAATAGAAGCAGAAGTAGAAGAAGAAAAAGAAGAAAAAGAAAGAACGCAGGATGGCTGAAAAGGGTAAGGACTATGCCTTTCTGTCCTTTACAGAATTAAGCAAGGCAGTTCATTGCTTAATGTGTCAGTTTGATGTCATATAAAACACAGTAGGCGAGTTGTTCATCACATTTAAGGCACAATGAGAGTCACACGCGACAGCTCTAAATGTGTGTGTGGTGAGAGTCACATTACACATTCGTCCCTCCCGAAGTCTGTCAGGAGGACAACCTGAACACACAGAGTCGAGCGGGGAAGGGGTCGCGTCTGAAACTGATACTCCGTCTGTCTGTCTGTGTCTTTTATTTGGGTCTGGATTATGTCTGAAGTCCAGCAAGGTCATTTCCCTGTCCAAGTCTTCCCACAGTTCCCTCTGGCAGCTCCCGCATCCCAAGCCCATTATCCCAGTGGGATGAAGGACAAAAGCAGTGTTTTTAGTGTGGTTGGGATTTTCAGGGTTTCTGCTCAGAACAGAAAATGAAAATAGCCATTGCTTCTTGGCAGTTGCTTCTTTGCTTTCATATACGACTCAAGATATTGTAGAGCAGGGACTGTTTTAAGATACAGATATTTCTATTGTGGCATAGAATTACAAAGAAAATGTATCCTAAAAATATAGAATGTTATAGAAAGGCAAACCTTTGTATATTGTTTTATTATTATTTCTTAGAAAAAAAATGTTTGGTTGCACTTTATATTATGTGTTTGACTACTATGTGGTTGCTTCAGAAATAAGTATAATATATTAATTTAATTACAGCTGTTATTACATTCAGTTATTTTTAATATATATAAGAGCAATGCAAAAACATGCATGTGCACAATAAGTGCATTTTCTCAAATGATTTGTTTACATGTTGGTGCAAAAAGATGGTTTAGATAAAGTGGGACTGACATTTTAATAGAAGTGAATTGTATTGTTTTTACCATGTGTTTAAAACATCTGAAAATGATGTCTTTGTTCAACAGTAATCTCAATGTAACTGAAAAACTGTTTCTGGGTCATTAAAGCGTGTTGTTTGTGACAAATGCTTTCCTGTAGCTCAAACAGTAGAGAGAGGCACTTACAACACCAATGTCATGGGTTCGACTCCCAGGCAAAGCAAGAACTGATTAGAATGCCACTGTTTCTTGCATGCAATGGAAGACGCTTTGGATAAATGCATAAAATGTAAAAATAAAACTTGACATGCCAAATGCACATGACTGTTTTCTGACAGACGCTGAAACCTTCGATGTCATGGAGCTTGCAGAGCATGTGAAGAAGCAAAGGTGGTGGAACAAAATGTTCGGGAAAAATCAGTCCGGCCCGGCTGCAGAGAAGTACTCTGTGGCAACACAGCTGGCGATTGGAGGAGTGAGCGGCTGGTGAGCGTCATGTGATCATTGATGTGTGTCACCGCTCTGAGGACAGTGTGAACCCTGACTCTTGTGCTCCTGTCAGGTGTGCGGGGTTTCTGTTTCAGAAGGTTGGGAAGCTCGCAGCATCAGCTGTTGGCGGTGGCTTCTTTTTGCTCCAGGTAAACCGTAAAGAAATTGAACCAGTGTTCATCATAATTGCTGTTCTGACAGTGTGTCTTATTGAGGGCTGTTAAAGCATCTATAAATGTGCTTTCAGATCGCTCATCACACAGGCTACATTAAAGTAGACTGGAAAAGAGTCGAGCAAGATGTGAATAAGGCCAAGAAGCAACTGAAGCTGAATTCAGACAAGCCCCCTAAAGAAGTCAGAACAAAGTTTAATGAGGTGAGGAAATACTTTTTTTTTTTAAATAAATAGTTAGAAAATAAATAGAAATAGTTTTCTTTTCTACAGCAATGAGAATGTGTCAGTAAAGTGCTTAACTGGCATGACAACAATAGCAAAAGAGTCAGTAGTGAGCGATTGCTTTAAGCAAATTCTTATCTTCTTTGTCCTGGAGTGAAGTATGAAGTTTGACAAGATTTACTCAGGAAATGTTCTGATAGTGTAATGTTGCGCTCACTTTGAGATTGTGTTTGTGAGACTGTATGTCACATGCATGGTTCAAAACCTGCTGTTTTATCTATTTATTGTGAGGTGTTTACAGTTTTTGTTTCCCCCCCACCCTTTAAATTCTTAAAGGTTATGTTTAAGCACGCAAAGTTTCTTTAGATGCTGCAGTGGTTGTAAAATGACATTGCAGTTTTTAAAAATACAATTTAACATGTAATGCATCTGAAATCTATAGATACAATTGGGCTTGCACCTTCTAGTCGACTACTAGTCTGATATTAATTTAATTGCTTAAATGTATACTGAGGGTGGGATCGGAAAATACCAAACCATAATTTTGAGCCTTTAAAAAATAAATTAAGTCCTCAAGCTTACTCATAAAACGTGCTATGACAAAAGTAAGAATTATGAATGTGCAGGGGGAAAAAAAGAAAGGAGACCGTATGAACATTTGAATTGTTTACTCATTTTAATAAACGAGTGTTTTCGGAGTCAGTTTCGGCAGTAAAGATGAAGCTGAGGATGCTGACTCGTCATCTCCAGTACTGAGACTGAGACTTACAGACAGAAATACATCTTTCATGCGGATTACATATTTTAAGTTTTTTCCACTGTTATCAGATGCCTCTGTTAGTTCACTCACACACATGCAGATAATAAATATTGTACAGAAGTAATAAGAAACAGTGTATGTTTAAGACTAAACAGTGTTTTATTTTTACATTTCGGTTGTTAAACCTAATGTTAAAACCTTACACTGACATTAAAATGACGTTTTCTTCTCACAAAACATGTTTTTAATTATATTTAAATATAACTAACATTACACACTTATAAAGCATTAGTCCCAACTTCCAGTTGAGTTAAACTTCTTCATGATTGCCCAAATGACAGGAATCTTATCATCCCATTAGATAATGGGATCCAGCCGTGTGATGATTAGTGCAGCTGATCAGTCATTACTGTATTCTCAGCTCTGTCCCAAAGTGATGGATGACTGCGTGTTGCTTCTTTTGTATGACTGGGATTATTCTTAATGCTCAGTAGGATTTCCAGGGGTGGCATACACATATTTGGGAGAAAAACATTTATTTATTCCACATTTAAATTTATACCAGCTCCATCTTCTCCCTCACAGGTGCAGGTGTTCGTCAAGAGAAACATCGTTCTCACGGGCGGCTTTGCTGGAGGATTTCTGCTCGGCCTGGCCTCATAGGAGCGCTCGCGCTGTCCTCCTGCACTCTGAGACGCCATCTAACTATTGGATGCTCGGATGACAGCTGTCGTCTGATATCGCAGCACTCCATTGTTAGTTTGATCTCTCATTAATAGGTTCAGGCATGTTATGATGTGCTCATAAGCTTGCTGTATGAATGTATGGTTTCAGTTTATGGATGTGCTCTATTTTTGTTTTTGTTTAGTTTGTACTGTTACATTTGATTATTTGAACATTTTGGTCTATTTTGGTACACTCAAGTTCTGGCAAATGGTGTAAAGACAGTTTAAAAATGTTAATTCATATCTCTCAAAAATCTGGTTATTTTGTGCGTTCAACTAAGCTATTTTTGTAATACATCGGGACATTTTAGAAGACCAAGGGTCAATAGAAGTTGCCATTTTAATTGATAATGATAATTAATGGACAGTCGGGTTTTAAGCAATGCTGGTTTGCCTTTTTCTCTCCTTTTTGTTGCTGATATTTATCAAATCCATACCTATTTTGCTCAAATACAGCCAAAGCGTTACACATTAATATGATATTCAGTTTCTTTTTGTGATCTGAGATGTGATTAATTCTAGAAATCCCTGTATATCTAAGCTTGACCAAGTGGTTCAGTGTTGGAAAGGACTCTGATGGACACTAGATGATGAATGAATGATCAGTATTGTCAATAACTGCTGTGTTGCTGATGAGATCAGAGTGTGTCTCTGATCAATGCGTTTTGTCACTGATCTCTTGCTCATTATAGTCTCTACTGAACATCTGTCCTTGTGTGTGTTGATTTGTGTTCCTTGGCAAATCCAGAGCAGCACACAGAGCTTTCGTGGACTTCACAACACTTTCTCATGGCTCGAATCACTTCCTCACATCGACTTTCAATGTATTTGTTGGCTGTTAAACAAACAGAATGGTTAAAGTGCTTCAGATCAGCAGTCGGGGTGGATTAACAGGGACACAAATAAAGCTACCTTGCAAACATTTCTGGATCGCACAAGCCTGTTTCTGGCAAGGATCTTTTGGTGACATCTTATTCTGGGACGTGAACCACCGAGCTTCGACTTCGAGCGTTAATTCCAGTTCAATCTGCGAAACAGTTATTGTAAACACGCGAGGAATGACGTTGTGACATTGAATGTCTTCCGGGTGGGAAACAGGAGTTCGCTGCGTTCCCTTCACACAAGACTTCCTACTTATGAAATCGCGATTACGAGATTATTGAAAATGAAAAACGAAACTACCATTTACGAAGTCCCACCAGCATAAAATCCCTCTTTATGATATATCCAATTAAGAATCCACTGTAAGAATCCGTTGCTTTTCCTCTCCAATCCTCAATCTCTCTCCAGCGTTGTTTTCAGTTTTATGCACTCAGGTCACATTAATCCACATTAAAGGTCAATACAGAGTCAAATCATTTTAAAAACAAAACTATAGCGATGACTGTTATAATTATATGTGTATACATGCATATTTAAACCGAAAATGAAAGTTTTTTTTTCATACTTAAAAGCTTGATTTAATTCTTGTGTTTCCTTTTAAACCTCTTTCATTTCTGTGTGTGAAACCAGATTGACCATTTAAATGGTAGTTGGTAGTTTTTAATGGTAGTTTTTAATATTGTAGACCTGTGTTAATATAATCCCACTTATATCAAATACATGCCCAACATCGATCCAAAATAATTTGATATAAATACATAAATACCAATATTAAATATTACTATTATTACATATTATATACCTTGTAGGCCTGTGTTAATGTAATCAGATGTGTTTATTTAACAATACTATTTAATAATAGTATTATATTGTAATAATAGTAATAAACAGATAATAGACATTATTTTTGTAGGTATCCAATATACAGAAAGGGATCATATTAGATATTTTTAGGGATTTAACTCATTGTCCTTAAACTTTTCATAATAACCATTTTGAGAATATTAACTGAGAATTGATTTTGATTTATAATAAAAAAAATACTGTCAACGACAGCAACAGAGTTAGTGATCCTTCAAAACTGACCTTTTTGAATCCTGAGAATTCTGTGACATTCATATGGGAAATCTTTTTATATATTTATATGAAATTCTTTTGGACTGATGTTTGGCATGTATTTGATATGATAAGCAGGATTACAATAACACAGGCCTACAAGACATATATTTAATATTTAATAAGATTTAAATCTCAAAGTCTAAAAACTCAAGCGACCCCTATATCAACACATGCTGTTTGGGAGGATTTCAAGAAAAATCCTTGCTCATCCAAAAACAAACTCCAAACACAGTTGTGAGAAAGGACTAGAACTTCAAACAGGACTGGGGTCAGTGGTCAGATGAAAAGAAAAAAAAAACCTTTTTGGCCTTACTCTAGTATCCTATGCCCACAGTCAAATATAATACTGAATCTTTAATGTTGTGGGACTGTTTTTCTGCTGGAGGTCCTGGACTTCTTGTTCAGATTCATGGCATCGTGGATTCTAGCAAATAAAATAAATAGGAGAGCTATGTAATATTAGGGCAGTTACATGCATTTGAAAAGCTTTCCATTTTTAAATTAATTTTATAAGCTTTTCGTTTAGTGATCTCATGTTTGAAAGTGTTTCAAAATAAATTGTGAGGCCATGATTAGAAATACAATTCTTAATTAAATAACGTATGGTCTTTTCCTCACAAACATATTAGTCCTACCTAAACTAAAGAACTCTTCAGTTTTCAAAATTGTTCATAGATTTATATTACCAGGCTTTCTGAGAATGTACCTTCTTTATGCTCCTTTTGTAACATTGAAGAAGAATCAATTTTACGTCTATATTTTCATTGTCCATTCTCTAATCATGTTAATATGATGTAAAGATATAAAGTCCCCTTTTTTCTTCTTTTACAAAAATGCTCAAACCTTTGAACTCAAGGCCTTGAAAACTTAAATTCTTGAGTCTGTTGTAATGAGCCTTTCATTTTTATGTTGAAATAATGTTGCACATTACGTATCTTGCTGTATTCAATTCTTGTAACCTCTCATGATGATGTCTGTATGTCCCCTTTATTATTATTGTTGTTGTTATGTAATCTTTATTGTTAATTATAAGTTCCCTTTTATGTGCAATAAAAAATAGATAAATAAAATCCTTCAGACAGGAAGTAGAAGCATTTTCGCAAATGCGCGGTCTCAATTGAGTTTCCGGTACGGATCGAGTAGTCACGTGATTATCCATTCGATTTCCTCCCGGAAGGAATTTAATGTAACGCATGCGCTCTAAAGACGTGGAAGTGTTGGACAGTGGTAAACAAACCAATAAATCAGACCAAAACACTAACGGTTAGATTGGATTACATATTATGGCAGTAAACGCAGTGCATTTAGAGTCAGACGCCTTTCTAGTATGTATGAATCATGCTCTGAGCACGGAGAAGGAGGAAGTAATGGGGCTCTGCATTGGCGAGGTTTGTGTTGAGATTGGAATCGTTTATGTTACAATTTTGTATAATAAACCTGTGCTTGAATCGCAACGGGTGTGTGTTATGTTTTTGACATGTAACTGTGTAACTGACTTCTGTCCTTCAGGTGGACACAAACCGCATCGTGCACATTCATTCTGTCATCATTCTGCGACGATCAGACAAGAGGAAAGACCGAGTGGAGATTTCTCCAGAGCAGCTGTCAGCAGCCTCCACTGAGGCAGAGATATCCTTTAACATGCTACACACACTCTATGTTTTTGAGGACATATGGTGTGGTTGCAGCTTGTTTTCCCTTCATAGCAGAATAATGTTGTTTTTTTGGGAAGCCCCCTTGTATTTCTTAGGCAGGAGAACCATGTAAATGCATTCAATGCCATGGCATGCATTAAACACTGCCCTGGATAAATCTTTTAAGGGCATACTCTATACAGTAAAGATGGATAATTATGGGTAACACTAACACTTTGTACTATGAATTAAAATGCTAAAGATATTTCTAAATATTGTTCTAATGTCCACACCAAACTATAAATAGGATGGCACAGAGAAACAGTATCGTTAGAATCACTTTCAGAACTATTTTTTCGAGCTGAAGAACGATAAAAACATTGAGAGCCAATCAGAATCCTCCAAAGTGTAAAGAGCCTGAGCACTTTAAGTGTCAGATGACAGAACTGCAGCGCACACTTAGAATAAACAGAATGTTTCATTTGGTTATACTTAACCTTATCGTTATCACTCCTGGTGTGAATGGGCTTTACAAGATAGTTCACCTTAACTAAAAATCTTTCATTCATTACTAACCCTTATGTCGTTCCTAGCCTGTAAGACTTTCGTTTATCTTCCGAACACAAATGAAGATCTTTTGGATTAAATCAGAGAGCTTTCTGTTTGTCCATTAACGGCTACACAACTGACACTTTAATGTTTCATTGTAAAACGAATTCGTAAGAATTGCCAGTTTAGTCCAAACTTTCTGAAGTGACATGATCACTTTATATGATGAACCGATTAAATTTAGGCTTTTATTCACATAAACATTCATCAACTCACACATCAGTTGTGGTAAATGGAAGATCAAGCATGTTAGGTTGACGTGCAAGAACCAATGAGGTTCATTCTTGTGTTACGCAGGACTTTTGAGATTTGTTCTTGCGCATCAAGCAGGTTTGATGGTCAATGTGTGTATGTGAATAAAAGCCTAAATTCAATCTGTTCATCCTATAACAAGACTGTTATTTTTTGAGGTGAGAGACCTTTTATTTCCTTTGTCACAAAGGTAAGGTTACAATAATGACACTGGCAGTCTTTACTTAAGACTGACGTAATTATCGACAGTTGTAAAAAATTTTTTTTCTGTTGCAAGACTGTTATTTTGAAAAACGTGTGTATGTATCTGAAAAACAAATGTACTTTTGTTTCTTTGACTATCCTCTCAAAACGGTCTTGCCCACCCACAAGTTGAGAAACGCTGGTATAAAAAAAACTAAAAACGTCTCGATTAAATTCATAATAAAGTAGCTCAGTCAGTCGAGCATTGGTGGCATTGTTTACAATGCCAAGGTCACGGGATCGACCCCAGGGAAAGCAAGAACTGATTCAATGTGTTCTTTGAATGCAATGCAAGTCGCTTTGGATAAAAGCGTTTTACAAAGTACATGTAAAATGTAATCCTGATCAGATAATATTTTAGCACAATTTCTTAATATGATGCACAGGTTAGCTGAGATGACAGGTCGTCCCATGAGGGTTGTGGGATGGTACCACTCTCATCCACACATCACTGTGTGGCCATCACATGTTGGTTTGTATCATCTTATAATTTTTTAATTAATGCTTGCAATTCCCTTTATTTCTTAATTTGATTCTTTTAATTTGATCTTTGCATTACACAGATGTTAGGACTCAAGCAATGTATCAGATGATGGATCAGGGTTTTGTTGGGCTCATTTTCTCATGCTTTATAGAAGATAAAAACACAAAGGTATGTTAAGCATGTTATCTTGACAGGAAACAAGATATTCCGAGGTTTTTATGGCACATTTTTACCATGACTGCTTTCTTTTTCTCTTGTAGACTGGTAGAGTTCTGTATACCTGTTTCCAGTCAGTACAGGCCCAGAAAGGCTCAGAGTAAATAAACTGCTTTTTAATTTACATTTTTTCAATTTATCAATGCATTTATTAATTTAAACGTTTTATAGTTTTGGAACTTGGATCTAAGTTCCATAAACAAAAACATGAATTCATGCACGTCCACACCTGACAAGTAGCTTTATGTATTGTTAACTATAAATATTAGATTGTTTAAAAGGTTCACAAACATGGTAAAGCTAAGTCAGCGCTATTGAGCTTTTTGACAAAGTCTTTTGTGCCTAGTTTTTGCTCATAAATATAAAGATGACTTTCCTCTCTTATGAGATATGAGCGGATTGAGATCCCAATCCATGTAGTCCCACATGAAGCCATTGGAAAAGTATGTCTGGAGTCTGCTGTGGAATTGCCCAGAATCCTCTGTCAAGAAGAACAGGATGCATACAGAAGGATTCACAGGTACCAGAGTTATCCATTTCCTTGTTTCAGATTACTTTAATAAACATTTCCTTGTAGCTATATTTCAGATTATTTTACATAATAAATGGTTGCTTATTTATTACTTACTAATTTATTAAATAATAAATTATATATCAAATTCATGTAATGCATGTTTATATACACCCCCATTTTCCTTTTTTCAGTTTAACTCATCTGGATCCAATCACAAAGATACATAATGGATCAGGTAATGCATTTCTAGATTCTAGTTTGTATTTCATGAAGGAAGTTGCAGCAGTTTATTAGACCTGGTTTCACAAACAGGATTAGGCCTTAGTTCAATTAGGACATTTAAGTAGCTTTTATAAACATGCCCTAGAAAAAAAAGTTACTGGCCATTCAGAACTTTTGCTAGCCAAAACAACAATATCAGTAATAAACCAGATTATCATAGTCATCATTAAATCATTTATCATTAAATCGGTTCCTGAATCATTGAATCATGGCTTTTAGCTTCACGACAGTCAATCACTGTTTGCGGATACCGTTTAAATAAAATAAACTATAAATAAAAACAAAAATCTCTTATAATTACTAGGGTTCTTTTTGCAATTTGAAATTCTTGGACATCAGCTTTTATGAGAATGGATTGGAAAAAGTGTGAGGCCTATGGCTCTGGCAGAGTAAACCTGATGGGAAGGGCCACCTTTGAGTGACGCACTGGAGAGACGTGATTAAGAGTTTAAGTTTCCTTTTAGGGGAAGGGGTGATGGTAGGTACAGTAGAACATTGGTGTTTACAACGCCAAGGTCATGGCTTCGATCCCTGGGAAAGCAAGAACTGATCGGAATGCAATGTGAGTCGCTTTGGATAAAAGTGTCTGCCAAATGCAGAAATGTAAATGTTGATGCCATGGAAAAAGTGACAGAACAGAAAGCCATAGAACTTTTTCCCACGGGTGTTAATTTAAAACCCTGCTGTTGTGCATCTTGAGACCAAACAATTGCACTGGCATATCTTAAGATATGCTTTCAGTTAGAACAGCTCAAAGATGATTTTTAGTGTAGAACTTAGGCTTAAGCCTTGTCTGTGAAACTGGGGGTTAAGGTTTATTCATGGATTTTGGGAATATAAGATGTAGGATAAAGTAATGACAAATGTTCTCTTTTTTTATTTTTGTTATGTGTGACCATAGTTTTAGTGTGAAGCAGATTGTTAAATATATAGATATAAATTAATCTATTTTTACGCCACGTTAAAACCGAGCATGTATAGGAAAAAACGCGGCTCTAGTGTAAAAACAGGAAAATGGTTGTTCCGTAAACCAACAAATGCATGACATCCAATCAAATGACCTCATCTTTTGTGTTCTGCATCCACTCAAGCAGTGAGCATATGCAATCAGACTGATTGCGTGCAGAATCTGCTGGCTTAGCAAATCACGCTACATTACTGTACATTACAGTAATACCTCGAGATACGAGCGTCTCTACATACGAGTATTCCAAGATACGAGCAAGCCTTCCGGCAAGTTTATATTTATATTCGAGATACGAGCATGCGTACTGACGCCGATGCCGACGCACATTCACTTCAAGTGTTCGCTGACTCCTGTAAGCGTAGCTGATTTTTCTCTCTATTTTGTGAATTATTCTTCATAATAGCGATAACTTCTAAGAAAGTGAGTGGTAAGGATGGTAGTGAGAAGAAGAAACGCATGGTGACCATGGAAATGAAGCATGAAATTGTGGATAAATATGAGCGTGGTGCCCGCGTGAGTCATCTCGCACTTATGATCACAGTACGTCCAAAATATGTACTATCCTAAAGCAGAAGGATGTTATCAAGAATGTAAAACCTTCCAAGGGCGTGACGATTAAATCGAAGTTATGTTTGAATATAAATGATGAGATGGAGAGGCTTCTGTTGTTGTAGATAAAGGAGAAGCAGATGTCCCTTCATAGATATTTCATTAAAAGCTCTGCGCCAAGTGAGGGTAGTCAGGTGAAAAAAAGAAGAGAAAAAGTGATCAGAAAGTAAAGACAAATCTAAAAAATTAAAACAACAATATAAAATAGAAAAGTTTTTTTTAAAATACGAAAGCTAAGTTCAGTTATGCTTCGTTCCAGCTATTCAAGAAAATGACAGTTTTTACTAAACGAAAAAGGTAAGAAAAATGATCAAAAGTAAAGAATACAAATCGAATAAAATTAAAACAATAATATTAAATAGAAAAGTTAAAAAAATATGTAAACTAAGCTATGTTAATTTAAGTTATATAGTGTTCGTGTAAGTTATGATACGGAATCAAGTGTCTCCGTACCAACCCCCTTTCTCCCTTCACACCTGCCGGTACTGTCCTTAAAAACTTTAAAAAACTTAAAACCACATTTTATTTGATATCACACTCTAATTGTGTGTGTGTGTGTCTATAGAAATAAAAAACATATTTTTCCCCCATTGTTACGGATCTGGAACGGATTTGTTTTCTTTTATTTCTTATGGGAAAACATGATTCGAGATACGAACAATTCGAGTTACGAGCTCCGGAACGGATTATATGAGCATAATCCCTGGAACGGATTATGCTCATATGTAGAGGTATTACTGTACATTATTAAACTCTAACTGGCATGAAGAACAAATATACACACAGACTGCATAGAGATCAATTTTCGATACAAAACAAAAAACAATTATAGTATGTGATCATCATTAAAAACAAGAATTCATACTAGCAAGAATGCGACTTTTCTCAAATATCCTAACAATTACAAATGTGACATTTATCTTACAACAATTCAACAAATAAAAAGATATTACAGTGGAATAAGGTTATGTCGACGGCCTCGGGGGTTGCAAAAAAGCATAGAGATAACCAACAGCCAATATAGCGACTTGTTTGATGTAGCTTTTCGGCATGCTATAAAAATGTACGTACACTGTATGTTTGCTAACAATAAAAGGCATATGTGCACCAACTAATAACAGAGATTTACCAGCATACAATAAAAAACATTCTTCCATTCTCGATATAAACCTTTAATTATATTCTCCAGCATTGCAAACACAATGATCGCTCACAGCGTAAACACAGTCACAACACACGTGTACACACATTCATCATGCTGTACTAGATTGCATACTTTCTTGCGTTCTGCCTGTCTAATGTGCTTTCTCAACAAATTCGGCTTCATCCCGTCTTTTAATTACCGTGTTCTTCAATCCGCAGCGGCGCTGAGCAGAGCGCACTTCAGAACAGAAGCAGGGTGTGTTTGTGTTTATCTAAGCCTCATACTCATTGGTCAGTAACCGCTCGTCAATGTCAAAATATTTGAGAAAACCAATCAAATCAGAGAAGGCGGGCTATGTGCACACAGCTGTGAGTGCTTTGGGGAATGGGGGAAAGGCCCATGGCAGCACTTGCTGCTCAGTGAGAAGGGTAAGAACAATATGTGCTTTCACTTCAGAGAGTCTCCAATAACTCCAGATAAAGTCGTTAGATTTGTCGCTAGTCGCTTTTTTGAAAATGTGGTCTGAATACTGGCTAAATATAGCGACAAAGGCGTTAAGTTGGCAACACTGTCCGCGAGTGGCTGTCCTTCTGCGGCTGCGCGGCACCACTGGAGATTCACGTGCAATCCATGTGCAACGCGAACTCAGCGTGAACGCAGTGAACTAGGTACGATCTTAGTCACGAGATAACCATGTGAAGTGGCGAATTTGTCCCTCTTTTGTGCTCGAGTTATTGGTGTTCGGCGACCTTAAAGAATCTACATAACCGATGAGAAAATGCTTAGACAAATCGGGAGTTTGGCCGTTACACTTCAAAAACGTCGACATAATAGGATTGGCGAGTTAACCGTGAGTCGAGATAAGTGAACTCCACTGAATTAAGTGAGTGAACTCCACCTTTTAAACCGTATTGTCAGTGTTGTTTGCTCTATTTTGAAAAGAAATTATATTTTAAATGGAATCCGCAGCAGAACTGTCATGCATCTCCGGCACACATGTGCTCCAACACTAACATGTTTTGTTCAATGACCCATTCATAAATGCAGTCACTTCCTGTGTTACTAAATGAATGAATGACTCCAAAACGCTGATTTGCTGCCTCCTAATGGTGTTTTCAATTTATTTAAAAGTATCACTTAATGTCATTAATGTCAATGTAATTTCTCCTTTGAACATTTTTTTATTTAAAATGTTTTCTGATAACATTATTTATGCTATTCTAACTGCATTCTTGCCACCTCTGAACAGCATTAAATACTAGATGCAGCTTGTTCCACTGCAGTGCAAATACGGCTTGTTCATACTGATGTCATTTGATTGAAATGATTGATCTAGTTTAATTTGTTTCGTAATTATATAAAATAAATGAACGGAATTGTAAGAATCTGACATAAAAAAGGACATTTAATAGATCTGGGAAATATTTGCCTTTTTATATAGATAAATGCATTTAAGGGGGGAAATATTGTCCTTTAATGCCACTGTCAAAAGTTTTGGCATAGCTTAATCTTTTTGTGAAAAATGTTTTAATAAAATATAATTTGTCAATTTATTCTGTGCTCTTGTTGTTTGTGTGTTTCTCAGTGTTCACTAAAAACCTGTGCAGTCAGATGTCGGCCATAAGCGGCCCGCTGCTGCAGTGGCTGGAGGATCGACTGGAACAGAATAAACAAAGCATCATCAAACTCCAGAAAGAGAAAGAGAAACTGACACAAGAGCTGGATTCGTTATAAGGAGAATGAGAAAAGAGAGTTTTAACAAAATCTTTATAAACCTCATTCTTTTGTTTTTCCACCGAAAGCATTTGCTATGCTTCCATAAATTCCTGCCCCTCTTGGATCAGAAATCACTGCGAAACAGGATATCTGTACTTCCACATTTTGTGATCTCAATACACATCTAGTACTGTTTCTCAGTGCTTCCAGCCAAATATTAGAATTATGAACCCTTTTAGTGCTGTCCGTCACTTTTTAACTCTTCCATCAGCTTCTGCTTTTTGTCATGCGTTCACACACACGTTTTGTTGCTGTTGTAGTATGTATGCACTGAACACCCTAAAATAACAAAAGGAAGATGTTCTTAAAAAGGTTTTTGATTTTTTTCTGTGTTCCCTTTTTATTTTGATGCTCATCATACATGTTCTGTAGAAGTGATAGTGACGAATTTTGTTTACTGATGCTATTTCTTAAATAAGCTGTAAATCTGAATGTATAAACATCCCAATTTGAAATGACAATGTTTATGTTATATTAACTGATTGTTTATTTTCTTACTTTTCTCAACTAAATTCAGTTTAGTGTGTGTTTGGAAATCAAAACTATAACACCTTAGACTCCTATGCATTCAGTCTTTTTCCAGACTGAATGTTTCCGTGAATGTCAAGTAGCCCTGGTCGAACAGTCTGACACATAGACTATACGTAGAAAATGTGTGATATAAAAAGAGCTTTTCTAGATTAAATATTAAAATGAGCATTTATGCTGACCATTTGAAAGACCTGAAACTGGTTATGAGTGGTGGTTTAAAAAATGTATTCTTGTCCTGCATTTTATCTGTCTTGTCTATCTTTTTTTCTTCTAACAACAAGATAAGCCACACTGGTGCTGACTAAATGTGTTAATATAAAACCAGTATCATTCTATATATATATATATAAAACACTTTGTATGATAAAATGTTAATCTACTTGAAAACCCAAAAGATTCACTTTTTATATATTTTGTCACCAGGTGGCACTTGTGTTCTTTCAGTCTTTCATCTCTTTAGATTGTGAAAAGACAGACTGAATACAAGCAGTATGTACACTTTATTTGCCGTACATGATTTTACAATATTGAGATGTGCAGTTCTAATAAATACCAGAAAATCAAATGTTCTTGCTATGAGGATATCATAAAGTGTTATGATCCAAACCATATTGCAAAATGGATACTTATCCTAGATGTTAACTGGTCTGTAAAAAACACAAAATATATAGTTACTCTGAGGAAAACATCACTGTCTTAAATATTTGTTGTATTTACTGCTGTATAAAAGGCTGGACTACATTATTTATATTACGCTATTTACCAAGCAGTTGTGAGTGTATATTTTTTGTTTATTCAAAGAAAAATCAATGATCTGTAAGCCTAAGACATTTTAATATCGCACTGGTCAAAAATATTAAGGGAACACTTTTAATCATCACACACCAAGTCAATTAAACTTCAGTATCAATCTGTTTTGTTTGGGTCCTTGTCACTGTCTGTATAATGAGATACTATAATGTATAATGTTCCTGCAACCCAATCTGGTTACACAGGTAGTCCTGGCTCTTCCATACATGCCAGGTTGATGTGTGTCCCAGCTCAGTTTCAAGAGCATGGAGGAGATACCGGGAGACAGGCCATTCACAAGGAAAGTTGGACAGGGTCGTAGAAGGGGAGAAACCAGCAGAAGAACCAGTATGAAAGAAACCAATATCTGCTCCCATCCTGAAGAAACAGACTTCATGAAGGCTTGCTTCCTCTAGCGTCCTCGTCCTCCTGTGCTCACAGCTCAGCACTGGCAGTTTGATTGGCATTTGCCAGATAACACCAGAATTGGCAAGTTTGCCACTAGCACTCTGATCTCTTCACGGAGTAGAGCAGGTTCACACTGAGCACATGTGAAAGAGTCTAGAGATGCTGGAGATGAGGAATGTTATGCTGTGTGAACATAATCCAGCATGAGCGATTTGGCGGTGCATCAGTAATGATCTGGTGAGGAATATCTTTGGAGAGTAACACAGATCTCCACGTCCAGCCAACCTCACTGCTGATAGAAACTGGGATGAAATCCTCAGAGCATGCCGGTCTCATGTGGTCAGCTAGAGTGTGTAATCAGTCTTTAGATGACTATGACATTGAAACCGTTGACTGGCCCCCATTCACTACACCTGAATCCAATAGAGAACCTCTCGGACATTATGTATCGGAGCATCCGAAGCGTCGAGTTACAGCACAGACTGTCCTGAAGCTACTGATCCAAGTCTCCATCCGCCATCTCATCAGCAGCCAAATGTTATGAGTGCATACAGGCACGTGGGGCCAAACACACAATTGACTGACATTAGAAGTTACTGTGATGAACTTGTGTTGATGATTTTGGTTTCCACTGAATGTTGTGACAGGTTTATTCTTAACAAATTACAGAATGTATATGAATAAAGATTTTTTAAATTAATACTTCATTCATTGAGATCCAATGTGTGATTTAAGTGTTACCTTAATTTAGTTTGAGCAGTGTATTTATCCTTTGAATGCGAGCTGTGTTTTGATGCAACATTTACACCATCTGAAGCAATCTCACATTGTTCTTACAGTCACAGCGGTTTATTGAAATGGCCCTTCTGCAGTGCCATTTTTAGACACCTTCACCATTCTTTTACAGCATTTTTGTGCTAAAGAAATAAAATAAACCAGATATTGCATAACATCTTGTCTAACAACAAGTCCAAATGCTCATTATAAATATCCCATATTTATTGCAAAGTATAGTGAACTGTAAAGTTATTCTGTTTTAGTGTTAGGCTTTGTAATAATACAAAATGGTATGTGTGTAAAAGCACTCATCTCGGGACTGGAAGCAAGCAGGTAATATTAAAGCTGTGCTCTGAGACTGATGGAAAGAGTGAAGACATCTCCCCCCTCCTTGTGCATCAGGATAGTGGTTATTACTCCTGGCAGAACACTGCCATTTATTTAGTGTGAAGGCAAGTTGACTGTAAACCTGAAGCCTCTATAAATCTGAAAGGGTGGGTCGGTGTGGAACGGAATTTATGAGTGTTTGGAGGGCATTCTGTTTGATGAGATCGCTAAGGGACCATGGGCCCTTGGATATATTTATGGCAGAGGGGCCAAAGAGGTAGTGGACAATGACGTCCCAGAGGCAGACAGTGTTTAATTAACACCTACAAAATAAGCAGGACAGAGCTCATTCTGTCAGCTGTACATGAATTAGGCTGGTGGTTTGGCTCTTGTGTTCTGTTCAGAATTATGAAATCTATCTCACTCTTTAAAAAAAAAAAACGGTTGTATTTAATTAATAGGATGTTAAGACACATTTTCCTTTCTCATTTCAATATGCAGAGACAGCTGTAAGACATTTGACTTTCTGAAGAGTACAAACTCTGTGACTCAGTGGTACAATGAAATCATTGTTCGGTTTGTCTGAGTATCCCGATTAGCATTGCACAGCAATTTGCTTAACAAATGGCATAATGGTAATTGATATGACAGACCAAAGGAAGATGGGGCAGTCAAAGTCAAGTTATCTTCATTTATATAGTGCTTTTTACAATACAGATATTTTCAAACTTTATGACAATGACAAATGCGGAAAAGTTAGTTCATGCGTTCATGAGTTCAAGGCTAGATTATTGTAATGCTTTACTAGGTGGTTGCCCTGCACGCTTAATAAACAAACTCCAGCTGGTCCAAAATGCAGCAGCTCAAGTTCTTACTGGAACCAGGAATTATGAGCATATTACCCCAGTTCTGTCAAACCTGCACTGGCTTCCTATTAAACACTGAATACATTTTTAAATTTTGCTAATTACTTACAAAGCATTAAATGGTTTAGCTCCACAGTACTTGAGCGATCTCTTAACACATTATAGTCCTTCTATTCTATTCTAATCCTTCTATACGTCTATTGCGATCCCAAAATACTGACCAGCTTACCTAGAATATCAAAGTCAACTGCTGGCGGTCGATCCTTTTCCTATTTAGCACATAAACTCTGGAACATTTTTCCTAATATAGTTCGGGAAGCAGACACACTCTGTCACTTTAAATCTAGACTAAAAACACATCTCTTCAACCTGGCATACACATAATACATTATACTTTTTTTTATTTTATTGGAATCATGTAAAATGATTGTTAGGCTGCATAATTTAGGTCAGATGGAACCGGGAACACTTCGAATAACATCTAGTATACTCATTAGTACTCGAGAACTGTACTGTCAAGAAGAATGGCATCTACGCTGATATTAGATATTGTTTATCCCGAGGTTACCATAGTCTGCCAGATCTGGGCCGTATCCAGAACAGATGAAGGACTTGCACCTCGACACGAGCCCTGGACAGTTGACAATCTGTCACCAGCCCTGAAGTGTCTGCAGTGACTGTGACTCTACTATACCCCTCTCTGTGAAGATTATGAATTCATCTCCAACCAGACTGAACTGGAATATAAATTTATATTTATATTTTGACCTGAATTGTTGTCAGTATAATAATCATGCACTGTTTTTTGGCCAGAGGAGCACAGGTCCCCCGACTGAGCCTGGCTTCTCCCAAGGTTTTTTTCTGCATTATGTTCTTGATTCATTCTGTCACCAGTTGAAGTTTTGGTTCTTTGCCACTGTCGCCTATGGCTTGCTTAGTTTGGGACACATAACACTTAATATTCATCAATATTATTGATTGACCTGCTCTTCTAGAGCTGCTGTACAACCAAAACAAACTTTGTTTTTATTGTTTTCCTCTGACCACTGTAAAGCTACTTTGAAACAAACTGTATTTTAAAAAGCACATATAAATAAAGGTGACTTGACTTGACAAGGGTAATTGTAACAACATTATCCCCACTAACATGTAGCATACACAAACTACAACCGATAAATAAAGAGTGTGCAGGAAAAACTGACTACACATATGGTGACAGAAATGACCAACAGCTTTGATGATCAATTTACATGGTGATTAATGTGTGGCGGGAGAACTAAAACAAAGGAACATATGACTGAAAAAAAAACTAAGCGTCCCTGTGCTGTGGCGAATTTAAAACAAACAATTTTTTTACAACTACAGCATTATATACACTCACATAAAGAATTATTAGGAACACCATTCTAATACTGTGTTTGACCCCCTTTCGCCTTCAGAACTGCCTTAATTCTACGTGGCATTGATTCAACAAGGTGCTGAAAGCATTCTTTAGAAATGTTGCCCCATATTGATAGGATCGCATCTTACAGTTGATAGAGATTTGTAGGATGCACATCCGGGGCACGGAGCTCCCATTTTTAGTTCTTAGTTTTTAGGTTTTTAGTTCAGTGAACTCATTGTCACGTTCAAGAAACCAATTTGAAATGATTCAAGCTTTGTGACATGGTGCATTATCCTGCTGGAAGTAGCATCAGAGGATGGGTATATGGTGGTCATGGTCAGAAACAATGCTCAGGTAGGCCGTGGCATTTAAACGATGCCCAGTTGGCACTAAGGGGCTTAAAGTGTGCCAAGAAAACATCCCCCACACCATTACACCACCACCCCCAGCCTGCACAGTGGTAACAAGGCATGATGGAACCATGTTCTCATTCTGTTTATGCTAAATTCTGACTCTATCATCTCAACAGAAATTGAAACTCATCAGACCAGGCAACATTTTCCCAGTCTTCAACTGTCCAATTTTGGGAAGCTTGTGCAAATTGTAGCCTCTTTTTCCTATTTGTAGTGGAGATGAGTGGTACCCGGTGGGTCTTCTGCTGTTGTAGCCCATCTGCCTCAAGGTTGTGCGTGTTGTGGCTTTACAAATGCTTTGCTGTATACAAAGTTGCTCTTCTATCAGCTTGAATCAGTTGGCCCATTCTCCTCTGACCTCTAGCATCAACAAGGCAATTTCGCCCACAGGACTGCCGCATATTGGATGTTTTTTCCTTTTCACACCATTCTTTGTAAACCCTAGGGCAAGATCAGTTGTGCGTGAAAACCTCAGTAACTAAGCAGAAATTTCTTAAATCACCTTTCTTTCCAATTCTGACATTCAGTTTCGAGTTCAGGAGATTGTCTTGACCAGGACCACACCCCTAAATGCATTGAAGCAACTGCTATGTGATTGGTTGATTAGATAATTGCATTAATGAGAAATTGAGCAAGTGTTCCTAACAATCCTTTAGTTGAGTGCGAATAATATACTGAGCATAATATACTGGCTATGAAAAATATACATGTTTGATGTATTTTCTATCTATTCTTTTTACTGCTGAAAGTTAGTTTTGTTGTGTTGTCTGAGTTTAATAAATTATGTAAAATCCTTGGTTTAGATGAACAGACTTGTACCTACAAAAATGATGCAGCACCAGGGAGCACAATGGTCCATTAATGTAGCCCTGAAGTATTTATGGTAATCAAAGTGAAAAATACATCTTAGTATTTTTCGTTTTTTGGGATTTCTTTTTTTTGAGCACCTTCAGTGGATACAATGGGTGTAGAGGCAGCCACATAAAATGAATATTACATTGAGTGAAAAGGAAGGATAGTCTGGCAGGCTATTCTCAGGTTCAGTGGTTCATTTGAAAGGGGCTTTACCAAGCAAATAAATAAAATATGTTTTGCTGTACCAAGCACTTTTCAACAGATTAAATTCAGTATAGCGGAACGCCCCATCTCAGAAAACTGTTCTTTTCTGTGGTGCTGTTGTGGAGCAAAGAAGGACTGAATGATGCCATCGATTCTTTTTAACGACTTACTGAGATGCTACTTTGCCTGTGAAGGCACAGTTATTTAATGTTCTTCTGCAGTGTGTTACTGATACTGAAGATATTATTCTTGAGCATCATTGAGAATTATGGTCATTAACAGTTGTATTCTGTTTATAATAGTTTTTAAAAATGTATCATTCAGTAAAATAGTTGTATCAATGTAAAAAGGATGTCAAATTCAAGCAGTCCATCAATATATATATATTACATGATTTCTTACAAAAAGTAAATGCGTAAATATTGATTTGAGTTCGTATTATGTTTTTCATCACTGTAACAATGTTAAATGTATTAATTGTTAACTTTTAATGATATGCATTCAGAATTCATCATCATCATCATCATGTCTCCTGTAGGTCATATGTTAGTTCACTCCATTTGTCTTGATCATGTGCCAATGCCTGTCTCCGAAAAAACTTTACCTGGTCAATTCTGTGATGTTGTAAGCCCACTTTTTTCTCTGTCTACCTCTCCTTCTGCCACCCTGGACGATGCCTTAGGACTGTTGACTGTCTTGTCTGTTGTGAGTTGTGTCGGTTCCTGCCCTGTCCTGCGCCCTGAGAGCTCCTGACCACTGTCTCTCCCACCTGGCAGCTAGTCTCTAGCCTACTCTGAGATCTTCTAGAAGTTTGTGGCCTGGCGTGCTCCTGCTTGGTCTCTCTGTTGGTGCTGCCTCTCCTAAACTTCTCAGTCTGTAGTCATTCTGGACTAGTCTCAGTGGTCATCATCCCTTGGCTGTCTCTGTCGTCAACCCTGCCCTGCTTGTTGAACTCTCACACCTCACTACCCCTATTGTGCCTTGTCTTCAGTTGTGTCAATAAAACCCCCTCACTTGTTATTTCTGCGTTTGGGTCCTCTCTCTTGCAAAACCTTGACAGTTGAGGTGTAGCTCCAGTATGACTGACAGGTGTCACCCAAGCCAATCTACTTCATTATGATTGTTCGTCCTATTGATGCCTGTGTTTGTTTGCTTGGGATGTGTTTTGAATTTCATTATTAAAGTCAGTTTCTTTTAGTCCTGTCTTCAGAGTCATCTTCACGCATGACGCCTTGTTTGTTTTTAGCCAGCAAGTAGCTTTAATATTTTGTGGAGAGCGACCATGTTTTATTTTATTATGGTGACTTTCTCTGAAGTAAATATGGTGGGAATTTATTGTTTGTTTACCATAATTAACGTTTTATGAATAACGTTTCATTTTCGAAGGGTTAAACAGCACATCCAGGAGGCTTCTTTTAATTTTAATTAGAGCTAAATGTACTGCTGCTGGTTGTTTTTATTTTTTGTCTTTTGTTTTTAATGGTTTTTCTGTCTAATTTACTCTTGGTTTGTGACAGAGGCCTGGCGCCAGTGTATTGTCGTGTCTTCATGTGAGCATGCGGCTTCGAGTGTGCTCAAGCTGTGCACTCTCCTGTCTGTGACATGTCTTGTGTGTGGACTGTGGTGTTCAGATCCTGACACTTTGGTCTAATTCGGCATTGGTTTTGTCAGGATTCGGACATTTATTCTCTTTGTGTTTCTGTTGTGAGTGAATGAGATGAGTTCTCCAGTGCTCGCTCTTGTTGTGTGAGTTGCATGTTCTCTTGTCTGCAGTGTTGTTGTGTTCTGTGGAGCATGCGGTTCTTCCCTTCATTCAACACAAAACCTGAGGTTTTACATTTCAGTTTTGTCTAGGTTTTATTTTTGGTCAATTGTTATATTTTTATACTCTTGTGGTGTTGTATTTTTGTTGTAGTCATCGACGTTGAATGTTAGCCTTGAGTGTGAGTTAGCTGGGAGGCTATGTTGAAGTAATCTGGCCATTGCTAGCCATGTTGTTTTCTCCCTTCAGACTGTGTTTGTTCACTTACATGTGTTTTTGCACTTAAATATAAAAGATTATGTCAAAAAACGATTGTCAAGTTCATCAGTCAGACATCATTAGCGCCGATGTGAAAAACAAAAAAACAAAAATCTTAATGTATTCACGATTAACCTTAACCAGGACTTTTAAATCTGCTTTGACGTCAGGTGCTCTGGCTCCAAGCAAACATGTGACTATGGTGGCTGGCGTCTCTATTTTCACAATTTTGGTGAGCTTGTGCAAATTGTAGCATCTTTTTTCTATTTGTAGTGGAGATGAGTGTTACCTGGTGGGGTCTTCTGCTGTTGTAGCCCATCTGCCTCAAGGTTGTAACGAGTGGGTCAAAGTTGCTCTTCTATCAGCTTGAATCAGTCGGCCCATTCTCCTCTGACCTCTAGCATCAACAAGGCATTTATGCCCACAGGACTGCTGCATACTGGATGTTTTTCCCTTTTCAAACCATTCTTTGTGAACCCTAGAAATAGTTGTGCATGAAAATCCCTGTAATTGAGCAGATTGTGAAATACTCAGACCAGCCCGTCTGGCACCAACAACCATGCCACGCTCAAAATTGCTTAAATCACCTTTCTTTCCCATCTTACCAGGACCACACCCTAAATGCATTGAAGAAACTGCCATGTGATTGATTGATTAGATAATTGCATTAATGAGAAATTGAACAGTTGAACAGGTGTTTCTAATAATCCTTTAGGTGAGTGTATATCCCTGCATTTATCATATGTGAAGCCCTCACTGCTGACAGAGAATGCTAAACTAAAACAGGCTGTGCAAGTGACAATCACAGGAGAAGATGACATGACTCACTACATGTGTTGATCGATCCGACTCCCCAATTGTTTGATGAACTCGGAAAAAAGGCGCGACTGAAAGAAATCTTTGTAATCGGTCTGTAGTTATCTAATAAAGTAGAGTCGACTCAAAGCAGACTTCCAGATCTGTGGATTTCCTTGGCTGCTAAATAAAGATTGAACAAAAATGTCAACGGTGGTGAAATAATATCAGCCGCATATTCTAAAAACAATGATTCATTTTGCATTTCTAACTACTGAAACAACACAGAGATCACTTATATTATTTGCAAATATGGAAGCTAAAGAATATTTATGAGAGACATTTATCAGAGAAAGTTCTATTAATGTGGATTTTTCTGGAAATTTCAAATTGGGTCTAATAGGTGATTCTACCAATTGAATAAGATTATAAGTGTCGCACAACTCTTTAAAACCATCAGATACTGGGTGCACTGGGTGTAGCTTATATTTTTTGTCTGTAACAACCCACTACTGTGAGTTGACATGTCTTTGAAACTGACACATTAAGAGGTAATTCATGCTGTTTAGCTATTGATTCAGAAGTAGTTGGTAGTGCTAAAAATGGTCTCAAAATGGTCTTCAGCATAAATTGCCACCCCTCCAACTCTTTTTGGTCTTTCGGCCCTAACCTAAACCTGGTAACCAGTGATACTGATCTCTTTGTCTAAAATCGTTTTATTGTACCAAGATTTAGATATTACTATTATATCTCCATTTGTGTTTCTTGCCCAGATGTGTACCATATACAATTTAGGTAACAAACTATAAATGTTAATATGGATAAAACCCAATCCTGCCCTAGTAAAATCTAGAAGAATAAATATCTTCTTTGGTTAAAGCACACCATATCAAATTTGCATTCATAAAATTCAAAAGATACAACTTAAGCGAGCTCTTAACACACAGTCCTTCACGTCTATTGCAATCCCAACATTTTGGCCAGTTGATAATACCAAAAATATGAAAATCAACTGCTGGATCCTTTTCCTTTTTACTCTGGAACAGACTTCCTAGCATTGTTTGGGAAGCAGACACACACACACAAAAAAACACACACACACTGTCAGTTTAAAACTTGAATTAAAACACCTGGCATACACATAACACATTATACATTTTTATAATTCAAATAATATAAAATTATTGTTAGGTTGCATAATTTAGGTCAGCCGGAACTGGAAATACTTCCTGTAACACCTGATGTACTCGTCACATCATAAGAAGAATGGCATCTACGCTGAATGACTGTGCTGTTAAATCACAAGGTTACTCTAGTCAGCCGGATCTGGGCCGTATCCAGATCAAATGAAAGACTTGCACCTGGACACGAGCACAATACAGCCTTGAAGTGTCTACAATGACTGCGACTCTACTAGACCCTTCCCTGTGAAGGCCTCATGAGTCCGATCTCTAAGCAGACTAGATTAAATATTTTGAGAGCCCCAATCTCAATTTGACTTCTGACCTAAATTGCTGTCTATATCCTAATTATGCACCGGCAGCAATGTCACCCTGTAGCCTGAGACTGGTTGCCCACTGAAGCTAAGCAAGGTTGTCTGTGGTTACTTCCTGGATGGGAGACTGACTTGGTTGCTGCTGGAAGTGGTGTTAGGAGGCCAGCAGGTGCTCACCCTCTGGTCTATGTGGGTCCTACCGCCCCAGTATAGTGATGGGGACACTGTACTGAAATGAGCACCGTCTTTCGGATGAGACGATAAACCGAGGCCCTGACTCTCTGTGGTCATTAAAAATCCCAGGATGTCTTTTGCAAGAGTAGGGGTGTAACCCCAGCATCCTGACCAAATTTGTCCATCATGGCTTCCTAACCATCCACTTTCTCTGACTGGCTTCATCATTGTTTCCTCTCCACCAATAAGCTGGTTTGTGGTGAGCGTTCTGGCGCAATATAGCTGCATCCCAGCTTCAGACTTCTCAACTATCTACCTTTTCTACTCTGTAGAGCAGGGGTGCTCACACTTTTTCAGCATGGGAGCTACTTTTGAAATGACCAAGTCAAAATGATCTACCCATTATATTTATTGAGAAATATATTGAGGATTCTTACAACTTATGTTGATGTATAACCACATATGTTGCACAACATAATTATGTAATTTTTTTGTACATCTCATCAACTGGGATTTTAGCTCCTTCACCTTTGTCTTTCTCAGCTCGCTTTTCGGTGGGAATTCAGTTCGTATTTTCCATGAAGAGTCTGAAAATGCCGCTCCACATTTCCCTTCTTTGGTATTGCGGTGGTAGACTGGCAGACGAGACAAACGCACTTTGAAAATGTCATCGTGAAAAACAAGTCCTCCTCCCACTCCGAAAGTGATACGTTTTTTTCTTCTTACCTGGTCCAGCTCCCCCACTCATTTTTATACTGTATCTTATGTTTAAGAGGAAAAAAACCAAGCAAAAAATTAGGATGTATCTAACGACTAGCTTGTTAGCTTTGCAGCGCTCAAGATCATTGTTTGTTTGAGCAGAGTAACCTAATTGTACGGAAATAATCAGATGTCATCTGACTAGTTGTCCTGGGTATCAATCAAGTGGGTATGGCTGATAGGTTGACATCAAGTTTTCATTCAGAACACCTCATCTTTATTTGTATGTCGTCAGTTCGCGACAATGTCACCTCACCTTATCATGCGATCTACCAATAATACCTTGGAGATCGACTGGTGGATTCTTCACATCCATGGCTAGTAATTAGAAAAAAGTTTATGTTAACTGGGCACAAAATAATGGCGATGCAGCACGATGAAAACAAAACTTCTATGCAAAAGCGCGGAAGAACTTTAGAGTTAGTGGGACGAAATGGGAGAGGAAAATGCAGAGGCTAGTGGGAGCGATGCTGACCAATAGGAGAGCAGGATTGTAAAAAGTGTTCCCCTTCTTACATGGACTATTCCAGCCATCCCTGTCATTCAGTGCGAAATGGACTATTCAAAAACTTTCCATCGGAGTGACTGAGAAGAGAGCTTGTGGCTCCTTGATTCGTAGCGGAAACACTATTGGTACCGCGCATGCGCGAAAACGCGTCTACTTCCTGTCTGAGCTGTGCGAAACAATTTACGGCAGATCACAATCACGTGACTACTCGATCCGTACCGGAAATATTTCAGAAATTTACACTTTGACACTTTTTACGCTTAAATGGTGCCTGAATCATTATACATTTTATTTTAATGCAAATTTAATATACAGAAATATAAATTTAAAAATGGAAAACCCAGTTTTAGTGCTTAAGGAGATTAAAATGTGCATAGATGTGATTTCAAAATCTAAAAACAACACATTTTATGTAATCTCAACTGTATTGTGAAGCAAATGTTATGATATAATATTAATGTTAACCTTATACATGCTATTTGTTAATAAAGCATTTAAACACACACAAAAGGTAAAATATATCATTAAATTTAATCAAACTAAATACAAAGTATTTAGTTTTAGCATTTATTTATTTTTAGTATTTAGTTTTACATTTGTTAGACCACATTTTTGGAAACACAGATGTGTACATAATACTTTGTATAGGAGTTTACATTTAATATTTAACTTTCAAAAGATAGATTCAACTTATATCAGTATGCTTAAATGTCTGCATTTAAGAAACACAAAATAAAGATATTAATTTATTCAATTTTATTTATTCAAACATTTATTAATTCCTTCACACATACACACACACTCTCGCTGATTGAGTAACATGGCATTGACTTTCAGTCCTTACTCATCAGCACAGTATGACAAACATGTTTCCATGTCCTCTTGACACTGAAATGTAAATAAAAAGTCATGCTTTGCTTCAGAGAAGTCACTCCCTAGGACCTTCCTGAGGGCATTTTGTTGATCATCACAGTTCATCTGGAGAAAAGCAGGCTGTGTCATCTCACGGCACGAGTCTGTGTTTAGCAGCTCCACGCTGTACGAAGGTCTCTCGCAAATGCTGGCTGTTGCACCTGGTAAAATAAATACATATGAAATGGCACAAACCAATTAAAATATGTATCCAGCATACATGCAACTGCTTGGTATGTGACGACTAAAATCATTTACCTTATCAGTGTCCTCTTCCTGATCTCTTCTGTTGAGCAAAGGTTTGGTGCCGATGCATTTTGACACCCTAAAAACAGGCACAAGCGTTCCCTGAAGAAATGGGGATGCTGCTTCTGTCCAGTATGCAAATCTCTGTCCATGCCTTTAGAAAACATGTAAATGTATAGGCACTATTCATACAATAACTTTCTAGTATCACTTTACCAAAAGTAACAATACAGCCAAGACACTGACATTTTAGTCAGTCATTCCCTTCCAGGCAAAACCTCTCCATATGCCGAATGCACCACCACTGGAGAAAATAAAATACACCTGGCACCTCCTCCTAAAAACACACACCAAAAAAAAAAAAAAAAAAAAAAAAAAAAAAAAAAACGAAACATACTAGTAGTTTGAAACTACTTGTGTGTGAAAATCCAGCTTACCTCTGTGAATGTTCATGGACATGACGTACAGGTGCTGAGAGTGAACTGCGAAATACAAATAACACTGTAAGGCTTTGATTGTAGATTATCCAACAGGTTTGAAAAATTAAACAATCTTACCATCAACATGTAGAATTGTCTACACAGGAATACTTCACAGGAATTGTCTGAGGACTGTTGAGGAAAAAACTGGAAAAGTTCAGACAGTTACTTTATAAAACAAACAATACCTACTAGCATTATTTGACATGTGTAAAACTAATTAAAAAATTTATGGATACATCATGTAAAATGTACCCTAAGGTCTCTTCCTGTTTTTTCAGTCCAGGATCAATGAAGGAAATACATAAGAAATACAAAGAAAATACATAGTGTAATTAAATGATCAGAATGAATAAGAAAACTCAAGAAAACTGAGAATGAATAAGAAAAGTTATTAAATTAAATTATTAAAAGTTCTTATATCATCTCTGTAATACATTACCCATTCTTTCACACTCTGGATAGCAGACCAACAGTAGCAGCAATAACCCTGTTTTGAGTGTCTCTGACTCCACTGTGAGGGCCAGTCCCAGAGTTAATGTGGCTCTCTGTAAGAACAGACCTCTTTTTCCCATTATAAATTCTCTCAGTACCTAAAATCACCTTGGTTAAATTAGTAGACGCCCGTGTCATCTTCAGACGCTGTGTAAAGTTGTCAGGAATTTTTCTCTTTGAAAAAAATTATTGCATTCCATCATAAAACGTATAAAAATCCATATTGTCCCTCACCACCAAATGACGTCACTATAAAGCGCGCACATGCGCAGTACAAATCATGCAGGTACGAAGCTGTCGTAAAATAAGAGGAAGTGGTCATAGAATCGCGCATGCGCAGAACGAAATTTGCGTTTTCGCACATGCGCAGTACCAATCGTGTTTCCGCTACGAATCAAGTAGCCACAGAGCTGATGGATGATTAAGGTGAAAGAGATCGGCTGAAGATTGTATATCCGTTGTTTTCACGGACGTCACAAAACCTGCGTAGTTACCCACCATGCACTGCGCACCGCCATTTTGATTCCCTACTGTTACAGTGTCAACTCGTATATCTTATTGACGATCGTCGCTAATTTTACTTGTTATCATACTCTTTATTACTCTAATACTACATATTTGTAGATTGTAAATCAAAAACAATTAACATAAGTGACTTCTGTTGTGTTTATGGATACACGCGGTGGAATGAGGACAAGTTACCGCAGTTTTAGAACGCTCTGTACTTTCACATTCATGAACCTCTCCATGGACTGAATTAACATGAACAATAGTGTTTTCATCACTGCTCTGTGTCTTTAACGCCTAAAAAGGAGATATAAAATATAACGTTAGGTGTTATTTTAACTGCTGAATCGAATTTCAATATAAAGGACGTTAGACAAATTGGTGGAATTTAACTTGTATTATTTTAATTGTTGAATAATATGTTTCCAATTTATAACAATAAACAAAAGGTAAAGGAATGTCAAATACTGCTAAAGGTTAAGTTTATTGAGTTACGAAAGTATTTTGGGGAAAGTTACTAATTAGGACAAAGTGGGTGGGTTTGTCTGTCGACTGTAACACATTTTTACCTTTGGTATAAATTGCAGCTTCTAAACATTTTAAATATTGTCAATACATTTAAACTTACCCCCTACAAAATGTTTAGAGCATATGATCGTCCTATTCCATTTTTCTTCAGTCTGAATGTCAGCCCTGTGATCGCAGCTTTCCATACACGTCGCCTTTCTTCTGACAAAATTCGTGTTCTTTCACATTGTCCAGTTATCACTTTTGGAAGTTTAAAAAATCTTACATCTGTACTTACTCCTGGCCTATTTGAACATCCAAAAATTCCACAGATAGGCATTTGTGAGCATAAGTTTTGAATATACAAGCTTTATCGTTGCTTTGCATAGGGAATCAAAATGGCGGATATGCCGGTACGCAAGTTTCGATGACGTCACGTGAAAACAACGGATAGTTATTTTAGTGAAATACAGGGAGTTAGTGCCAAACGTTGAGGTTTTATCGATCGTGTGTAACCACACATCTATGCACCTTTAATAAATACCAGTTTTGGATTATTCCCTGAGTGAGACATCATTGTAATTTCTGACCGGACAAACTGTAGCCTTCATCCAACCCGAACCCAATTTTTTTTTTCCGCATCTCGATCATTTTGTCGTTACTCGGGCGAAAAAAAACACGAAATCTTTTATCGTATGTCGAACTTTTCGTTCGTAGAGCATTTCGTAAGTCGGGGTTCTACTGTACTTTGATAAAAAGCGCTATATAAATGTAATGTATAAATAAATAAATGCACCGTTTCTTTGTTGGCTAAAGCAGAACTGGTCCCCCACCTGAGCCTGGTTTCTCCCAAGGTTTTTTCTCCATTCTTTTCTTCATTCTGTCACCTGTTGGAGTTTGAGTTCTTGCCACTGTCGCCTCTGGCTTGCTTAGTTGAGGACACTTAACACTTAATATTCATCAATATTATTGATTGATCTGCTCTTCTAGAGTTGCTGTACAGACAAAACAAACTTTGTTGCATTAAGCTGCTTTGAAACAATCTCTAGTGTAAAAAGCGCTATATAAAGGTAACTTGTCTAATGATGAAAGATGCAAGTAGCTAAATATTTAATGTTTGACAACCGTTTTACTCAACCATATGCTTCACTTCATAACATTTTTAGCTTTGTCATCAATTTATAAATAAAATACACTAAAGTAAAACACACTGTTCACTTATTTACTTGTTTTTTTAGTTCTTTACTAACATTATGACTTAAATTCTACCATGCCTCAGCAATATTGCACAAAAATTTTTATTGCACAAAAGTTGTGCCCTTAAAATTGCTAATCAATGAATGTTAATAAATTAAAGTAATTTCATCCTATACATATGCATATTACAACACGCACACAAAATCAGTGGATATATAATTAATGTATTACCCCAAGTGTGTTATTAACGGGTAAATGAGGGACATACAAGTTTCACAAGAACACTTTTTTTATTAGCACTTTGTACTAAGTAATGCAAGTGAATTTCAACATGCAAAATTGCAACAAATAATACTAGTAAATTAGTGCTATAAAGTGTATGATCAGCCGCATACTTTTGAGTTTGTCTGATATCCTGAAATAACATGACGGATCCTAATTTGTATAAAAATAAGAGCAGAAAAAGTGCAGATCCACTGATCCTGACGGAAATATGAAGCATGAAGTGCTAATTTAAAACAGCTCTGTTCTGCCTGAAGAACTCAGATGTGCTGTCACCTTAAGCCTTAAGCGTTACATCTTAAGTTCAATACAACATTAGTCAATAGATTGCTAACAGAAATTTAAACAGAAATAAAATGCTAGGGTTTAGTGCGTTGTATTTTTGTTATACGGACAAAGCAAAACCACAAAATTGTACATAATGCTCTTAAATCACTTGACAACTCTTTGCATATTTTTGTTCTCAAAACCAAACCGAACTGCCTACATGATAGTTTTGTCTAAGAAAGTACAAACATTTTTTTCTGCTTTGGTGAATCCTTTGACAGTTTCATCCTTTTCCAGTCCCATTCTGCAGGCAGGCAGGCAGGAAAAGTTACAGTAAACCATTGGGGATCTTGGCTCCTCAGGGTCCTACAGCTGTCTGTCAAGTCCTTTTTTGTTTATCCACACATTCTCTCCACTTCTATTATTTCCCCTTGCTCCTCAAGCACAGCTTTCAATGTTTGCCAGCTGTTATCTAAGTGCCCTAGTTTTGGGTGATCCAGCTAGCCCTCCCGAGCAGAAGTGCATAATCTTCCTGTTATAACTGTAAAGCTGCTTTGAAACAATCTATATTGTTTAAAGCTCTATATTCAGTTGTGCTCAAACGTTTACATGCCCTTTTGCAGAATCTTGGAAAATGGGAATAATTATAACAAAATAAGAGGTATCATACAAAACGCATGATATTGTTTATTTAACACTGTTCTGAATAAGATATTTTAGATAAAAGATGTTTGCATATAGTTCACAGGAAAGAAAAAAATTGTTGAATTTATTTTCAAAATGTTACATACCCTTGATGTCCTTACCTCAATGAGTTGCTTTTTTGTGATGGTTGTTCTTGAGTCCCTTGTTTTTACTGAGGAGTAAAACTCAGGTCCTGCAAAAAAAAATTCCCTTTGCATTTTTGTACACTGTCCAGCAGTAACTGTATGATTTTGAGATCCTTCTTTCACACTGAGGACAATTGAGAGAACAGAACTATCAAACAAGTAAAAAAATTCACTAATGCTCCAGAAAGAAGCACAATGCATGAAGAGTGTGTGAAAACTTTTGAGCACAACTGTAAACAAAGGTGAGTTGACTAAGGCCACACGAAGCCGGTGCATTCCCTATCCGAGAATTTTTTTTTTTTAAACACGCCGTTGTCTCAAGAAATATCAGCGTACACACGGAACCACTAAAACCGACTGAAAACGGTGTAGTATATATGCCAGACCAGTATGGGGCGCTGTAATTCTGCCAAAGATATACACTATACATGGAGAAGAAGACTTTGAGCATGCGCATAACCTTGTGCGAAGCACACACGTGATGTGATGACATCATCGTTTCACAAAATATACGGATTGGCTGTACACACGAAACCGCAAGGGTGTCATTTTCAGATTTATCCACTTTAGGACCCGGTTTCAAAAAATAGTGGTTTCAGTCTCCCAAAACGCCAGATCCGTGTGGACGAAACGCCAATACTATAAAAAATGTATACGTGTGGACGGGCCCTAAAACTCACTCAACTCCAATTAAAATCTCACCTTCAATTTCCCAAAGTGCTGTAAAAGTAATAACAGCTCGGGGCTGAAGGTGGGGAATGTGGGGGTCTCTATATCCATGCTTTAAAAGTAAAATGTCTGAATGTATAGAGCCTCTATATCTCTAAATTATAGCGTTATGGGATATACACCATGTAATTTATGAAATTTGGCCATATTGCATGTTCTGGTCAGCACAGAAGAATGTTTTTAGGCCAGCAGACAATACGAGTGTTATGTCAGCCTGTTCTTTGGACATACAGTATTTGTGTATTTGTTTTGTGTAAAGCAGTCTCTCATTGGATTGGCTTCTGTAGCCATCCACTATCTGCATGTCTGTCCATGAGGGACACAGTATGGGGGAGATTTAGTGTGGCTCAGCCCTAAACCATACATTTTATCTGAGAGCCAGCGAGTAGCCAGCAAATGTACCACCACTGAGGTGGTGTCACAAAACGGCCTGGGTGTACACCATTAATTCTTTCCTTGCTGTGATTTAAAGTGCTTGAAGGAGGTTAGGCTTGAATGCTGGGGTTGTAGAAGTGGTACATATATTTTTTCCAGCATCTCTGCACACACACAGTGGAAATACTGATGAGATTTGTATAAGACTACGATTGGATCATAAAATAAATGATTATTTGATTATTATTTTTCATCTAATAATCATTGACCACTCTCATTAGAGTGTTACTATTAGTAGAGTATTAGTGTCAAGTCACTTTCAGTTGTATGGTGCTTTTTTACAATAGAGATTGTTTCAATGCAGTTTTACAGTGATAAAAGGAAATTAATGCAACAAAAGATTGTTTTTAGCTGTATTGTTCCCTAAATTTCCAAGGGAACTCACGCTGCGTCAAGCATGGGAACGCTCCTGCATGATTGAATCACAAAGCATGTGTGTAATCGAACCACTTGTCAAGTCACCTTTACTTATATAGCCCTTTTTAGAAAACAGATTGTTTCAAAGCAGCTTTACAGTGGTCACAGGAAAACATTATAAACAAAGTTTGTTTGGCTGAACGGCAGCCTTAAAAGAGCAGGCGGATTAATACAATTGATGAATATTAAGTGTTAAGTTTTGATTATTGATTAATTTAATTGATTATTATATTGATAATTCAAGTCTAATATTAAGTCTAATTTGGTCCGATTGGAGCGTGTGGAAGGACATCAGAGGCGTGTGACGTCATGAACCAGGAATCTATAAAGGAACGTCAGCCCAAACAGTTGGCAGCTTCTGTGTATTCAGAAGTGCTTTGTGTGATCGTTTGTCAAATTTTTTGTTGTTTGTCTACCAACAATTCTAAGAACAAAAATGTGAAAATGGCGAGAAAAACAAACAAAAATCAAGAACATTTCAGGCCTTGGGTGTTTTCTGTGTGGGAGCGAAGCATGCACTGTGAGCGCCTGAAGGTGGTGGCTATATGCATTGTACAAGGAGAGTCTCGTGGTCCTGCTGTGGCTGAGGTTCAGCAGCAATCTTGGTCTTTGAGAAGGGCACAGCACCATCTCTGCCCTTAACTTTGATCTCTCAGCCCAGAAGCATACTATGTTATTTCTTCCACCTAGCGAGAGGTACCAGTGTTGTAAAAAAAAGAAAAAATGTTCTGAGGACTGGATGTTGTCAGCGTTGAAGCTGGAGATGAAGTTTTGCCCCCCTCACAAGAGTGAGCTTGCGCCGGCAGGACTCAAGTTCCGCTGATGCTCAGTGGCTATCTGGAACTTTAAATATTTATATAACATTATTTCTATTAATGTTATAATTTTAGACAGGCGCTGCCCTTTCTCTGCCCTCGCCTGCCGTGTTCAGTGCCGTCTCTCTGGTTTGGAAGCACAACTCTATCAAGTTCCTTCCGCCATAAGGAGGCACTAGAGAGCCGGAGATGAGGATTCTAAAGTCAAGTCGTCACCATTATTTATATAGTGCTTTTTGGGTTTAACCTATACTCCCATCAGCCAGATCCAGCTCCTTCCTCCCGGGTTTGGAAGCACACTCTGCGGTCACTTTCACCCAGGGGCGGGAGCAGCCCCAGAAATTTCAGCTCCTCACACCGCGCTGTAAAAAAAAAAAAAAGACGCCTGATATCAAGTGTCAGGTCCTTGAGGGCAGTCCCCACTGAAGGGAAGCGGTTTACACCTCATTACATGGTAAACTCGAGAGACTGGTTCCCTCAGAAGAATTTCTGGCAGCGTGAGAAATATTCTCAGTGGGTTTTGCTCACAATCAAAAAGACTTCACTGGGTCTCACCTGCCCAGATTTATGTGGTGGTGCCCTGAGCAGGCTCTGGTTATGGAGCAGGAAATAAAACTTTGTTGGGGGTAAGGTACCATAGTAAGTTAAGTCACCTTTATTTATACAGGGAGTGCAGAATTATTAGGCAAATGAGTATTTTGACCACATCATCCTCGTTATGCATGTTGTCTTACTCCAAGCTGTATAGGCTGGAAAGCCTACTACCAATTAAGCATATTAGGTGATGTGCATCTCTGTAATGAGAAGGGGTGTGGTCTAATGACATCAACACCCTATATCAGGTGTGCATAATTATTAGGCAACTTCCTTTCCTTTGGCAAAATGGGTCTAAAGAAGGACTTGACATGCTCAGAAAAGTAAAAAATAGTGAGATATATTGCAGAGGGATGCAGCAGTCTTAAAATAGCCAAGCTTCTGAAGCGTGATCATCAAACAATCAAGCGTTTCATTCAAAATGGTCAACAGGGTCGCAAGAAGAGTGCGGAAAAACCAAGGCGCAAAATAACTGCCCGTGAACTGAGAAAAGTCAAGCGTGCAGCTGCCAAGATGCCACTTGCCACCAGTTTGGCCATATTTCAGAGCTGCAACATCACTGGAGTGCCCAAAAGCACAAGGTGTGCAATACTCAGAGACATGGCCAAGGTAAGAAAGGCAGAAAGTCGACCACCACTGAACAAGACACACAAGCTGAAACGTCAAGACTGGGCCAAGAAATATCTCAAGACTGATTTTTCTAAGGTTTAATGGACTGATGAAATGAGAGCGAGTCTTGATGGGCCAGATGGATGGGCCCGTGGCTGGATTGGTAAAGGGCAGAGAGCTCCAGTCCGACTCAGCAAGGTGGAGTACTGGTTTGGGCTGGTATCATCAAAGATGAGCTTGTGGGGCCTTTTCGGGTTGAGGATGGAGTCAGGCTCAACTCCCAGTCCTACTCCCAGTTTCTGGAAGACACCTTCTTCAAGCAGTGGTACAGGAAGAAGTCTGCATCCTTCAAGAAAAACATGATTTTCATGCAGGACAATGCTCCATCACACGCGTCCAAGTACTCCACAGCGTGGCTGGCAAGAAAGGGTATAAAAGAAGAAAATCTAATGATATGGCCTCCTTGTTCACCTGATCTGAACCCCATTGAGAACCTGTGGTCCATCATCAAATGTACGATTTACAAGGAGGGAAAACAGTACACCTCTCTGAACAGTGTCTGGGAGGCTGTGATTGCTGCTGCACGCAATGTTGATAGTGAACAGATCAAAACACTGACAGAATCCATGGATGGCAGGCTTTTGAGTGTCCTTGCAAAGAAAGGTGGCTATATTGGTCACTGATTTGTTTTTGTTTGGTTTTTGAATGTCAGAAATGTATATTTGTGAATGTTGAGATGTTATATTGCTTTCACTGGTAAGAAGAAATAATTGAAATGGGTATAAATTTGTTTTTTGTTAAGTTGCCTAATAATTATGCACAGTAATAGTCACCTGCACACACAGATATCCCCCTAAAATAGCTAAAACTAAAAACTACTTAAAATATTGATACAAAAATATTCAGCTTTGATATTAATGAGTTTTTTGAGTTCAGTGAGAACATGGTTGTTGTTCAATAATAAAATTAATCCTCAAAAATACAACTTGCCTAATAATTCTGCACTCCCTGTATAGCACTTTTTACAATACAGATTGTTTGTACTCAATTTGGATTTGGATTAGCAAACAAGAAACACCTAAAGGGACTAATCAGGAAGAAAACTACTAAAGGACTACAAAACATTCCTTGCAAAACAGGAAATAACAAAAGTCCACACATATCAGGGAAACAAAGTAGGATCATAACAGAGCCCTTACTTAAGGAGCCGATACCAGCTGTTCCACACAACTCCAGGAGGGAGGCAGCCCAAGAAGAAGGATGGCTGTTCAAGACCTGACAAAGAACATGGGAAACACAAGGGAATAAATACATATAGAGTGATTAGCAAACAAGACACACCTGGGAACAATCATGAACTAATCAATAAGAAAACTACACAGGACTACAAAACATAATGCAAAACAGGAAATAATATAAAAGTCCACACATAACAGGGGAACACAGGGCAAACTTAAGTGGGCTTTTTAAAAAGTATACCTTTAAGATTTAAAGTGCACAAAACATACACTTTCAATACAATTAAGCACATTTCTTTTTCACAAGTGATATTGTGATGATTAGGTTATATTAAGCAATATAAAACAGCAAGGAATGATTGAGAATAGAGATGAAAACAAAGCTATATAAAGCAACAAACGCAATCCACTCAGGCAGTCGGGAAATAGCTGTGGAACAGTGAAAAAGCACATCTTCCAAGAAGGGATTAGACTGGGAAATTAGTACTTACAAAAGGTATTCAAGAAGTGGGTGAATTATTTATTTATTTTTCATGCTGCTGCCACTTTAAGAGCTTCATGAATTAAATACAGTATAAGCATTTTATTTCTCCGGTGTTTAGGATAATTTAAGACATGACCGACTATAGCTGCATAGATCTGTACACATTCTAATGGCTAATATTTCCCACAACTCATTGCATATTGGATGAGAATTTGATTATTACTTCAAACACTAAATTTAAATACAAACATGACCGATGTGCAACAATGGCTAAATGGCTAAATGGCTTTGAGTTATTGAGTGATAACCAAAATCTAACCTAATGAAAATATTTTTATTTAACGTTATCCACATTATATTTCAGCTGCAAAAGCATTGTGCACTTTTGTAAAGATACGTTTGGATACGATTCCCTTAGCCTCATGTGATCATGTCATATACTTCACATGTCTAAAATGTCATGGGCAGCATCCAAAATCGCACACTTTGACTATATAGTAGGTGAAAAAGAAAATATGTGACAACATAAGTATGAAGTCAAAGTAGGCATGAAAAAAAGTAAGCAAAAAGTACCCGAAGAGCACACAATGGACACATTACTATCCCATGAGGCCATAGTAGAGAATTTATGGAGTGTCGCAACTGACCACGGTGGGTCACATGATAAGGACAACATGGTGAAAGTAGTATTTCCAGATTACATTCATATAATATAGAAGATACTTTTTAGTGGTTGTAAAGTACTTATTCAAAGTACCCACTCAAGAGAGTATTATTTCAGACGCAGCCATCTCCTGAGTGGTTCCCTTGTTTCATATGTCATGTTCTCATTTGTTCACTGTTTTATTGTGTTCAGTTGTATCTGTACATAGCTTTTGTATAGCTTTGATGTTTATATAAGTAATATATAAACTGTTTGGTGAATTTAATTTAAAGTTCATGACTGTTTTTGTTTATTTCAGTGTTTCGTTTTGTTTCTATTGTTCATGTTTGACTAAATAAAGCTGAATTTGGGTACAATCACGTGTGACAAGTGGACAATTGTGACAAGGGAGGTGTACATACATTTTCTGGGTATTTACATTTACATTTACTCATTTAGCAGACGCTTTTATCCAAAGCGACTTACAATTTGAGGAATATAGAAGCAATTTGTCCAAAGGATACAAAAACACATAAGAGCGCTTACAATACAAAGTTTCAAACATTCTGAATACAAGTAGCACAAGCATGGGGAGTAGAGAAAAGGGAATTTTATTTTTATTTATTTATTTTTTTGTGAGTGCATGTGTGTGTCATGTTAGGTGCTCATGGAAGAGATGCGTTTTTAGTAGTTTTTTAAACCTCGACAGGGAATCTGCATTCCGGATGAGGGCAGGGAGTGTGTTCCACCAGCCAGGGGTGGTGAATGAAAATGTTCTTGTGATCGTTCTTTTTCCTCTCTGTGATGGAACCACGAGTCGCCGCTCGTTGATCGATCGAAGGTTTCTGGTCGGTGTGTAGAGTTGTACCAATGAGTGGAAGTATGAAGGTGCTGAGTTTGTGTAAGTTTTGTATGCAAGAGTCAGTGCTTTGAATTTGATGCGTGCTGCGAGAGGGAGCCAGTGTAGTGAGATGAAGAGTGGTGTGACATGAGACCTTTTCGGTTGGTTGAAGACCAGACGAGCTGCTGCATTCTGGATCAGTTGTAGGGGTTTGATTGCATTTGCAGGAAGCCCAACCAGAAGAGCGTTGCAGTAGTCCAGTCTGGAAATGACCATGGCCTGCACCAGAAGTTGCGTAGCTTGCTCAGTGAGGAATGGCCTGATCCTTCTAATGTTGTACAGTGGAAACCTGCATGATCGAGCCGTCTTTGCAATGTGGTCCTTGAAAGTCAGCTGGTCCTCAAAGATCACTCCAAGATTTCTGACAGACTTTGAAGGGGTTATCGTGGTAGCACCGTTCTGGATAGTGAAATCATGCTGTCGGGTTGGATCGGCAGGAAAGACTAAAAGCTCTGTCTTTGCCAGGTTGAGCTGCAGATGATGCTCTTTCATCCATGTCGAGATGTCCGCTAGGCAGCTTGTGATTCTCGCAGCCACCGTTGGATCATCTGGTTGAAATGATATGTAGAGCTGAGTGTCATCTGCGTAGCAGTGATAGGAGAAGCCGTGTGCCTCTATGATGGGACCCAGTGATGTGGTGTACATGGAGAAGAGAAGTGGTCCAAGAACTGAGCCCTGTGGAACACCGGTGATCAGTTGACATTCTTTGGAGACCTCCCCGCACCATGCCACCCTGAAGGACCTATCCGTGAGATAGGATTCAAACCACTGAAGGGGAGTTCCGGTGATGCCCAGTGACGAGAGGGTAGATAAAAGGATTTGGTGATTAACAGTGTCAAAGGCAGCAGAAAGATCCAAAAGAATGAGAACTGACGATTTTGAATCAGCTTTTGCACTCCTTAGAGCTTCCGTGACAGATAGTAATGCCGTCTCGGTTGAATGGCCCTTCTTGAAGCCAGACTGGTTGATGTCCAACCGGCCATTCTGAGACAGAAAAGAAGATACTTGGTTAAAAACAACACTATTCAGTGGGCAGTCAATAAAGTTGTTGACCTTATGCATAGTCTCAGAAGTGACAGCTTAATCAAAACATTTAAGAGAATACAGGAAATTATCCACAACTGTGGGCCAGAAAGATAATAGTACACCCAAATGGTTTGAGCACCACCTGCTAACAAGAACTAAGACAATATCAACATTCACACATAGTTTATCTTACATTAGAGTCTTAGTACACTGAAAAAAATAATATGTTGGATTTAATTAACTTCGTTTTGTCAACAGGTTCCACCTAACATTGTTATGTTGCATTTATCTAACATTATCTATTTCAGCAAACTTATTTTTTTTACATAAACTTAATGCACTCTTGTTTAGTTAAACCAAATTAACTATTTTGCTTTTGTTTTAAATAATGAACTTAAGTTCAATTAAACTATATCTATATATTTATCTATTTCAGCAAACTTAAGTTTTTTACATAAACTTAATGCAACATTGTTTAGTTAAATCAAATTAAGTACCTTGCTTTTGTTTTAAATAATTGGTTCAACTAATCTATATATATATTTTTTACATTCAACCACAATAAAAATCAGTTTTTTGCTTTGCATTATTTTATTAAGTGAAATTCAGAACATTTTCAAATTGTACACATTTTTCACAATAACAATATGTGAAACATATATACCGTGAACATTGGCACACTGTTTTCTCTTATTACAGGTAAAACAAATATAATGCAAGTTATAAGTACAATTTGAACAGTAAACATTTGTGTAAAAATCTCTGTAAACAATGTCTTAATCATAATCTGTGTACAATATATACCCTGTGAACACTGGCTACTGTTTTCTCTTACACTAACGTAAAAAAACATGCTGTAAATATACTGCATACATTTAAGAACACCTTTTACTAATGTCTAACAAGACTTATGTATCTTTAAAACTGCTTAAGATTTTCTTATTAAAAAAAATGTAAAAAAAAAAAAAACACATTGCCTATAAATGAAATTAAGTATGTGAAAGTGCTCTTTTACAGTCTCTGCATTTTTAAATTGAAAAAAATAAACGCAGTTATTCAATAGTAAAAGGTACAGGAAAAAATGTACTGCAACAACGTAACATTGGGGAATGTCCTCAACTTGGTCCTTACAAAAGAAGCTTGTTTTTAAGGACCTGGACCTTACTAGACAGTTTTTTGGCATCAAGCTCCATAAAAATCTTTTGAAATGTTTCAAAAGTATATTTTAAGTCTTGTGGGTAGGCCAAGTTGAAAGCGTAAATCAACCCAAGCATCATTGAACACGCATGTGCCACATCATTTTGGCTTTCAAGTACTTTGACGCCTTCAATGATGATGCCAACATCTTTGTAAAGGTCTGTAGCATTTGCCCCTTCAGGTTGGATGATATAAATCCCAAGGGTGGTGTTGTGCATCAAGGTTTTGGCTTCTTCATGTTCAATATCCTAAAAACACAAAAATAAATAATTAGATAAAATCTGGGTGAAAGGGGCAAATTGGTTTTAGATATGTTTAACAGGTTTAAATTACCATGCACTCCTTCATAAGGCTCGAGGGGTCTTCATTCAAATATTTTTCTTTTGTGGATGGTGACATTCTGAAAGTGTAAAAAGAAACCATTATTAGCAATATACAAATTATCTCACAATGTTATTTCTATAAGGGTCATCTCTGGAAACAAGAACAAAAGAAAATGGCCCTAAACCAGAAATTTTGTTATAGGAAAGACACACAATTTCTGATGTCTGAGTTTCTAAATGTAGATGCATAAATCCCAACTCTGATGCTCCTAAAAAATATGGTAAAGCTATACGCAAGCCTTTACATTAAAGCGGTTTATACTACAGAACATATGAGTAGTTCAGATGCAATTTTCTCTTTTCTGTTAAATGAGCATTTTCTATCAGGCGTTTAGTGTTGATCTACAAATTTATATTTCAGGCTGCGGTATTTAGCAAGTTTTTTTAAGCAAAATTATTTGAGTAACGTATATTTCTTGTAAAGAGCATTCACTGAAAATCAATCTCATTCTGACTGAGGGCTTTTGAAGGAAAACGGTACCATTTTTCAATAATTTACTATGTTCTTCCCTCAACTTAGACAAATTAATACATATATTTTTTCAATGCGTGCACTCCATCTTTGTACAGTACGTTGTGAATGTGTTAGCATTTAGCCTAGCCCCATTCCTTAGGATCCAAACAGGGATGAATTTAGAAGCCACCAAACACTTCCATGTTCTCCCTTTTTAAAGACCGTTACATGAGTAAGTATGGTGGCACAAAATAAAAAAAGTGGCAATTTTTTTAAAGCGGATAAAAAAAAAGAAAAAAAGAGAACTATATTTTATGGCGGAAGAGCACCTAGTTGTGTAGTACTAGTTACTTACTGGGTGCTCTAGGGAAAACATGGAAGTGTTTGGTGGCTTCTAAATTCATCCCTGTTTGGTTCCTAAGGAATGAATGGGGCTAGGCTAAATGCTAACACATTCACGACACACTGTGCAAAGATGAAGTGCATGTGAAAAAATATGTATTACTTTGTCTAAATTGAGGTAACAACATAGCAAAATTTGGAAAAACTGTGCTGTTTTCCTTTAAAAGTTTACGCATTTTAACTTATCAGATATGCCATGCATTAGATGCACTTCACTGAAAAAAGATATTCAGCCATTATTTATCTTATTGCAACCATTATTAACTTCAGTGTTATAATTGAGAAACTAACAGGTTTCATAACATGAGGCTTAGAGCATAACAACTGAAAGTTCATCTTTGGAAGAAATATTGCCAGATTTAAAATGATGAGTTTAGAGAACATACCTGATCCAAAACGGACATGATGTTGCTTATCTTCAGTATTGCTGCTCCTCCTCTTTCTTTCCGAATGAAGCTGATGAGCTGAGTTGAGAAATGATGAAGCTGACCCATGAATTTGGACACCAAAGGGATTGTTGTTATCCTACTGAATTCCGCAGACACCTAATACAGGTTTAAAAGAACAAATCAAAAGTTACACTAAGAGTTTAGTGTGTCTTTACTAAACTTACAGATCACATACAAAATACAAAATAACCACAGATGAACAAACCAAATAAATGGGTTATTATTATAATAAATTATTCATAATTCAAAATAACAACCACCATCTATATAGAAGGACATAAAGACTCACCTCTCGTTCATTAAACAGTGCTGGCCATCTAGTCTTAAATTCACCAATGAAACTTTTCACCATTCACCAATATACTTTTCGCTTGTATGAGTTGATGTGTTTGGATTTCTCTTTTAAGGTCATTCAATGAGTCTGGTATACCAGTTGGTAAAATTAAACTTTCAGTTGTTATCTCCCAAAATTACTAGAAGCTTGGCTGTGCTATCCATCATATCAAACCTTTATAAAAAAGAGAGAGAGAGTTGAATATATTAGTACAACGCCAGCAGATTGATTCTTACTATTGACTATAAAATTGACATTTTGTATAAAATTAAACTTGCATTACATTTTTAGAACAAAAACATGGATATGCTTGTCTGCGGCCATAGTGTCCATGTACTAACCTGAAGTGTTTTAAAAGTGTTGATCTGGATGTGTGAAATGAGCCACAATCTCTGCACAGCCACTTGTGGGACTCCAGAGGCATAACTTCTAAACTCTGTTAAGTGGAAGGATGTTAGTCACCAATTAAAAAGTTAAACTGAATAAAATATAAATTTGTGTGTATATATATATATATATATATATATATATATATATATATATATATATATATATATATATATATATATATATATGATGTATATACATACACACACACTCCTGCATTTGGCAGACGCTTTTATCCAAAGCGACTTACATTGCATTCAAGGAACACATTGAATCAGTTCTTGCTTTCTCTGGGTTCGAACCCATGACCTACAACGCTAATGCTCTACTGACTGAGCTACAGGAAAGCTCAGAGTGTTTATATATATATAACACTAACAACTGCTAAACTGTAGTATAAATGTTTTGGATGACCTAACCAAAAAGTTACTTACCGGTAACTACATGACAACTTCTTAAAGTGTTAAATGTGTTTAGTTCCATGATTTTTATATTTGAACTCAAATAGAGATGCAAAGACCACAATTTAAAACAATTATTGAAAAACTAATACTAAACCATGAGACAAAATGACTTTATTTGCACACTACTATCGTGGTGGAAATACCCCTAATTAGCAATTGAATAGGATGAAGGAAAATATAGTTTAAAATGTTAGAAATTGTGTTGACGTGCTTATTTCTAATGATAGTTTAAAATGTTCCAAATTGTATTGACATGTTCTTTTCTGTTCTAACATAAGTTACTGTTTAAATTCTGTAACAAATCTTTCCTGTCTAAAACAAAGGACAATGCACTCGATGAAAAGTCCAAGGCTGTAACTGTTGACGCTATCTGTTTACCAAAAAGTTACAGATAGAAAGGGATGGGGAAAGGGAGTTCTTGCATTCTTGTGTGCAGATTGCTGATTGCTATGAAGTAACCAATGAAGAAATCTACCTGACAACAGTCACTGTATGGAGAGGTGGACTCGAGGGATGAACTGAAAGTCAAGAATATATAAACTGTTTGCATATGCTTGTGAGACATTCTGGACTGCCCAGATGTCAGCTTTTGGCATTGTGGTCCAGTAATCCTGAGCTCAGAGCTCTTTTGATTCTCTATTAAATTGACTTCATTTATCTACGAGGAGCGTCTTTCTTTGACATGGCAAATCAACGGACTGGGGGGAAAGCTAAATTCCAACAATTTGGAGGGGGCACCCGGATTTGCCACAAATTTCAAACGCCAAGACTCAACTTTCTGCGCGCAGCACATCTAAAAAACAAGGTAAGCAGATACCTTTTTCATAAAAATCTGCAAATTGGAAAATCTAAATTAATGAGTTGAGTGTTGGGTTGCTGAGTTCATTTTTTGAGAGAATCAAAAAAGCTGAAGAGTCAAATGAGGTATTTGACTATAAACAAGCTATATCCGACAAGTTAGAAAGCTATATCCAACAAGGTTGGGAAGCTATATCTGACAAGTTGGGAAGCTACGAAAGCTATATCTGACAAAGTTAGAAAGCTATATCCAACAAGGTTGGGAAGCTATATCTGACAAGTTGGGAAGCTACAAGAGAGTCAAATGAGGCATTTGACTATAAACAGGTCAAAAAGAGTCAAATGAGGTATTTGACTATAAACAAGCTATATCTGACAAAGTTAGAAAGCTATATCCAACAAGGTTGGGAAGCTATATCTGACAAGTTGGGAAGCTACGAAAGCTATATCTGACAAAGTTAGAAAGCTATATCCAACAAGGTTGGGAAGCTATATCTGACAAGTTGGGAAGCTACAAGAGAGTCAAATGAGGTATTTGACTATAAACAGGTCAAGAGAGTCAAATAAGGTATTTGACTGCTAAAGTACAGGTTAAGAAACTCAGACACAGTGTTTGATGGTTAAGAACCAGGTCATCATCTTATAGGTGAAATTGTAATTATAATCATTGGATATCTCTGTGAAAATTCCCGGCGTGGCTTACAGTGGTTACAAAAAGGAAAAAGGGATAATATTTTAAACTGTATTAAACTGTGACAATTTTGGAATAAGGTGAAATTTTTATAAAAGTGTGATTAAGTCTCCACGGTCTTTGAAAGTTTTGTGTAAGTGACCAAATCCGTATCTGGGAAATCAGAGTGTTGCGCACCTTCTCTGGACCGTCACTTAAGTGTGACCTGGTAGGAACGGACGCAATACTCTGGTGGCCCCGAGAGGAGGAGTGATTGATGAACCCTTGGATAAAGGGACAAGTGAGAGTGGAATAAAGAGCAGAGTGTGTGAAAAGACCTTTATTATCTTATAGGTGTTGGAAAACCCTAGTATAAGTGAGCTGATAATACTCCTAGAAAAACAGAGAATAATTGATAAAAGTATAACAAATGGGGATGTTTAAAAGTTAAAAAAAATATATATATATATGAATGAAAGATAAATTAGTTTGGGAAACCAGCCTCGTAAAAAAGAGGCCAATAAAACATGATGAGGAAACAGTGCTATTGTTGAAATCTGTAATGCTTCCTGAGCAACTAGATATAGTAAAGTGTGCATATGATAGCGTTGGGCAACTCGGCAGCTGACGAGGCGGCCAAACAAACAGCTGGAAATACCGTTCACCAGTTAATGGTGACTTCTTGTGATGAACTGACTGACATAGCAAACGAATTAACTGTTGATTTCATTCTCAGTGAACAGCAACGAGCTGCAGCAGAGGAGAAGTCTCAGTGGATAAGTAAAGGGGGAAAAATGAACGAGACTGGCCTATAGACAGGACCGGCGGGTGAACCTACCCTGCCAGCAAAAATTGCAGTCAGTTTATTGAAGGAGGTACATAGCCTTGGACACAGCAGTGAGCGTGACATGACTAGAAGAATTAAAGCCTGGTGGAACAAATTTATGTATATAATTAGAAGAAATATAGCTAATTATAAGATCTGCCAAGAACATAATGTCAAACCAATATTGAAATAAGGAACTGGCAATTATAAAAACTAAATATATAGAAGAGGACAAGTTCAAGATAAAGGAGGAGTTAAGAAAAATAAAATAAGTGATGAATAAATATATAAGAAGAATGCATGTGATTAAAATATTATATATTATATTTGAAGACATTTAAGATATGCATCTCAGTATCCCTGAAGGCTGCATGTAAAATGATTCATGGCAGTGTAAACTATAATAACTTGTGCGGAGTGTTGAATGAGAGCGGGATTGGGTGACCAAATAAAGAGAAAAATAGTTTAAAAGGGAATTCTTTGATGATGGTTGAGAAAAACCTTATTCACCACCATTAGATTATTTTGAACACTGCATGAAGAAAAAGAAAAATTAGGACTGATTTTATGATAGGGAAAATCATTGTATTGTATTATACTGTGATGAATTGAAGGTAGATTATTGCTGCATAACGCAAAGAAGAAATGGCTTGCTTTTTCCTGCAACGAAGAATTTGCTTCAATAACAGAATGGGGGAATTGCTGTTGTCAACCAGTGACATTTTTAGATAAAGGAAACATTTAGGTTAAAGAGTGGAAATAGATAAAGAGCTGATTGCTCTGACACAATTGTGTTTAGAGTTCTGGAAAGTTCAATTTGATTCATGCGGATCTCTTGAGTGTTAAATTTCAGATGCTTCTGGAAGTCTGCCTTGATGAGGGGAAGCAACAAGTGAGAAGGCAAAGACATGTCTGCAGAGAGAAGAGGAGAGAGTGGGTGATGGGCTTCCAGCCCCTTCCTGAAGAAGAATTCAACACCGTCTGAGAGGACAACATGGAGAAAGACTGAAAACTGCAGGAGAAGGTGAAACTTTCACTTGACACTTTTCCTGAGGACAATGAGAACATCTTGAGATACAAAAATGTGGCAAGATACATGAAAAGCTACAGCTAAGAGAAACGGAGGAAGAACAACAGGAAGGAGCAGAGCCGGTATTCCACTCTAAAACATCAAGCATTTGAGTGACATCACAGCCTGATGAAACATGCAGAGCAAGAGCCAAACGGCTTCAACAGACTGATGATCCAAGCAGAAGAACTGACTCCACAAGGCACAGGTGTGGCATATGAAATGATCACAAGAGAGACCGCTTCAAATTTATTTAATTATTATATTAACTGAATTTATTCTGATTATTCACTGGTCTCAAAAAGCAGTTCCTTTTATTCTCTGTTAAACTAACCCTTTTGCTTTTTCAGTAGAAACCAATCCAGCCCAATATCTCAATAAAGAAAAAAGAAAAAAGGGAAATTAATTGAGAGACAGAAGTGGGTGATAAACTCACCAGACAGTTCGATCTGAGGCTGGATTATAGCGAGGGTTTAGATTGCATTAAACACTTAGGGTTAAAAGTGTGATAGAATTATTTTCTGACAAAGAAAACATCATCATAAGTAGTATGTCAGAAAAATGCCTTTACTGGTCACTCCATCTTGTTTAAAGGTAATTTTCTAGAACTAGATTGAAATCAAATAATAAACAGCTCTAAAGTCCAAAATTCATGAAATCAGGAATGCTGTCATCACTGGGGTAATGAGATGGAAATGTTGGCCATGGATCCATGATTATGTAGAGATCTAAAATTTATTTACAAAAAATAGATAATGAACACGAACAAAAATAATCTGAAAAATATAATTAGATGAATAATAAAATACATTTGAAAAACAAAATTCACTAAGATTAGGCCTACAATTGTAAATAATGATAAAACTGAAAAATAGTAAAACAAAAGTTTATAAGAGTCTAAAATGAAGTGTAGGGCCTAGATTCAGAAATGTTTTATGAAGTTGTGTTCAGACCTTGTGGAATTCAAGAGCTAAACTTGTATGTTTCCCATTTAGATCGGAACCGGCTGATCAGCAGACTGAGAGAAATGGCCAGTGTGAGTGTGAATGAGTATGAATGGAGTGAGAGATGGGGTTTGAAGGGACAAAAAGGCAAATCAAACATTTTGCAAAAACAGCTATATTTCAATTTTAATATGTGGGCCCACAGGGCAAATTATGCCCAAGTAAAACAATGACAATGGATGAATTGGATTGTTTCTAGGTCAAAAACCCAGGTCAATATTGTTGTGGCAGAAAGAAACAAAAGTGCCACATTTGCGCAGCGAATAACATTTTTTCCTTTACAGAATATTACAATGGAGCTGATTGTGTGTCAAAAGTATAAATTGTTGCCTTGTGACTATTAATTTGCAAAAAGTGGGTTGAGAGCTTTCCAAAAAGGTCTAAGAAATTATGAAATTACAGTGAAAAATAAGACAAAAAAGGAAATAAGTTAAATGTACTAATTATAAAGGGTATTAAGGGATTAAACTCCACTGTTAAGACAGTAGGGGAGTATAAAAAGAGACCAGGTCAGCATTCAGCCCACATGAACTTTCCACAGGTTAACATTTTTCCATAGGTCAACAAGAAGGACAATGAGCCAGAGGAGCAGATGTTGTCACTAACAAATGGTTCCGCAAAATTCACTTTGATAATGTGAAGGCTGTGATTTAATTGTTTTCCCCACAGAACGTGTCAACAAAAGAGGAACTGGTCGACAAATAGGTAAATGAGACAGGAGTGGAGTAGTGGATAAGACTGAGGCAGATGAGACGGAAATGGTTTGACAATAGATGGTCTGAACCTTTAAGGGTCATGGCCAGAACTAGCCATTGTTTTAAAAATAGTGGGTCACTGGACGAGACGAGGGTTGACCTGAATACAGGTCAAAGAGAGGGAGATTTGTTAGAAGTTCCTGAGGATATTCAGAGTGGACATTATTAGATAAACAAGGTGGGAGTAGATAAACAGATCAGAGAAAAATACGGGGTAGAGCAACTAAAAAGAACATTTATAAGCCTGGACAGTGTGTAGAAACAAGACACGGGACAAAAACAAAAAATTTTCACTTAGTAACAAAAGTGGTGGTGTAGGAGATACCGACCTACAGCAATTTGAAAAAGAGTTTGGGGGCCCTTAGAGACAAGTGTAAAAAAAAAAAAAAAAAAGTTATTGCGCTACCACGAATTGGGTGTGGGCTGGATAAGTTAGAATATAGCAACGTGGTGAGAATAATTGAGGAAGTATTAGAGGACGAAGACATAAAGGTAAAACTGCTGTCAAGAAATTGGATGTAGGTGAGAGGTGGCAGGTTGTTGGGAATAGTGGGGGAAATAATTACTGTAGTAACATTTAAATTCCATAGGACTGAGGATGAGTATGATGACTGTGAAGGGGATGGGGATTTGGATGAGTTGTGATCTCTTTCAGAGATCAAGAGAGGGAATTGAAGGAAAATATAGTTTAAAATGTTAGAAATTGTGTTGACGTGCTTATTTCTAATGATAGTTTAAAATGTTCCAAATTGTATTGACATGTTCTTTTCTGTTCTAACATAAGTTACTGTTTAAATTCTGTAACAAATCTTTCCTGTCTAAAACAAAGGACAATGCACTCGATGAAAAGTCCAAGGCTGTAACTGTTGACGCTATCTGTTTACCAAAAAGTTACAGATAGAAAGGGATGGGGAAAGGGAGTTCTTGCATTCTTGTGTGCAGATTGCTGATTGCTATGAAGTAACCAATGAAGAAATCTACCTGACAACAGTCACTGTATGGAGAGGTGGACTCGAGGGATGAACTGAAAGTCAAGAATATATAAACTGTTTGCATATGCTTGTGAGACATTCTGGACTGCCCAGATGTCAGCTTTTGGCATTGTGGTCCAGTAATCCTGAGCTCAGAGCTCTTTTGATTCTCTATTAAATTGACTTCATTTATCTACGAGGAGCGTCTTTCTTTGACATGGCAAATCAACGGACTGGGGGGAAAGCTAAATTCCAACAAGGAGTAATTTATCTTTTTTTATGTTAGAATTTAAATCAAATCAAAGTGGAAAATATTAAATGTGAATTAAAAAGCAATGCAGAGTGAATCATAATAATCTGAAAACAAAGTCAACTAAACAAGTTTAATATACTTTGTGGTCTGTAATTCACCATTCTAATCGGTTGATAATCTCAATATAAATGCAAATAGGTAAAATATCTCACCTGTGTCTCCACATGTTTTCTCCGTTTGCGAAATCAATTTGTCTATCAGACGTTAATGCACAAAATGGCCGGCTGTAATCACTGGTGAGACATGTGCTTTCTATCTGCGCATGCGCGTGCGCAGCTCCATGCTGATCAAAGTGTGGTACTGCAGAAGCAACGTAACTTTATTTAATTCAGTCAACATTCAATTCAGTGTACATGTGAAAGTTACTTTTTATTTTTATTTTGTCCTAACAAAGATTTTAATTTCAATGCAAAAACTTAAGTGTATTAATTAATTCATATTTACATTCTTTGAACCAACAAAAGCAGTGTTTCATTTTTGCTTTTAAAAGAAAAACAGTACCATTTTTCAATGTTGCACTATGTTCATGCCTCAACTTAGACAAATTAATATATACTTACCTTTTTTCAATGCTTTGCACTTAATGTTTGTTCTTTTGATCTTTAATCTTTGAAAATTGTGAATGTGTTAGCATTTAGCATAGCCCCATTCATTCCTCCGGATCCAAACAGAGATAAATTTAGAAACCACCAAATACATAAGACCAATATAAATGAAAATAAGTAAAATATCTCACCTGTGTCTCCACATAAAGACAAAAGTTTAGTTGTTTTCTCAGTTTGCAAAGTAAGTTTGTTTTTCCAGACGTTAATGAACAAGATGGCGGTTGTAATCTGAAAAGTGAACGATGAGCATTCTATTTGCGCATGCGCGTTTGCAGCGCCACCTGCTGATCAAAGTGCAGTACTGCATAAGAAACGCAACTTTATTTAATTCAGTCAACATAAGAAAATTGTGTACATTTGAAAATTACTTTTTTTAAATTATGTCTAAACAAAGGTTTTCATTTCAATGCACAAACTTAAGTGTATTACTTAATTTCAAATGTATTTACATTCTTTGAACCAACAACAGCAGTGTTTCATTTTTTTGAGTGTAGACTGGTAGGATTAGCATTCGAGTTAGCTGACATGTACTTGTAAAGTTACTTATAGTCAGTAGAACCTGATAAAAATTATACATTTTCCAAGTTGAAAAATATAAATGTTAAAAGTATAAATTGGATGACCAGTGATTTTCTTCTATTAAATTCAGACAAGAATCAGAATCTCTTAGAATACAAGAAGGATGTACTATTACTTCATCCTCTACAGTAAAAGGTTACAAATTGTTTTGGTTAAAAAGTATATATGCAGCAAATATGCAGTGTTGTAAAATGTAGCTGTTCAATGGGAAAGACGCGATTGTGCATTCTTCAAAACTCAACATTTTGGATAAAGAGGTATGTAGTGTGTGCGATAATAATCATTCTGCTTGATTCTGAAAGGATTCATTTAATTTAGATTTAAAATGTGTTCAACACACCTACATCAAATATGGTTAACGTAAGGTCACGTGTGTGCTCTTCATGCAAGCACGTTCAAGCTTCTGGAAGTTTGTTTCCTCAACTCAAGCAGTCAACAACTGAGCTTCTTTTTACTATATTTGATGTGTTCTCAGTTCAATGTTGAATGTGGCTGTCACTGATAAATATTTCAGCAGGTCTTGCCATCTTTCTCAGGGGCTTTGGTGGTGATGGCGCTTTCAGCTCAACTGCTTTGCCTCTAGTGTACTAAGAGAAGCTCATTTCTGCTTGGTTCAGAGTCAAACCCTGTAGACATGTCCACTGTATAGCCATGGCCAAAAGTATTGGCAGTGACAAAATTGTGTTTTGCAGTTTCCTGCTTCAGTTGTTGTGGTGTCGATTCACATTGTGACTCATTTATCAATGTAACATAGAAAGAAGTGCAGATCCAAGTGCAGAAATCATCTTACCACGAGTTCAAATGTGATTCATGAAATATTCTTATGCTGCAAAAACCATTGTACGCGCTGATAAATTATTGTGGCGTCTCATGAAATCTCATGAAAGAGAAATTGCTCTTACACCAAAAACACCCGTTACCCTCGTGATTGCAAACAATTACATACATTTTTTGTGTATATTAAATGGCGGTAAATACAAAAAAATTTACAACCATTATAAATCCCCTTACTCCACCACAAATACTTTTTTTTATTTAATGGTATTCAGAAAAAAAAGAATTAAAAAAGTTATAAAGTTATAAAATAAAACACAAAGGGTATCATAAGCAACATACAAAAAAAACAAAAAAGCATCAATCCAAAACGAATTTATTTAAAGCAAAAGTGAATGGCATGGGCACCCCTCTCTCATTCGGCAAGAATACAAACATGTTTCCATATTTGTCATGTAACATATTGCTAAACTATTATTCATTATGTAAACAAGGTTTTGTGCTTCACTCATGTTCCAATATCCACGTAAGTCAAGTCAATTCACCTTTACTTATATAGCGCTTTTTACAATACAGATTGTTTCAAAGCAGCTTTACAGTGGTCACATGAAAACATTATAAACAAAGTTTGTTTGGCTTAACGGCAGCCTTAAAAGAGCAGGCGAATTAATACAATTGATGAATATTAAGTCTTAAGTTATGATTATTGATCGATTTGATTGATTGATAGTTTGATTATTATATTGATAATTCAAGTCTAATATTAAGTTTAATTTGGTCTGATTGGAGATGGGTTCATGATCTTCACAGGGGAGGGTCTAGTAGAGTCACGGTCTCCGCAGACACTTCAGGGCAGTGCTGTGCTCGTGTCCAGGTGCAGGTCCTTCATCTGATCTGGATACGGCCCGGATCCGGCTGACCATGGTAACCTCGGAATAAACAGAGAACAATATCAGCGTAGATGCCATTCTTCTTCTGATGTATCGAATACATCAGATGTTATGGGAATGTTCCCGGTTCCAGCTGACCTAAATTATGCAGCCTAACAATCATTTTACATGATTTGGATTAAAAATGTATTTATAATGTGTTATGTGTATGCCAGGTTGAAGAGATGTGTTTTTAGTCTAGATTTAAACTGACAGAGTGTGTCTGCTTTCCGAACTGTATTAGGAAGACTGTTCCAGAGTTTAGGAGCTAAATAGGAAAAGGATTGACCGCCAGCAGTTGACTTTGATATTCTAGGTATTATAAGCTGGTCAGTATTTTGGGATCGCAATAGACGTGAAGGACTATAATGTGTTAAGAGATCGCTCAAGTACTGTGGAGCTAAACCATTTAATGCTTTGTAAGTAATTAGCAAGATTTTAAAATGTATTCGGTGATTAATAGGAAGCCAGTGCAGGTTTGACAGAACTGGGGTAATATGCTCATACTTCCTGGTTCTAGTAAGAACTCGAGCTGCTGCATTTTGGACCAGCTGGAATTTGTTTATTAAGCGTGCAGGGCAACCACCTAGTAGAGCATTACAATAATCTAGCCTTGAACTCATGAACGCATGAACTAACTTTTCCGCATTTGTCTTTGAGAGCATATGTCGCAATTTAGATATATTTTTAAGATGGAAGAATGCCGTTTTACAGATGCTAGAAACATGGCTTTCAAATGAAAGATTGGTATCAAAGAGCACACCCAGGTTTCTAACTGACGACGAAGACTTGACAGAACAGCCATCAAGCGTTAGGCAGTAGTCTAGATTATTACGTGCAGAACTTTTTGGTTTAATAATTAGAATCTCTGTTTTTTCAGAATTAAGCAGTAGAAAGTTATTAGTCATCCAATTTTTTATATCTGTTATGCATTCTGTTAATTTAGTGAATTGTTACGTTTCATCAGGATGAGAAGAAATATAGAGCTGAGTATCATCAGCGTAACAGTGAAAGCTAATGCCATGCTTCCTAATAATTGCACCCAAAGGAAGCATATACAGGGTGAAAAGCAATGGTCCTAGTACTGAACCTTGAGGAACTCCATACTGAACCTGTGATCGATATGACATCTCATTTACTGCTACAAACTGATAACGGTCAGATAAGTACGATTTGAACCAGGCTAATGCAACTCCACTAATGCCAACATAGTTTTCAAGTCTATTTAGAAGGATTTTGTGGTCGATTGTATCAAATGCAGCACTAAGGTCCAGTAACACTAACAGAGAGATACAACCACGATCGGATGATAAAAGCAAATCATTTGTAACTCTAATGAGAGCAGTCTCAGTACTATGATATGGTCTAAATCCTGACTGGAAATCCTCGTAGATGCTGTTTCTTTCTAGAAAGGAACATAGTTGTGAAGATATTGCCTTTTCTAGAGTTTTTGACAAAAAAGGTAGATTTGATATCGGCCTGTAATTAACTAATTCTGTAGGATCAAGTTGTGGTTTTTTAATAAGCGGTTTAATTATGGCTAGTTTAAAGGTTTTTGGTACGTATCCTAATGACAAAGATGAATTAACAATATTAAGAAGAGGATCTATGATGTCTGGAAGCATCTCTTTCAGTAGCTTAGTTGGTATTGGGTCTAGCATACATGTTGTTGATTTTGATGATTTAACAAGTTTAGATAATTCTTCCTCCCCAATAGCAATGAAGGAGTAGAGTTTTTCTTCAGGGACACTAAAATTTACTGTATTTTGTGATATTGTAGTAGACGGTTGCATGGTTATAATTTTCTCTCTAATATTATGAATTTTGCAAGTAAAGAAGTCCATGAAGTCATTACTGCTGTGCTGTTTTAAAGCATCTGGGGTTGAGGCTTTATTTCTTGTTAGTTTAGTCACTGTATCAAATAAATACCTAGGGTTGTATTTGTTTTCTTCTAAGAGGGTAGAAAAGTAAGCAGATCTAGCTGATTTTAAAGCCTTTCTGAATGCAATAGAGCTGTCTTTCCATGAAATGCGAAAAACCTCAAGCTTAGTTTTTTTCCAGCTCCGCTCCATTTTTCTGGCTGCTCTCTTGAGGGCCCTTGTGTGTTCATTGTACCACGGTGTTGGACTATTTTCTTTAATCTTCTTTAAGCGCAACGGAGCAACAGTGTCTAAAGTGCTGGAAAAGAGAGAGTTAATAGTTTCTGTTGCAACATCAAGTTCATCTAGGCAATCTGGGATGCTAAGTAGATGAAACTGATCAGGAAGATTATTTATAAAGCTATCTTTTGTGTTAGGAGTGATAGTTCTACTATATTTATAACAGGGAGTAAGTTTTTCGACTTTGTCTAATGGTAATCTACACGCAACTAAGTAATGATCTGAGATGTCATCGCTCTGCTGCAGAATTTGAACAGTATCAACATTGATCCCATGCGACAATATTAGATCTAAAGTATGATTACGAGAATGAGTGGGTCCTGATACATGTTGTGTAACTCCAATAGAGTTTAAGATGTCTCTAAATGCCAATCCCAATGCGTCTTTTTCATTATCTACATGGATATTAAAATCACCGACAATTATGACTTTATCTGCAGACATTACTAATTCTGAGAGAAAATCAGCAAATTCTTTGATAAAGTCTGTATGGTGCCCTGGTGGCCTGTATAGAATAGCCAACACAAAAGTTAAACAGGAATTATTACTTGCACTAGATAATTTTACATTAAGGACCATCACTTCAAAAGAATTATATTTCAAATTAGACCTTTGAGCAGTACTGATCCTGTTACTATAAATTACAGCTACACCTCCTCCTTTACCTTTCAGACGAGGCTCATGTTTAGAACAGTAATCTTGAGGGGTGGACTTGAGGGGTGGACATTTAAAGTAATGTAATCGTCTGGTTTTAGCCAGGTTTCTGTCAAACACAGCACATCTAGTTTATGATCTGTAATCATATCATTTACAATAAGTGCTTTTGAGGAAAGGGATCGTATATTCAGTAACCCAAGCTTTATCATTTGCTCATTTGTGTTATATCCGTTCTTAGTTGTTTGTAAATCAATTAAATTTTTACCCTTAAACGGTTTTGAGAATTTTTTGTATTTGCTAATTCGGGGAACAGACACAGTCTCTATAGGATGATATCTAGGTGAAAGAGTCTCTATGTGTTGTAATTTATCTGACCTCTGTGACGTGAGACAGCTAGCAGACGGTCGGTGTAGCCAGTTTGTCTGCTTCCTGACCTGGACCCCAGTTAGTCAAGGTTTAGCTTTAAGACTATGTGCCAAATTACTAGAGAGAAGAGCAGCACCATCCCAGGTGGGATGAATACCATCTCTTTTCAACAGGTCAGGTCTGCCCCAAAAACTTTTCCAATTGTCTATGAACCCTATGTTATTCTGCGGGCACCACTTAGACATCCAGCCATTGAGTGAGGATAATCTGCTAAGCATCTCATCACTCCTGCGCATAGGAAGAGGTCCAGAGCAAATTACAGTGCCTGACATCGTACTTGCGAGTTCACACACCCAGTGAGATTACCCAGCCTGCTTATATTTGAATTATCCATCACGTACTCAAAGTCTGCTCTCCAGCGTCCGTCTACTTCCTCGTCTCCTCTCCACATCCACATTCCTTCGAGGTGTGTGCAGTCAGCCAGTCTCCCCAACCCACGATCTACTGTAAGCCCAGACATTTCCTTTAACACTCAGTCCACCTCTACGATAACCTTGAAATGCCTGATTACTTGCAAAACCCCTGTTGCTGTTAATAAACACCTTTGTTTTTATTATACTCCTCTGTCTGAATTGGATTCCGTAACATTATGTTTGATTGACTGTATTTTAGTTTGAATGTCTGAAATGTCAAGTTAGAAATGTTAACTGATAGCTTGTGTTGTGTGTGTGTGTTGCATGACACTTTTTGACTGGATTTGATAAAATAATCAGAAGTGTCAGAAAAGCAAGCGTAGCCTACACTACTTGTCACACAAATTTACTCTTTTTTGTTAATCTGCTAATTATTTAAGTGAAATATATTGTGTGTAGTCTTCAGTTTAGTCCATTTATACATTTCATTTCGGTCTTTCTCGGTTCCCAGAAGCACTGCATACTGTTCTGCATACACACTCCTGTTCTGTTGTTTATGCTGCTCTGAGCATGTAAAGCTAATCCTCTTGGAATAAACAATTTGTGGTATTTTTAAATGGGTCAAAGACAACGATTCTAATTTAATGTAAATTCAACATTCTAATATTATGGTTATTGATTGCTTGATTAATAAGCTTCGGTTGTTGGACTCTGTCAGAAAAATTATTTATTATTACCAGATTCATTTAAAAGGATAGTAAAATCCTGCACACAAGTTCACGTGAGATTTTTTATTGTAGCCATCACTCACTCCTCATCACGCACTCATATTACGTGAAAACAGCCGTATGCCTAGTTTTAGGTTGTACGTTTATTTAATAAATGAGGCCCATTGTTTTAAGTTTTTAATCTTTTACAAACAATTTTTTTGGCACAAAATGACCAGCTAACATAATTTCACTAATCATATCGTTGACACATGGAAAAAAGTGAGAAAACGTAGTCAGGTTAATTGGAAAGGGTAATTGGAATCAGACTGGAAAGCAGACTGATTGTATTTGGTTTTGTCAGAAATATTTAAATTACTCTATAGAAAAATGTGCTCTCTTTTTGCATCACAATGGCTCATGGGAATTTCTGAAAAGAATATTGAACATGAAAGATCCACTTACCTGATTATCAAAAACGTCAAACTGTGAGGTTCAACTTCAGTGAAGAAGGCTTTTGGATGTCCCAGAGTGACTAGCAAGTACCAGGACCAGGTAAGACCTGTGGGCAACGGCCTGGGGTCAAGATGGACAGCAAAGAGGCCACACTGCTCTCCTAGAAAAAACAAGGACTAAACAGCAGAAGACTAGTGCAAAGTTGTTTTCTCTGATGAAGCCCCCTTCCGGCTGTTTGGGACATATGGAAAATTTGGAAAATATGGAAAACAGAACCTTTACCAACACATTAAGAGTTCTGTACTAATGGTTTTCACCATCACTCCACGGTGATGGTCCAATCTCCAGTGACCTATAACACTTCCATTATGACTTTGATGAAGCATGGAGTTGAATGACCTTTGAGATGAGACTGCAGGTTTTAAAGCGACTTTGTAAACAAGATTTGCTGCAATAATCGCAAATAGTAGACTTCTCTCTGGGTTTGACATTTACATTTAGTAATAGTTGTGATTTTACGACAGACACAAATATTTAATGAGCCAAATGGAAGTTTGTTGCTAAACAACTGGCTATTATATTCTGACCCCAAATTAGATTTTGTGGTGTTCAACGCACATGAAGGAGAAAATAGATCTTTAATTTAATAATCACCACAACCAGGAGCCCAACTAGAAGAAAACCACAACCATTATACCATAAACAGTAAACAAGACAAGAAACTAACTAAAACCGAGGGCTTATATATACAGAAAACAAAGGAGCTAATTAACAAGACATACCTGAACTGAGGACTCTAATTAATCTGTAACCATAGAAACAAACAGGCGGGGAAACAGGGAATAGAAGAGAATAGAACAAACTAGAAGCATTGATGAACTGGAACACAAGGAAACGGAATTAAACAGAAACACAAAATCAAAACATGACATTGGCACCATGAGGAGGGATTAACCCTGTAAAAGTGGTGCTAACATTTATTTGTACTTGTTATAACGATCCCAACTATTTTAAATAAGGCCTGTTTCAGAAAATGAGCCGGAATCTGTTTTACCCTGTGGGATATGGTAATCAAGATTGGTCTGTGAGTGAATAAATAACCAAATGGCCACAAAATCATTTCCTAGCACATATTGAATTATTTACACCATATGATTCAACTCACAGCAAACAAACTCCCATTACATGGAGTTAATGCCAACAAACAGTCAATTTACAAATAGTGATGTGGGTATAAGAGTATAAAATGTCCAATAAAGTTGCTGAAGAATGATTTAATTTGGTAAAAAGATCAGTCACAAGAATGAGCAATCTTATCTGTTGATGGGGGACTTGATAAAATGTTGAAGTGTAATAAATACACCAATGGCCTGAAGTCCTTCACCTAAAGTCTTTGGGCAGTTGCAATACGGCAGCCAAGCAAGTTCGAAAGCTCAGCCCTCCACCAGACAGTGTAGAGTCATATGCAACCCCAAAATCCTGTCTGAGCAACTAACCAAATGTTTCTAAAACAAGGATTATAAAGACAACTGAAGATACCTGATCATAACTTAAACTGAATCTCCTTCTACTTTTATTCAAAATGGAAGTGTGCTACTGGTGTCCCCTAGTGTCTGGGATGAACATAATGCTAATAAACTGCAAACAGTGACTGTTATATATAAACTACTTAAAGTGTGTTAAATTACTCATATTTTATTCGGAGATGAAAATGTAATTTTTATACATATTAATATCATCTTAAGTAAAAAAAATAAAAAGGTTCCCCATGGTGCTTAAAATGGACAGGTGTCAAACGGGAGTGTGCAGAAAAACTTCAATTTTTTTTGAAAATTTCAAAATCAACATCATATTGCCATCCTTATGTAAGCTAATTTATGTGAGCCACTCCATCTCTCACTGAAAAGGGACTAATGTATCTCTTTATTTCCATCCTGTTAGGCATTCTGTTATTTTTTCACTTAGGTTAAGCCTAGGTATTATAGTCCAAGGGTCTGGAATTTTGCTTTTAAGTCATATTATTTTTATTTCTAACTTTCAAATTTGAATTGAACCAAACTGAATGAACCCTGAACTGATGCCACCTGAAAAATGACTGTTTGCTTTTTTATTTTTATAGCTGCTTTATAACAGTTCTGTGTGTATGCTGAATTATTATTTTCCTATTATCTTTGTAAAGATGCTTTGAAACAATCTTTATTCTACAAAGCACAATATATAATAAAAGTTACTTGACTTGACACCTATTTTCTTGACACCCACCCAGATAACCACGGCATTGCTCAGATGCTGCTTTTCTTCAGCTTTTCATCTTTCTGTGGAATGAGCATGCTATAGAGTGATATAATTTAACCATTTTGATTGTGAATGAGTGCTTCTAAATTTCCACTTATTTGTTTCAGGTGTAGCCTTTATTTGTCATTGTTGTACACAGTGCTGTTTTATAGATAGTATGCACATCCTACCAGAAGATGCTGCTGTTGCTCTGTGTTGTGTTTGTAGCCTTCTGTTCAAGCATCATCTTTTTGGCCTTCTCTTACCTATGTAAAAAATGAATAAAACTACATCGGTGTATCAAGAGTTTCTTGCTACAAATCCAAGATGTTCCTGAATTATTGATTTATTAGTTTTGATGGTAGCTTAGAGGGCATCTTAATATGAGATTATAGTGGGTAGGTTTCTGTTTCTGTGTATGTTATAAAAAAACTGTAAACATCAGGCTGAAGTAATTTCAGTGGAGTTCACTGGATTAACCACTGTCATTATTTCAATTCCATTCTCATCCTTTTGAAACATTTTTCTCAAGGTCATGAGGGTCATTACTGAATCCTTATTCACTTCAATGACTTTCATGAATAACTCCTGATCTTTCTCAAAGATATTCATCAACCCAAGCGGTTTTTCAGGATGGTGGAACGGTCTTTTGAAAGAAGCCCCTTTTGATCCTCAGCAAACCAATCAAAAACTGTGTCGATCTTGTTTCAGCCTTGCCCTTGCAGGAGGATGGGTAAGCTCAGCTTCCGAACAGCTTAAATGAAGGAAATATCAACCAATGCCAAAACACTCAAAACACTTTTGTGTAGTGCAGACAATATCTTTTCATGCACAGCTTTTTGTGGTGCTGGTGTAGTCTGTAGGAGGTGGTGGAGCACTTAGTATTTGGCAGGGTTTATGTCAGAAGCAGTGATTTTTCAGTCTAACCTTGAACACAACAAGGTCAAAAGCTTGATCTTTTCCTTTTAATGCAGTGTGTCTTCCGAAACCATATTATATTTCACACAGTGAAGGCAAAAAAGAGAAGCAACACCAGGATGTCAAGACCCAAAAGTAGACTATAACAGAGTTTTTTTGTATAATGGTATAAAACATCTTTATTTACCCTCTCTGAGTGAGGCCCACGTTAAAGTTGGACACCTGAGGTGAACCCCAACACACAAAAGAGGTTTTGTATGCAGGAATCAATCAAGGATAGTCAGCTAAACATCAGTCATGGAGCAGAATGTAGTGCTATTCCTGAGAGCTGTGTTGGAGTAACTCTAAGAATACAAACAATACCACTTCCACCAAAGAGACCATCATCATTAGAAGTGGTCTTCCCTTCTAAGCTTCTCATAAAGTAATTTGTAATACTAAAATCTGTATTCAAATCTGGCAATGGGCTAATGATCCAATAAGAAATCAGTAATGAACATGGGAGTTATGACTCTCTTCTGTTTAGACTGCTGGAAGCTGGTTGATGGGAATTCTGTGCTCGACAAGAATTTTGAGAATCTCTGTGGGTACGAACAAGGCTGAGTAATTACAATGTTGCAAGACAAGACAAGACAATTTTCAGGTGGGTTTTTCTGTTAGATTCCTGGAAGTGCAAAAGTTGTTCACTCAATGGGAGAATTCAAAAGTCTGATTATATAATACCCATATAATATAATATAATATAAATGAGTTATTTAATGTCAAATGTGTGCATTTACTGAATGGTGGGGAATACTACATGAATATGTCCACAGTGAATTTTCATTGGCTCTTCATTCAGCCAAATGCTCCTCCCTCTTTTTGTCGTCCTCTCCTGACTTCCTCATCACAAGGACACTGCACAGCTGTTGTAATTTGCTCCACGAGGGACTCTTGTCTTGGCACCGAGACACCTGAGGTTATCGTTCTACAAATAATCCAAGGTTTAACATCCCCATCCGAATGCTAACTCTAATGGCCTCAGTGACATTGTGGAAAGACTAAATTGCGCGGTTTGCATTTTCCCCCTCTCACCTGTGAACGTTCTGAACATCAGTGTTACCTCATAAATCACACCGAGGGCATCAAACTCTGCCAGAAATCAGATGTCTCAACTATGCATGTCATAAGGATAGATTGTTTATGCTTTCCAGGTTGCCTTATCCACTTTCACACACAATCTATCAAGCTGAGTAGTTGTAAGGGAAATTTCAACATTTTAGAGCAATAACTATGTGAAGAAAGTTTGAGACAGAGAAGAGTTGTGCACATTTAATTGCAATCTCCCTGTCAAATTGGGCAAACCAGGAAAGGAGGCTGCTGGCTATCACTCCCGCCAGATAATGATCCACCACTGATTACGCTTTAAGTGTCAGACTTCAAAATAATTGTCTGGAATTGCTGTAAAAGCAAGAGAGCGAATAAACAGCGCCTTGGAGCAATTTGTCATCTGCTATTTTGGCCTGTGTTGCCGTGGAAATATGCCCTAGGCCCAATAAGACGCTGTGTCAAGGTACTAGAAGAAATGAACGGGAAAAGAGCAGCTGAAAGATAAAACCACTTTGCTAAAGTAGCCCAGTATAAGCCGATATAAATAAACACAGCTTTCTTGACAAACTGAGTGAAGTACTACTGGCGTGACAATAAATTGTGGATCCCACAGGCCACAAATAACACATCTCATACTTTGCAATGTTCTGAGTCCACGTTACATGTCCATGTCTTGTCCAATCCGAGGCAGAGTACGAATCTGCCGAAGTTGCTCTGAAATGAGCTGTCATGTTGTTATTATGAGGATAATGTCTTGACAGGGTGACTGTAATGCAAGTGACTTGATGAATCTGACCTGACAAAATTGGGTCACCAAGACCCAGTCTTGTAAATGCACTTGGGCTGTGGAGGATTCTGGAGCTAATGCTGGGCCTTAGGTATTCCTATCTTTTGTAGTCAGACGTAAGGGGGAGCTGCAGGCAAGGGTGGCGCCACAAAACAATAATAATAATAATAAAAAGAAGTCCTCTTTTTTTATCTTTACATGTTGTACATCATTTGAAATTGTAAATGTTTTTTTAACCTCTATTTTGTTATTAATATCTTATAGTCACAATATTTTTTATGCAGAATCAGAGACCTAATTAGCCATTAGCTTCAAACTTTAGCTTCAAAATTAGCCTCTTATGCATCCACTAAGAAAAAAATCTCCTTTACACTTTTCCTCAGAGCTAATTACAAAAAAACATCTCAGGGCTTTTAGTCGAAGGGTGTGCTCATTTGGAGAAAATCTCTCATATGTTTCCTGAAAATTCTTCATTAAAAAAAAGATTTTTTACCTAAAACAGGATGATAAACCACATTATTGAGTGCTAAAAATGGTCATGTAGTATGTGTTTTATTCATACTGGTAACCAGAGGCTCACTCACGCAAGAAAGACTCATTGAAATAATAATCTTTTATATGGACAAAGGCCTCTAGATATAGAAAAGCAGATAGAAAAGTTTTGACTGCTGAAACTTGAAGGAAATATGGCTGAAGTTGAAACTTGAAGGAAATATGTATGGTTTATGTGTGTTTTTCAAGCCATTTTGGGTATTTTCATAAGATATTTATATATTTTATTTCTAAAAGTATATTTATAATGCAAAGCTAAATAATAATAATAATTAATTACATTTATATAGCGCTTTATCAAAGTCTCTCAAAGTCGCTTTACATGGAAGGGGGAATCTCCTCAACCGCCACTAGAGTGCAGCATCCACCTGGATGATGCGACGGCAGCCATATTGCGCCAGAACGCTCACCACAAACTAGCTTTATTGGTGGAGAGGAAACAGAGTGATGATGCAGCCAATCAGAGAAAGGGGATGGTTAGGAAGCCATGATGGACATATTTGGCCAGAATGCCGGGGTTACACCCCTACTCTTGCGAAAGACATCCTGGGATTTTTAATGACCACAGAGAGTCAGGACCTCGGTTTATCGTCTCATCCGAATGACGGTGCTCATTTCAGTACAGTGTCCCCGTCACTATACTGGGGCGGTAGGACTCACATAGACCAGAGGGTGAACACCCCCTGCTGGCCTCCTAACACCACTTCCAGCAGCAATCAGTCTCCCATCCAGGAAACGACCACACACACTAAATGAGATAGCATGCTAAATAGAGTATTTTTATAGAATACTATAAAATAATATGTACTCTTATTCTGTGAGAAGAAGCCTAATCAGGTCACAGAAAGAAGTTATTTCAAACAATCGACTGATGTTTTGTGAGTTTGGATCAAAAACATGATATTGATCTTATAAACTGTAGTCTTTTGACATTTCGTATTTAATGCACTACTGTTGTTATAATAACGAAAACATTTTCAGACAAATATGATTGAGATAAACTCTGCACTCTCACAATGCTGTGGTTATTTCAGCTAACAGTTAGCATTGTACATTTCAGCATTTAGATAAAGAGGGCAAGTTTTATCATTCAATTGAGCTGTACACATCCATTTTAGACAGCTCTTGCTACATTCTGTAGCATCTGGACCGAGCAGACGTGCACGGTTATTTGGTATATTTAACAAATATTCTCTAAAACACCTCGCACTAGAAAGGTAAAACCAACCCCCAAAGTGATAAAACCAAGCCTCTGGTTTCCATGGTTGTACGACCACTCCATCTCAGAAAGCAGTGCAGTACCACAAAAGAGAATCACTTTCACAGCATAGTGCAGGTTTAATAAATCTTTTTATTATTGAGCATATCCTGCAATAAAGATCAGCTTCCATCCAGTGAGCCGAAGAGAACAAAATCGCCTCTTCCTGATAAACTGCTGCTTAAAAGCCACAGTATGTACTAATTTCATATTTAATACATTTCTTACTCCTCAGATGCTCTGCATAGAGGAATTTATTCTGTAAATGTGTTTCCATTGTAGTTTATGCATGTTTTCTTATTGGATAAAGAGTTCATCTGACTTAATTGATGCACATTTTTTATGTTTCCCATCCAGCATCCCAAAAATTCGCATAGAAATAGATGGATGGAAACATAGCCTCATCTGATCAGCTGTTCTGATCAGCCTTTATAGAGACCTTTATATAGATTTATATAAAAATATATATATATTATTGGCTGATAACGATCAGTGCCGATCAACTGAAACACCCTTCGCAAATATACAAAATATCCACAGTTGGGCAGACTCCAGGAATAGGTTAATAGGAATAGGTAACTACTTAAAAAAAAGTAAGAATGTAAAGGATGGTTATAGATTAGAGTAGGGAAAGTTAACACAGACAATTACAAGTGGACATTTCTAGGTGATGCGTCACGACAGCTGATACAAGCCTTGTGTGGCTGCACAGAACAGATATTTTCTGAACCTTATTAGCAAAGGCTTTATCTCATTACTGGGTTGTGTTACATACACATTCATTACAATCATTTCAGTCGTTACATACATTACATGTCGAAAAACAACTGACAAAGACAAGAAAACACATGAGGGTTTATATACACAGGGTAAGGGGAAACAGGTGACGAGACTAACAAGGAAGTGATAGACACGCTAGGTGAAGGAGATGACACCAGATGCACACGGAAGGTAACAGGAAGGTGAAGCAACGAAAGAGGACTGTGACAAACTGACAGTTCTATTTTTAGAGCTGCTTAGCATAAGGAAGAGTGGTCCAGATGGCACCACTGTCTTCATTGCATAATCAAATTAGAAGATTTCATCAGTGCACAGAACACTCCTGAGACCAAATGCATTGTCTCTTCAGCCCATAAACAGGAGCGGTCATTTACCTACTGTAGAGGAAATCGTCTCAGGTTACGTATGTAACCATAGTTCCCTGAGAGGGAACGAGACGCTGCGTCATCGCTATGGGAACGCCCCCGCGTCATCAACTCTTGAAGCACAATAGAAAACACCTGTGAGAATGACGCGGATGACGTCATGAGCCAGGAAACAAAAGGCACGCCGAACCCGGCACCGACAGCTTGCGAACGTCTGAAACAAGCACGGCATGCGGGAGAGCTAGGGCTGATGCTGATGACGCAGCGTCTCGTTCCCTCTCAGGGAACTATGGTTACATACGTAACCTGAGACGTTCCCTTTCAAGGGAACTCGAGCTGCGTCATCGCTATGGGAACGCTATACCAACGCCACCCTAGCGGGAAAGCATGCCCCAAAGAGCTCCAGTGGAGATGTTCTGGCACCCTCGGGAAGACCAGTCTCTCACGGCAAGATAGCCTTAGCTAGGACTTGCCCCACTGAGTGATCTGCATGGCTCGTCGGGCCTCAGCCCCGGGAGAGCCATACCCAATGCTCGCACTGGGCTGCAGACCTCCTGACCCATGACGAGAGGGAAAAACCCCCGCAGAAGTAGGAACCGCAACGCGGCCCTTGCGCTCTCCTAGCCTCAGCCAGGGAGAGTAACCTTAAATCCTGCGGGAGACCCCTCCAGTGAGGAGACCGGACTCACGACCTCAGTTGTGAACCGGAACTCCGCGGCTGCGGTAGCGGCTCTCGGCCCAGTAGCGAACCTGGGGAGTGTCTACCACAAATTGACCCCAGGACGCCCAAGGTGGTGGCCCTAAGAGAGGGCCACCGACAGACTGCGCATCGCAGCGCCAGCCGAGGAGCAGCCACCCAGCCACACGACCGCCTAAAAACCCGAAGGTAACAAGGCGTAGGCGAGGTGAACCCGAAATACATATGGGGACTTAAGCACTGTTGTGCTGCCCGGCACAGAACCGAAAGTAGTGAGAGTTAAACCTGACCTGAGGCACTTCTCAAAATGGTCTGGTTTGAGGCACTTGCCTAGGGGTCACCTTATCGCCAAGGAGGTCCAACACGCACCGAGCTACAACAACCGTCAGGCCTAGGCCAGAGCACGGCCGGAGCTACTACTACGCATCGGGAAGTGGCTCCTAGTAGGAGACCGACCACAACCCAGTGACGCGTAGAACCTTCCTCAGAAGGTAGGTACGCCCAGCACCAGGGGAAAAACGAGGCGCCCGGGGCCTCCCGGGTTAATGCTGACACCACCCTGGAGACGCTAGGGAGATGGTCCCCCGAAGGGGACCCTCCAGAAAATGCGCCAAACCCGCTGGCTAGCAGGACCATATATATATAAAGGGAGAAGAGCTTGAAGAGGGGCGGATGACCGCCCAGCTCGACTGCTGATGCCACGGGGCCAAAGGCTCCGACCGTGGCAGGACAGCGTACTCCCAGGAACCTACTACGCGGCACAACGGTGGCTCCCCCCTTAGGGAAGCTGGGAGCTCACACCATGCATAGGTCTTAAACTGAGAGGGAGGCATGGCAACAACAGGGGAAAAACAGAATGGTAACATAAACCCCCCCCCGGAGAAGCCTAGGGCAGTGGCCCCAGAGGGGTCCAGAGCGGCCTCACATGCGTCATGGCTTGCCGACTCACATTCAGGAGGAGAGCTTGAAAAAGGGCGGTTGACCGCCCAAGCTCAACTGCTGATGCCACGGGGCCAAAGGCTTCGGCCGTGGCAGGACAGCGTACTCCCAGGAACTAACTACGCGGCACAACGGTGGCTCCCCCCCTCAGGGAAGCTGGGAGCTCACACCATGCGTAGTTCTTAAACTGAGAGGGAGGCATGGCCACAACAGGGGGAAATCGGAATGATAACATAGCCCTCCTGAAGATGCCTAGGGCAATGGTCCCAGGGGGATCCAGAGCGGCCTAAACATGCGTCACGCCTTGCCGACTCACATTCCCAGGAACTTACTACGCGGCAAAACGGTGGCTCCCCCCTCAGGGAAGCTGGGAGCTCACACCATGCGTAGGAGTTAACCATGAAACTCTGTGGCTGCAGTCGCTGCCCCCGGCCCAGCAAAGCGAGCCTGGGAAGTGTAACAAACACCCCCAGGAGCCCCAAGGTGATGGCCCTCCGGGGAGGGACCACCGCACCTCAAGTGTGTCGCCAAAAAAGCCCTTGAGCGCTGCCAGTGCATGCTCTACCCCCCTGCATGACACTCGTAAAGTGTGCGTATCCCCGCCAGTAATAAATGGGAGAAGGGAAACACGCAGCGTAAAACTTTCTGCCATACTGAAAACTCTTGCTACACAGGCTTTCTAGTGCTTGTTGAAGACGAAAAAGCTGTCGGTGCCGGGTTCGGCGTGCCTTTTGTTTCCTGGCTCATGACGTCATCCGCGTCATTCTCACAGGTGTTTTCTATTGTGTTTCAAGAGTTGATGACGCGGGGGCGTTCCCATAGCGATGACGCAGCTCGAGTTCCCTTGAAAGGGAACTGTGTTTGCTTTACTGTCACGAGTGTTAAGAAAAAAAGAGATGACTGGTGCACATATAAATTCCCTTTTTAAAAACTTTATTACCTTGACAACAAGGGCATGTCTTTTTTAATTCATCTCATTTACCTGGCCCTTGTTAACTAATTCATTTGTTCCCTCATTTAGTTCTAGTATTAGTACTCCCTGTTTTGTTTTGTTCATGGTCCTGTGCCATCAGTTAGTTCATGTAGTTTGCCTTTTTTTTAAATACATCTTGTGGATTATAAAATTTGAACTTCATTTGCCTTCATCATGTTTATCTACACCACCGGATCGTGACAGAAGACAGGACCAACTAAAAGCATCTGGACTGAGGTCACGTCCACACAAAGCCGGTCCATAAACACGGCGTCAGCGCAAGGAATATCAGCGTCCACACGAGACCACTAAAACCATCAGTGGAATAAAATCTAAACTGAAGCACATTGAAATTAAAAGTTGTTCACACCAATTTTATATGACACCAAAAATTATCTTATGATTTTCATTTTTTCATGTCTCCTTCACTATGCCAACTCCCCAGTATGATCTCATATGAAGAAATTTCAATTATCCCATCAGTCCAATACTTTGGATTGATGGTCTGGGACTTTAGAGAATTTCCACCTTAAGAAAAATGTGCTTTTCACTACTCCTTATATGATCGCAGAATAAAAATAAATAAAAAAGTATACATTTTATAATCACTTTTATAATCACTTTAAAGTTTTAATTTTTATTCAATAATTATACTGTAATTTAAATATGCTCATTTAAAAAATACAGAAACTGTTATTTCTTAAATAGACTTCAATTATTCAATTATTTTACCCCAAAAACCATTCTTCCCTTTCGAAAGTGAACTCTACGCTGCATCCCCTAGGGGTCACTTTGGGGATTACATCTGGTATGACAGATGTTTGAAGCAACAATACAATCACCGCAATGAACTTGACATTGGCCGGCAGCCGCCTATGAACTGCAGGTATAAAGGAGGCACCTACACAGAGCGTCACATCTTTTTCAATCTTTAGGAGAAAGTTTGTTTCTAGTGTTTATCAGGATGGCCTGCAAGGAGAGCAGCTATTGTTACTGTGTTCATCCGTGTCTGCGTTATCTGACACCTGATGACACACACAATACATGTCCTGTATGTCTTGGTGAGGATCATGCACACTCAGTTCTTGAGGGGGCTGTTTGTGTGCATTGTGAGCGCTTCTCTTTGAGAGTGTTGCGCACACGTTTGTCCCTTTTCTTGAGTGGTGTTTGTGTGCCAGTGTTGGTGCAGCAGTCTAAGGAATGGTGACTTGCTGTGGAAACCTTCTTGGGCCTGTTATTCCCTGCTGATACGCCTCTGTTCCTGCACTCTGAAACCCAGGAGGCCTTTATTAACCAGGCTGTTTTGTGTATTTTGTTTAACTGTGCAAATAAATTGTGTTTTACATTAATTCGTTGAGTGATTCTTTCTTTCTGTGTTTTTGTAACATCTTTTTATCTTTTAATAAAGTTTTCTTTTGTATCTACGTCTCCTGCCACTTAGTTAACATGTGTTGTCTTGAGAGGACATTTTAGCATAGTTCCTGGTGAGAGCCAGGGTGGCGTAATCGCTAGTCAATCTTAAACCTTCTGTGCTCTGTCACATATGTCATACCTTTCATGTTGATAGAATTAGATATGATAATTGCTGATGATGAGTTCTATTGTACAGATTATTTGAACGTGTTCCTCCCAAACTTTGTTAATGAAACATCATTTCTTGATTGACAAGTGCACTGCCTACCACTTACCGTTCGCATTAAATTCAAGGCATTGACGCTTGCTTACAGATTAACCACAGGCCTAACTCCTCCTACTTCCTCTTGTTACCATGAGTCTACACACCTACTAGAAACCTACGGTTAATGATCAACAACTCATTGTACTATCACAGAGAGGCACAATATCACTCTCCAGAACAGTCCCCCCCCTCCCCGCCCTTTTCTTGCTGGTGGCATGGTCTCCCAGCCTTAATCATTCAAAACACAGCTGAAAACTCATCTCTTACTTGAGCATGTAACAACCCCCCCCCCCCAAAAAAAAACAAACAAAACAAACAAATAACATATGCTTTTACTTTATCTCTCCCTTTTCTGGGCTTATGGTACCCCAAGCAATGTATGAAATATGTATTGTGACCACTTAGAAACAAGTAGATTTCTGTATTCCACCAGATAATGGTTGCAACAAGTATAGCTGAGACCGTGCTAATCAGAAAGTTGGATAAAAGTAGAATTTTCAAAGGTATGTTTTCGATATAGAATATTATAGAGGATATCTTCACTTTCTGTGAGAAGAGAAAATGATAGTTTATATAATTCAAAAGAAACCAAATAACATCTCCTTCCTATAGTTGAGGTAGAAAAGCATAAGAATATAGCTGTAATAAAGGTTTAACACAGAGAGAGAACTCCACAGGTTACATAAAACATCCATGATACATCAGAAAATGTTGTTATGCAGGATTGCGCACACTTTTTTACCCCCCCCCATGTGTAAATCCGATCGTGTAAATCTTTAATCCGGTACCAATTCTAATAAAATAATGAAAGAAGCCTGTGTTCTGTGTTGTGTCTTCAGCCCCTAAACCACTCAAACATCCTGTGGCTGAATCACTATGGCTATGGGTCGAATCCCAGGGCCGAAGAGACAGTCATGAGCTATCTCTCTTCTGAGTCAGCATCTGCCCTCAAATTCCAGAGGCTACCCACCAAGCCATTGAGAACCACCTCAGTGCTAGTGGGTAAGATGTGGCAATGTCGATCTTGCCGGCGTACCAAGCTAACCTGTTCAGAGATTTAGAGGACGGAGAGGAAATTAGCTCTGACGCAATCAAGGAGCTGCATCGAGCAACACCTATACAGATCCACCATATAGGTCATTCCAATTTCATTATAATAGCTATAGTAGCTCATCTTGTTGCATGCTGTCTCTTTTTTTGCCAGATTAGTTCACTGGCTTGCAGAGTAGACAATGTGTCAGTGTTCATATTGCCAATTCATTTCACTTTCATTTCACATAGACTGATGGCACATATTCTTGTTCATCATATTTGTGAGGTGGTGAGTTAAAGGAGAGCTCTTGTTGGTAGAGGTGAATTTGCACACCACTCTTCAGAAAAGTCATGGTGTGTCACCAGCTGTCACCTAATAGTCCCTGTCATCATTGATTGATTCCACTGCACCAGCTGAGATGACAGTTTCATTTTTATTGAACTGTTTCAAAAAGGATCTGCAGAGAAAAGGAATATTGTATTTCCTTAGCCTATTCTCCTTCCCAATTTAAATTTTTATTGTAATTTCATTTCAAGGAACAGTTTTATTCATTTAAAATGTCCTCCTACATTTAGTACTTAAAGGCAACGCAAGTTTACTTTTCATACACAATAGTAATTCAAATTGCTTTACATGAAACGGGTTTAAATCATAAATCATAAGATAATCACAGAATAAATGCATTATAAATAAAAATCAAAGATTTTTTATTTTATTAAAAAAGTTAATAAAAAATAAAAACAGATGGATACAGCTTTTGGGAAGGACAGTCTATTAGATGTAGATGTATTTATTAATTATTTTCTACCGTGCTGCATACATAACAAAACCTCATAGAACATTCACGCTTATACAAACGTATACAATACTAAGCACAAATTACAAACAATGACAAAGGCATAACACACCAGTGGATGATCCTCTATGTGCATTGAAAGGATTGTTTGTTTAAAACTCGTTTGACTGTAGGGCTTTGCTACACATTGGTACTCAGTGGATGAAGTGGATGAAGAATCATGTATAATTTTCAACACATTATGGATCATGACTGATCACAGTAAGACTGGTGGTTGAAATAAAATTTTTTTTTTGAGTAAATTAGTTTTCTTTCCATGTATGTTCCTATTACATATACATATTTGGCAGACGCTTTTACCCAAAGCAACTTACATTCATGGAACACATTGAATCCGTTCTTGCTTTCCCTGGGATAAAACCCATGACCTTGGTGTTGCAAGGGCAACACTCTACTGTTTGAGCTACAGGAAAGCTAAGAAATGTATGTAATGTATGAAAACATATGTAACCGAGACTGAGTTGTTAAATATAAAGTGTATGAGGCACGGATAAAATAGCTTCTCTTTGATGTTTGGTTAATTACTGATGACAGACATGACTATTACATGTACATTTATGCATTTGGCAGAGGCTTTTATCCAAAGCAACTTATATTGCATTCATGGAACACATTGAATCAGTTCTTGGTTTCCCTAGATCGAATCCATGACCTTGGTGTTTGTGGCCAGCAGGGCGTGGTCTAGAGGCTGCTGTAGGTGGAGGAGGAGTTTGGGAGGGCTGATGGTTAAGTGACACGCCTCTAACGAGATCTAACAGGTGTATTCATTTTGCAGTGACTCGAGAGATGGGATGAAAGCCGGGCCCAGAGAGAGAGAAAGGGCTGGTGATTGTGGCAACACTACCTCCTCCTCCTCCTCCTCCTCCTCCTACTGCTGCTGCTGCTGCTGCTGCTGCTGCTGCTGCTGCTGTTGTTGCAGGAAAGCAGTTTTGTTAAAGCCCTTGTGCTTGTGTTTTATTTTCGGTGTTGCAGCAAATAAAAAGCCAGCCAAACAAAGTTTACCTGCTCTCCTGTCCTGACATTCTGAAAAGGTGTCACAGTGGTGCCGAAACCCGGGACTGAACCAGGGATCTGGCATTACTATCATGGAGTCGGTGCCCTTGGGGGAATTTGTGACTTTCCTTGCCAACCTCCATCATGCCCAGCACCAAGCCCTTATGGAGCTCAGGGAGGAACAGGAGCTCCAACAGGAGGACCGCCAACTGCTGCGGGATGTGCTGACCCACGGTGCTGCGCCCACCCCACCCCACCCTCAACGACTTCACCCTCAACGACCCCGCTGCCGCCTCAGGTTTCCCTGAAGAAAATGGGGCCTGGGGATGACCCGGAGGCCTTCATAGAACTATTTGAGCGCACTGCGGAGGCCTGCCACTGGCCAGAGGGTGAGTGGGCTGTGCGACTGATTCCCCTGCTAACGCGGGATGCCCAGCTTGCAGCGCGGGAGCTGCCAGCGCAGAGTTTACTCCACTACCGAGACCTGAAAAGGGCTATTTTGCAAAGGGTGGGGCACAGCCCGGAAAAACACCGTCAACAGTTCTGGTCCCTCACCCTCCAGGAGTGTGGGTTGCCTTTCGCCTTAGCTCAGCAGCTGCGGGTGGCCTGTCGTCAGTGGCTGCTACCAGAGAGCCGGAATGTGGATGGAGTGATCGAGTTGGTCGTCCTAGAGAAGTACTGTCGCCAGCTTCCGAAGCGGACTGCGGAATGTGTGCAGGGCCACCGACCATTAACACTGGAGGCAGTGGTCCAGTTGGCAGAAGACCACCTGGCCGCCTACGGAACGGCGCCAAGCCCCTCATTCTCTCCCTCTCTCTCTTCTCCCCTGTCTGTTCCCACACCCTCTCCATCTGTCCCTGTTTTCAGGTCCCGGGAAGGACGACGACCTGTGCCGGCTCCGAGAACACCGGCAAAGGGCACCCGCGCCATTCCCGACACAGCGGGTCAGTTCCTGGGGCCCATTGGCCCGGCCTGTGCCGCTACCAAGGTCGGGGACAGCAGGCTCTGGCCTAGTATCCTTTGCAAACCCCCCTCTCTCATCTCACCTGCAGGAGGCTGGTTCCGCTGCCACCAGTGTGGAGGAGAGGTCTGGGCCGCTCTGTTGGCGTTGCGGGGAGCCGGGACATTTCCGGGATCAGTGCGCCTTGATGGAGGTGGATACTGATCCGGATCCCCGAGACGCAACCTAGCGCCCCCGATCGAGCTGGGCAGTATTATGTACCAGTAAGTGTTGGGGGAAATACCTATCAGGCTTTGGTGGATACAGGCTGTAACCAGACCCCTATCCATCAAAGACTGATTCAACCCGGGGCATTGAATACGAGCCGTGTTGTGAAGGTGCAGTGTGTGCCCGGGGATGTTCGCGAATATCCACTTGCTTTGGTAACAGTTCAATTGGGGAACCAAAAGCATAGGGTGGAGGCGGTGGTTAATCCCCACCTCAGCCACCCGGTGATCTTGGGAACAAATTGGCCATTATTTCCAATGTTATTAGGGGAACTGTTCAAGGGTGGCACCTGTAAAATCAAGCGAATCCGGCGGGCGAGGGGACCCCAGGTCCACCCAAAACTGTCCCAGGGGTGGAGGCCCCATTGGGGGAGGGGCCAGTGGCCTTTCCCCCCCCTGGGGGCTTCCCCTTGGAGCAGTCCCAGGATGAGACCCTGCGACATGCCTTTGACCAGGTTCAATCAATTGATGGTCACCTTATGGAGCCCGGGCGTGTTCTCTCCTACCCGTATTTTGCAGTAATCCTCTTCCGAATTATCTCCTGGGTGGGGATCCCGAAAGAGATCCTCACCGACCAAGGCACAACTTTTATGTCACATACACTATGCAAACTTTACGAATTACTGGGCATTAAATCCATACGCACGAGTGTCTACCATCCTCAAACCGATGGTCTGGTAGAACGGTTTAATCGAACCTTAAAGAATATGACTCTTAAGTTTGTTCACGAGGATGCAAAAAATTGGAACCCCTGATGTTTGCGGTGCGCAAGGTCCCCCAAGCCTCCACTGGTTTTTCGCCCTTCGAGCTTCTCTACGGTCGTCGCCCCGAGGGGTGCTTGATGTCCTTTGGGAAGTTTGGGAGGACGGACCTACTAACGCAAAAAACGAAATTCAATACGTACTGGACCTGAGAACAAAACTACATACACTGGGGCGGCTCAAAATGGAGAATTTGCTCCAGGCCCAGGAACATCAAAGCCGACTCTACAACCAGGGTACCCAACTACGCGAGTTTGCACCGGGAGAGAAAGTACTTCTTTTACTACCCACGTCAAGTTCAAAATTACTCGGCAAGTGGCAAGGGCCCTTCGTGGTCACACGGCGGGTGGGGAGAGAGAGAGAGAGAAAGGGCTGGTGATATAGGCAACACCACATGCTGCTGCTGGAGAACTGCTGGAGAACTGCTGGAGAACTGCCGAAAAGCATTTGTGTTATTTTTGTTAAAGCCCGCGTGCTTGTGTTTTATTTTCGGTGTTGCAGCAAATAAAAAGCCTGCCAAACAAAGTTTACCTGCTCTTCTGTCCTGACATTCTGAAAATGTGTCACAGTGTTGTATACACCAATACTCTACCTACTGAGCTACAGGAAAACTTTATAAAAAAAAAAACACAAATGGCGCCATCCAGAAAACTTGGATCAATAATGCTATGATACAGAAGAAGACGAATGAGGTTGGAAAGACAGGTCCTTTAATCTCTGGATAATTGTCAGTCTCTGTTGACATGCTTATAAACACCCAAATTATGCTGTGTAAAGTTGAGATCTTTACTATGTGTAATACCAAGGTGAAGTACTCCATTTAAGCATTTTCTCTCATTTGAGGTAATATGACAAGGATGGATCCTACAATTTGTAGGAATTAAAAAGCAGTTCCTTAGCTTTTGTGTTGAGGTGGAGAAAATTGTCTTGGCACTATATACAAAAAGGATACAGAGTGTTGGTGTGTGAAAAAAGAATCATTTTTGAGCAATGCAAGAACATCTGCATATTGCATATTTTGGTATCATCTGCATATTTAAAAGAAAATTAGTGGTTACTGGACTCAGACAGTCATTTGTGTAAATCAGAGGATTTCAACCTTTCTGAAATACATTTATCTAATTTCACTTGCACCTACTTACAGCTGTTGCACTCGAGTGTATGCCTCTGAAATAACCGGTGCTCGTGCCCCCTTAATGGGTGCTGGCACATGCCCAAGGAGAAGGATGATATTTTGAACCAGTTTGTCGAAACATTTAATTATAACTCAGGTTAGTGATGCCTGTAATGATTTAACTCTGATGAATTTGGTTTCTTGGAAACAGGAATCACAATCAATGTTTTCCATTGAATTTCTGAAGTACTGAGAAATCAGATAAATAAGAGTTAAGGATGGGAGTTAGTTCCTGGGTGCATTTTTTGCAAGTCCCGACCTGGTGTAACACTGTTCCTGTCTGTCTGGGTCTTCTTTGTCACTTCATGTCAGTCTTGTCATTGTTTCACTTCCTGTCTATCGGGTCATTGTTTCACTCCCTGCACCTGTCATGTACAGTAATCACTGATCGTTAGTCTCCCAGGTGTTTGTAATTCCCTTGTGTAGAAATCACTCCTACATTTCCCTTGTGTTTGTTGGTTGTTAAAGAAGTTATTGTGGATGTTGCCGGCATGTGTGGATGTTGCCGTGGTCCTGGTCTACCTTAGTTTCTAGTGTTTGGTTAAAGTTTAGTTTATTGCACATGTGTGCTTCTTTTGCTTTGTATTTAAAGTCTTTGTTTTATTATTAAACGAGATTTGATTGTAATCCTGCTGTCTCCTTGTTCCGCATCGCACACCAGCAACACCACTTCGTGACACCTGGAATTCCATCCAACCCTTGATTACAGTAAACATTGCAAACACCTGGTCACTGCGGCACGCGAGCCGCGATATATTTTTAAGATGGAAGAATGCGGTTTTACAAATGTTAGAAACGTGGCAGAAGATATATACTTTATGACAAAAATAATTTATGACCCACAAATGTGCATTTGTTTTTTTTTCAGTTTGACAGTTTTCACGTGTACTATGATAGCTATTTGATACTGAATTTGTTCAGATTGTTCAGTGTCCCACCATTAGTGATGGTTAGCACAATGCTAATGCATTGAGACAAAAGATTTACATTCCAGCTAGCGCTGTCTGATTGATGTGACAATCACAATTTATTTCTAAATTTCTAAAATTGTCTAAGTTGTATTAAGCAATATAAAAAAGCAACAAACGTACACTCGGACAGATGGGAAACAGCTATGCAGCAGTGAATACAGTCAGTGAAAACAGTGACAGTACACACTCTCCTGTGAACGACAATTATAAATGATAAAACACACATACCACATCCATCATATACTACAAAACATTCATAACTCTATCTGGCCTTGATAATATTAAACTTAAAACTATGGCATGTGTGTTCTCAGAGAAGTACCTCTGTCCTCCACAGAATATAAAAATAATTAAATGAGACATGGGAAGTTTACAACAACATAAAAGAATAGGAATCCTGAAAATACAAAAAATCCAGTATGGCAGTTTACTCCACATGTGATCTAATTCACAAAGCCATACTTTTTGTACTTCATGGTGTAATATCTTTAAGGTATTCATTGATATGTGCTGTTGTGACTTTTCGACACAGGCAGAGGAAATGTTTAAAGGTCACATAATAACTCTGTATTGATGGTGACATTATTTCAGCAGACGGTTGTGCCTTACAGGCAAAAGCTGAGTAGAGTTTGAAAGTGTTGACCATCATTTCATTACCCTACCTGTTGGACACCCTGGCATTCAGTAATGGAATTTATTTTCCAGCAAAAAAATATCTTCTGGGTGTAGACAATGTAGGCTTTCTCTCAGAATGAGAACTAGCAAGCACAGAATTGATATTGCTTTTGCATCAACTGGTTTGTTAATACATACAACCTATTCCATTTTACACCTGCAATAACCACGGTTGGCTTGTCAGTCAACACCAAGTGCCTGCACACTTTCTTGCTGTCCTAGCATAGAACCTAAAGCCTTATGAAAGATTTGTGAATTGACTTCAAAATGATTTGCTCTAATCAAGCATAAAGTGAAAAACACGGTCAAGGAATAGCAAACATAACAGAAGGTTATGAGTAGTGTAAATTTTAAATACTTTAGGTAACAATCTAAAATTAAAGCCTAACTTTCAGTAATTATAGTATACCTATAAAGTATATGTGTAGGTATAAGGGAACAATATGTAAAGTTTGGGGAATAAAGGAAAATGTATAACTAAGGTCTAACTATTCTAATATAATTTGGTATGTTTGACCTAGGCTACTATGCTAAAGAACAATTTATCAGGAACATCCATATCCACGGAAGTTGCCCTAGTGCTGTTGTATTGTGGCTGCCGCCGCTTCATCCAAATAGATGCTGAACATTATTTGTGATTGAAGTCAGACCCCTGACATGGCTGTAAAGTGTGTTGCGTGTACAGCAGTTCATTTTATAAAGTATTTCATTCATATACAGTGGAGTTCACTTATCTCGAGACACGGTTAACTCGCCAATACTATTAAGTCGACGTTTTTGAAGTGGAAGCGCCAAACACCCTATTTGTCTTATTATTTTCTTGTGGGTTATGTCGATTCTGTTATGTTGCCAAATCCCAGTATATCGAGCAAAAACGAGACGGGACGAAGCCGAATTTGTTGAGAAAGCACATAGACAGGCAGAACACAAGAAAGTATGCAATCTAGTACAGCATGATGACCTCACGAATATGTTATGACTGTTTACGCTGTGAGCGAAATTGTGTTTGCAATATTGGAGAATATAATTAAAGGTTTGTATGGAGAATCAAAGGTGTTTTTTTATTGTATACTGGTAAATCTCTGTTGTTAGTTGGTGCACATATGCCTTTTGTTGTTAGCAAACATATACAGTGTATGTACAATTGCAGTGACCCCCTACCACCTGCCAGAAAATAGTCATCAGTTCTCTACACAAATTATAGTACAGCAGGGGTCTCCAACCCTGGTCCTGGAGAGCTACCATCCTGCAGAGTTCAATTCTAAAATAAGATGGGTAAAATTAAGGTATTCAGGGTTACTTAAAAATTACGAGCAGGTGTGTTAGAGTAGGGTTGGAACTGAAGTATGAGCAGTACTACAGTATATTAAAATTACACCACTTTATGTCAGGAAGACTTCAGAACTGTCATTGGTGATCACTAAAATATGTGATGTATGATTTCTGGTTTAAGATTCCAGAATATTGCTGAAGAAGTTTATTCAGGACTAAAATAACTAATTGATAAATAAACCTATGAAAAGATGTGACAATGTATAGGATCTTAATGTTTGGTGCAGCCTTAGTCTGTAATTGCTACTGCATTTGCTTCTAAAAAATTGCATAGCGCTGGCCTACTTCTTTTTTTACATGTTATACATTATGGGTCCACTGATGGTGCCAAGTGATTGATATCAAGCACAGTGATTTGTGATGAGTGATTTATAAAATTTAATTTCAATTTCAGTCTGTTGTCAACATAACCAGTTCTGTGTAAAGAATTTACTTTACATTTCTATATTAAAATACTTGAAAATACTCTCACTGATAGAAATAACGCTATCAATGTGTTTTGGAGAAAGTTTCGTGTTTAGAGCCAGACCTCAACCAACTTCAACCTTGAAGACTCTATGTATCCTGTGTATCTGTGTGTGCATTAGTATGCTCTGTTACAGATCAGCATTGGTGAGATGAACAACTGGCACCTTTGAAGACGGAATGACTTGTGTGGAAAATTACTGATTCAAGTCAGTGAGGGTGAAAGTCCAGTGATCAAATTGGTGTTTAATCTGGGAAGAGGTAGGTGGATAGGGAATCCTTAACACTAACCTCCCGTTAATCACTCTCTGTCAAGGAACAAAGGATAAAACAACAACACCAGAAGAATTCGTTTCATTTGAGAGAAGATCCTCTACCTCTTCTGTCTCCACTAGAGTTAATACCCTTGTCTAGATGATTGCCTGAACGCCATTAGTTGGGCATGGTGACAACTATTGTGCCATATAATAACCTTCTACAGCATATATTTAAAAATATATATCAAAAGACCAGCATGAGAACATGGACAAACTATATATTTAAAGTTTAAATATTTATCTACCGTCAATTGTTTAGAGATGGAGGAAACACTGGAGGGAGAGGGCAGGTGAGGCAAGCAGAGAACAACTGGACGGAGAGGGCAGGTGAGGCAGGCATGGAAACATAGTCCAATAGGCGGAGGATCTGGAAGGCTGGAGAGAGGGGAAAAAACAAAAAGCAAGGCTGAACTAGGGCCAAAGGGAAGGAGCGGGTAAAACTAGAAATGATCAAAAATACTAAGACAGTAAGAGAGAAATCTATATCCAAGGAAAAAAAAAAAGGAAAAAAGACACCTAGACTAGAGTGACAAGGAGCCGACTAGACAGAGAACAAGACAAGAATATAGGCAGAAGCTAGCCATGGTTAGCTCAGGAAGAAAAACACACGATCTGGCACGGAACACAAAACACGAAGGGAATATAAGGGGAAGCTAATGAGGGTAACACGTGGAATAAATAATTAGCTAAAAACCCGCCCAAATTTCATATAAATGCTTATAAATTTCTGCATTAAAACAAAATTTAACCCCCCGTCAACAATCGTGAACCAGGTCCCACCCTAGAACAGGAATTCCATGCATTCCATGGCGGCGCTAGGAGATCAGGGATCCAAGGGTGGCACAGGCTTCCATGGCAGAGCCAGGAGCTCAGGAAGCCAGGAACTGGCTCAGGCACAAGAGGGCGGTCTGGAGAAGGCTCGGGCACTAGGAGTCCAAAGGAAGAAGTGAACAGAGACACGTAACATGCGGTAAAGATTTAATTTCCCCCCAAAAAAATTATTGTGTAGTCAACTATTGTTTTCAATGTCGACAAGTAGCACCTGTAACATTTAGTGAATTAGTTGACTACACTCACACATCTCTACAGGAAAGATTTGAGTTTTATGATGCTATTGAAAACTTTGACTGGATCCGTGACTCTTTTAACCCTCTTTCATCAGAATCGGCAAATATTTTGCCAATCAAAGGGCAGGAAGATCTGGTGGAATTCTTTGTGGATTGTTTTGGATCAATTAGTATTTTAAAGCTAAAATTTGGAGAAATGTCTCCAGATGAGTTTTGGCTGCATATGGGACATGAATACCCATCTATCTCAGAATGCGCCATCAATGCGCTGTTGCCTTTTTCCACCTCTTTCTTGTGTGAGCTTGTGTTCCCATCCTTGGCACACGTGAAAAACAGAAAAAGGCAGTGCGACTGTAAGTGGACCTGATTCCTCCATCCTCAGTCTACCCCCGTATCAAGAGGCTTTGCTCGTAAAAACATTAAAATGTCCATGACACAGTCCCATGCACACACATATTTTAGTTAAAATTTTTTAAGGTCAAGTTTGAACAAAGAAACTAAAGATTTATTATTATTTAAAAAGTTAAGTAGCAAATTTTAAATGTGTTTTATTCCAATGAATCCCATAGTAAATAGCGCAAATCAGTCTATTGATTTGTGTCATTCAGTTGTAAAAGACAGATGGTTTATTTGAATTGGTTGTTTCATCTCATATTATGTCTATTGTGATGCATTCATAATAAATGAATGCTGCTGTTTATGGTTCATTTGTTGTTTGTTCATCTGGATTTGTATTGCATGTATGTACGCATGTACATACAGTTTAATTGGGTTGGGGTACCGTGGAAAACAAATTACTACAAAGGGGTTCCATGCATTAAAAAAGTTTGGGAACCACTGTGTTAGAGTGTAAATGGTGTGAAAATGTGAATGAAAGTGGGATGGCCTGCTTGAGACTTGAAGCTGGTTTCTGCTGATGAAACTACAAACTCTCTTAACTAAAATGTTCATCAACTGACCGCACTTCTGACTCCTGGTCTTCATTCATCATATCTGCTCCTTGAGTCTTTAACTGTAAATTCCCCTTCTCTACAAACCTCTTCCCCTATTGTGGCTTCTGGCTCTGGTGCTCCAGATGTGTTCATTCATGCTTCCCTGACTGTCACCACAGTGAGTAGCAGGTACCATGGAGATATGAGCCATATTAACTAAAAATGAGACTTGTTTACTTTTATTTTTCGGATGGCATGAAACAACCCCTCTAAAATCTTTTTGTTGTTCCTCTAAGCTAATCTGCCCATTGTGCCAAAGTAAACAGCCTTTGTTTAATTTTCTGCATGAGCTGAAAATGATTTGCTCCAAGAGAGAACAGATATTATTCACAGTAGCCCATCTTTCAACATCTGCGTGAATGTGCTTCTCACTACTCATGGGTGAAATGTTGTGTGCTAGGAAACACCCCATTATGATCCAGCAGCACTTACTTGTCCCTGCTGAACAACAGGATCCATTAAACCTGTTTGTTAACAGCTCTCTTTACGAACTTCAAACTGAAATGGACAGATAAAACGAGGACAGCCAGAGTTGTAGGAAGCATATTCTAAAAAATGTACTATTTTATTTCCTGCCTCTGGCATCAGCTTCAAATGAGATGCTACTGGAAGTACAGAAGAACTGGTGGACAGTGTACGGCAAGTTCACCTCTATCTTACAGTTTTAAGTCAAATACTGTACACATATCAGCACAACCATGACTTTCTGGTGTTACTCTTATCAGTGCTAAAATCCTGGGCCTCTGTGAGAGCACCTATTTCTAAGATGAAGCTAACCTTCATCTTTCATGGTAGTGGAACTTAACTGCAGGTAATTTGTGCCCTGAATCCATGAAAAGCTATTCATTCAGCCGGAACTAATTTACGCAGAATCAATTTTACCTTCCACATGTAATAGCTCTGCCAGAAGAGTTGAATGAGTGATGTTCTGATTATTAGCAGCACCATAATTATGCAAAACCATGCAGTGAAGGAAAAGAAGCCAAGCAAGAACAAATCATGTAATATTTTACTATCCTGAGATTTTTTTATGGATCCCACACGTTATGTTATGTACATAATGTACTCAACTTTATTATGTTGAGTTTTGAAAGGCAAGTTTTTTCCCAGGTAAAAAAAAGAATCCCAGTGCAATTATTTAAAATAAAAATTCTAGCTAACGCTTTAGATTGCATACAGTTTTAGAGAAAGTACTGTGTAAGTAACATCCACTCAGCAAAATTAGAACTATTGCAAAAAAAAATAAAATCTGTAGTTACTGTATAAATTTACCATTATTATGTGTTGTAACAGAGCAAGTCAAACTGGTTACCTAAGTGTTTCACGTAGTTACAGGGTAATTACATAATCTACAGCCCTTAAATTAAAGTAGTTCTTCTTACCCCCTTGTTTCATGTAGTTATAGAGTAATTACATCATCTTCGGCCAATGAGTAATTACAATAAAAGTGCACACAATCAATTTGATATCCCTGGGTCAGAAACCTTTATTTGAAAACTTCATTCAAAACACATTTAAAACACTTCTTATTTTTTAAAACTACTTTTTATAATCAACTTTTCATTTTAAATGCTCAAGTCTTGACAGAAAGTAGCATATTTTGACCCCCATTTTTAAGCTTCTTTCTCCTCTTCTCATTATTCTTCTTTTTCTTCCTTTTCACTAATGAATCTTAAGAAGGAATGCCATGTCTCTTGATATTCTGAACCATGTTTTACCCAGAAATGTCCTCACCATTAACTCATCTAATACTCTCACGCCATCCGAAATGTATGACTTTCCTTCTTCAGATGAACACAGACAAGTTTTGTTTTTTTTAGAAAATAAATAATAATAATAATGCAAACTCATGGGTTCCTAAGAGGATATAAAGTTACCAGCAGATCCGGAGTCAATCAGGGCTTTGGCTGGAACAAGTACACAAGATGCAGTTACTTAAAGGCAAGAGATGTAACAGAAGGACCCATATGTATGGCACTTGCTGCTATGTGGTCAGGTGGGGCAGTTATTGCGGTAATGGGCTTCCTGCAAATGCAATCAAACCCCTACAACTGATCCAGAATGCAGCAGCTCGTCTGGTCTTCAACCAACCGAAAAGGTCTCATGTCACACCACTCTTCATCTCACTACACTGGCTCCCTCTCGCAGCACGCATCAAATTCAAAGCACTGACTCTTGCATACAAAACTTACACAAACTCAGCACCTTCATACTTCCACTCATTGGTACAACTCTACACACCGACCAGAAACCTTCGATCGATCAACGAGCGGCGACTCGTGGTTCCATCACAGAGAGGAAAAAGAACGATCACAAGAACATTTTCATTCACCACCCCTGGCTGGTGGAACACACTCCCTGCCCTCATCCGGAATGCAGATTCCCTGTCAAGGTTTAAAAAACTACTAAAAACGCATCTCTTCCATGAGCACCTAACATGACACACACATGCACTCACAAAAAAAAAAAAAAATTTTTTCCCTTTTCTCTACTCCCCATGCTTGTGCTACTTGTATTCAGAATGTTTGAAACTTTGTATTGTAAGCGCTCTTATGTGTTTTTGTATCCTTTGGACAAATTGCTTCTATGTTCCTCAAATTGTAAGTCGCTTTGGATAAAAGCGTCTGCTAAATGAGTAAATGTAAATGTAAATGTCCTTGACCACCGCAGTACAAGCAGAGGTGCTTATGCATACGTCGTTCTCTTTCAGTTGGTGAAAGCTGCAACTGGTCTACTTGCATGAGCTCTGGTGCTGGGGGTCTGGTCCGGGCTTCCACGATGGAGGCAGGGAATGCAACTCAGGTTGGGCAGTTGAGCAGTGAGGTTCTGTGATACTAGTATGGAACGCTGGATGAGATTTTTCAGCCCAATGGAGTCATCATAGATTGCTGAGTGCATCCGGATCTGCGGGTTCAAATTTTGGCGAAATGATGACAATAATGCAGGTTCATTACAACCGCTCGCAGCAGCTACAGTAATACCTCGGTTTACAAATTTAATTCGTTCCAAGAGCGAGCTCTTAACTCAAAATGCTCATACACCAAAACTATTTTCCTCATAAGAATGCACTAAAAATCAATTGATTCATTCCACACGACCATAAATGCCCATTTTTTAAATATTTGTTTTGGTTTTACCCTATTAATTACAGTTAAAATTATAACCATTAAGATCTCATATAAATACTAATTCATAATTGACAATTAAACTCAAAAAAATACTTGACAATTTACTGTAACGCGGGCATAACAGAGACAACGACTCGATAACACAAGAGTGGAGAGAAGTGAACTAAATAGGCAGATGAGATGAGAATCAGGTATGTGTCAGGGTTTTCTGGACAAGGGAGGACCCAATTGCAGAGATGAGTGAAGTGAGATATTTATTTACAGGACGGTGACAGGCAAACAGCAACATGCAACGCACTCACGCAAAACAAACCAGCAAAGACATGAGTGAAACAAGCACAATATAAAGGGAGCAGGGCATATGAGGGACAGGTGAACACACTCAAGCAAACGAGACTAGACAAGGACTAAACAAGGGGGCGTGGTAACTGGAATTGAGGAGGTGGGACAAGAGGACCACATGGCAAACACGAACAAAGACAAAGCCATGTGCTCAAGCACAAAACAAACAGGCAAACATTAAACAAAGACAAGACAGACAAGATAGTCTGGGCAGGATCCTGACAGTACCCCCCCTCTAATGGACGCCTCCTGGCGTCCACACAGGGTAACTGAGTCCAAGGAGGTACCAACTGGGAGGGTGGGCGGGGCGTAAACATGGGATGCTTGTAACAGTCAGGAAACATAGGGGGTGTTACTGGGGTTGTGGGGACAGGACCAGGCAAAACATTCAAGGCTGACCAGGGAGGTGCCGGCTTAGGGTAATTGAGAGGATTGGGAAACACAGAGGGTGGAGTAAAAGGGGTAGGTCTATAGCTATTGGCCTTCCTGGGAAGGTGGGTTTGCGCCGATGGTTGGGGCTTGAAACTAGCCTTGGCTCTAGATACAGTCTTGGGAACAAATTCTTGATTGGGTAAGGACTTGGGAACAAACTCAGGAGCCATGACTAAACTAGCAGGGAGGGTTTGAATCAGGGGTTCAGAAGAAGCATGAACAGGCTTAGACACAAGCTCAGACACAGGCTCAGAAACCTTCTCCGTGGTTGTAGGAAGACATGCTGGACTTGGACATGGGGCATTCTCAGGGACAGACGTCGGACTTGACACTGAGGTGCCCACTGGAGCTTTTGAAGTGACTTCCAAGGCTTCAGGGGCAGTCTTTGTAGGCAGGACATGGCTGACAAAGCCTTCCTTTGCGGCCTTAACTAGCAGACCAGAGCACTCCATGGCCAGAACAGGAGTGAGCTCTGTAGGAACAGTCTCAGAAACATTGACAGGATAATTTGTGGACATGACCTCACTGGTTAAGAGTTCAGATGTTACCTTTGTGGCCACCGCAGGCAGAATATGCTCCGGGCAGGCTTCCATGGCTGGAACAGACTCTGATGACACATGACTGACAAGATTTGCCCCTTTGATTTTAGCATTGCTTACTGGAACCTCTGGGATGGCGTCCACAGTCAAGTCAGCAACTGTTTCTCTGGAAATAGCAGTGCCATCTTGATTGCCCACCTTGGACGTAACAGAACTGGTCGTTAGTTTTGACTGTACAGTCACAGATTCCTTCAATACAAGCACAGCTGGAGGAGCAGGCAGATTTGAGGTTTGTTCCCCCAGACTAAATACTTCTGGAATCACTGGAGTCAATGTGGCAGTCTCTGGGATTGGCTCTGTAGACTCAGGGATGAAATGAGCAGGCTTGAAAAGCTTAGAAGTGACTGGAGTGGACTCTAGAACTGCTGAAGTCTTGGCCTTCTGAATCAGATCCTCCTCAATCTTTGAACTAGGGGCCTCTTGACTTGGGTTGTTCTGTACCAATGGGCTCTGAACCTCTAAGAGAAGGGTGTTAGTCTTGTCAGCATTAGCTTTCCTCTTCTTCCGCTTCTGAGGACATGCTCTCGGCTTGACTGGCTCTGGAAGCGCTGGAGCGGGCTTGACTGGCTCTGGAAGCGCTGGAGCGGGCTTGACTGGCTCTGGAAGCGCTGGAGCGGGCTTGACTGGCTCTGGAAGCGCTGGAGCGGGCTTGACTGGCTCTGGGTCGGTGGGAATGGAGACTGATGCAGCCGTCCGAGCTGCCTTCTTCCTTCTCAACCTCCGTTTCTCAGTTGGAGTCAAAAGAGGATCAACGACTTGCCTTGGAAGGAGGTGGTCACTGCAGACAGGATCTGGTGGTGTCAGGATCTGCCAGTCCTTGCGGTGATGCAAGTAATTGGAGAATTTCCAAAAGTCCAGGATCTCTAGTTGTTCCATCTCCCATTGGGGCAGAGGATCATCCAGACAGAGGTTGAAGATATTTTTGAGAGCTGAATCCTGATAGTCTAGACCCCTGGCCATGGTCCAGAACATTTGAGCAAAAGCCCCCACACCCAGTCCTTGTTGGCGAAGGGCTGCCAGTCCCCGCTGACGTGCTCGTCTCTCTTGAGCATTGGCAGGTGGCAAAATCTTGATGCTCATTCTGCTGGGTCCAGTTCTGGCTGGTTTGTTCTGTCAGGGTTTTCTGGACAAGGGAGGACCCAATTGCAGAGATGAGTGAAGTGAGATATTTATTTACAGGACGGTGACAGGCAAACAGCAACATGCAACGCACTCACGCAAAACAAACCAGCAAAGACATGAGTGAAACAAGCACAATATAAAGGGAGCAGGGCATATGAGGGACAGGTGAACACACTCAAGCAAACGAGACTAGACAAGGACTAAACAAGGGGGCGTGGTAACTGGAATTGAGGAGGTGGGACAAGAGGACCACATGGCAAACACGAACAAAGACAAAGCCATGTGCTCAAGCACAAAACAAACAGGCAAACATTAAACAAAGACAAGACAGACAAGACAGATCCTGTCTGGGCAGGATCCTGACAGTATGTGATCAGTGACCACGCCCCCGCTCGCAACACACACACACACACACACACACACACACACACACACACACACACACACACACACACACACACACACACACACACACACACACACACACACACACACACACACACACACACACACACACACACACACACACACACACACACACACACACACACACACACACACACAGGAGGCACTGAATTCATGAACCGTGACAGTTACTGCTTAGAGGGAGGATTTCGTACCTTCTTTCTATACGCTGTGCTGTACAGATATATTTCACTACGTGAATAATAGCGATCACAATTAATGTTAACAACATGAGGTAAAACCGCTGTAAATCACTTATAAAAGTTTCACTGTGGTGAATGATGCAACCAAACCGAGCGACACTGAGAGAATGAATGAGTTAAGGGGTGATAAAGGGGTTGGAAACGCGTGACTATCTTATGAGAGGCTGTGTTTAGTATATTTTCAGTAAAAATGTGCGCGATGATGCTGAGCGTCAGGACTTTTCCACACAAAAATGCGTGTGGGTGAGGGAACAAAATTCTCGCACACCGATACAATGTTCGTACACCAATTTGACTTTCCATGCTCGTACACAGATTTGCTCGTTTACTAAGTCACTCGTAAACCGAGGTATTACTGTATACTCAATCCATGGTGATTCATTTCATTCATTCATTCAGTTGGTCTTGTGTGGAAATAGAACCAGCAAATCGGCTGAAAAACTTCCAGAAGTGACTGGACGAATGCTTCCACTGGCTGAGGCAGATGGTGAAGAAGCTCTTATGTGCAGTGCGAGGTGTAGAGTGCGAGTCAACTCGACAATCGGGTTGGGTTCCGGTGAGGGGAAGTCATCCTCCACTGCCTCGGCCTGCCTTGTGGTCTGGTCTTTTACATGTCTTTTACATTTTAACAATCATTTTACATGATTTGAGTTAAAAATTAATGTATAATGTGTTATATGTATGTCAGGTTAAAGAGATGTGTTTTTAGTCTAGATTTAAACTATTAATAGATTTTGTAGGAAATTCTCTTCAGCGTCTTTGTGTGTGTCGATCTCTGCTCATCAAAGTCTGGTACCAGGGAGTGCAAGTAAATGAACCAAAACGAAGTCAATCAGTAATGGTTTATTCAGAATGCAGCTCAGCTCAGTACAGAATGCATGCAGTATATATAGTGCCCCAAAAGGAAAAGGGCACACAGAAGAATGAGAAAAACAACTCCATATGAGGCACATGAAATGATACTCAGTTATTTCTTGTTGCAAATTCTAGAACAGAACAGTCCTCAGCTCAATGTCAAGAGGAGCTAGATAGAGGAACAATAGTGGATGTGTGATTTCACTCGTACGCACACACAGAAGCTTGCTTAACCAATTTCTGCAGAGTCACTTTAAGGGCACAGTTTACTTTTATAACATACATTTTCCTTCAATCCCCTCTTTTAAGCTCTTTAAAGCTTAACCATTGACAGGTTTATATCTTCGATCACGAGTGACAGAGTCAACCATTCCATACATACGGTTCATCAAACATTGCATCAGACACGGCCCAAAAATGCAAATGGCCACCAAAATCAATAATACAGGAGCTATCATGGTGATAAGTGGTGTGACCCAACCGAACAAGTTATGCATGAACCCCCATCCCCAGTCTTTGTCTCTTGTCTCATCTTCATACAGTTTGTGCGCGGTCTTTTTCATTTCCTCAACAGCATGACCCACAGCTCCTTCTGCTTCATCTTCAGCCGGGACAAAGGTGCAGCACTGATCCCCCACCATGGCACAGACTCCTCCTTTGTCAGCTAACAACATGTCCAGTGCCAGGCGGTTTTGTATGGTCATCAGGCGCAGGGCACCCAGTTCTTTCCTCACACCGTCCATTCCTTCAGTAGTGTCGTTTACAAATTTAGCCAGTCGGTAATGTAGAACTTCGATGTGCTTCCATTGTTGGGCGGTGCCAAACGAAGAGAACATTGATGTCCACCATCTTTGCCATTCGGTGGTCAAGTGGTGTTCTGCTGGGACGTCATCGACAAGTGCTGGAATGTCCTTAAACAATGCTTTAGGGCCACAATACCACCACCAATCAATATCTAAACATAACAGGACTCATTCGTGTGCATTCTAGCGGTAAAATTAGCATACTGCCAAAACATATTATCAGTAGGTCTCACAGAAAAGGTGGCTGGTATAATACACCAGAGAAATAAACAACACGCATGCATTCTGAATCAGAGCAGTAATAACAACAATGATAATGAAAAGTACAATGTAATGCTAAAATGTCGACAAAGCAATAATGATTAAAGGATATGGTGCTGCCGTGTTATGTCATACAGCAGTGCTGCGTGTTCAGCTCCCGTCTACTGATGCAATAACAGATGGTCAGCAAAATAAAAGAAACAGTTGTGGGCAGATAGGTCGTGGTCAGTCCTCAGTCAGTCCAGTATTCGCGCAACACCCCAGCCGCTCCGTCCCTTGACGCAGCAGTGACCCCTCTTTGACAGTTCCTACCCCAAGAGGCCTAAGTCCCTCCGTCCTTTGACGCAGTAGTAAACTCTCTTGGACAGGTCCCACCCAAGTGGCCCCTGGTGTGTCTCCCCGTCCCTTGACGATTGCAGTGACCTTTACAGTCCTACAAAGGAGACCTCAGGAAACAGGTGTCTCTAACGAACCTAGAAAGACAAAATTAGTAATCACAGTACCTATAGCCTCCCTTTCCTCCCGGCGTAACACAAAGACCAGTTTATTCAGTGTGTTCCGGGGCTCTCCTTAAGCGCGTTGCGTGGATCCACTGTGGAAAAGATTCAGTTAATACTGCAGTTCGAGTTACAGCCACAACTTTGGTGGGGGTGCTAAATTTTGGTGCTTCAATAGGATCCCCCATTTTTAAGAATTGTTTGACCATCACCTCATCTCCTACTTGAAAGGGATGGGTGGGGTCCAATGGTAGTGGCACGGAACTCGAATGCATTTTCCTCCAATTTTCATGGAGTGCTTCACATAATAACCTAGAATATTCACCCAGGGGCACATCACATCCCACACCTCCCAGTATTCCGCCCCCTCTCCAGGGAGCTGGGAATGGTCTTCCCATGATCATTTCATATGGGGACAGCCCTTTTAACCCTTTGTGGGGGGCCATCCTCATTTCGGCCAGTACAACAGGGAGCAGTGAGGGCCAATCATTGTGACCTGCTGAATGCATTGCTTTGCGTAATTTGTCTTTGATTGTTCTATTTGCCCTCTCCACAATACCAGACGACTGTGGGTGATAAGGAATGTGGTGTTGCCAATCAATCTGTAGTTGTTTTGTCATGTCCATCAGGACTTTGGCCACGAAAGCAGGTCCTCTATCAGAGTCTATAGCGAGTGGAATTCCATATCTAGGAATTATTTCGCGCGTCAAATGTGTCACCACTGTCTTTGCATCCTCCTTTGAGCAGGGAAAAGCCTCCACCCATCTCGAAAATTTGTCTACAAAAACTAGTAAGTACTTATACCGTCCCTTCCTGGGGAGGTGAGTGAAGTCAACCTGCCATTGCTGTAAAGGACTCTCAGGTAGAGGCAGAGTCTGATGTTTTGTTATTGGTTTCGAATTATTACTCATTGCACATGTAACACAACGGTCTAACGTGTCTTTTACTTTCGTTGACAACCCTTTTATGCACAAAAATCGATCCATCTCCTCATATACCCCTCTTTGGCCGCGGTGTGTGACACCATGGAACTCCCAAATGAGGAAATATGCACACGATGCTGGCACACAAACGCGGCCACGATTGTCCACCATGACCCCTTCTGTGTTTGCTGTAGCGCCTAATTCTGCCCAGTGGTGGCGATCATCATCAGGGGGAAACCGGCAAGACTGGGCCCCCTCTTTGGCAGCCTTATCAGCTAATGCATTACCTCTGGCCTCGCTTGTGTCAAGTGTTGAATGACCTTTCGTTTTAATTATAGATAGACGTTTAGGTAGGCGACAGGCTTGTATTAAATCCATTACTAGAGAGCTGTGTGCTATTGGTTTACCATCAGCAGCGACAAACCCTCTTGTGGCCCAAATTTGGCCAAAATCATGTGCTACACCAAAAGCATACCTGCTGTCTGTGTATATGTTGACATCCTGATCCTCAGCTAAAACGCAGGCACGGGTCAAAGCAACAAGCTCTGCTGCTTGAGCGGATGCAAAAGGCAGGGCTGCAGATTCAAAAACAGTGTTAGGCAATTCACACACAGCATAACCACAGAGATACACGCCGTCTTGTGGTTTCGATCGGTTAAATGGTATCTCAGAACATCGTAGTGATCTGCGTGACAGTTGTTCATGAACGTGGACAAAAACATCGGGTTTGGTTCGCCCTCGTTTAAATCCATTTCCCCTACACTGGTCCACACATCACTAAATCGCTGGAAAAAAACGAGACGGGGTTTCACCCTTTTCCTGTTTACAGTTAGTCACTTGTGATAGATCGCGATTTGCCGCTTTCAAATTCAGTAGATATTTTTTAAGCTGTTTATCTAGTTCTTTCAGCATATTCGCGGTATCATCTCTCCATTTAAATGTGGTAACCGTTTTAGTTCGCCCGATTCGCCTAGTTTCCTCCCCAGTCCGTACTTCTTCTTTTATCTGGTCAATTTCATCATTCTCCGGACCAAGCACTGGCACTGCTGCTACCAGGCTGTCTTCATTATATGCGTCGCCTAATTTGAACTGCAGGATAAATCTGTAATCCGCGCCTGTCAATTGACAATGGCGTGATGCTTTGATAAGCATATCAACGAATTGGACGGGTTTCGATGGCGACGGCAACATGTCTATTATGTCTTTCAGCGCGCTGACAGAAGGCGGTGTGATATCAACTTTATTACCTCTTAGCGCCCATACAGCAGCCACATTTAATTTTGGTGGGTCAATTTCAGATCCTGAATCAGGACCTGCATCGTCATCATATTCACCGTCTGTATCATCATCATTTTTACTCGCTTTTATGGGTTCTTTCTCTTTGTCGCGAATTATGGACGGTGCGCTTGGTGCGCTCGGTTTAGAGACACACGCGGTATTTATGCTCGGTTGCACATATGGCGGTGGCGGGCATTTTCCCGGCTTGTAGGCAGGATACTCAGTCAATGTTGTCAGTTTTTTTCCCTTCAAGGGTTTTGGTACAGTTTTTAATACTGCTTTAGGAACATATGCGCCAGTTTTACTGCGCCATATGTCGGCCATTCTGTACCACACATCATACCCTGCGCGCATATATGTAAAATCCCAATTTGGATCGCCTTGGTTACCATATGTCAAATCATAAGCGGTCTGTAAAAACCCTGGGTCAAATGTTCCCTCTCGCGGATAAGAACGCCACTGACTGTCCTCTGTCCAACCAGCCAAATTGTCTATATATGGATTAGTGTAATATCCCCACCCACATCGTTCCATCCAAGCTTTTGGAGTTTCACTCGGGTCTGGTTTGGGATATGATTGCCCCATTATAAAAATGGCCAGGCACCGACACACACAGTCTTAAAATTACGTTTGCGCAAAAACTGCAATTTTTTCCCGATCTATTGATCTATCCAGAACAGGTAGTGAATCTTAATTTTCTCTTACCTGTCTGGATAGATCCCGGAACGAGCCCCCAGAACACTGTAGGAAATTCTCTTCAGCGTCTTTGTGTGTGTCGATCTCTGCTCATCAAAGTCTGGTACCAGGGAGTGCAAGTAAATGAACCAAAACGAAGTCAATCAGTAATGGTTTATTCAGAATGCAGCTCAGCTCAGTACAGAATGCATGCAGTATATATAGTGCCCCAAAAGGAAAAGGGCACACAGAAGAATGAGAAAAACAACTCCATATGAGGCACATGAAATGATACTCAGTTATTTCTTGTTGCAAATTCTAGAACAGAACAGTCCTCAGCTCAATGTCAAGAGGAGCTAGATAGAGGAACAATAGTGGATGTGTGATTTCACTCGTACGCACACACAGAAGCTTGCTTAACCAATTTCTGCAGAGTCACTTTAAGGGCACAGTTTACTTTTATAACATACATTTTCCTTCAGATTTCATTCACAAACAACCAGACTCCTAACTGTGAACACTGGACTGTTCAGTGTTGGACTGCTTCAATGTTGGATGTTTACGATTTGAGAAGGGTACAGCCCCGTTGTTCTGGTAAGCAGATTCAATAATTCTTTACATACTTTACACCAGAAAAAAAACTTGCAATGTGTACTGTTCTAGACTCTTGATGGTTCAACATGGTTCAATCTTTTTTTGTACAGAGTGTGAAGACAAAGTTCTCCACCTTAACACAAAAACTAAGGAACTGCTTTTTAATTCATACAAATTGTAGAATCTATCCAATACAAAGGTGTTGACAATGCTTGTTTGGATTATCCTGTCAACGATCGGTCACCCTGTAGCCTCGAAACTTCAATATGTGGCAACGTCACTCAAAGCTGCCATTAGTGTTGCTCTCTAATAAGGATATCATCTATATACCTCACCATATACTAGTCCACTAGGGCTCCTGACAGACCTAAAACATTGACAATTCTAAACTCTGCTCTCTCTTCTTTTATGCTTCAGATGAGATAGCTTCAGTAATTTCGAAAATCGAAATCCACTACCCGTCAATTAGACCGGTAGTTACCCGTCATTTACAGTAGATAAAAACTGCTTGTCAGTTCTTTTGCATTTTATTATTGAGATCATTCATTATCTTATTTCTGGCACTGTTTCTTATACATTTAAAACTGCATTAATAACTCCTGTACTCAAGTAGCCAGTTACAGATCCAAATAATTTTGATAATTTCCATCCAATCTCCAATTTGACATTCTTATCTAAGATTCTGGAAAAGATTATTGCAGCTCAGGTACACGATCTCTCAGTTAAACGATTATCTCTCAGTTAACAATCTATATGAACAGTTTCAGTCGGGTTCTCGTTCCCATCATAGTACTGACACTGGTAGCGGCTCACTCAGGACTCTTATCTTTCTTGATTTATCTTCAATGTTCAACACTATTTCTCATGAAATTCTATTAGGCAGACTGCAATCCATTATAGGTACTTCTCTGACTTGGTTCACATAATCTTGTGTGTGGTGAGCGTTCTGGCACAATATGGCTTACGTCGAATCATTCAGGTGGATGCTGCCCACTGGTGGTGGTTGAGGTGATTCCCCTGTCTATGTAAAGCGATAACATGCTAAACATGGCTAAACACCAAATACACCTCTCAAGAGAACGCTCTCTTGTAATAAATTGGGGACAGATAGCACACACACATCATTACATCATGTTTCACCCTGAGAAGATCATAGCTTTTAAATCACATAAAAAAACTTACATTTTACTAGAAAAGCTTAGTAGAGTTTTGCAGTACTTGGTGACTCATGTGTCAGAATAAGTTATATGTCAGACTGGCTACCCTTACATCAGTCAAGTGACAAATTTCATAGTGAGGACGGATGATGGGCTAACGTCTACTTTGTTAATGCAATCTACTCACATCACCTTTGCAATCAACAATCGTATTGGGCTAGATCTAGATGGTTCTATATTGGCTTTAGACGGTTGTCACACCTAGAAAGTATAGTGTGCTGACACAAGATAAAGTGAATTTATGATAGAGAACATCTTTGATAAGGAAGAAAGCCTTTGAAGATTTCATATGACCCAACATCTGTGGAAAGTTGACACTTAACTCCTGCAAGGATTTCAGATGATGTCAGCTCTGAATCAACATACACAACCACCAAATTTTCTGTAAAGGGTTTAAACAATGTTTTCCATGCATGTTCAATTAACCATAATCAATTAATTAACATGCACCTGTGGAATGGTCGTTAAAACCTTAACAGCTTACAGAGAGTAAGCATTTAAGGTCACAGTTCTAAAAACGCAGGACACTAAAGAGACTTGTCTACCGACTGTGAAAAACATCCAAAGAAAGATGCCCAGGGTCTCTGCTCATCTGCGTGAACGTGCATTAGTCATGCTGCAGGGAGGCATGAGGACTGCTGTTGTGGCTAGGGCAATAAATTAACATGTCCGTACTGTGAGACACCTAAAACAGAGCTAGAGGGAGACAGGAAGAACAGCTGATCATCCTCGCAGTGGAAGACCAAGTGTAACAACACCTGCACAGGATCGGTACATTCGAATATCACACCTGCGTGACAGGTACAGGATGGCCACAACAACTGCCCGATTCACACCAGGAACACACAGTCCCTACATCAGTGCTCAGACTGTCTGCAATAGGGTGAGAGAGGCTGGAGTGAGTAAGGTTGTAAAGCAGGTTCTTACCAGACATCACAAGCAACAACTATGGGCACAAACTCACCTTCGCTGGACCAGACAGGAGTGGCAAAAAGTGCTCTTTACTGATGAGTCACGGTTTTGTCTCACCAGGGGTGAGATTCGTGGATTCGGGACGGATTCGTGTTTATCGTCGAATGAATGAACGTTACACCGAGACCTGTACCCTGGAGCGGGATCAATTTGGAGGTGGGGGGTCCATCATGGTCTGGGGCGGTATACCAAATCACCATTGGACTGAGCTTGTTATCATTGCAGGCAATCTCAATGCCTTGCGGTACAGGGAAGACATCCTCCTCCTCATGTGGTACCCTTTATGCATGCTCACCCAGACATGATCCTCTAGCAGGACAATGCCACCAGCCATACTGCTCGTTCTGTGCGTGAGTTTCTGCATGACAGCAATGTCAGAGTTCTGCCATGGCCAGCGAAGAGCCCGGATCTCAATCCAATTGAGCACGTCTGGGACCTCTTGGATCGCAGGGTGAGGGCTAGGAAATAAATACCGTGATACCTTGAAGCATTGGTCAAAGGCATTAAGGTAAAATAAATATTGAGGTTATATAAAATGAAATTTTAAAGAATACTTTTGTTTCTTGCATGCCACATGGCATTAGTTTTGGATGAAAAAAAGTGGATATATTGTTACACACGACAATTGTCTAGGGGAGTTTCAGGACATAAGCACAGTTCAAACAGTGAAGATTGGCCCTGCCACAGTACCACCACAACAAAATCAATTGGAAAAATACAACTTAAGAGGAACAAAAGTCTTCAGGAGAGGACAATGCCAAAACAAACAAAAAGGTAATCTACCTGGGAGTTTAGTTCTGATTAATCCTGTAAAAGAAAAGAACAAAACAACAGATTGGTACACTGACTCCTTATCTGACCACAAAAACAGAAGAAAAGTTTAATCACAAAATAAACATGGCACCCACCTCCCTACAGTTCCAAAAATGAAATAAACAGCCACCGAAGTGGTGTAACTTGTGGAAAAGACATAAAGAACGACAAGCTGGCACAACTCCAAACACAAGTAGCAAGTAGTTAACAGTCAGCAAGATATTACGTTACGCTATGTTATGCTACGTTACTCTACTTGCAGGCCACCACCACAGTCTGGGGAGCCACAGTATGATCTCAAACACACACTTTCTTCCCACTCACCCACTGTTTGAATAGTGAGAGGAGCCAAGAGAAAGCAGGAAACAACACAGAACATACCACAAGAAATATATAGACTGACAATAAATACGCCTATGGACGTAACAATATAAATACTATTATTTATGTTTCCTTGAATAATCAAATAGGACAAAAATATACCATTTGATTAAATATGTTAATTTTGTTTGCACTATTTGTTTTAAATTAATCTGCTGACTGCACTACTTGTTACTTTTACAATTATGCGTTTGGGAGACGTTTTTATCCAAAGCGACTTACATTGCATTCAAGGCACACATTGACAATCTAATTAGATCTCAGTTTTTGCTTTCCCTGTGAATCAAGCCCATGACCTTGGCATTGCAAGTGCCAGACTCTACTGTTTGAGCTACAGGAAAGCTGTTTGTCTGTTATAGTTCTTTTAAATAAAAACCATCAATCACATAAGAAAAACTGAGATTGGAATATCTTACATCACCCTGAGGACTCCAGTGTTGACAGCTCAATCAAATAGAGATGTTCATCTTCGCATCATATTAATTTACCAACATCTTAAAGAATGGCATCCCTGTCGATCGGAGGAGCTTGACTGACCATGGCTTTTGTGTTGGCTGGCTTCTCTTTGAACATGGCTTTGCAGGGAATGGGAAGCTGGTAAGTTTGAAGTACTGTAAATCATGGATACATTCTGCATATAGACGCTGCCCCCTACACTCTCCACAAGCTGCCGACTTGTGGTACTCAAAAAGAATAGAACATCAGAATAATACATATTTTATGAAGGAAAGGCCAGTAGCAAGCAAGCACACTTCCAACAGCAGAGAAATGGATTTGAATGAGGCAGGGTGAACAGCTTTTGGTAGGTGCTTTCAAAGAGTGGAACAGAAAAACAAAAAAGAAAGCTAGATCAAGTTTAAACATTACAAACAAAAACGCTTATTTGAAAATACCATTAACTAGTTAATTTGGTAGTCAACCAATCATGAAATCATATAGTACAGGCTGTAATTCAAATGCAATATTGACATAATCTGAGTAAAATGCCGTATTTAGCTGTCAAGTCATTCTATGTAAGTCACAATGCAATGTGCTGGTATTAGCTATTGGATCACAGGAGTGTAACCGAGGATATGTTTGTCACGTTACAAACAAGGGGAGGACTCAAATGCGGGTGAAAAGGAATATTTATTATAACAAAAGGAACAACAAACAAAAGAAACCCCACGAGGGGGGAAAACATAACTAAACACTAAACAAACACTCAAGGAAGGCTGACAAACCAGATGACCCGGTAGAACAAGGACATGGCAAACCATGGAGAGACAACGACGCGACACAGGACAAAAAAACACACTGGGATTAAATAGGGAACACATGAGGAAAGGTAACGAGCAGAGACAGCTGGGATAAATTAAGGGAAATGAGGGAACAAGTTGGGAGGGGTTTACAATCACAAGACACAACAAAGGGGCAGTGTCAGAGCTCTGTCAACCAACACACTAGAAACCCAAACTGAAGTGACAGAACCCCGACAATGTTACCATGGCAGGTTATATCCAGCATGGTGAGTTTTGAAACCAGCAGAAATTGTAGATGTGTAAAATTGCTGTTTCAGGAAATGCAAAAAAAAAAAAAAAAAGATTAATATTGTGGCATTATGTATGGTCAGACATTTGTGTCTTTTTGTGTAATTGTGTGTGTAATCTTTTCTTTTCAAATTCAAGCTCAAATGCAGTTTCAGTATTTTTAACCAGCTAGTATCAATGACTTTTTGTTTTGTCCATCATTAGAATGGTCCCATCTGAGGCAGTAAGAGCATTGCATCAAGTTATTAACTTACAGGTTACAAAGGTTATAGTAGCATGTGGTGCTCAGTGTTGGCTACTACTTGATGAAAAATATCAAACTAAGACACAATTCGCCACTCATAAAAAGCATGAGCTTTAAGCACATTTTGTTTTGAATAAAGCTACTGTATGAGGTTTTGCCGACAGTTTGAGAATCCACTCGAGGTACAAGGTTTAGTCACAAGCTCTTAGTCCAAAGGTCAATTCAAGCTCTGGTATAAAGTATAACCAAAATAAAAAATAAAATAAAATTTTAACCAGTTTTTTTTTATAATCAAACCAAATAAGGTTATGCATTAACAGAAACATTAAAATATGGATTCTGCTCAGAGTGAACTGAATTTTTTTTAAGCTCTGCATTTGTTTGCTTAAAGTACAATTTTTTTTTTGCCAAAATTGAAAGTCCTGTTATTGATTAATCATGTTGTTTCAAATCGCTATGCACAGTCTATATTGTATATTGTATACACAGTATATTGTTCCTCTTCCTAGGGAACCATGGTTACAGTTGTAGCCTGTCGTTCCCTTTCAAAGTGGAACTTTACACTGCGTCTGATCAGATGATATGGGGAACAAATGTCCTGTCAACTCTGCTATCTATATCATAATCATGCACTGTTTGTTTGTTGGCCAGAGGAGAACTGGTCTGATGCATTTCAGTATGGATTTCACGAGAGAGACAGCAGTATACTGTATTGGTTTCTTTATTTTGCAAAAAGCACAACATTTAGTTTTTATTTACATTTTTTACATTTCCAAAGCAACTTAAATTGAATTCATTGTGAATGTACACAAATTAAAAGTAGACACTTTACAGATTCAAATGATGCATAACACTTATCTGTATGACCAAAATCAACTGAGTATTTTCAGTCTCTTTCACACTGATAAGAAAGAAAGCAAGATGGTTGTGCCTGCACGACCGCAGACAGGGAGTTAAACTTGTTTTAAAGAGCAGAATGAACACTTTTCTCAACATTTCCTTTTGTGTTCTACAAAAGACTAGTGTAATGATGTGTGATGTTCACAAAAGGAGGAGACGGGAACCAGCCAACATTTCACACTTAAAAAAAAAAAAGAACAACAAAATAGAATTATTGGCGGTAATTGCTTGGTAATCAAGCTTATTGATTATTAATCATTATTAAGATATTATAATATTAAGATTACAGGTTCTCAGCTAAATAATACTGGAGGAAACTTTGAGCAGATGGGAGTTTCCTTTCTCTCTCTTTTCATCAGTGTATTTTCTAGCTATGATTTCATGAATCTTGTAATTGTATATTGACTAAGCTGACGGAAAATGAACCATATAGTAATTTTTCATACAAGTATTATGATTTATAAAACTGTACTTTGTACCTGAGTTATTAAGATATGCTGAACTTAACGGTGATTGAGTGTGTTTGCACCTAAAATGGCATTACTGTTTGCATGGGTTAACATGGGTTAATAGTCCCACGATCACCCACTCATGTGTTAAGACTTCCTCTAAAGTCATTTCTTCCTCCATTAGGTTTAAAAAGAGCATTTCATGGGGCAATATTAATAAGAATCTGAGTCAGACTAAAATGTTAAAATGCTTTTGGTATCCATTTGGTGAAAATGAGATACAATGTCAGAATAATAGCAACAGATATTAAAATATTGAAATTATTAAAATAATTCATAAAATGATGATAAAAAGAGCAGTAAGACAAAGTTGATACAGTTATAATTGGTGAGAAACGTGGATATAAACTGAATTTTCATTTTCATGTTTATGAATATAGAGCTTGTGCATTACTCACCTGGATTTATGTTAAAGGAGTGTAATGTGATCCTTTAATATTAATTGCTATACAGTGGTACCTTGAGATACGAAAGGCTCAACTTACGAAAAATCCAAGTTACGAAAGCAAAGATTAAAATTTTTACTGCTCTATATACGAAAAGTTTTCAAGATACGAAAGGTTTCTGAAAGTCCGAGATTCGCCCCATAACAATTTTTAAACTCGCACTGCACGCCGTCATCTTAGTTATAGTACACTTGCTTTAGCTCAGGTACTCTGCATGGGAAACGTGACTGAGAGGTTAAGGCGATGAACTAGAAATCCTTTGTGGTTTCCTCACGCAGGTTCGAATCCTGCCGAAAACGTTATGCACGTACGTTATTTGCCTTTTGTCCTCCTCCTCCTCTGCCGCCACTTTCGGATATAGCCTCACTCGAAAGGTAAGCTTCGACATTTTACGTTATTTCATTGTTTATAGGTCAATTTAGCTTTATTATGAAATTTAATGGGGTGTTTTTGGAGGGCTTGGAACAGATTAGCCATTTTACATGTAAAATGTGTTCCAAGATACGAAAAACTCATTATACGAAGGCCGCCTCGGAACGGATTAATTTCGTATCTCGAGATACCACTGTACTTTCCTCTTATACTTGCCATATACGAGAAAGAGTATCAAACCTGTTTAGGTTTATTGTATTATAATGTTTATGGATTTAGAGAAGGTAACCTGTGTCAAGTATAATGTGTCCAGTCAAGTCAAGTCGCCTTTATTTATATTGCGCTTTGTACTACAGAGATTGTTTCAAAGCAGCTTTGCAGTACAGCAGGCCAATAAATCAAACTGATGAATATTAATTGTTAAGTGTCTCCAACTAGGAAAGCCAGAGGCGACAGTGGCAAGAAACCAATACTCCAGCAAGTGACAGAATGAATGAAGAACAGAACGGCGAAAAAATCCTTGGGAGAAACAGGCTCAGTAAGGGGACCAGTTCTCCTCTGGCCAAAAAATAAACAGTGCATGATTATGAAATAAACAACATTTCAGGTCAGTTTGAGATTGGGAAACTCAAAATATTTAATGCAGTTGTGTCTGGTTGGCCTTCACAGGGGAGATTCTTGTAGAGTCACGGTCTTTGCAGACACTTCAGGGCTGTGTTGTGTTTGTTTCGAGATGCAGGTCCTTCATCTGATCTGGATACGAACCAGATCCGGCTGACTGTGGTAACCTCGGAATAAACCGAGACTAATGTCAGCGTAGATGCCATTCTTATTATGATGTAACGAGGACATCAGGTGTTATGGGAAGTGTTCCTGGTTCCGACTAACCTAAATTATGCAGCCTAACAATCATTTTACATAATCTGAAGTAAAAATGTATAATGTGCTGTGTACTGTATGGTTGAAGGTTGAAGACGTGTTTTTAGTTTAGATTTAAACTCACAGTGCTTCCCGAACAATGCTGGGAAGACTGTTCCAGAGTTTAGGTGCTAAATAGGAAAAATATCTACCGCCAGCATTTGACTTTGATATTTTAGGTATTATAATGTTACGACCCCTGGTCTAGGTCAGGGTGTAACATAAAAGACACAACCCAAACTCTCATTTACCCACTTCTTTTATTATTGTTGACTAGTTGCCTAAGCATTTAGAGCAACAGTCCTTGGGTAATTCTTTATCAAAGAAAAGACACCAGTGGTTACAAATCTAAAACAAAGAAAAATAAGTTTGGAAGCAAAATCTTCAGGGGTGAGCTAAGTGGCAAAACAACAAACATAATATAAACTAAACTTCCCAAGAAAAACTAGCTTCCCTATAAACCAACCAAAAAGAAATACGCATACAATGAACTTCCCTATCTCCTTAACTAAAGCAAAAACAGGAGAAAACAAATGGCCCTTGGGCCTGCAAACAAAACAAGGCACTCACCCCCTACAGCTTCACGGGTTACAAAACTAAAATATACAACAAAATTATAAATCAGGAGGACAAGATGTAGAATCACTTGCACAAAAGCGAGTACAGTACTCTGTTTAACACTGCAGATGAGAACAGAAAAACACATTCTCTGAAACCCAACTTTCAACAAATAACCCACACACAGAAGGACACAAAGCAGAGAGAAAGAGCTAGCTCCCTCCAGAGGAACTCCGGAGAACTTTATAGTTAGGAACTCTCCTCCTGGGGCAATCACCAGCAGCCTCGTTATGTCCAGGACCAATCCTGTTAAGACAACAAAGAAAAACAACAGAATCCACCCAAAAAATAAAAAAATAAAATAAAATATCTGTATATATACGTAACAATAAACTGGCCAAAATTTTGGGATCGCAATAAACGTGAAGGACTATAAAGTGTTAAGAGATCGCTGAAGGACTGGGGATATAAACCATTTAATGCTTTGTAAGTAATTAGCAAGATTTTAAAATGAATATGGTAGCCAATAGGTAGCCAATGCAGTGTTGACAGAACCGGGTTAATATGCTCATAATTCCTGGTTCTAGTAAGAACTCGAGTTGCTACGTTTTGGGCCAGCTGGAGTTTGTTTATTAAGCATGCAGTGCAACCACCCAGTAGAGCATTACATCAATTTAGCTTTGAGCTCATGAACGCTTTAACTAACTTTTCCGCATTTGTCATTGAGAGCATATGTCATATTTTAGATATGTTTTTAAGCTGGAAGAATGCGGTTTTACAGATACTAGAAACATGGCTTTCTAATGTAAGATTGACATCAAAGAGCACACCCAGGTTTCTAACTGACGACTAAGACTTGACAGAGCAGCCATCGAGGTTAGACAATAGTCTAAGTTATTACATGCAGAGCTTTGCTGCCCACAACATAGCGTTTTACTAGAACCACTCACTCAAAACAACACACACACACACATCTTTGCATCACAGCTAACTTGATAAGACAACAGCAACAACAAGGGAATGAAAGGACTGAATATTTATTCAACGTAAAGAACAACAAACCAGGACACATAAAGATTGATAACAACACAAGAGTACTGTCATTGTTTGCTCCACAAACAAACTTTCACAACATAAATAAAACCAAAACACCTTGAAGTCAAGATTTAACAATACAACATTTCTGACAGTCTTTCTTAGTTGTACACAGTGGAAGGGAGGGTTATCGTTCATATGATAGAACAAATTCTTTAGATTTCATATGATTTCATACATGATTATTCAAATTATTTCATTCAAGTTGGCCATTTATAAGACAATAAGTCCATTTACTTTATATACCTTACAGAAACCTTCACATTTAAGCCAATTACATAACCTCACAAATATAATATGTAATTACCCAGGGTTACGTGAAGAAACGTCTGGGTTTCAGATGCAACATGCATGCAACAAAGTAAAAGTCATTAGGAGCTCGAAAAATTTAAATACAGTATGTATTCAATTTTCTTGCAATGTTGTTTGGTCTACAACGCAGAATCCTTTTCCACCAACAGAAGAAGCTGCAGAATGTGCTAGACTCACCAAACATGTAAGCAAGAGGATCATGAGGGCCACAAAGAGCACAAGAAACAAATTATTCACTATGTTTTTGGCATTTAACACGATCAATTTGCTGTTAACAGACCTCATACTTAAGATGTTGCTGCTAGGGAATATCTGGTTTGTGCTTTAAACCAGATGAGATATTATTTAATGTAAAAAGTATAACTATAAGTAACTCTATCAACATTGGAAAAAAAACTTCTCTAGTGCCTGGTATGCAAAGCTGAGAATGTGGCTAGCATTGTAACTCCACTGCTATGAACTATAAACAGAACAACAGTCTTGATCTGATGACATTATTTCGATAGTCCACTTTAGACATTCCACTAAATAATGTACAACAATGTACTAAAATGTTTAACATGTAGTTATAAGGTTACATAGTCAGCAGAATGTCTGTTAAGGAGCATCATCATAAAGAGTTATCAGATATTAAACATATAGTCTACTAATACTCTAATGAGAGTTTGTTGACATGCAGTTGAAAAAAGTTACTTTTGTGAAAAAAAGTGTCTATTGTAAAAAAAAAAAAATCTGTTAAAAAATGATTTACTAAACTTTTCCAGTTTCTACTGACAAAACCAGGGGCATTTGGCACAATTTACTGACTCAACAGCATTGAGCTAGGCTGACGATCTAAGGTGAGATCTATATCAGTTTGTTACTCCACTAAGGGTCTAAATTGGTAATTTCGGCAAATTGGTCAGCTACCATTCGTGTAAACAAAGTCTCCATCATTATGGGGTCTTGCAAAGTGCGGGGAAACCACAAGCAATGCTAAAGCAACTTCTCTCAAATTAACCCATCACAAATGCTCCCTAGACATATATGTGCAAGAAACTCAATATCAAAGGGCAAATCATTCCCCCTATACTTTGCTCTAAAGGTCATTTGGCACAGCTGATAATTTGACTATAATCATGATGTATGGCCGAGCCATATATAGTCGTATATAGCAGAATTGTTTGAGGCAGACTGCTTCATCAATTAACTTGTACACTTTATTTGAAATAAATTTTGACATTCTTTTCTTTGTTGACATTTATGGTATGACTTTTATTGCAAACATATATCCATGACACATATCTTAGTAACTGTGAGGCAATAGAAGACTTATCTCAGAAATGCGTTCTAGACATTGAATCATCTGGTATGTCAGAGAAAAAAGTTTCCCACGTTCAAGGTGAGTCAAATCACAAGTCAAGAATTGGTTCACTAACGTGATTTAGAAGGATTTTAGTCATTCCCTATGATATCTACGGTCTATGCTGCCAATGTCCTTGATCAGTCAGCCTTTTGGTATTGAATCACAGTGTGACACGACATAACAAAATATCTAGCATGCGCCAGAGTACAACACGCATAACTTGACGAACCACCAAGAGGCACAAGATTGATGTCTTTAAAACAAATCAACTTATATTATTATATTAATAGAAGCCTGGCTTTACCACTGCAGTTTATCAAGAATAAAGCTTTTTGGAAAGAACAAGCTGCATTTTAAACCCAGACATTTTGTAAGGAAACCAGCAAACTAAATACGATTTACCATGGCTCCACAAATGTCAGGTGCAACTGGGACATGCAGCAAAAAAAAAAAAAAAACACTTTTTTTTTTATACAGTATGTACAGGGAGCCTGGCAGATTGTACAAATGTCTCTTCACAGTAAATGTTCAGAAAAATGCATACTAGGTGGTACATCTAGCAGATATAGCACTAGGCTAGTGTTATTGGCCAGTAATCAATGCTAACTGTTCAACATTTTCCATAAATTTCAGATCTGAAACACAAAGGGGGAACTTCAAATGTCTAATCAGCTTTAAAACAATATTTTAAGCTATAAATTCAATTTCAGGCAAAATTTGTAAGTAATAACTTTACTAATTAGCATTTGTTAGGCTTAAAACAAGTGCAAACACTATTTTGTACATTTTACGATTTTCTCTTAAACAAGTGCATATAAAAAGCCAGATGTCACACATTTTAGACAAGTATGCCAACAAAATGTCCAGAAGTAACCGTTATGGCAATCAACGCAACTACGTTTCACAAGTCTCCTATTTCAAGTGGGCTGACAACATCTAAAAAAATACACATTTTGCTTGTTCCTGTATTTGAATAAACTGTTAAGCCACTACCCTGATAGCACACGTAAGCTACATCACGGAGATGTCTATTTGATGTGCACGTTTGGAAGTATTTTTTTGTTTGCTAAAAGTATTTCCTGGATGTTAAATAGACATTTAGAAAATGTCTTTAATTTATTTATGATTTAGAATTTATGTAAAACTGCATATTAAAAGATGCTCGTACACATCAGATGCTCGTACACAACAGATGTTTTCTAAATGAGATGTTCTTTAACACGCCATGGAAATGTGCATGTGCTATCTGGGATGGCGCTACCCAATATCACTTTTGTACATCTGTTTGAAGGATATACCTTGTACTGTAAAAACATAGATCATGTATGCTATCAGATATGTCGTAAGCATAAATAGATTTAAATTCCTATATAAATATACTTTTCAGATGTGGTTTTATTTATGATTTGTTCTATGTGTCAACAAATCAATACCAGCACTAGCCCTACCATAGCTCAAATGAGATATACAGAGCCTACTGAATATGGCTATTTGAAGGGTCATCACAAGATACAAAAACATGAAGCCTCATTCAGAAAGATAACACAATAGCATACGTGGCGATGTAACTAATGAAGAGATTGTCATGCATCAATGTACTCTTAACACATCCTAATAAATGGGAAGGAAGAAAAAGTAGAATATTAAAATAAACATGAGCCCTATCTATTCTTTTTGCTAATAAATCCACTTATTTAAAACCAATGAGTGATATTTTATGCCACGTCTACACGTTAATGGTTCATGAAACAAATGAAATGACAAAGTTAATGTTTTTTTGCTTAATATAGCTTGCTGTCACATAAGTACATACTTAACGCAACTTTTTAGTCTATTTACAAAAGTGTCTCTATTTAAATTCATATGTAAACCTGGCACTTTCTAAGTGAATGCAAAAGATTTTTCTTCTAAAACCAGATGCATACTAAAATTGAACACACTATGTCAAATAAATTAAATCATAAGGAAACTATGGCTATAACAGCAAACAAATGCACATCCATGTTAAATGCATGTAATAAGATGTTCTTAAATAAATGCTTAAATTAACATGGCATATAAACTACCTCTACATTTCGTGTACATGAAATTTCACACACAGGAAACTGGCTTGCAATTGCCAAAGGAACAAGATTTATGATTCAAATAACATAATAAAAATAGTGCTTTGAAAAACATGAATTCTGTATTGTACAATACACTAATCAATAAATCATCAGTGTAAAAACCACCAACACTTCAGTGTGAGGTAATGGAAATGCATGTTCCTTCCTGTGTGGCACTGGCCCACATCTAAAATCTGGGATAAAAATCTGATATTCTTCAGAACTGAAATGCTTTATAGCCTGTTACAGTGTTATAATTCACTCACTGCTTTCTCTGATCCTCACTGCTCATATTAGCCTTGAACAAAGAACTGTCGGCTGGCACAGAGCCTTACAGTTGACCGCCAACTCCAAATCAACTCACATGCATGGCAACTCCGAGTTTACACCAACCTGTGATAGATCAGTCAACACTGACATTTTTCATTAGGCAGGCATAAGGTTGAAGACAATGTCAGCATGTGCCAAAATATTCATCTCTATGGCGAGTGATTAAAAAGGCACACAGTTTCTTTATCTTAGCCTGCTCAGGCTGTTTAAACAATAGAGTCACTGGACAGATAAATGCACAGATAGACCCATGAGGATAGGAACACAACTCTAGATGGTATTACTTTGTGGAGTGTCAAAGGACATCCCTTACAGCACCTACAGACATCGCTACTGGCTGTTAAAAGGCTACTGGTACTTTACAGTCAATGGTAAGTGAAGTTTTCCTCCTGATGATAGACAGTGTGTGGAGCGGGGGAGGAGTTTAGTAAGTAATGATCATCCATTCAAGACCAGTGATGGATTCATAATACTGATTATTCATACTTCACCTCATGCAACACAGGAAATGTCACATACAAATCTGAAAAACTACTGACTAGAATTGTGTTTCTACTTGACTGAACTGCACTACAAAATGTAAAAACAAACAAACATGATTTGCTGAAATTTGGGCAATGAACACAGTAGCAGTAACATCATGTTCGTAATTAAGGATGGACTGGCGGTTTTTCTCCTTTGCCAGTCGCCATGTTCATTTCTGTGGGCTGGACCGTTCGATGGTTGGCTTTCTGTTGACATAAGTAGCCCAGTAACCCAAGTTGAAGATGAAGAAGAGCACTGGAAAGATGATACGAGAGATCTTGTCCACTTTACTGACACGATTGTATGACTTTCTTCCCTCTGGCACGTATTCACCATCCATTTTGGGAAGTCTAACCTCTCGGACCGGCTGTGATGGGGTGGGTGTAGATGTGGCACTCTTGGAGATGGTTGTCAATCCGGGATCTTTAGCTACGCTTATGCTGTAGGTGGTTCCCACAATGTTGAATGTGTTGTTGGTCTTCTTGGAAAAGGAAGCCGACTCTCGCCTCTGTGAAAATGTCAATAAGATAAATTAGGGCAATAATTATTTAAAAAAGCAAAAGAACCTTGACAGTTAATTTCTGCAAAAGTGAAACATTTATCTGACAAATGGAGCTTCTGGAACATCTGTTTTCCCTTAATGTTCATATTTGAGTAATGTGTGTACAGTATATATATATATATATATATATATATATATATATATATATATATATATATATATATATATATATATATATATATATATATATATATATATATATATACAGATGGGAGAGGGAATCCCATTCAGTGCAGTAAGAAAAACTATGTGTTCATGATAACATATCTTATGTGAAAGGTAAATCCAACTTCAACTTCCATTCAATGTAATGATGAAATACACTAACCTAAAAGATTATTAGGAACACCTGTTCAATTTCTCATTAATGCAATTATCTAATCAACAAATCACATGACAGTTGCTTCAATTCATTTAGGGTTTGGTCCTGGTCAAGACAATCTCCTGAACTCCAAACTGAATTTCAGAATGGGAAAGAAAGGTGATTTAAGCAATTTTGAGTGTGGCATGGCTTTTGGTGCCAGACGGGCGGGTCTGAGTATTTCACAATCTGCTCAGTTGCTGGGATTTTCATGCACAACCATTTCTAGGGTTTAAAAAGAGATGCCTTGCTGATGCTAGAGGTCAGGGGAGAATGGGCCGACTGATTCTAGCTGATGGAAGAGCAACTTTGACCGAAATAACCACTCCTTACAACCACTTGTGGCTTTGTGAAGCCACAACACGCACAAACATGAGGCAGATGGGCTACAACAGCAGAAGAACCCACCGGGTACCACTCATCTCCACTACAAATAGGAAAAAGAGGCTACAATTTGCACAAGCTCACTAAAATTGAACAGTTGAAGACTGGAAAAAAAGCTTGAAACATTTCAAATTGTTTTCTTGAACATGACAATGAGTTCACTGTACTAAAATGACCCCCACGGTCACCAGATCTCAACCCAATAGAGCATCTTTGGGATGTGGTGGAATGGAAGCTTCGTGCCCCGGATGTGCATCCCAAAAATCTGCATCAACTGCAAGATGCTATCCTATCAATATGGGCCAAGCGTTTCTAAAGAAATACTTTCAGCACCTTGTTGAATCAATGCCACGTAGAATTAAGGCAGTTCTGAAGGTGAAAGGGGGTCAAACATGGTCTATGTATGGTATGGTGTATAGTATAGATAGATAGATAGATAATTTATTGTCATTTCACATGTACAAGTACAGTGTAACGAAATTAAACTTGGAGTCAAGTCTCCTAGCCGCAGCATGTGCATGCGCCGCCATACTTTTTCCAGAAATTACAGAATGCAGATTAGCAAGCGTTACATACATTACACATAGGAAACATAATAATGCAATTTAACACACACAGTCCACGAGGTTTCACGTGTAGGAATTTTTTTTCCAGTGGAGTTTTGGGGGCGGAATAGATAAGAACAGATAGGCAGGACACTCAGACGGTTGAGAGGGATAGAGTTAGTCACAGCATCAGATGTTATGAGAACAGCTCTGTGGCTTTGTCCCTGAAGGAAAATAAGGGAGACCAGGCTGACGTCATCATGCTGGATTCCCAACAGAGAAATAGAGGCAGAAAAGTCTTAAAGTCCCTTTTTTTTTAATAATCCATTTTCGATCTTCCGAAAAAATTCCGAAGCCAAAGAATAGGAATCCCGCTATCAGTAATCCAATCATATATAAATCTTCTGCATCTTCAATCGATAGTGCCTCTAGGCACAGGACCTGCCAGTTGTTCCATGGGTCCATCACATACCCAGCAGCAAACGTCCCGTCCGGGCAGTTGGGCTCTCCCGGAGCTGCCTTTCTTTGTGAAAAAATCTTGTCGATCGCGCTGATTGACAAGTTAATCAATTCCATTTCAATATTGTCAGGAGTCCAGCAGCAGCGGGTCAGAGGAAAAACAGACAGAATGCTGCGCAAGGGCAAAGCAGGTCAGAGCGGAGCTTAGGAAAACACGTCTGCAGTGTCTGGAGTCAGGAAGTGGAAGTAGCGATCACAATTAATTAATGTTATCACTTCTAAAAGTATCACTGTGGTGAATGATGCCGCCAAACAGAGTGAGGCTGAGAGAATGAATGAGTTAAGGGGTGATAAAGGGGTTGGAACTGCGTGACTGTGTTATGAGAGGCTGTCATTAGGATATTTCCAGTAAAAATGCGCGCAACGATACTGAGCGTTAGGACTTTCCACACAACAAATGCTCGTACACCGAGTTGACCCGCCATGCTTGTACACTGATTTGCTTGTATACCAAGTCGCTCGTAAACCGAGGTATTACTTTATATATATATATATATATATATATATATATATATACATATACACACAAAACCCGATTCTAAAAAAGTTGAGACACTGTACAAATAGGAATGTTTTACCATTCTTGTCTAACACAGCCTTCTAGTTGTTCATCTTTCTTAGGTGTTCTTTGTCGCATCTTCCTCTTTATGATGCGTCAAATGTATTCTATGGGTGAAAAATCTAGACTGCAGGCTGGCCATTTCAGTACCCGGATCCTTCAGCCATGATATTATAATTGATGCAGTATGTGGTCTGGCACTGTCATGTTGGAAAATGCAAGGTCAAGAGACGACGTGTGGATGGGAGGATATGTTGTTCTAGAACTTTACCTTTAAGCAATGATGGTACCTTTCCAGATGTGTAAACTGCCCATGCCACACACACTCATGAAACCCCACACCATTGGAGATGCAGGCTTCTGAACTGAGAGCTGACCACAAAACAGTTTTCCACTTTACCACAGTCCATTTTAAATGAGCCTTGGCCCAGAGAAAATGTTTTCCGGCCTTTAACTCACACACAGAGATTGTTCCAGATTCTCTGAATCTTAAGATGATATTATGCTCTGATAGCTGTAGATGATGATAACTTCAAACTCTGCAATTTTTCTCTGAGAAACTCCTTTCTGATATTGCTTCACAATTTTTCGACGTAAAATTGGGGAAATTGGTGACCCTCTGCCCATCTTGAGTTCTGAGAGACACTGCCACTCTGAGACGCTCTTTTTATACCAAATCATGTTGCCACTTGACCTAATAAATTGCAAATGAATACTCCAGCTGTTTTTTTGTACATTTAATTTTTCCAGCCTAAATTATTGCATTCCTTTTATAATTCACAATTCACGAGTTCACACTTACGAATGATTCAGGAGCAATGAATGGTAAGCGTATTTGGCGAGCTGTCCGAGGAGAGGGCTCCGAGCTCGGTGTTAGCCCGAACCTGGAGCACTCCCCCCGTATCCTGACTTTGATAGGAACAATTAAGTGTGAGGAGTTGGGGTGGTGGAGGGATGCCGAAAAATGTCAAAGAGCTGTAGGTGAGTCAAACGTGTCTATATATACGTACTTCCTCTCCTGCTGATAGGATGAGGAGTAATTGCTGATGACGTGTTGATTGTATTAATCATTTGAACGTGCTCCTCCCGAACTTTGTTAATAAAACATCATTTCACGAGTTCACACTTACGAATGATTCAGGAGCAATGAATGGTAAGCATATTTGGCGAGCTGTCCGAGGAGAGGGCTCCGAGCTCGGTGTTAGCCCGAACCTGGAGCACTCCCCCCAAAAATTGCAACCTAGTCGGACAGCCGCTGAAGATTTTGATGACCCCCCAAAGAATTGCAAGGTTACAGCTGGGGGGGTAGATTGTGAGTTCGGGAGGGCAGATGAATGTTGCTGTAGAGGGCTTGAGGTGCGGATGGGATGATATGGCTTTAGCATTGGGTATGTGTTTGTTGTTCAATTTGTTGCCAGAAAGAGAATTGGGTGTAATTTTGTTTCTGGGAGTATGAGGGGTACCTCTGAAACTACTCCCCTGGCTGCCATAGGAGAAGGGAGGTATGAAGCCACCGCGGTAGGGGAAACCCCCGTGGTCGCTGCGGGAGGCAGGAGGTACATCGCCGCTGTGACAGTGGAAACCCCTCGGGGCCGCTGCGGGAGGCAGGGGGTACATCGCCGCCGTGACGGTGGAAACCCCTCGGGGCCGCTGAGGGAGCAGGAGGCACGTCGCTGCCGTAGCAGTGGAAACCCCACGGGGCCCTCACAGCAGCAGGAGGCACGTCAGCGTCTTAGCAGGGGAAACCCCTCTGGCCCCCGCAGTAGCAGGAGGCACATCGCTGTTGCAGCAGGGGAAACCCCTCGGGGCCGCTGCAGGACCAAGGTGGTGCGTCGCTGCCGCGGTGGTGGAAACCCCCGTGGTCGCTGCGGGAGGCATGTCGCTGCCGTGGCAGTGGAAACCCCTCGGGGCTGTCGCGGGAGCAGGGGGCACTTTGCCGCTGCGACGGTGGAAACCCCTCGGGGCCGCTGTGGGAGCAGGAGGCACGTCGCTGCGGTGACGGTGGAAACCCCTCGGGGCTGCTGCAGGAGCAGGAGGCACGTCGCCGCTGTGACGGTGGAAACCCCTCGGGGCCGCTGTGGGAGCAGGGGGCACGTCGCCGCCGTGACTGTGGAAACCCCTCGGGGCTGCTGCAGGAGCAGGAGGCACGTCGCCACTGTGACGGTGGAAACCCCTCGGGGCCGCTGTGGGAGCAGGAGGCACGTCACTACCGTAGCAGTGGAAACCCCTCGGGGCCCCCACAGCAGCAGGAGGCACGTCAACGTCACAGCAGGGGAAACCCCTCTGGGCCCCTGCAGCGGCAGGAGGTACGTCAGCATCGTAGCAGGGGAAAGCCCCTCTGAGCCCTTTCAGCGGCAGGAGGCACGTCAACGTCGTAGCAGGGGAAACCCCTCTGGGCCCCTGCAGCGGCAGGAGGCACGTCAGCGTCGTAGCAAGGGAAAGCCCCTCTGGGCCCTTGAAGCGGCAGGAGGCACGTCAGCGTCGCAGCAGGAGAAAACCCCTCGGGGCCCCGGCGACAGCAGGAGGCACGTCGCCAGCACTGCAGCGAAAAACCCCTCCGCCGCAGGACCAAAGAGGTACGTCGCTGCTGTGGTGGTGGAACTGATTGAAAGAATGGCTCCCTTGGGAGTAAGAAAGCACATCGATCCTGTAACTGAAACTCCTGCGGGAGCATCACTGCTGCGGCAGTGGAAAATTAGAAGCTTGCTCCTGCGGGAGCGTCACTGCTGCGGCAGTGGAATTTAGAATCTTGCTCCTGCGGGAGCGACACTGCTGCGGCAGTGGAATTAGAAGCTTGCTCCTGCGGGAGCGTCACTGCTGCGGCAGTGGAAATTAGAAGCTTGCTCCTGCGGGAGCGTCACTGCTGCGGCAGTGGAAATTAGAGGCTTGCTCCTGCGGGAGCGTCACTGCTGCGGCAGTGGAAATTAGAAGCTTGCTCCTGCGGGAGCGTCACTGCTGCGGCAGTGGAAATTAGAGGCTTGCTCCTGCGGGAGCGTCACTGCTGCGGCAGTGGAAATTAGAAGCTTGCTCCTGCGGGAGCGTCACTGCTGCGGCAGTGGAAATTAGAGGCTTGCTCCTGCGGGAGCGTCACTGCTGCGGCAGTGGAAATTAGAAGCTTGCTCCTGCGGGAGCGTCACTGCTGCGGCAGTGGAAATTAGAGGCTTGCTCCTGCGGGAGCGTCACTGCTGCGGCAGTGGAAATTAGAAGCTTGCTCCTGCGGGAGCGTCACTGCTGCGGCAGTGGAAATTAGAAGCTTGCTCCTGCGGGAGCGTCACTGCTGCGGCAGTGGAAATTAGAGGCTTGCTCCTGCGGGAGCGTCACTGCTGCGGCAGTGGAAATTAGAAGCTTGCTCCTGCGGGAGCGTCACTGCTGCGGCAGTGGAAATTAGAAGCTTGCTCCTGCGGGAGCGTCACTGCTGCGGCAGTGGAAATTAGAGGCTTGCTCCTGCGGGAGCGTCACTGCTGCGGCAGTGGAAATTAGAGGCTTGCTCCTGCGGGAGCGTCACTGCTGCGGCAGTGGAGGTTTAGAGAGAGCTTGCTCCTGCGGGAGCGTCACTGCTGCGGCAGTGGAAGTTAGAGAGAGCTGGAAGATAGAGAGAGCTTGCTCCTGCGGGAGCGTCACTGCTGCGGCAGTGGAAATTAGAAGCTTGCTCCTGCGGGAGCGTCACTGCTGCGGCAGTGGAAGTTAGAGAGAGCTGGAAGATAGAGAGAGCTTACTCCTGCGGGAGCGTCACTGCTGCGGCAGTGGAAGTTAGAGAGAGCTGGAAGATGGAGAGAGCTTGCTCCTGCGGGAGCGTCACTGCTGCGGCAGTGGAAGTTAGAGAGAGCTGGAAGATAGAGAGAGCTTGCTCCTGCGGGAGCGTCACTGCTGCGGCAGTGGAAATTAGAAGCTTGCTCCTGCGGGAGCGTCACTGCTGCGGCAGTGGAAGTTAGAGAGAGCTGGAAGATAGAGAGAGCTTACTCCTGCAGGAGCGTCACTGCTGCGGCAGTGGGAGTTAGAGAGAGCTGGAAGATAGAGAGAGTTTGCTCCTGCGGGAGCGTCACTGCTGCGGCAGTGGGAGTTCTGTTCAGTGTTGTAGTCTCTTGAAATTATTTTGGTTACAGACGTCTAAATACACTCAAGAAGTAACAAAATCAATATGTCTTGAAATTATTTTGGTTACAGACGTCTAAATACACTCAAGAAATAACAAAATCAGTATGGTTTGTAAAAGCATAAGAAACCTTTCAATTATGAATTGACAGTTGAATTTATATCATATGCAATTAGAAGCTGGCTCCTGGGGGGAGCGTCACTGCTGCGGCAGTGGAAGTTAGCGAGTGCTTGCTCCTGCGGGAGCGTCACTGCTGCGGCAGTGAGAGTTAGAGAGAGCTTGCTCCTGCGGGAGCGTCACTGCTGCGGCAATGGAAGCAGTGGCCATGAAGTTGTAAGTGGGGAGGAGCTGATGCTTAACAGAAGACCTTGTTTGAATGTGCGGTCTGTTTGGTCTGATGTGGCTCTTGAAAGCTTCTGGAGACCAGCGGCGCAATGCTTGTATTTACTGTTGGGAAAGGCCTTTGCACGGCCGTGGTTGCTGCACCTATGCGAAAAGGATGGCTGGATGAATGGTCTGTTGGGAATCCGGTTTGGGGTAGCGTAGCTTTAAGAAGTTTGAAACCGGAATTTGTAATGGGGTGGAATCGTCTATAGAGAGTGGGACGGATGGGAGTTTAGCCTGCGAGTTTCTGAAATGAAAGTAGGCTGAGTGGATGTGATGGTGAGTCATGAGCATCTGAGGTAACCAAGCCAGTGTGAACGTGGCTTCACTGCTGCGGCAGTGGGAAACTTCCCCCTTTGCTGACTCCTGCGGGAGTGTGGGGGAACATCATTGCTGCGGCAATGGAGGCGGCAGTGGAATAATTTCCATTTGAACTGAGCTCATGCGGGAGTGTGGAGGTGCATCACTACAGCGGGAAAGGAGAACTTCCTCTGAACTAATCGCGGATTGTCCATTTCTGGAGATTGTCCATTTCCTCGACTTCTGTTGTCTCTTGTGGCGGTGAAAGCCATTTCTGGGGAGACTGATTTGATCGAATGTAACTCCTGAAGCTTCCGATGACCTGCGACCCAGTGCTTGGATCTGCAGGTTTTGGGACGCGGCATGTGGTGGGGTGATTTAAGTCTTCTGTGAAGAGTGGGTCGGATGGGAGTTTGGCCTGATCTCTTAAATGAAGGTTGGCAACGAAGGATTGTTGCTGTTGGAGTAAAAGCCTTACAGCTTGGTCTCTCTTACTTTCGTTGTGCGGCGCTGACGAGTCAGAATATGGACGGATTTGGATTAAGGTTGGATGTGATAGAATCAGAGGAACTGGAATCTATATGGCTCGACCATGGCGTTGAGTGGTCGGACGACATTTGGGTAGAATCCTTGGCGGAGAGTAGGGGTACGGATTTCCAACATGATTGATTGTCTGGTGTCTGAGCTGGTGGGTTGCGTTCTTGATATACCTTTGATGAGCAGAGGATTAGGTTTCGGTAGTGAGAAGTAGATTTCGCCTAGGTAACCCATGGTGAAGCTGGCTTGGAAGTTCTTGGTGTTATTGGAATGCAATACGAGTCGGTGGTAGTGGGTAGAGACCATGAGGAGCAGACCACATGTGGAGTGGAAAGTCTTGAACTTTTCCACTCCACATGTAATCCTCCGAGGGAGTGGTTTGAAGCGAAAGCTTGAAGAATGAACGTTTAGCGTCGATAAATATCAACTCTGAGTATTGATGTACTGGTTGGGAATAGGTCCACCTCTGGTGGCAGCAGCCTTAACTTCAGTTGGGATTTGCGTTCAACTGTTGTTGGCGACAGAGGTGGTTCTAAGCAGCAGTGTTTGTGGAATGGCATAGCAGAGAACGGGATGAAAGGAGAATTAGCATGGTGGAGAGAATTCGGTGGGAAAGGCCAGGGGCGAAGCCACTTGCGGAGGCAGCCTCACGCTAGGATCGGAAGGCCGGGCTGCAGGCCTAACGTAGGGGAAAGGTTAGGTACGTGCTGCCGTTGCTAACCCTGCACCGCTGGCGGAGGCAAGCTCGCACTTAAGGGGCGGCGTTTGTCGCTAGGTGCTGGCATGTGAGGTGCAGTGCTGGAAAACTGCAGTGCTGCTGCGTCTTAACGCTTGGAAATCTGGATTTGCAAGGGAGAGATATGAAGATTTTAAGGAACGTACGTTTGAGACATTTTGAAGGTAGAGTTGATTTGGAGATGGTACAGCTGACTGGAGCGAGACCTATTCTAGTTAATTTGCTTTGGTCGTCCTCCTTTACTATTGATACGAGTGCTGAGGTGTCGTAGGAAGTTGGGCAAGAAGAAGGTGGATGTCTTGATGGTGGAGGTGAAGGCAAGCCTCGGCGTCATAGGGTGCGACAACGGAGCGGAAGAGCTGGCGACCGCGTGGTGTTGTTGGAGGCTCGGTTGCAGTGTTTGTTGAGTGCATGAGCTCCTTTCGACAGTGGGATACAGTGAAGGAACTTGAGAGGAAGAGTTTATCGCGAAACTGGTACATCTCAATCTTGGACAGGGGTGGCCAACCTGTTCAGCATGAGCCTCGAAATAAGCTCATGGCTGCGGAGAGCCGCATGACAGACTGTTAAATTCGCATTTGTTGATGGGGTTTTTGACATTAGAAGGTCTCGCTCATTTGTTTTTTTTTTTTCGTTTTTTTTACAAATGGCACCCCACGAGCTATACAAGCATGCAGAGACAATGCGTCTGTGACTTATATATGCGGGAAAAACGGTATATCATCTCATTGACGGTGACAGGAAGTATAAAAGTAAGCAGCCTTGGTAATGTAGTGATCGGTTGGAAAACGTCTCCGGTTACTATCGTAACCTCTGTAATTTAATCATATTCCGTTTAGAGAAGTATGAAGGAAATGCTATTTAAGATATTTATACCGTCTGGCAGCCGGATCTGCATCGCGCTACGATTGGCCAGTTGTCAACTGCTGTTATCCATAAATTTTCAGAAATGACGTGAAGGGGAGGAGTTCCCAAATGCGTTTCATTAAACATCTCGTTCCTACTCTCGAAAGGGAACGCGCTTCTGCGCGCCTCTATTTGAATTCGGTAAAAACATCGTGTCCACGTGAGCGGCGGCTGACCTTGGCAGGATACATGTAAATTTATGTTTTTGTAGACAAAAGGTCTCAGCGGGCCGGATGAGAGCCGCGAAAGGGCAGTCAAAGAGCCGCATGCGGGTTGGCCGCCCCTGATCTTGGACAATGTGGCGAAAGGCGGGGCATCACATGATCGCCTGCTAAATTTGAACACATTGGCTGGCGCTGGGCCAGAGAAAGCGCTCAAAGCTTGTTGCTGTTCAGTGTTTCAATCTCTTGAATTATTTTGGTTACAGACGTCTAAATAGACGCGAGAAACAACAACAAAAACAATCAATATGGTTTGTAAAAACATTGATTTCCGTAAGTAAAACCTTTCAATTATAATATTGACAGTTGAATTTATATCAGATGCATGTTGCATATTTAATTTCAAAACAAACTTACCTGTTGGAAATCGAAATATCAAAGTTTATGAAAGTTCACAAACTTATTGGTTTTGAATAAACCCTGAGTAGGGGTTCATCCAAATATCATAGACTTATAAAGCTTATCATGGACTTAAAGGATTGAAACAGTGAAGGCAAAGAATTACTTTGAAAATAGAAAGTGCATATGGTTTCTTTCCAGTGAGTCCACTTAATAGCCGATTAAGTTGAAACAACAAGGCAGCGTTGGCAATAAGTGCTTGATTCTTGTGTGGGCGGCTGAGCGCGCGATCTAAAGTGGCGCGTGCGATCGGACTGTACTGCGCGCGATCTGGCTTCGGTGCGCGCTACTGCTTGAGTTGCGAGGAAGCAGCGCGTTACTTTAGAACAATCACATCTCAGACGTGGGTTCCCCGGAACAGTAGTATTGAGAGGGCACAACTGCTCGTGATTTAGCGGTGCAGAAATAAAAGCGCCGGGAAGGATTACAGCTGCTCTTATTTGTGTGAGCTGACGGGCAGAGAGAGTGTGAGCTGAAGCTGCAGCGCGGTCTGCTGAGGCTCGCGGCAGCGGCGGCGGCCTGGCTAGCAGGAAGAAAGCGGCATTGCCTGAGAGTCGAGCTTGTAGCTTGACCAGCTTTATCGTCCTTTCTCAATGGCAGGAGCGATTAACAGCCGATGTAGAGCTGCTGGATACGGATGTTTACTTGGTGGCGAGAACGGCCTCAAGTCTTACTGTGCGTTGCTTGTTGTTGCTTAGGACCCGTTTGTTTGGTCTGGCACCCGTGATGTATTGCTGAGGGTGATATAATATAGTTAGCATGGTGTTGAGCGGATGAGGATCGCTACTGGGTCCGGAGGTTTTCGTGGAGAATCCATCTAACGAGTGGAGCTCGATTTCGGGTGTATGGCGACCAGAAGGCGGAGCCACAATGCCGTAAACTGTCGAGCTGCCGAAAAATGTCAAAGAGCTGTAGGTGAGTCAAACGTGTCTATATATACGTACTTCCTAACATCATTTTGTAAAGTGTCCAAAATGTTTTTGAAATGGGTTTGTATATGTGTATACATCTTGAAACAGAACCTGATTAAAATGTTCAAATGTTCTCTGAGCCATTCCCTCACCCCAGCTCCCAATGTTTTTGTTTTGTTTTGTTTTTTGTGTAATGAAATTTCAGAGTGGAGATGAGACTCTCAGAGGAGGCATGTTTTCCAGCTTGAGTGAGCTAAATGAATGCATGTCCATGTTAAATCAAAGAAGCTGTCATAGTGTAGCTAAAAAATGACAAAAAATGAAAATAAGACCTGGAAGCAACCATACAGTATTAATAACACACACACACACACACACACACACACACACACACACACACACACACACACACACACACACACACACACACACACACACACACACACACACACACACACACACACACACACACACACACACACACACACACACACACACACACACACACACACACACAGAGACAGAAAATCCTTTCTTTGTAATCTAATTTTCTGAGATCCTGAATTTTGGATTTTACTTAGTTGTCAGTTATAAGTTATCAGTTATCATCAAAATTAAAATAAATAAACATTTGAAACATATCAGTCTGTGTGTAATGAATGAATATAATTTACAAGTTTCACTTTTTGAATGGAATTGGTGAAATCAACTTTTTGATGATATTCTAATTATATGACCTGTATATTCTGAAGTCCTATGAATTAGTCCAACTAGCTGAGTTGTGTCACCAACCACAGACCATTTGGCATTTCCAACTCAACATTCCCAAATGTCTTTGGACTCACAGGGAGAAAATGCAAACTATACACAGAAGAGACACCTGACTCAAACTTTGGGCCTTCTTGCTGTGAGGTGACAGTGCTACCCGCTGAACTAACATCCCACCTGTCATAAGACTTCAGAATACTTGTAATATTCAAAAGTCATATGTATCAAATTCTGTTTGTGTTTTTAGGACTCTTGATCTGTTATTTGTTTCTGCCATTGTTTATGTTTATAGTTCCTGTATTTAGTTCCTGTTTTCATTGAGTTCCCTTAGTCACCAATTAGCTTCCCAAGTCAGCTAGATCTACTTACTTTTCTACCCTCTTAGAAGAAAACAAATACAACCCTAGGTATTTATTTGATAGTGACTAAATTAACAAGAAATAAAGCCTCAACCCTAGATGCTTTAAAACAGCACAGCACTAATGACTTCATGGACTTCTTCACTTGCAAAATTCATAATATTAGAGAGAAAATTATAACCATGCAACCGTCTACTACAATATCACAAAATACAGTAAATTTTAGTGTCCATGAAGAAAAATTCCACTCCTTCATTGCTATTGGGGAGGAAGAATTGTTTAAACTCGTTAAATCAACAAAATCAACAACATGTAGGCTAGACCCAATACCAACTAAGCTACTGAAAGAGATGCTTCCAGAGATCATAGATCCTCTTCTTAATATTATTAATTCATCTTTGTCTTTAGGATACGTACTAAAAACATTCAAGCTGGCCGTAATTAAACCACTTATTAAAAAAACACAACTTGATCCCACAGAATTAGTTAATTACAGGCCGATATCAAATCTACCTTTTTTTTGTCAAAGATACTAGAAAAGGCAATGTCTTCACAACTATGTTCCTTTCTAGAAAGAAACAGCATCTACGAGGATTTCCAGTCAGGATTTAGACCATATCATAGTACTGAGACTGCTCTCATTAGAGTTACAAATGATTTGCTCTTATCATCCGATCGTGGTTGTATCTCTCTGTTAGTGTTACTGGACCTTAGTGCTGCATTTGATACAATCGACCACAAAATCCTTCTGAATAGACTTGAAGATTATGTTGGCATTAGTGGAGTTGCATTAGCCTGGTTCAAATCATATTTATCTGACCGTTATCAGTTTGTTGCAGTAAATGAGGAGGTGTCATATCGATCACGGGTTCAGTATGGAGTTCCTCAAGGTTCAGTACTAGGACCAATACTTTTCACCCTGTACATGCTTCCTTTGGGTGCAGTTATTAGGAAGCATGGCATTAGCTTTGACTGTTACGCTGATGATACTAAGATCTATTTTTCTTCTCATCCTGATGAAACGAACAAATTCACTAAATTAACAGAATGCATAACTGATATAAAAAATTAGATGACTAATAACTTTCTACTGCTTAATTCTGAAAAAAAAAACAGAGATTCTAATTATTAGACCAAAAAGTTCAGCATGTAATAATCTAGACTACTGCCTAACACTTGATGGCTGTGTGTGTGTGTGTTGTTTTGATTGAGTGGTTCTAGTAAAACACTATGTTGTGGCAGCAAAGCTCTGCATGTAATAACTTAGACTATTGTCTAACCTCGATGGCTGCTCTGTCAAGTCTTTGTCGTCAGTTAGAAACCTGGGTGTGCTCTTTGATAACAAGATTTCATTTGAAAGCCACGTCTCTAGCATCTGTAAAATGGCATTCTTACATCTTAAAAATATATCTAAATTACGACATATGCTCTCTAAGAAAAATGCGGAAAAGTTAGTTCATGCGTTTATGAGTTCAAGGCTAGATTATTGTAATGCTTTACTAGGTGGTTACCCTGCACGCTTAATAAACAAATTCCAGCTGGTCCAAAATGCAGCAGCTCGAGTTCTTACTAGAACCAGGAACTATGAGCATATTAGCCCAGTTCTGTCAAACCTGCACTGGCTTCCTATTAAACAGCGAATACATTTTAAAATCTTGCTAATGACTTACAAAGCATTAAATGGTTTAGCTCCCCAGTACTTGAGCGATCTCTTAACACATTACAGTCCTTCACGTCTATTGCGATCCCAAAATACTGACCAGCTTATAATACCTAGAATATCAAAGTCAATTGCTGGCGGTCGATCCTTTTCCTATTTAGCTCCTAAACTCTGGAACAGTCTTCCTATTACAGTTCGGGAAGCAGACACACTCTGTCAGTTTAAATGTAGACTAAAAACACATCTCTTCAACCTGGCATACACATAACACATTATACATACATTTTTAATCCAAATCATGTAAAATGATTGTTAGGCTGCATAACAATCAAGGACAACAACAAGATGGCGCCGCGGATGGCAGCCTCGGTTTTTTGCTCTTCAGTGATCGTCTTGTCTTTGTTTGTTTGTTCTGCTTTTAGTCATTCTTTTCCGATTGTTTTCACCAAAAACAAACTACTGGACATTAGGGAACACACACCAGACAATATTTCTGTGGTTTTTGATTATTCAGTCGTTTTATTTGATATCCTCGTTGGAGTCTCTATAAACCGAACAGCCAGACGCAAGCGTGGGAAACGAGCTGGGGCACTGGTCAAACTCCGCTCGCGGGGCTTCCGCACTCCTCTTCCCAGTATTCATCTTGCTAATCTCCGTTCTCTTCCTAATAAAATGGATGAACTGCTTCTCCTCGCCAGGATTAATAAGGATTTTTTCAACTCTGCTGTTCTGTGCTTCACTGAGACCTGGCTAAATATAAACACACCAGACAACGCACTATATCTGCCGGGCTTCCAGCTGTTCCAAGCAGATCGCATCACGGAACTAACTGGGAAAACGAGAGGTGGAGGTTTGTGTTTCTACATCAACGAAAGTTGGTGTTCAGATATAACAACACTGAAGAAGATATGCTCTCCTAACCTAGAGACTCACTTTATAAACTGTAAACCTTTCTATTCACCGCGTGAGATTGCCTCGTTTATTCTGGTCAATGTTTACATTCCTCCAGATGCGTGTGTCAGCGTGGCATTACAACAGCTGGCTGAACAAATAGCTGAGACTGAACAAAAGTATCCAGATTCTCTTTTAATCATTCTTGGGGATTTTAACAAAGCAAATCTCTCCAGTGAACTGCCACATTACATGTCCCACCAGAGACAGTAATATTCTTGACCACTGCTACACCACAATAAAGAATGCATATCACTCCATCCCACGGGCAGCTTTGGGGCTTTCTGATCACTGTGTGGTTCATCTTATACCATCCTACAGGCAGAAACTGAAATCAGTTAAACCTGCAAAAAAGACTGTAAAGAGATGGACTAATGAAGCAGAGCAGAATTTAAAAGCATGTTTTGAATGCACGGACTGGAATGTTTTTGAAGCTGCAACCACTGATCTGGACGAGTTAATAGATACTGTATCATCATACATCAGTTTCTGTGAGGACACACACATTCCTACCAGAACATTCTTATCATTTCCTAATGATAAACCATGGTTTACTGGGAAACTCAAACAGCTTCGTCATTACAAAGAGGACGCTTACATGGTGTTTTGTACAAACAGACCAGGAACAGACTGACAAAGGAGATAAGAGCAGCTAAACAAAGTTACTCTGAAAAGCTGAGAAACCAGTTTTCTTCCAACAACCCTGCTGCTGTCTGGTCAGGCCTGAAGAATATCACGAATTATAAGCCACCATCCCACCGACCTGCTGAGAATCAACATCTGGCAGATGAGCTAAACACTTTTTACTGCAGGTTTGAGAAACCCAATCTCACACCTCAAAACCACTCTGAACTACACTTCACACGTCCTCCAACACCTCCTGCACCCCCTCTCCCCCCCTCCGCCATCCAACCAGAGCTTAAGGTCTGTGTGGAGCAGGTAACCAAAATCTTCAAAAGACAGAAGATAAGGAAAGCTTCAGGCCCAGACGGCATCTCATCTGCTTGTTTGAAAGCCTGCGCTGACCAACTGGCCCCAGTCTTCACGCAGATCTTCAATAGATCATTGGAGCAGTGTGAAGTTCCCCGTTGCTTCAAACGTTCCACCATCATTCCTGTCCCCAAAAAAAAAAAAAAATCACTGGACTTAATGAATACAGACCTGTCGCTCTCACATCTGTGGTCATGAAGTCATTTGAAAGACTGGTTCTGGCCCACCTGAAGGACATCACTGGACCCTTGCTGGATCCTCTTCAATTTGCCTACAGAGCAAACAGGTCTGTGGACGACGCAGTCAACATGGGACTGCATTATATCCTGCAACATCTCGACAGACCTGGGACTTATGCAAGGATCTTATTTGTGGACTTCAGTTCGGCCTTCAACACCATCATGCCTGATCTTCTTACAGCTAAACTGACCCAGCTCTCCTTGCCATCCTCAATCTGTCAGTGGATCACCAGCTTCCTGACAGACCGGCAACAGCGAGTGAGACTGGGAAAACTGTGTTCTCTCCCCACTGCTCTTCTCCCTGTACACCAATGACTGCACTTCTAAAGACCCTTCTGTGAAGCTCCTGAAATTTGCAGACGACACCACCGTCATCGGCCTCATCCAAAACGGTAACGAGTCTGCTTACAGACTGGAGGTTGAACAACTGGCTGTCTGGTGCAGTTATAACAACCTTGAGCTCAACATGCTCAAAACGGTGGAGATGATAGTGGACTTCAGGAGGAACAGCCCTGCTCTACCTCCCCTCACCATCATGAACAACACAGTGGCAGCAGTGGAGTCATTCAGGTTCCTGGGAACCATCATCTCTCAGGACCTGAAGTGGAACAATCACATTGACTCCATTGTAAAAAAGGCCCAGCAGAGACTGTACTTCCTTCGTCAGCTGAGGAAGCTCAACCTCCCACAGGAGCTGCTGATACAGTTCTACTCGGCCGTCATTGAGTCTGTTTTGTGCACCTCCATCACTGTCTGGTTTGGTTCAGCTTAAAAATCTGACATTGGGAGAATACATCGCACAATCCGGACTGCAGAGAGGATTATTGGTGCTTCCCTGCCAGCCCTCCAGGACCTGTACTCTTCCAGAGTGAAAAAGAGAGCAGGTAAAATCATCACGGACTCTGCTCACCCTGGAAACACCCTGTTTGAACTGTTACCGTCAGGATGGCGACTATGATCACTGGCCACTAGAACATCTAGGCACAGGAACAGTTTCTTTCCACAGGCCATTTCCCTCTTGAACAGTTGAATTAATAAGATAAAATGCTGGGCAGAGCGCAGGGAAAGAAAAACAATGCAGACGGATGTTATGGCTGACAATCTATTCCCTCTCCCACTCCATACATAAAAATAAAAATGTGGTCACAGCATGTGACCACATGTACTGTGTATGTTATGTATTGTTATTGTTATTTGCCATGTAAACTCATATTGTGTTGTATATGTGCACTGGAAGCTTCAATACCAAGACAAATTCCTTGTGTGTGCAAGCACACTTGGCAATAAAGCTCTTTCTGATTCTGATTCTGATAATTTAGGTCAGCCGGAACCGGGAACATTCCCATAACACCTGATGTACTCGATACATCAGAAGAAGAATGGCATCTATGCTGATATAGGTCTCTGTTTATTCCGAGGTTACCATGGTCAGCCGGATCCAGGCTGTATCCAGATCAGATGAAGGAACTACACCTGGACACAAGCACAGCAGTGTCTGCGGAGACCGCGATTCTACTAGACCCTCCCCTGTGACGATCATGAACCCATCTCTAAACGGACCAAATTGGACTTCATATTGGACTTGAATTGTTGTCAATATAATAATCATGCGCTGTTTGGCTGTTGGCCAGAGGAGAACTGGTCCCCCGACTGAGCTTGGTTTCTCCCAAGGTTTTTTCTCCATTCTGTTCTTCATTCATTACGTCACCTGCCGGAGTTTTGGTTCCTTGCCGCTGTAGCCTATGGCTTGCTCAGTTGGGTAAACTTAACACTTAAAATTCACCAATTGTATTGATTCGCCTGCTCTTTTGGGACTACTGTTCAGCCAAACAAACTTTGTTTATATTGTTTTTTCTGTGACCAATGCAAAGCTGCTTTGAAACAATCTACATTGTAAAAAGCGCTATATAAATAAAGGTGACTTGACTTGACCAATTTGTTACCACAGTTACTGATTGTTTGTCTGATAGTTGTTGAGCACCTGCTACTGGTTACATTCCTCATTATTATGTGTACATATGTCCTTAGTTTTTTTCACCCTATGTTTAGTGTTCCCTACTATCTAGTTGGTGAAAAACAGCATACAGAATTTAAAGTACTCATAAAATAGTAAATACAAAGTACCTGGACATAGTGATGGGGGAGATTAAGTTTTTCAAAGATTTTAATCAACTAGACTAATTGCTTAGAAAAATGACTCACTGTTTCGAAGCGTCCGAAACACCTCATGTTAGTGACACATGCTTGTCAGAACAGTGTGACAAAATCTCAGGCCAAGCATGCATAAAAACACTTTTTACAAACCTATTGTAAATATTTTACTGAACTCATTTCACTTTATCAATTATCAGGACTTGTTTGTTTGTTCCATAGAAGTCTCAGACCTGCGTGAAGTTGGCCACCCAATGCAAAACGTCGAAAAAATTGTCTTGTTATTTTGTATTTCTAGTTTGTTCTGCAAAACTCATAATTTACTCACTCACACATATTTGATTGTATCCCTTTAGTTTTCATGGATCAAAAAATAAAATATAAATTTTCAAAATGTTTACAAGGTTTCCATGGAATTAACTCGTCAATCAATCCATATTGTCATGGCTGGGGACAGTGGGCAGGCAAAGGAAGAGCTGCAAAGAAAGCCAAGTGAAGCTTACTGTCATGGTCTTGTTGTTGACGTTATGTTTAATGTTGTTTCCATGTGTGGATGTTTCCCGTGTTCCAAGCTTATCCCGAGTTTTTGCACAAGGGGTGCCGTTTTAGTTTTGTTTTTGTTTGTTAATAAAGTATTTTAAGTTGAATCCCCCTTGCTTGTCTCCGCATTGCGCACTTGCAACAGTGTGTAACTGAACAAACAAAAACAAAGATAGTAATCCACATAATAGTACAAACAAAACAGATTTGGTAAAAATGCAAAGATGGTGTCCAAAATCACATACTCTCTTGAGTAGGTACATATTTTGTATCAGTAATTACTTCACAACTGCAAAAAAACATAATTTATACAGTATGAATTTGTGAAGTATGAACATGATCTTAAACTTAAACTAAAATTAATGTGAAATGTCACTGCCTTTCACAGATCCTCTCACATCTTGATCAGCTGAGTTTGAATGCATGCATGAAGTTGCCCCCCCCCCCCCCCCTCCAATGCAAAATGTCGGCAAAATAGTCTTTGTGCTGATTCGTTTTTTAGATATTAAATGAATAATTATAGGTCATTCTAAGGTCACTCAGCCCCCACACGTCTCGTTTATTTGTGCTGGTTTGTGCCGCTAAAAGTTTTGCTTGTGCTGTTTTGGTTTTTAAAATATGAATCATTATATTATAGACAATGACGTCACCAGCATCCCCACATGCTCCAAATAGTGTAATTTGTTTGTGCTGGTTTGTACTGGTGAAAGTTTTGTTTGTGTCGTTTTGATTTTTAAAATATTAAAATAATATAAGGTGATCATTCTAATGTCACTCAGTTGAAGTCAAGGAAAGATCCATTCGGCAAACCAAATCACATTAAATTGTCGCATTCACTTAACTTTTATCTATCGACTGTGCTTTTCAGCTTTTAATGGACACAGCGATGGGGGTGATGTAACAAACTCCAAGGTAAGTGTTTTTACAGCGTGGCCTTATTTGTATAACAGTAGTGATAGTACTGTCATAAATACACACACACACACGCATATATATGTATATATAAACACTACAGTACCAGTCAACATTACGATTTTTCAGTCTTTTTAGCTGTATGTATTTGATCAAAAATCAGTAAAAAAAAAAACCAAATGTTGTGAAATCGATTATCTGAATATATAGTACAGTAGAACCCCGATTTACTAAATTAATCAGTTCCGAGGTTGGTTTCGTATGTCGAACTTTTCGTATGTCGGTCAGGCTTTTACATGTTAATTGCCTAATCCATTCCAAGCCCTACAAAAATACAATATTCAGCATGAGACAAAGCACAACCCAGCTTCATATTTCTCAATTATCTCCCTTTTCACCTCAATGAAAAGCACCCTCTTCTTCCCTTTTACTTCAGCAACAATCTTCACATCCATGGTTACTGATTAGAAAAAAGTTTATGCTAAAAGCAGAGGCTGGTGGGAGCGATGCTGACCAATAGGAGAGCAGGATTGTAAAAAGTGTTCCCCTTCTTACATGGACTATTCCAGCCATCCCTGTCATTCAGTGCGAAATTGACTATTCTAAACTTTCCCTCGGAGTTCAGGAAGTGACTGACAGAGATCGGCTGAAGATTGTATATAGTTTATTGAGTGAAATACAGGGAATTAGTGCCAATCGTTGAGGTTTTATTGATCTATGCACCTTTGATAAATACCAGTTTTGGATTATTCCCTGAGTGAGACATCATTGTTCTGACCGGACAAACTGTAGTCTTCATCCAACCCGAACCAAAATCAGCGCGAATATCAAAATAAAACTCGGAAATCGTTGCCTTGCCTAGATTTCGTTTTTCGCATCTTGATCATTTTGTTGTAACTCGGGCGGAAAAACCCCAGAAATCTTTTATCGTATGTAGAACTTTTCGTACGTAGAGCGTTTCGTAAGTCGGGGTTCTACTGTATATTCCTGTTCGATCAAAGATGAAATTATTAGATTAATTATTAATATTATAGATCAATTATTTATTATTAATAAATACAGAAAAACTGTGTAATATTATGTAGTGACCCCTGAAGTATGTTTTGGGTGTGAAATAATGCAACATATCTAAATGTAAGCTTTTACTTATTTTTGTTTCAATTTATGTGATGTAACCAAACACATTTTATTCATATCCAATGAAATCATGTGTTTGATGTAAGTGTGATATTGCTGGCCAATGACTGTGAAGCATGTTCAAGTCTACGTCATAACATGAGTGAATAGACTGAGCTTCGCACATACTGAGAGAACAGGGAGACATTTTTGCTGGATGTTGCGTCAATACTCTGACATTGGGTTTTTGTGAAATATCATGCCCAAAGTATAGCGAGATGACACTTATCTTTATTTCTTTACTCTTTACAAAGTTTCAGTCAAGTTATCTTTTGTTTCTGTGATTGTTTTTAGCCAGCACGCTGAGTCAGGGCCTAGTGACTAGTGATCCTTGAGTTCAACAACTCGTGATCAACAACTTCAAGATTCATCCAGGTCGACCATGTGCTTTGCTACGGGAAGGAGTTCAACTGGATTCGTTTTGGAACTGTCAGATGTGGATTTATTTTGAACTCGTATGCGTTTCATGTGTAACGAGCTGGATCCAACTGTAATGCATAACCACATGCCAGAGACCGGTCCGTGGCTCAGAGAGACAAATCTGTGGCCATGAGCAGCTCTGCCACTGCCTCAGGGCCAATTCCTCCCCCGCTCTTGTCGATGTCCCCTAGCAATTCTGGGGTCCTTGGAACTGAATAGTTACGGTGCCGCTGCCTGTTCAGAAGAAACTGGCACAGGGACCAGAATCAAGGGAACCGCAAGCCTGGGCAGCTTCCTCGAAATTTACCAGGCAGGAGCGGCGTGTTTGCAGTGGAAGCCAGTGCCCTCGAGCATGCTTCGCTCCCAAACAGGTCACACATAAGGCATGTGCATCCCTGCCAGTAATGAAACGTAGGCAGGGAGTGACACAAAGCCTAAATACCTGCTCGTTCGCAATTAGTTTTTCACAAACACACAGTGTGGAAATCCTGTATCTTTTTAAAGAAACACACACAGCCAGAACAAACATAACTGACATTTTACTCTAGCACTAGCTGAAGACACTAAAGCTTCAGTATCCGGTTTCTGGTGCACCTTTGTACTCCTAGTTCATGACGTTATCCTTCCATGGTGTGCATTCATACTCGATAGTGCTTTGAGACAATATGCCAAGGCATTCCCAAACGTTTCGACGCAGCGCGAATTCCCTTTAAAGGGATCAGATGTTTTTAATGTGAATACATAGTAGTGTAATTTATTCCTGTGATCAAAGATACATTTTCAGCATCATTGCCTCAATCTTCCGAGTCACATGATCCTTCACAAATCATTCTAATATGATGATTTAATGCTCAATTATCATTTACACTCAAATAAGAATTTTTGCGTGGATTCTCTGACGATTAGAAAAATAAAAAGGAACAGTTTTTATTTGAAATAGAAATGTTTTTTTCTTTCCTTTTTAATGTTTAATTTATTTAATTTAATTAATTAAATCCATCTTTGCTGAATAAAGTGTGCATATGTATGTATATAGAAACTCATTAATTTTATTTTACTTTTCAAACTGAATTGAAAATCCAGTAACACAAATAATGTACCTATAAAAATGTAAACTGACAGACACTTATTACTGACAAGGCAGTTTTTTCAAACCAAAAGTAGCACACAGATTTCAACAAAAACATCAAAAACAACTTCTAGAAATAGATAGCAGATACTTCTTCAAACAGGAGTAGGAAAACAACGGTCTGTAGCATATAACAAAAATACTTATATTTGTGAAATTGGATTTCAACGATGCAATTGTGTAGAAAACAGCATGTGGGCATAATTTGTTATTTTCCGATGCTCCTGTATCTCCACTTCTCAGGTTGTCGTACATCTCCCATGGAGTCCTCTTGCAATAGGCCACAAAAAATTTCTTTGCCCCAACAATGGTAATGAAAGTACCAGCTTGCATGAAACTAACAAGAACAACAAATGAGTGGAGGCAAACGTCTCGGGTTACGAATGTAACCTTGGTTCCCTCAGGGGAACGAGACGCTGCGTCAATGCGCTAGGGGAAATAGCCTGACGTCAGTCACGTGAAGATCTGTGCAACCAGGGGAACTCGAGCTGCGTCAAAGCGCTAGGGGAACGCTATACCAACGCCACCTCAGCGACGCTGGCATCCGGGTGTTTCCCAGCTCACTGAGAGAGCACCCTGGTTCCTAGGGCGGAATCGAGATCCAGTTGGTAAAACCTCATGAATGTGTGCGGCGAGGACCAGCCAGCCGCAGCACAAACATCAGACAAGGAAACTCCAGAGAGGAGAGCCTTGGATGCCGTCACGCTCCGACTCCGAGTGGAGTGGGCCCGGACCATCAAGGGAGTGGCATGTCCGGCCGACTCGTAAGCTAGACAGATAGCCTCGACTATCCATCTGCTTAGGTTTTGCTTAGAAGCTGGAGCCCCCTTAGGGGTCCCAAAGCAAACAAACAGTTGGTCCAACTTACGCCAAGTGGCAGTCTTGAGACCTTGACAGACCTTGTTCTTGTGCTCCTGCTCATGATCGTCAAAGCGGGGGAGGGCAGAAGGCCTGCAGTGTGATAAACCGAGCCACATTAGTGGGAACCTAGGGGACATAGCCTGGCCTCGGGTGGAGAAAGGTTTTTCCCATCCCGGGCGCGAACTCGAGGCATGAGGGAGCCACCAAGAGGGTCTGAAGATCCCCGACCCTCTTAAACGAGGCGATAGCCAGCAAAGAAAGGGTCTTAAGAGAGAGGAGCTTGATAGGGAGCTCCTCTAAAGGTTCAAAGGGTGCCTGGGACAGGCCTTGGAGTACCACAGACCAGTCCCAGGCAGGCACCCTAGTCTGTGCCGCAGGTCTCAGCCTTAGTGTGCCATGGAGGAAACGAGTGGCACCCCACCCAGAGGTACATGGCAAGCCGCTATGGCAGCCACATAAACCTTCAAGGTGAAGGGGGGGGGGAACCTTTCTCAAATCTTTCTTGCAGGAACTCCAGCACTTTGCCAACTTGACAGGTTACTGGGTTCACCTGCCTTTCGCTACACCAAGACACGAAGAGTTTCCACTTCAAGGCGTAGAGTTTCCTCGTGGAGGGAGCTCTAGACTGAAAAAGGGTCTCTACAACCTCAGCTGAGTGACCGGATTCCATGAGCTGGACCCCCTAAGGGGCCAGCCCACAGGTTCATTAGCTCTGGGCGGGGGTATGCAACCCTCCGCCTGGGACAGGAGGTCCCTCCTGATCGGAATCCCAGGGGACTCCGTTGAGGAGGGACACGAGGTCTGGGAACCATATTCTGTTAGGCCAGTGGCTTAGATGGACCTTGTCCCAGCGAATCTTGGCCAGAACTCCCGGGAGCAGAGTGATCGGGGGAAAGGCGTACAGGCATAGCCTCAGTCACGCCTGAACCACGGCATCCTGCCCCAGAGGCGCTGGATGTGTTAACGAAAACCACAGAGGGCAGTGAGTGTTCTCTACGGAGGCAAACAGGTCAACCTGTGCCTGCCATATCTGTCCCAAATCTGCTCCATATAAGCAAGGAACCAAGAGTTCTTCCACATACTCAGGGTGCGTAGGCATCGCCCCGTGACCTTGATTGTGCGAAGCGGGTTTCCCCTCGGGGGGAACCCCTTGGTTTTCAGCCACCACTGCAGGGGTCTCATGTACAGCCGGCCCAGTGGGATAATGCTGGATGCCGCTGCCATTAGCCCTAACATCCTCTAAAGTGTTTCACTGTGAATGGCTGCCCAGCTTGATGCTCTTGACGGCTGAATGAAAGGCCTGGATGCGCTCGGGGTAGAGCCGAGCAGACATGGCCACTGAGTCCCAAATGACCCCCAAGAAAGTGGTTTTCTGCGTGGGAGAAAGTGCATTCTTCTTGGTGTTCAGCCTTAAGACGCATGTCACTCGTCGCGAGACGAGAACCAAGAGTTCTTCCACATACTCAGGGTGCGTGGGCATGGCCCCGTGACCTTGATTGTGCGAAGCGGGTTACCCTTCTCAAGCGCCGACCACGCATGCTCCACTCCCAGACAGACAACGCACATAACATGTGTATGCCTGTCCGTTATAAAACGCGGACAGGGAAAAACACAAAGTCTAAATGTCTGTTCATCAGCCATTCTTCACACACAAAATTCCTGTTTTTTAAACTAGATTAGTTTCTAAATCACTCTCACACAGACACAGCACACTGAAGACACTCATGGTGACTGATGAGTGGCAGGAAAAATCAAACAAAGGAGTCCTAGTGGTGTCAGGGTTTTGTCCTATGTACAATATTTACATATATATAAATATATATATATAGAGTGGAACCCACTTATCTCGACCTCGGTTATCTCGATCCCCGTGACTAATGATAGAACTGAGTTCACTGCACATGTGCTGAGATCGTGTTGCACGTGTGTAACCGCGTGTGCAATAATTCTCAAAACTGTGTCCGAGCGAAATGACTGTGTTATGAGCGAATGTGTTTCTCTATGTTGTGACTGTGTTTACGCTATGAACGAAATTGTGTTTGCAATGATGGAGAATATAATTAAAGGTTTGTTTCGAGAATCGAAGGTGGTTTTTATCGTATAATGGTAAATATCGTATAATTGCACTGGCTGTCAGAGTGGTTGACGACTGCCCAGATTACGAGCTTAAAAGCGTTCGACCTTACGACTGCCCAGATTACGACATAAAAGAATCAACATAACCGATAAGAAAATGCTAAGAAAAATAGGGAGTTTGGCGGTTCCACTTCAAAAACGTTGACATAACAGGGTTGGCGAGATAACCGAGGTCGAGATAAGTGGGTTCCACTGTATATATAATAAATGTGAATTAGTGTAATAAATGTTTTAACCAGCCTTCCATCAGTGCACAATGCAAAAATCTATTATTTCGATGGAAGGCCTCAGGATGTGTAGTTCGGGATTGAGACAGATTTTCCTCATCTCTTCTCCTATCATTCCAATCTAGTGGCTCTCTCCTGGGGTTGGAAGCATGCTCTGTGGTTACTTCTGCCCAGGGGGAGGCGCCAGTGTCGCAATTATCCAGCTTTTAGACGTTGGATGTTGCTGACATAGAGACTGAGATAAGGATGGGAGCTTTCTCCCACTCACTGTGAAGCAGTATCAGGGACTCTTGGGTGTTATGACAGTAGCATCCAATGAACCACCTTTTGGTATGCTGTACATGTGACCTCTGCAGTGGTGGCTCAAGTACAGGGTTTTTTTTCTTAGAGGGGACACCCATTTCATATGATCAAGGTCACGCGGCAATGCCTTCGTGTCTTAGACGTGTGGAAGAAAACCTGGTTTCTTTCCCAATATCCCCTGTTGGGAGCTCCTTGTCGAATGCTAATGATGGATACCTCCCTCACCAGAGGGGAGTGATCAAAGGTGGTCTGTGGAGAGGGCACCGTCTCTCCTAGCACATCAACTGGTTGGTAATTATGGCTATCTATATGGCTCTGAGGAACTTCCTCCCAGATCCCAGGTGCCATCATGTTTTTGTTTTATCCGACAACTATGGTCGCCTATACAAATCACCAGGGGGGCTTGCACTCGCACCCAATTTACAAACTGGCGCACCAAATCCTCCTCATCCATAGTGAAGTTGCTGTCACTAAGGGCCCTGAGGTGGTGGAGCAGATACAGATACAGTGGATCTGTTTGCGTCTAGAGAGACTTCGCACTGTACACTCTGGTTCTCCCTGTCTCATCCAGCTCCTTTCAGACTTCTCAGGAGTTGCCAAGGATACCCCTGTACATTTTCCTTCGATCGCTCTTTTTCCGGGAGTTCTGGAGAGATTTCTTGGAGGCAAGGTCCGGCTCACCTTGATTGCTCCCCCCCGATGGCCAGGCATAGCCCCCCCGAGTTGGCCCAGCTCATAAGTTCCAGTCTCTCAACTGAGGTTGTTGAGACTGTTCTCCACTCCAGAGCTTCCACCATGCAGGAAGTAGACATCATGTCAAGGCAGGGGCCGAGGCCCGGGGAATGGAACTCCACCCCAGGTGGATGAACATTCTTTAACGAGGTAGAATGCGTCTCATTTTCCACTCTGTCTCATCACATCCAGCTCCTCTGGACTTGATGCTTTGACTGAGACTTGGCTGAGGCTTCGTCTGCACTTCATAAGAATTCCCTGATTGCTGTGTTTCCAGGGGTTCTGGAGACAGTTGGCAGAACAGTGGAGATTTTGGTATTGTGGTTCGCTATACCTCAGTAGCAAGTACCTCAAGTATTCTATATCTGCTCTGCTATTGAAAATCAGTGTATCTGTAAACAGGTGTTCTGTAAATTTTGGTTTTACTGTGCAAGTGGAACCTTAAACCATGTGATAATTTTAAATTGTTTCTTCGTGTAATCAGACAGACTGGAGGATCGTGAGATCAGATCTCTGTGTGGAGCACCGGCTGTGACAGACTCTTTGTGCTACAAAAATCTTATTGTATTATGCCAAATAAATAAATGCCAAAAGGGATGCTTTGAAACATAAACGTCTCAGCCTTGCCCCCAAAGGCGAATCTGAGAAACTTCCGATGTTGCGAAACTTCCGTGTGCATCCTTGAGATCTATGGTGACAAACCAGTCCTCTGACCTGATTTATGCCACGATCTGTCTCAGCATTAGTATCCTGAACTTCAGCCACCTGACAGTTTTGTTCAGCATCTAGGATAGGATACAAACCTCCATCCTTCTTTGTAACTATGAAGTAACGGCTGTAAAACCCAGAATTTCCATCTGAGAGAGGCACATACTCTATAGCCTCCTTCCTTAGCAATGATTTGACTTCCTGTTCCATGACCAGAGCCTGCTCGGGGCCTACCAATGTTGGTAGAACCCCCGAAAACCTGGTCGGATAGACCCGAGACTGGATAGTATATCCTTCTAAAACGGTACACAGGAACCATTGATAGACACCTTGCAGATGTAACCACGTGGCTATCAGGGTATCAGCCTCTCGAGACGGATCTCTGGAAAAACATGGTTTTCCACGGGGTCCTGGGAAGTACCAGGAAGCACCCGGAGTGACTGCTCTAGGACCCTCCTCGGAGGGGGCGACCTGCCCAGCGCGATCCGGGGCAGCTGGCAGCTGGCAACTGGCAGCTGCCTAAGATTTGCATGACCCGGCCCCCTCGAGGCACCGGACATGCTACCGCACTTGCAGGGCGCTGATCCACTACTCATAGCGGGCCAGTGGGGAGTCCCCTGCAAGGCCAAGAGCCTCTTGCTCTTTGCTTTCTTAGCCTGCAGGACAACCCTCAAGTCTGTCAGCTTGCCAGAAAGCTGAGGCTGAGCATGATGGCCCGTGCCCCCAAACTGTGGAGGCTGCCGGGTCTCAACGCTCTGCCTCTGAGCAGCGCGGTAGGAGGACTGCTGGGCTGCGGCGGGCCCTCAGGGCCAATTCCCCGTCCCTCGTCAAGATCTGAGAGCAACTCCGCCTTATCTCCAACCCTGCTGCCAGATCCAGCTGCGATTCCCCATGAATGTAACCGCCGCTGAGCCTCAACTGCAGCGGGACCGGAACCACGAGAACCGCAAGCCTGAGCAGTCCCCTCAAAGATTGCCAGGCGGGATCGGAGAGTTTGCAGCGGTAGCCTCAAACACTCAGCACAATCAGAGCCCTTGAGCGCTGATCGTGCATGATCTTCTCCCATGCAGGAGACACAGAGAGCATGTGTATCACTGTCAGTGGTAAAACGTGGGCAGGGAGTAACACAACGCATAAAAGACTGATTGTCCGCCATAACATGTTAACTCACCGAGAAATAATGATCACGTAGCCAGCAATAGCGTACACCACACACGTTAGCTTCGAGGGCTTGTTGAAGACACTAAAGCTCCCGCTTCCGGGTCACGGCACGGCCTTTATACTCCTGGCTCATGACGTCACATCGGCGACTTGCACTCGCACACGTGGATTTCATTGTGCTTCAAGAGACAATCACGCTAAGGCATTCCCATATGTGTTGTCGATGCAGCGCGAGTTCCCTTGTGTAACACTGTTCCTGTCTGTCTGGGTCTTTGTTTCACTTCCTGTCTCTCGGGTTATTGTTTCACTCCCTGCACCTGTCTTGCTAATCACTTACTCGTTAGTCCCCCAGGTGTTTGTGATTCCCCTTGTGTATATATCACTCTTGCATTCCCCTTGTGTTTGTCAGTTGTTAACAAAGTAATGTTGGTCGTGTGTGGATGTTTCTTGTTCTCCAGCTGTGGTTCTTGTTTTGAGTTATATTCTAGTGTTTGGTTTACGTTTAGTTTATTGCACAAGCGTGCTTCTTTTGTTTATATTTAAAGTCTTTTGTTTTGTTTATTATTAAAAGTGACTTTAGTTTGGAATTCTTTCTTGCTTCCGTCTCCTTGTTCCCGCATCGCACACCGGTCGTTACAGAACAACTGACCAGGGTTGGTCTCCCAAAAGAAGACTGCGTTGCATGATGGACTCTCTGGACAAGGTGCTCCAAATGGCTATGGAAAATCCAGACTTCAATGACTTTGCCACAAAGTTCCGAATGTTCGCCATTTTCTCGTCTTTGGGTGACGAAATATTGAAGAAGCTGTTCTGGTTTGGAGCCAATCATCTCCAACTTCGAGACCTCCCTGACACTACTGGCATGAGCTGGCAGCAAGCAGTACACGAGTGTCAGGTGAGTATCTGGCTCCGAACCAGTCAGCCTAAGCCTTCAGTAGCGACGACCCGCCTGCCAGAGCCAGAGCCCGCGACGACCCACCTGCCAGAGCCAGAGCCCGCAACGACCGGGTCCACCCGCCGCCGCAAAAGGAGGAAGCGGAGAGGCCCGGAGGCCGCCGTCCAAGAGCCCGTTACCGGCCCGGAGGCCGCCGTCCCAGAGCCCGTTACCGGCCCGGAGGCCGCCGTCCCAGAGCCCGTTACCGGCCCGGAGGCCGCCGTCCCAGAGACTCTTGCCCTGCCGGCGCCACCCGTGCGTCTCGCCCTGCCGGCGCCCCCAGTGACTCTCGCCCTGCCGGCACCCCCGAGACTGCTCGCCCTGCCGGACCCTCCGGTGGTCTCCAAGCCACCGCAGCCTGAACTCTGCCCGTCTGAACTCTCGCAGTCAGTACCGCGGAACCCACCGGTCCCGCCTGACCTGCTGGCCTTTTCTAAACCTGCCTGGCTCACCCCCCCGGCACCACCTGACCCACCAGTCCTGCCTAAGGCTGCCTGGCTCACCCCCCCGGCGCCACCTGACTCACCAGTCCTGCCTAATGCTGCCTGGCTCACCCCCCCCCCCCGGCACCACCTGACCCACTACCCTTACTTGAACCACCCTGGCTCACCCTTCCCGCTCCTCCATGGACTCTGTATTTTTATTTTTTTTCATGTGTCAGGACTGTGTTTTGAGTTATTATTTTTCTTCTAGGACTGTTTATTTATTTTTTATTAGCATTTTCACTTAGTTTTTCACACTCTTTTGCCTTGGTTCTTGTTCTGTCTCCTTTGGGTTCCTTCTGGTTTCATGTCTGTCCAGTCTCGTTCTGTCCCCCTCCAGGTTTCCCGCCCACCCTCCGCAGTTGTTCCTTACGAGGACGCGCCTACCGGAGGGGGGGGGGCGTTATGTAACACTGTTCCTGTCTGTCTGGGTCTTTGTTTCACTTCCTGTCTCTCGGGTTATTGTTTCACTCCCTGCACCTGTCTTGCTAATCACTTACTCGTTAGTCCCCCAGGTGTTTGTGATTCCCCTTGTGTATATATCACTCTTGCATTCCCCTTGTGTTTGTCAGTTGTTAACAAAGTAATGGTGGTCGTGTGTGGATGTTTCTTGTTCTCCAGCTGTGGTTCTTGTTTTGAGTTATATTCTAGTGTTTGGTTTACGTTTAGTTTATTGCACAAGCGTGCTTCTTTTGTTTATATTTAAAGTATTTTGTTTTGTTTATTATTAAAAGTGACTTTAGTTTGGAATTCTGTCTTGCTTCCGTCTCCTTGTTCCCGCATCGTACACCGGTCGTTACACCTTGACAGGGAACTAATATTTCCGACTGACACCCTTCAGCAAAATATAAAAATAACTGCATTTAAAACACATTTTTGGGGTGAAAGTACTACTATGCCTAAGACCTTTCCACAATTATATATATATATAATTGGAAACATGATACAATTTTTTATTTTCATCAAGTTTTTTAGTACTGTTTCAGCCGAGAGTACTGTTCATTCCATCAACAGAAGTTTTTGTAATATAATTATAGGCAAGTTTTTCCTCCAACTGGCTATCATTATTTAAATAATAAATGTTATTTATTATAAATGTTATTTATATTACAGATTTGTATTTTATACTGAGAATATATTTTGTTGTGGTACCAAAAATACAGCAATGTAAATAATACCACTCCTCAAATCTAACTGCTTTCACATAATACTAAATGGCGGCGCGTGCACACGCAGCGGCTTCTCTCTCTCCCGACAGTTCGGTGTTTTCATGTTTTTTGTCGTGTAAATCACAGTGTTTTTGTACGTCCTTGTCGCATCCACTCGTCTGCAAACACAGCTACAGACGTGAGTTTCTGCTCGAGGTTGGAAAGACTTCAGTTTCCAATCCAAGCTCGGCGCTCGTACAAGAACTGCGGGACCATGGTCTTCTCCGGAGGCCTACTCCATCACCGTCCCCCACTACTGCACCTCCCCCACAGTGGACGCGCCACAAACGGTGCGAGAGGAAACAGAAGAGGGGGAAGCGCGGAGGTATCCGGGTTAGATTAACGGCTAACCCACACAAGCCTGCTATCCCCACCATCATCCTGGCTAACGTACGCTCGTTGGATAATAAACTGGACGATCTTCAACTTCTATGCTCTACTCAGAAGACTGTAAGAGACTGTTGTGTTTTTGTGTTTACGGAAACATGGCTCAACAATAGCGTTCCGGACTCCGCCATTCAGCTCGATCGGCTCACATGCCATCGCGCGGACAGAGTGCTCGTCGAGGGAGGTAAGACCCGCGGCGGCGGACTCTGTGTTTACACCAATGATGCGTGGTGCCGCGATGCTGTTGTAGTCTGCAAACACTGCTCACCCCTGGTGGAGTTTATGATTATTAAGTGTCGGCCTTTTTATCTACCGCGGGAATATACAGCTATTATACTTGTTGCTGTATATATCCCCCCCAGCTCCAACAACAACAACAGGAGTGAGGCACTTAATAATCTTTATAAACACATCAGTGATCAGCAGACAGCCCACCCAGATGCTTTTCTCATCTTGGCTGGGGATTTCAATCATGCTGACTTTAAGAGTGTGTTTCCAAAAATTCATCAGCATATTGACTTCCCGACACGTGGAAATAATACTCTGGACTTAGTGTACACTACTCAGAGAGGAGCTTACAAAGCCCTTCCCCTCCCCCACCTTGGTGCTTCAGATCACATCACTGTATTGTTATTGCCAGCATACAGACCACTCGTTAAAGTCACCAAACCAGTCCAGAAGCAGATTCAAGTCTGGCCTGAAGGGTCATCAGTGGCTCTTCAAGACTGCTTCGACACCACGGACTGGGACATGTTCAAACAGGCTGCAACCTACCATAACACCGTAGACCTCCAGGAGTACTCTGAGACTGTTACTTCTTACATCAACAACTGCATTGAGGATGTAACAGTCACAAAGACCATCACCATCTGGCCCAACCAAAAACCGTGGCTGACAGGGAATGTCTACAGTCTTCTGAAGACGCGTAATGCTGCCTTCAGAGCTGGAGATGAGGTGGGCCTGAGGACAGCAAGGGCCAACCTGTCACGCGGCATCAGGAAGGCTAAGAGACAGTACTCCAGGAGGATAGCCCACTGTTTCAGCGACAGCAGAGACTCAAGGAGCCTGTGGCAGGGGATTCAGACCCTCACGGACTACAAACCCCCTGCACGGACGTGTGACAGCACCACCTCCCTACTGAATGAGCTGAACACCTTCTTCGCTCGCTTTGAAGCACACAACAGCACCACTGCACAGAAGTCACCTCCTCCTACCGATGACCAGATGTATGAAGTGCTTTGAGCGGCTAGTCATGCACCACATCAAATCTGTCCTCCCCCCCTCCCTGGACCCCCACCAATTTGCATACCGGTCAAAACGCTCGACCGATGACGCCATTGCCACTGCTGTCCATTCAGCACTCACACATCTGGACAAAAAAGACACGTATGTCAGAATGCTGTTCATTGATTTTAGTTCAGCTTTCAATACAATCATCCCTCAACAGCTCACCCAAAAACTGTCTCAGCTGGGACTCAGCACTTCGCTGTGCAACTGGCTGCTGGACTTCCTGACAGGAAGACCTCAGGCAGTACGGGTCGGCAGTAACACATCCAGCTCCATCATTATGAACACTGGAGCCCCTCAGGGTTGTGTGTTGAGCCCCCTCCTCTTCACTCTGCTGACCCATGACTGCACACCCATACACAACAGCAATCTCTTCATCAAGTTTGCGGATGACACGACTGTAGTTGGTCTCATCACCAACGGCGATGAGACAAACTTCAGGAGTGAGGTGAGCCACCTGGTCAGGTGGTGCGGCGACAACAATCTCTCTCTGAACGTGGAGAAGACGAAGGAGATTGTTGTTGACTTCAGAAGAATGCACACCCAGCACCCTCCTCTGACCATCAACGGTGCGACCGTGGAAAGAGTGAGGAGCACCAAATTTCTGGGTGTGCATATCACAGAAGACCTCTCCTGGACCACCAACACCACAGCACTGACCAAGAAAGCACAGCAGCGACTCTACTTTCTCCGCAAGCTGAGAAGAGCCGGAGTCCCAGCCCCCATCATGCGCACCTTCTACAGAGGCACCATCGAGAGCATTCTGACCAGCTGCATCACTGTGTGGTACGGCGCCTGCAACGCATCCTGCCGCAAGGCACTGCAGCGCATAGTGAGAGCTGCTGAGAAGATCGTTGGTGTCTCTCTCCCACCCCTCCAGGACATCTATAACACCCGCCTCTCCCGCAAAGCCCTCATCATTGCGAGAGACCCCTCCCACCCATCCCAGAGCCTCTTCAATCTGCTGCCATCAGGGAGGAGACTACGCAGTCTCCAGGCAAGGACCAGCCGACTGAAGAACAGCTTCATTCCCCAAGCTGTCAGGGCATTGAACTCCCTCCCGTCTCTGCCCCTTTTCCTCTCTTTTGCCCCATGCACCTGACCCCCCCCCCCCTACTATTGTTTGCACTGTCTTTACCATCGCGACTTTATCTCTTTATTTCCTTAATCTATTTTATTTTATCTATTATTATTTATTTTTATATATATATATATATATATATATTTTTTTTTTTTTTTGGTGTTGTTGATATATATATATTTTGTTGCTGTTGTTACTGTTAATGTAACCTGGTTGCACCTTGGGTCTGAGAGTTACAGAATTTCAATTCTCTGTATGTATGTGCTGTATATATTGCAGAATTGACATTAAAGCTGACTTTGACTTTGACTAAGTTCACAAGATATCAGCAAAACTGCAATGGACAGAACTATATTAGATCTACACAATCGTTCACAGCAATTAACAGTCAATTGTTTATATAATTTATATCTGACTTATGTATGTTTCTTTGTTTTGATTTCCAGATGATGTGGAGATGGAGGTTTTTCACATTTCATTTTGTTTCATTGCTTATTCATATTGTTTAAATATTCATGTACATACATTTTCTAAACACAATTGTGTAATATGTGTTTAAATATGTCCATGGCTTGTATATGCATGTTTAAAGAATATTCATGTTCATGACTAAATTTTCTAAATACAATTGTGTAGTATTCATGGCTTATATAAGTGTATGTATATTTTTACAAAGATTATTTCAATAAATGTTATTTATTGTAATAAAACCTTTTTACCAATAAGTAATTTAGGAGATATAGTTTGTAGACTGATTGTGTAATTTTAAATCAAATAACAGCATATGAATCTTAACAATGGTGACAATCAACAAAAGGCTTTTTTGTGACTTCAGTAGCTTGTTTTATGTAGTTCAGAGTTGACCTGTTTATCTGAATACTTAGTCAATTGTCACCTTTGTTGGAATTCATATGCTGATTCTGGTCTATGTGTGTCTGTGTTATGAGACAAAGACATTGATTAAGAATTCAGAAATGCTTGAATGAAAATTCAAATGAAAACAGCAGTATGAAGAATAAAAATATATAGTTGTAACACAGTTCGTTGTTCTAAAAGGAAGGAGGCAGGAACCGCGAACCTTTAACAACTTTTAATTTAAAAAATAAAACAAATCAAAACAAAACAAAAAAAAGTAATACCAGCAGTCTCTCATGGACAACTGCCGCCCACACACAGATGCACAAAACACAATGTAAATCCATGCCTGGTCCTCTCTCTCTTCACTGTCGCTCCACCTTTTATGCCCCTCCTCCTCCTTTAATCATGCTACCGGCTCTCGTGACACTCTCACGTCCCTCGGCACTGCCCTGCTCGCCATAATAGTATACAGAAACAGCAGTGTACCTGCACACACATAGCTAAACAAACAACAACCGACCAACTGATGAGTGAACAGGGATTCACTAAATACATGATTATAGCTATGATGATCAGTGATGACCCGCGAGTGGTGAGAGAAACTGAAACAAAGGAACACGTGACTGAATGAAAACAAACTAAGAATTTTAGCTCTGGGATGGTGTGACAGTCTACATGAACCTGTCAAAATAAATACTGCATAATGGCTTTAGGAAATCTTTCAAAATATCAAAGTACTGCAGGATTTAATGCAGTAGTTCTGTAGCACTAAAAACAATCTGAAATGAATAAACAATAATTTAATCAGAGATCAGACTGCAGTCCAAATAATATTATTATAATTTCTAATATCGAAATATTAGAGAGATTTGTTTCCCCTCAAAATAATATAATAATATAAAATCTCTATTAAGAACAAAGGAACTACTAACACCAAACACAAACAGAAAACGCTTGCTGCAGGGTTGGCTTTGTTTTCTTATGCCAGTATCAGTGCTAGCCATCTCACAGTGGGGATTGCAGACCCGCTGCATGCTGCTTCCCCAATAACAGGCCATCGATCCCTGCTACTACATCAGCACCCCACTCTCTTAATCACAGTCTAGGCTTATATCTGCATTAGTAAATGATCCCAACTACACGTCCAACATGACCCACACTAATACAACTGTTTCTTTTGGCTTAGGTCGTATTTGCATTGTATTGGCAAGATAAGCTCTCAGAGTTCAGTGAGAAAATACTTAAGAGAATTAGTATGTGATCAACAACTTAAGCAAAAGAGCGTTTGTTCTGTAAGTTCAAAGAGAGAGGGAGAGAGAGAGGGTGTGTGTGTGTGTGTGTGTGTGTGAGAGAGAGAGAGAGAGAGAGAGAGAGAGAGAGAGAGAGAGAGAGAGAGAATACATTTCTCTAAACAATTCATCCAAATATCACCACACAATGGAATACCTGCAAAAGTCTGGAACTTGCTCAAAAATCATTGTTCAATCATTCTCTCAAGAGTAAATATTTATGTCAATGAACATAGTAGTGCCGTCGGAGTAACAAGTTGTTGTGTTATTGTTCATAATAAACAAGTTCATAAACAAGATGCTTAGCCATTTTGTCAATATAACAGTGTACTCTGTCAATATTCCCTAATGTACACTACAGCTACAGTTTACCATTGCATATATCAATTTCAACAGTATAGATTTACACATTACTGTAAGTAGGAATATTGATTGCAAGATATTGGACAGAATTCACATCCTGGTCTTATTGTTAATATGGAGGTTTTAATACATTACATCTACAGGTAAAAAAATACATTTTTGTACATTTTGATAGATGATGAAACTGTGTATGTGTATTTTTAAATACACAATACAATTTTTGTAAACAATATAGTTGTCACAGTCTTGTTTTGTCTCTTCACTTCCTGTTCTCTTCCTTGTGCTTCCTGTGTCGTTTCCTGCACCTGTCATGTCAACTTACTTGTTAGTCTCGTTAGCTGTTCCCCCGTATAAACCCTTATGTTTTTCCTATGTCTTTGTCGATTGTTTGATTTTGCGTCCATGTGTGTGTGGATGTCGACTCCGATTTTTTTCAAGGGTTTTCACACAGTGTGCGTCTTTTGTTTATATTTAAAGTTTTTGTTTTGCCTTTTGAATAAAGAAAGTTTCATTTGAAACATTCACCCCTCATCATCGCACACTGCTACCTTGCTAACAATACACTATTTCAAAATATCTGTATAGTACTAAAGTAATACTTATACTGTATATGTGTAATAGTATGAAGATATAATCCCACTCCTACATTTAAACCTAAGAGACAGACAAGGAAAACATAAGACAAGGAAAACATAAGAGACAGACAAGTGTAATCACAATAATTTATTGCAAAAATGTCAAAAGCGGTACCAAAACTGTTGCTAGTGATGGGCGTTTTTGAAACACTACTTTGTAAGGTTTCGAAACCTTTGTGACTCTTGTGTTTCGAGCCAGTGGTTCTGAGTATGCTTCAAACATGCATGATCACATGATCTCAGTAAATTAGTCTTTGTTAAGTCATTACGGTTTCAAAATGTTTAGAAATTTCAATTGTTTGTCTCAAGAGGGCAATCTCAGTGACCCCATGAACCAGTGGCTATACTTTTTTTTTTAGCTGATCTCGGAACAAATTTATATAGTAGACATTTGTAAAAAGAAGGATCTCCCCATCCTCATTCGAATAGATAATCCTTGTCAATATTCAAAAGACGATTTTTTTTTAAAGATACAGCCTCTGAATTTGGGACGCAGCTTTCATGTTGCAGTCACAGTCCTCTCTGCAGTTATACAATAGTTTTGTATGAGGTATGGAGAAGAATTTATGTTAATATCTGAAAATCCTATCACTCCATGAAGATGCAAATATCTCATTCAAAAGCTATTCACCCAAAACACGGCTTGTCTCAATGTGTTTCGGTGCAGGGCGAGAACCAATGATTGTTATATCACTGCCATAAACGAGTCGTACAAATTTATTTAAAAAAATCGAATGTATAATGTAACAATAGTGCTAAGCTTATCTAGTATTGTCTGTTACATTATTCTGACATTGCTTTCTTATTTAAATCACAATTTTTCTGGCCTGTTTTCACTTCTTTTTTTCCTCTCTCGTACTTGCGCCTTTTACGAGTCCATCAAACAACTGTGGAGAGTCGGATCAGGCGAGTCGGGGACCAGGAGGAGGACCGGACAGAACAAGAAACATGACATGTAATAATCATACACTGTTTGGCTGTTGGCCAGAGGAAAACTGGTCCCCTGACAGAGCCTGTTTTTATTGTTTTCATGTGACCACTGTAAAGCTGCTTTGAAACAGTCTGTATTGTAAAAAGCACTAAATAAATAAAGGTGTCTTGACTTGACACATGAGTCCAAAACAAACTAAACAGTCCAAGGAGGAGTGGAAGGTGGAAGGAGTCAGGGGGAAGCCAGGAACAGGGGGCACCAGAAGGTGGTCCAGAGACCAGCCAGGATGAGACTCCAGAATGGAGTCGAAGGTCCAGGTGGAGCCGACAAACCGATGAGCCACCACGAGACTGCTGGCCATGGAGACCGAGGTGGAACTGCAGCAACGACTTTCCGAGGCAGAGTTGCAAAAAGACAGAGGACAGAGTCGGAGCCGGAAGGAACGAGGATGAAGGTGTAACCGGGAGGAAGGAGGAGCCCGATGAAGCCAAAGGTGGAGGCCAGGCGACGAGTGACCTAGGCAGAGCCAGAGGGATGAGGGAGCCTGGTGGAGACTTATGGCTGAGGGACTTTGGTGGAGCCGAGGGAGGGAGGACCCAGGGTGGAGCTAATGTGTCATCAGGCTGAGGTGGAGTGATGGGCACAGAGGTTCGAGATGGGGTCCAGGCGACTCTGTGCCTGGTGATGCTGGTGGACCACCATGGTGGCTCCCAGGTGTTGTTGTGACCCAATGATGGGACATGGGACACTAGCAGAGGTGAGGCCGAGTGCTGGATGGGTAGAAGGAGGCTGGGTGGGAAGCCTGGAGAGGTGAGAGGTTCAGCGAGCTCAGGTTCTGGGCAAAGTTCAGCGAGCTCGGGTTCTAAACAGAGTTGGATGGGACCAGTGGGAAGAAAGACAGAGAAAACAGTTTATACAGTCCTAAACACAATCCTAGAAACAGGCTACATTTCTCCACCGCGGTGAGGTCGTGGGTGGGGCTCGCTCTGACCTCTGTCTTGGTCCGGGCTTGTCACTCGCGGCGGCGGGTCTCCACGGCTTGTGGTGGGCTCCGGCGACATCATCTTGTCGGAACTCAGCGTTGGAATGCTGGTCTCTGGCAGTGAAGTGGGGCTGGTGTTGTCCTTGGCTTGACAGATGGGGAAGGGCGATACATTGTGTACCAGCACCCACTCCACATAGGCGGTAAAATTCTCCACCGCGTGCTCAGCCTGGTGCAGTAGAAAGTGCTGAGCGTGTTGTCCGGGAAGTCAGTTTGGCACACTAGATCCAAGAATGTCTGTGTGTGCTCCTCCAGCGAGCGTTCTCCCTGCTCCAGCAGCAGAAGGGCAACGGTGGGGAAATCCATGTGGAAAGTATTTTGTGGTGACTAACCAGGTCGATTGTTCTGTTACACAAGTGTGTGATGTGGAGAATGACGAAGGAGAGGAATCAGGGATCAAAACTCTCTTTAGGAAACAAAAACGGAAACACTTTAACTACAAAACAGAATGGCAGACTGGGAACACAAAATAGGAACACGAAGACACATCCACACACGCAGGGAAACAGCGACATAGAAAACGTCAACAGTCGACAAAGACATGGGAGAACATGAGGGCTAATATATATACTGGATGATGGAAAACAGCTGACAAGACTAACAAGGGGAGTGGCTAACGAGACGGGAACACAATGGATCACACAGGAGGCAACACTAAGTGACGAGACATGACATGACTGTGACACCTATATATAGATGATCTGAAAATGTAAGATTTTATTTATTGATTGATTGTTATGAATCTAGACAAAATGTGTCTCAGCATCATAATCCTGAAACCACACATCCTGAGTGAAATTCTAAATGCACAAGTACAGGATCGGCTGCAAACCACCATCCTTTATCACCACTAGAAAATATGATCTTGTAAAACTTGGAATCCTCCTGGGAAGTAAGCACTTCGTCTATGGCTTATTTCTCCAACAAGGAGTGAACTCCTTCCTCAACACAGCAATAACAATGGCTGCCGTATTTCCATAATCTAATACAAAAAGCACTTTGGTGAGTATTAACAACCCTTTTATATCATACAACTATGTGCTTCATAAATTCCCTGCCTGCAGCCTGAGATTTTGGGATAGGCTGCAGCATCCCTGCTACCCTGGACAAGTGTTTTGGATGGGTGGAACTATGTACTTTATAAATTATAGAAATGTGAAATCATTTTCTTTCTGTCCTGATGGTATCTCTGTTTTTTTTTTTTATCCCGAGGACATACTCAAATTAAAATAGACAGATTCTGCATTCCTGCTGTGCAAAGTAATATTCTCAATTTCACTGCACATCTCCTTACTCCTCATGTGGAGACCTCATCTGAAAGGCCACTGGAGCAGCTGAAAATAACTCTGAGCTGAAAATATCTGTAATGGTGTACCTCAGTCTAACAATTTAACAAATGATCAGTCATTGGGCAAATATTAAGTGTTCATATATTAACTCTGTGATGAACAATGGTCAATTTTAATTAAATTGGGAACTTCAACATTGCCAAACCACAAGAAAGCCAAATGTCTTAGAAGTATATAACAGAACCTTATGATACTTAGCTAGGTTAAATATTACATTTTCTATAGTTATGCCCATTTCTCTCATTTTCTTTTTCTTTCAGAGTTTTGATGGTCAGTGTTTGACACCACTGAAAGAAGTCGGGTATATATTTCAAATTAAAGTGTGAGAGATTGAGAGGATAAAAACATCATGAGATTACTGAGGTTTTTCTTTTGTTTTTCCTTTTTTGAGAATCATTTGGCTGGTATATTATCTTGAATTTTACATATTTAAAACCACTTTGTGTGTTTCTGTCCAGGAGCATGAAGGAATGATAACATTTGCAGACTGCTTCAAAGCTGCTACAACAATATAATATTTTTCACTTCATGGGTTTTTGTGCTACATCCTATCTGTCAGCCAGAATGAATTAAACATGTTTTAAATCCCTCATAAAGGTAACTGCTGTCTTTGCTGTATGATTGTTCTACTTAGTTCCCCACACAGACATGCTTGTACAAAGCAGAAAATAGGTTAAAAACTAAAATAGCTGCACAGTCAAATTTTCCCTTCACAATGAATCTATATTTCTTACCCCTCAACCACTGAAGTTCAAGAAATACAAGAATAATGCCATAATTTACTCACCCTTATGTTAATTTAAAACACACACAGTACAATGGAAATTAAGACACCTGGAAAGTTTCACTCTTTCCATTAAACATTGATAGATAAACACTTTTTTGTGGCAACAGAAATCATAAAAGTAGTTTTTTTAATTAAAAATCACATTAATGTATGTGGTGGTGAGTGCCAACATTAGTTTTTTTTTTATATTTAAGTCTATATTTTTTAAAATAGACATTTTAAATTTTAATTAATTTATCAAAATGTTTATTTAAAAAATGTAGACACAAACACTTCAAAAGATTCTTGAAGGAGATCCCATAATGAAAAAATACATTGTATTACAATAAAATACACTTTTAGGACGGTAAGCCTGAAGCCAATTTTTTCTTTTGAAACACAAAAGGAGACTTTTTAATGAAAACCTGTAGACTTTTTTTCATGCAATTATAATGAATTGAGCCCGAAAATTTCAAGCTTAACAAAGCACCCACATAAACCTGTGGGCCACACTAGCACACAGTGTGACACATTTTAAAACTATTTACCATAACAGAATAACATTGTATTGAGGACTACAGTGACCATCTTACACCTCCAAGTAAATTATTTACAAACAACACAACAACAGCAACAACAACAAAAGTATGTAACTGAACCATATTTACTTGTGGAAATTTTCTGCAACAATGCTAGGGGTAGCCAGGGTGTTTTAATCCGTTAATAGGTATTCTTTGTGATTGTGCATCATCTAGTCAAAATTCAGTGAAATTTTGGGAGTAATGCGCTCTTCAAGTGTGCTCTGAAAAATACAAATTTTGAGGTGCAAGCCCATGAATATTCTTAATCAGTTGTATTATGTATTTGTTTTATTTTTCTTTAAATTAGTATTAGTATAATAGATAATTAGTATTCATTATCTGTTGTATTATGTGTCTAGTGTACAAGCTAGATCGTAATCTGCATGAGCAAATGTGTTTATACAAACATAGGAATGTGTATGTTAGTTTCCACTAAGGTATATGGAGGCCCATAGGGATAATAATTACACATACATTTTAAACAGAAATAATATGTTCCTGGTAATGTAGTTTCTTTGGTCAGCAGTATGTAAAACCAAACTTTTGGTCCAGAGGACCAGAGAAATCTGGAATCAAGGCCATCTCTCCAGTAAACTGTCTTTCTCTCCTTTGTCTTGACATAAAATAAATAGGAGATCTCTTGGCAATATAATTGTTGTCCGGTCCCGTGATGTAAACAACAACTGTGACAAACTAAAGAGCCCTTAAAGTAGAAATGAAGCAGTCAGTCAAGTTAACACTTGGCGGGATTTAAGCCAGAAGTGGTCGGGTTGTCTTGAAATGGGCGGGTCTGTTATTTTTAATCATGCAATTGATATAGGTTGATCAGAAATTGTTATATTTATTGCTGATTAGAAAACTATTTACATGACAGCATCAGCATTGAGCTTCAGATCAATGGTTTTGATCACAATAAAAAAACAAACTATATACAGAACAATTTTGCAACAATGAATACAACACATGTGGTTGCAATTATGAAGAAAAATAATGAACAAGAGTTTTCATCTAAACATAACTTTCTTTTTTTTAACATTTACTTTTTAATGATCAGTGTGTTTTTTTTGGGGGGGGGGGGTTCTTTTTTTAAATTTTTTTTATTTCCACACCAAGTGTGTGTGTGTGTGTGTAGCTAATTAACTTGTAATATAGTTTTTATACCACTACTTCAGTGGTTCTTAACCTTTTTGGAGGTGGGGGGGGGGGGGGGGGGGGGCATTATAGTCACTATAGTGACTCTTTATACTCATATAGTCATTATAGTGACTCTTTATGATAAACCTGCACATCAAAGAGCATCTGCGAAATTCGCGTTAATATTATTACACTTAAACTTAACAAATAAATATAGCGTTAATACGATAGTGTTAGCAATCCAGACGGTGTGTAGAAACATGGAGACACACAGCACGGAGATCGCTAGATTAAACTCAATATGGAACTTTAATGATAAACGATAAACAAAATGACCTCGTGCCTAAGGTGGTTAACAGCGGAGGGAGGGAGGGGGACCAGGGGGGAGGACCAAACAGAACAAAAAATACCTCTTTAACATGGGTGGTTGGGAGGGTGGGCACCCTGGAGACCGGGATACACAGAGTCAGGGAGGTCTCCAGGGTGATGCCGGGGTTACAGGGGACCAGGGTGGTGCAGGCGGGACCAGGGGCCAAGTACGGGGGTGTGTCCATGGAGGTGCAGGTGGGACCAGGGGCCAAGCACCAGGAAGTGTCCAGGGAGGTGCTGGGGGAACTAGGGGCCAGGTTCGGGTAAGTGTCCAGGGAGGTGCCGGGGGAACAGGGCACCAGGGTGTCAGGGAAGTCCAGGGTGGTGCCGGGGAAACAAACTCCCCAGTCGGCTGGACCTCCTTCTCCCCACCCGCCCTCAGAGTTCCTTCACCCCCCCCCCCCCCCCAAATTTTTTTTTTGAGGGGCCTCCTCGGGAAGCCATCGGGAGGCCTGGATGGTACTTGGGGGCGGTGCAGGCGTTGGAGAGGCGCCGACAGGGCGAGGAGCTCGGGGGGCACCAGTGGAGGAACTGGGAAGGCCGGCGGAGGTTCGGGAGGTCTTGGAAGGCCGGCGGAGGTTCGGGGAGGTCTTGGAAGGCCGGCGGAGGTTCGGGGAGGTCTGGGAGGTCTGGGTGGTCTGGGTGGTCTGGGAGGTTTTGGAATTCTGGCGGCAGCTCAGGCTCTGGCGGGTCGGGCCACGGCAGCTCAGGCTCTGGCGGGTCGGGTCACGGCAGCTCAAGCTCATCGGCCGCTCGGGGAGACAGATCAGGCTCAACGGCCCCTCAGGGAGACAGTTTAGGCTCAACGGCCGCTCGGGGAGACAGTTCAATGGGCTCGGCCGCTCGGGGAGGCAGTTCAATGGGCTCGGCCACTCGGGGAATCAGGTCAATGGGATCGGCCGCTCAGGGAGGCAGTTCAATAGGATCGGCCGCTCGGGGAGGCAGTTCAATAGGATCGGCCGCTCGGGGAGGCTGTTCAATAGGATCGGCCGCTCGGGGAGGCAGTTCACTCACCACGGGCGTAGTCTGGCTAGCTTCGGGTGCTGGAGCGGACTGACGATCTTTGGGCATGGCAACAGGCTGACCAGCAAGGCATGCTGGTCCAGGCGGTTGGTCTGCGGGCACAGACGCAGTCCGCTGACGTGCGAGCAAAAGCTCAGGCTGACGGAGCGCGGGTTCAGACTCGGACCCTGGGTGCCATGTTGGGACTGTCTGGATCGGTGCACGAAGATCTTCAGACACTGTGTGGCGACTTCCATCCAGTGTAGACCCTTGGGGTCTGGCATGCCCTCGGGAAAATGCTGCACGGCTCCGATCCAGAACAGCGATTTGACATGTTCATTGTCCAGCGGAGCTCTGGCGGCGATGAGAGCAAAGTCCCGAACAAACGTAACAAAGTCCCAGTGGCCCTGGGCGAGAGTTAATAGATCACGTTTGGCTTCCATATCCGTCAAATAGTCGAAATAGTTGAAAATCCGAGCACAGGATGTCTGCTCACTGATTTAGTTGCCCAGGGATATAAACTGCCCTCAGTGAGAGCAACACCCCTTGGGCCCACAGGAGAATCTGGTGAGCCAACTTGTATAATGGATTGAATCACAGACCCCACTGATGGCTTATGTAAGAAACGACTCATGTGCTGTCATACAAACAAGAAGTTTATGTGATAAGAGAGATGATGGCCCTGCCACAGACCTATAGCAGAGCGACCACTACTGATCGAGCCACAGTCTGTGTGTCATAATTGTGCTTGGTGCTGGATTAGTGTTTCCCTTGTTTTGTTATCCATCTGTTATTAGTTCAGTTTCCTCCTGATGAGCATTTGCATTTAATTTCCATTTAAGAGTATTTTCCATTTAATTCCTCAAAATAGCCAAACATCAACCAGACAAGTATTAACAGTCTGGATGAAAGGATGAAAAGTATTATATTAACTTATAAACTAGGAATATATTTAATTTAATGTATCGAAATTAAATGCAACCAGGAAACAGACAAGTATACACAGTCTAAATGACAGGCTGAATATTCATTCATTAGAAGAGTTTCAATATACAAAAAAAAAATCATAAGATCATATCTCGCAAACACACATAAACTAGTTTGCACGCGATCATACAAAAAAGAGAGAATGGGAATCTCCTGTCTACTCGGTTCCCTCTACATCCCTCCGATATGTATACAGTAATACCTCTGTTTATGAGTTTAATTCGTTCCAAGAGCGAGCTCGTAACCCAAAAATGCTCGTACACAAAACAATTTTCCCCATAAGAATGCACTAAAAATCAATTGATTTGTTCCACACAACCATAAATGCCCATTTTAATTTTTGTTTTTTTTGTTTTACCCTATTAATTACAGTTAAAATGATAACCATTAAGATCTCATATAAATAGAAATTAATAATTGAAAATTAAACAAGAAAAATACTTGACAATTTACAGTAAAGCAATTTAGTTTAGCCGTGATGGAGACGAGAGGAGGGGGAGGGTTACTGTCAGCAAGGGAAAAGACAAAACCCGGATTCAAGTGCAAATGAGTGAATTTATTATAATAGTCAAGTCAGTCAAGTCAAGTCAGTTTTATTGTCACATCACCACAGCACATGATCCTTGGTGAGTGAAATTCTTGGGAGCGTGCTCCAGAAAATTGCAGCAACAGTTAACATAACCAAATACAAGCAGAAAAAACAAAGAAAAAAGTGCAATGTGCACATAGTTAGTACACACAGTGTACTATTGACATACGGTTAGTACTATACTACACATTGTACTCAGATGTACATGCATTCAGTTAGCACCACATTAAACACTATACACAGAATGTACACATTACACACTATATACAAATGTCACATTATTGACATTTATACGCATAATTATGATGATTGTCCGTGAACTGGATACAGAGTGTGGTAGCAGGTAGGTAGTGTTGTATTAAATGAATAGTATAGATATAGTACAGTGTTGACTGTTTAAGAGTTAAGTGCGGTGTGTGGCATGCCATATTATGGGAGTATGCTGTAGCATATTATTTTGAGTGTTCAATAGTCTGATAGACTGTGGGAAAAAGCTGTCCCTGAGTCGGCTAGTGGTGCGGGATCGTATGCTGCAGAGACGTCTTCCTGAGGGCAGTAGAGAGAGCAGTCTGTGGGACTGGTGGCTGGAGTCACTGGTGATCCTCTGGGCTTTCCTTACACACCCCCTGGTGTAGATTTCATGGAGGGAGGGAAGCTCACCTCCAACAATGTGGCTGGCAGTTCTCACGACCCTCTTCAGAGCTTTACGGCTGCCAGCGGTGCTGTTTCCGAACCAGGCAGTGATGCAGCCTGTCAGGATGCTCTCTATGGTGCACATGTAGAACGATCTGAGGATGCTGTGCAGAAAACAAATAAATAACAAATAATAGTGCAGAAAACAAACAATGTCCGGTGGCGCAGGGATCCAATGGGCTGAAGTGATAATCCAGAGTGAATGTCATGGAACACGGGTGACGGCGCAAGCACAACCAGAGATGGCGCGAGCACATCCCTTTTCACAACCCTGCTCTTTTGCGCCTTTTTTCCAAGTACATCAAACAACTGGTGAGTTGGATCAATACACACGGTGAGTCATGTCATCTCCTGTAATTGTTACATGTACTGCCTGCTTCATGTATAGTCTGTCTGTCTCAGTCAGCATTAAGGGCTTCACATGTAATAAATATAGGGACATAGTCAGGCTGACAAAGAAGATCTCAGAATTATAGACACGCATCAAAACTTTAATCGAGGATAGTAAGAATGCAAGGGCTTTAGATATTACTTTGGATCCGACTAGCTTAGCAAACCCTGTACATTGTTCGGTTCCGGCTGTAGAGCCCGTGCAGCAGGGCAACTGGGTGACTGTGAGACGGTATAATCGCAGGTCAAAAAACCACTGTTCAATTCCGATCAGAACATCAAACAGGTTCTCCCCACTCAGTGACGCACCCACTGAGAAACCTGTTGAAAGAACCCTAGTGATTGGCGATTCTATTCCTCGAAATGTGAAAATAGAGACTCCAGCCACCATAGTCACATGTTTGTCGGGAGCCAGAGCGCCTGACGTCAAAGAAAATTTAAAAGTGCTGGCTTAGGCTAATAGTAAATATTCTAAGATATTCAGGTGCTGTAATTTGCTCTGGCCCTCTTCCTATGCGCAGGAGTGATGAGATGCTTAGCAGATTATCCTCACTCAATGGCTGGATGTTTAAGTGGTGCCCGCAGAATAACATAGGGTTCATAGACAATTGGAAAAGTTTTTGGGGCAGACCTGACCTGTTGAAAAGAGAAGGTATTCATCCCACCTGGGATCGTGCCACTATTCTCTCTAGTAACTTGGCACATAGTCTTAGAGCTAAACCTTGACTAACTGGGGTCCAGGTCAGGAAGCAGACAAACTGTCTAAACCGACCATCTGCTAGCTGTCTCACGTCACAGAGGTCAGATAAATTCCAACACATAGAGACTCTTTCTCCTAGATATCCTATAGAGACTGTGTCTGTTCCCCGAATTAGCAAATACAAAAAAATCTCAAAACATTAATGACATTTTTTATTGATTTACAAACAACTAAGAACGGAAATAATACAAATGAACAAATGATAAAGCTTGGGTTACTGAATATACGATCCCTTTCCTCAAAAGCACTTGTTGTAAATGATATGATTACAGATCATAAACTAGATGTGCTGTGTTTGACAGAAACCTGGCTAAAACCAGACAATTACATTACTTTAAATGAGTCCACCCCTCAAGATTACTGTTATAAACATGAGCCTCGTCTGAAAGGTAAAGGAGGAGGTAATCTATAGTAACACGATCAGTACTGTTCAAAGGTCTAATTTGAAATATAATTATTTTGAAGTGATGGTCTTTAATGTAAAATTATCTAGTGTAAGTAATAATTCCTGTTTAACTTTTGTGCTGGCTATTCTATACAGGCCACCAGGGCACCATACAGACGGTGTGGACACATGTAATTGTCGGTGATTTTAATATCCATGTAGATAATGAAAAAGACGCATTAGGATTAGCATTTAGAGACATTTTAAACTCTATTGGAGTTACACAACATGTATCAGGACCCACTCATTCTCGTAATTATACTTTAGATCTAATATTGTCGCATGGGATCAATGTTGATACTGTTCAAATTCTGCAGCAGAACAATGACATCTCAGATCATTACTTAGTTGCGTGTAGATTACCCTTAGCCGAAAAGTCGAAAAAGGGAAAACTAACTCCCTTTTATAAATAGAGTAAAACTATCACTCTTAACACAAAAGATAGCCTGATAAATAATCTTCCTGATCAGCTCCATGTACTTAAAGAAGATTAAAGAAAATAGTCCAACACCGTGGTACAACGAGCACCCGGGCCCTCAAGAGAACAGCCAGAAAAATGGAGATCAGCTTAAAATAGATCAGCTAGATCTGCTTACTTTTCTACCCTCTTAGATGAAAACAAATACAACCCTAGGTATTTATTTGATACAGTGACTAAACTAACAAGAAATAAAGCCTCAACCCCAGATGCTTTAAAACAGCACAGCAGTAATGACTTCATGGACTTCTTTACTTGCAAAATTCATACCATTAGAGAGAAAGTTATAACCATGCAACCGTCTACTACAATATCACAAAATACAGTAATACCTCGGTTTACGAGTTTAATTCGTTCCAAGAGCGAGCTCGTAAACCAAAATGCTTTTACACCAAAACAAATTTCCCCATAAGAATGCACTAATATCAATTAATTCGTTCCACATGACCACAAATGCCCATTTTAAATATTTTTTGGGTTTTACCCTATTAATTGCAGTTAAAATTTTAACCATTAAGATCTCATATAAATACTAATTAATAATTGACAATTAAACTCTAAAAATACTTGACAATTTATTGTAATGCACTTCATGTTTGAGCAGCCTGCTTGGAGGAGAGAGGAGAGAGAGGAGAGAGAGGAGGGAGGAGGGAGGAGGGGGGAGCGGGGAAAGCAAGGATGAAAGCAAATGAGTGAATTTATTATAATAGTGTAGAAAACAAACTAAGTGATAATCCAGAGTTAAAGTCGTGGAACATGGGAGCTGCGAAAGAACGAATTCACGGGAGCCTCGAACGAACGAATTCGCGGGAGCCGCGAACGAACAAATTCGCGGGAGCAGCAAGAGAACGAATTTGTGGGAGCCTGGAACTAACGAACTCGCAGGAGCCTCGAACGAACGAATTCGCGGGAGCCGCGAAAGAACGAATTTGCGGGAGCCGTGAGAGAACTAGAGGAGCGCTGGGCACAAAGTAAATAGTAACAGCATTTTTTTTTGATAGTTGCACGGGCATAAATGTGACGTGCTAAAGGGCTTTTCATCACACTGTTTGCACACGTCTTCTGGCCATTTTTCGAGAAATTTTATCGAAGTTTGGATGAGAACCACAGAAAAAACTCTTTTGCCAGCATGTAAATATTTTTTGTTATAGTAGTTGTTTTTCGATTTTCAAAGAATGTGTGAAAGACTGTTAGTCTAATCTTATATTGTTATGATTACCATCTTCTTGGCTAAAAGATGGTACCATTTTGAAAGGCGTGAAAAACATATAGTGGCTGCTATCCGGTCCTGAAGTAAACAAGACAGTGAGGGGTTAGTTGTAACACTAAGCTGCATTGAACAAGTTGCATCAATAATCATATATTTTGCATTATATTTTGAAAACAGTGCTCATTTGTAGGAGAGGCTTATATGTTGTTTGTATAAAAATATGGTTTGTCTAACCCAATTACTTTGTTTATTATTTGGCTACAACCGTATATATTTCAATACGTGAACAATAGCGATCACAATTATTTAATGTTTAGAATATGAGGTAAAAACTTCTGTAAATCAATTATAAAAGTATCACTGTGGTGAATGATGCAGCCAATTAATGAGTTAAGGGGTTATAAAGGGGTTGGAACCTCCTGACTGTGTTATGAGAGACTGTCATTAGGATATTTCATGTAAAAATGCGCACAAGGATGCTGAGCGTTAGGACTTTTTCCACACCAAACTCCGCATGGGTGAGAAAATTTTTTTCTTGTACACCGATTCAACCCTCCATACTCGTACACCGATTTGCTCGTATACCAAGTCGCTCGTAAACCGAGGTATTACTGTACAGTAAATGTTAGTGTCCCTGAAGAAAAATTCCACTCCTTTATTGCTATTGGGTTGGAAGAATTGTCTAAACTCGTTAAATCATCAAAATCAACAACATGTATGCTTAGACCCAATACTATAAGCTACTGAAAGAGATGCTTCCAGAAATCATAGATCCTCTTTTTAATATTATTAATTCATCTTTGTCATTAGGATACGTACCAAAAACCTTTAAAATAGCTGTAATTAAACCGCTTATTAAAAAACCACAACTTGATCCTACAGAATTAGTTAATTACAGGCCGATATCAAATCTACCTTTTTTGCCAAATATTCTAGAAAAGGCAATATCTTCACAACAATGTTCCTTTCTAGAAAGAAACAGCATCTACAAGGATTTCCAGTCAGGATTTAGGCCATATCATAGTACTGAGACTGCTCTCATTAGAGTTACAAATGATTTGCTCTTATCATTCGATCGTGGTTGTATCTCTCTGTTAGAGTTACTGGACCTTAGTGCTGCATTTGATACAAATCGACCACAAAATCCTTCTAAATAGACTTGAAAACTATGTTGGTATTAATGGAATTGCATTAGCCTGGTTCAAATCATACTTATCTGACCGTTATCAGTTTGTAGCAGTAAATGATGAGGTCATATCGATCACGGGTTCAGTATGGAGTTCCTCAAGGTTCAGTACTAGGACCATTGCTTTTCACCCTGAACATGCTTCCTTTGGTACAATTATTAGCAACCATGGCATTAGCTTTCACTGTTACACTGATGACACTCAGCTCCATATTTCTTCTCATCCTGATGAAACGTACAAATTCACTAAATTAACAGAATGCATAACTGATATAAAACATTGGATGACTAATAACTTTCTACTGCTTAATTCTGAAAAAAACAGTGATTCTAATTATTAGACCAAAAAGTTCTCCACGTAATAATCTAGACTACTGCCTAACACTCGATGGCTGTTCTGTCAAGTCGTCGTCGTCAGTTAGAAACCTGGGTGTGCTCTTTGATAACAATCTTTCATTAGCATCTGTAAAACGGCATTCTTCCATCTTAAAAATATATCTAAATTATGACATATGCTCTGTAAGACAAATGTGGAAAAGTTAGTTCATGCGTTCATGAGTTATTGTAATTCTAGATTATTGTAATTCTCTACTAGGTGGTTGCCCTGCACGCTTAATAAACAAATTCCAGCTGGTCCAAAATGCAGCAGCTCGAGTTCTTACTAGAACCAGGAAGTATGAGCATATTAGCCCAGTTCTGTCAAACCTGCACTGACTTCTTATTAATCACCAAATACATTTTAAAATCTTGCTAATTACTCACAAAGCATTAAATGGTTTAGCTCCCCAGTACTTATCTCTTATAGTCCTTCATGTCTACTGTGATCCCAAAATACTGACCAGCTTATAATACCTAGAATTTCAAAGTCAACTGCTGGCGGTCGATCTTTTTCCTATTTAGCACCTAAACTCTGGAACAGTCTTCCTAATACAGTTCGGGAAGCAGACACACTCTGTCAGTTTCTCTTCAACCTGGCATACACATAACACATTATACATACATTTTGAATCCAAATCATGTAAAATGATTGTTAGGCCCATCCTCCTTCTCACTCCCCCCCCCCCCCCCTTAACAAATGAGTGCACAACGAGGACACCAGGTCCCCTGTTTATTTGGACACTTTATTTTACTTTCGTTTTGTGTTTGGACACTATAATATGAATAAAACGGCTCTCTGGGGCTTATCACCACTCCCACTGTGTCTGTCGTTGGCTCCACCCGTCACAGCTGATATTATTCTCTGTTTATTCCTAGGTTACCTGCACCTGGACACGAGCACATAGAACTAGGAGACAATGAATTCATGAAACGTGACAGCTACTGCTTATATGGAGGATTTCGTACCTTCTTTCTGTATGCTACATATATTTCACTACGTGAACAATAGCGATCACAATTAAAATTAACAAAACAATGTAAAACCGCTGTAAGTCACTAAGAAAAGAATGCACTGTGGTGAATGATGCAACTAAACCCAGCGACACTGAGAGAATGAACCACAGAAGTGCATTCTTCTTACACCCCCGGAAATTTATGAGGGCTGACATGTTTTTACGGGAATGGATGGTGTGTGATGCGGAGAGCATCGAGGAAAAACATTGAGCAGACTCAGAGGTCAAAACAGAAACACTCTAATAACAAAACGAAAACAAAACGGCACTTAACAGTGCAAACTTGGAAGCTGTGAACATCCACACACTAGACACACGTAACGTCAACAACAGACAAAGACAATGAAGCACATGACATAGTATAAATACATGGCATGGCACATGGTATAAATAGCTGGGGTAAACACGGAACTCCTGGCAACAAACAAGGGGGAGTGGTATATGACAAACTACGGCAACACAGGAGGGACACACAGGAGGAGCGTGTCATGACGCTCCCAAACAAATAACACATAAATCAAGTATATCTCCACTCGTAATGTATTAATGACCCGCGATTCAATTGCTGTTTACTCGCCACAGTTTTTACTTTCCTTTTTCATATATGCTTGAGACAAACAAACAATAAATAGATAGAGACAATTTCACACAGATTGCTTACTGAAGTTTCTTGGTCATGATGTCCCCTGCCTATGATGTTCTGTCATGCAATTGGACTAATTTCACAAGTGTTTCATGATGCAATCATGTAGAGGCGTTGTCACATTTTCTTGATGAAGCTCGAGTTCCCTCTTTTTTCCCTAAATTTTATCTGTTAAAGCCATTCAATATTCCTTTTAGCATTGTTGCATCAATTTGACATTTTTTTGTTTATGTGAACTGAAAACAATTCTCACATAAATATATATGGTGAGGGGGGTGTGGGTCAGTGGAGTCTGCAGTGGGGGAGAGAGACAGGAGATGAGTGGTGCATAAGTAGGTCAGGTGTCTTCTGAAAAATGTCTTTTAAAAAGCTACTGCCTCACCACCCTCAGGTCCCAGAGGCTGCAAGCCTACCTACTCACACCGTTCCCCTCAGCTCCCAGCCTCAGCCTTCAAACAGGAAGACGGTTCTGAGGACTGTCCTTCAGGTAGTACTGTTGCCAAGAGCATTGGGCCTCACAGGCCTCCAGTGCCGATGTCTCGTCGGTGTCTACTCCTGTCTGGTATCTCAAGGGAGCCAGGGCACACAGATCTGAGGTGGGATTTGCCAGTTGCCGCCCATGCATAGGGTTGCACAAAGGGAGTTTGTCCCCTCTGAGCAGGGTCCTCGAGCACTCATCCCAGGTGTCTCCTGCTGGTCAGGGCCCTGGAGTGGATGTTCAACAAATACCAGAGGCCAGCCTTGAGAGGCTTGTTTCCCTAGTAGAGGGTGCTTGGACACCAAATATCTCTGAGTGGGTCTTGCACACCATTTCAAAGGGTTATGTCATCCAGTTCGGGTTTCAACCGCCCAGTTTCAGCAGGGTCCTACCTACTGTGGTCTCAAAGTCCTGACATGGATCTTACTGAGATGCTGTGGCATGACCTTAAAAAGGCATTTTATGCTCAAAACTCCTCCAATGTGGCTGAATTACAATAATTCTGCAAAGGTGAGTGGGCCAAAATTCCTCTATAGTGCTGTAAAAGACTCATTCCAAGTTTTTTGCAAATGCTTGATTGCAGTTGTTGCTGCAAAGGGTGGACCAACTAGCTATTAGGTTAAGGGGAAAAACACTTTTTCACACAGGGCCATGTAGGTTTGGATTTTGATCTCCCTTAATTATAACAACATTAGTTTAAAAACTGAATTTTGTGTTTTCTTGTGTTATATTTTACTAATTTGTTTGCAAAACACACAAAAAATACGAAATCAGGAACGGGGCAAACACTTTTTCACACCACAGATTGAATAGGAGTGTGATCATTTAATGTAACGTTAGCCAAAAGCTGATGGAGGAAACAGATGCTGCGTTACTTGCGTTAAATATTAAACACGTTAAACTGAAAAAAATGTATTGTATGTGTTAACGCATTCATTTTGACAGCCCTGGTAATAATTAATTACATTTAGCATGCTATATTGCATTTAGCATGGATACATGGATCAAATCTCTACTCGATCAAATAGGAGACACATTAGATTTTAAATGCAAAACAACAATACTATCAATACTACTAATCTCAATACAGTAGAACCCCAACTTACGAAATTAATCCGTTTCGAGGTTGGTTTCGTATGTCGAACTTTTTGTATGTCGGTCAGGCTTTTACATGTTAATTCTAAACCGTTCCAAGCCCTATAAAAACACCATTTTCAGCATGGGATGAAACGCATACCAGCTTCATACTTTTCAATAATTTCCCTTTTCGACTCAATGAAAAGCACCCTCTTCTTCTCTTTGACTTCAACAACAATCTTCACATCCATGGTTACTGATTAGAAAAAAGTTTATGCTAACAGAAGAGGCTGGTGGGAGCGATGCTGACCAATAGGAGAGCAGGATTGTAAAAAGTGTTCCCCTTCTTACATGGACTATTCCAGCCATCCCTGTCATTCAGTGCGAAATGGACTATTCCAAACTTTCCCTCGGAGTTCAGGAAGTGTCGTGACAGAAGAGAGTTGATGGATGATTAAGGTAAAAGAGATCGGCTGAAGATTGTATATAGTTTATTGAGTGAAATACAGGCAATTAGTGCCAATCGTTGAGGTTTTATCGATCTATTCTCCTTTAATAAATACCAGTTTTGGATCATTCCCTGAGTGAGACATCATTGTTCTGACCGGACAAACTGTAGTCTTCATCCAACCCGAACCAAAATCAGCGCGAATATCAAAACAAAACTCGGAAATCGTTGCCTCGCCGAGATTTAGTTTTTTGCATCTTGATCATTTTGTCGTAACTCGGGTGGAAAAAAACCCGAAATCATTTATCGTATGTCGAACTTTTCGTATGTAGAGCGTTTCGTAAGTCGGGGTTCTACTGTACTATCAACTGTATGTGGGTGTTTCTGCAACTACGGGCACTTTTGACTATCCCAATTTTTAAAAAATCAACCTCTATGAATTTACATTTTAACCATCACAGTCTGTAATACATATAAAAATGTACACAAAATTGAATGTAATCGTTAAGATTTTAATGTTTATTTTTTTAGTTTTTCGGGTCATCTTCTTAAAATTTGTCCTTACCGCAACGTTACAATAACGCTCATTAATACATTTTTCTTTATTAATTTCTATAAAAATGTAATACATTTAAATAGCTTTTTCAAATTTTATGCAGATTTGTAAATACTGATATAAAAAATTAATTTACAAAATAAGGAATTTCATGTTTTTTTCTGCCATGTAAAAATTTTTACAGTAACCTTCAATTGTCAATTGTTTCCATACACACAAAATATAAAATATTTAACTTTTTATGGCAGTTGTTGCAATTTCAATGTATAACTCATCTCAACTTAAGTGTTAAAATATTTTTTGCAAATGAAAATGTGAAAAAAATAGAAAAAGACCAGTGCTGCGGTAAGGACACAATGTTAAAGTGCCACAAATCAAAAATGTGTATTTATATGTATATGTATATGTATATATATATATATATACATACATACATACATATATATATATATATATATATACTTAAGTACTAATAATATACTGAATATTTGTAATTTAATATACAGTAAGCCTTGAATTTGTCTGTACCACGACACAAGGTCTTTACCGCAACATCTAAATGTGCTGCGGTAAGGACATTTTGGCTAATATTTTAGATAAATGCTGCTAGCAAGGTATACAACATTAGTTTTGACTCTTAGCATCTTAATATACATGACTTCAGCAGTAATATCCATTTATTTTTTAAATATAGTTCAAAAATACACAATTATTAAGTTGAATGGTAAGGACGCACAATAAATACTAACGCAGAAAATATGATGTTTACATTATTTTTTTGGCATCTTCTTAGTGACGTAGTGTGTTGGCCCAGTCTGTCAACAATGTGCTCGGGTGATCATTTATGTTTCCATAGAAACTAGACTTGTTTGTGTTTGATAAAATGCCATAATAAAAGTTTTTTTTCATTGTTGTGATAAGGACTCAAAAGAGTGGGACCGGCACCTTTAATTAACAAAATCATAAAAATGATCAGTAAATATTACAAAGAATTTTAAGATGATTTAAATGAATCTGTATATTCAACAATTCCATTTAAAAAAATGTCAAATTGTAATTGAATTAGCTTATTTTATGTATCTCAACATTGAGACCACAGGTGTGGGACATTAACAGAAATAGGTGTTTTGAGCTATAAATGCTTCATAATATTATATTAAATCACATTAATCAGTAATTATATTTTTTGTCAAGGTGTGTAATGACTCTGTGAATATATTTATAAAGCATCACATGACAAATTTTAACATAAATCTAACATTTCCCTGCTGGGACTTAAAAGTGCCCGTAGTTGCAGAAACACCCATATATGAAAGGAGTCCTGTGACATTCTCTTTATGTCATTCCTTTAATGTTAGTGACAAAATTGCTTGCCATGTTTCTTTGCAAATAGTTTCTATACATATATAACTTACTCAACTTGCTACAGTAGTCATATTCTATAATCAGATGTTACTTGTGTCCAACAACCAAAACTGAGAGCCACTCTCATCAGTGGTGGTGAAACTTCAAAAGGGCAAATGACCTCCTTCACACTAATGTAAATCACGATCTGTAATGTCATTCCATGCTCCAAAGAGAAGGGAACCTCAGAGAGCACAGAGGTCAGTGTCCAAGTCGATCTGTTGTGGAATTACAGTAAAGAATGAGTAACATGGCTAGTATCCAGTGTTGCCCTGTAGAGTGAATCCTTTTAGATAATGTCTGTACCTCACGCTCACTTGCTATCACACCACTTTTTCAGTGGGCAACCATGTGACCCCACCAACCCCTGCGGTAAAGCCAATGAGATAAGATCTCAACAGTTCAATTTCTCATCATGAAGCCAATGTTCAATACCAACCCATTTCTTGTTCCTTTAATTATTTTCTTTTCCTTTCCTTAAAACGTATTATCTTTCTTCCTGATTGTCTCATCTGTTTTTTCTGCTGCTTGCTTTGCTCTTTTTCTTTCTTTTAACTATAACAAATCAGTTTTCAGCATTCTCTTTAGGCTCCACAGTGAGCCTGTTTTCATTTTATCTTTCATCTGAGTGCTTTCCTCATTCTCTTTCTCCCTATAGAAAGCCATTACTCTCAAAGATCCAGCAACTATAAACAGTCTTAAAGCTGCCCATATCTGCTCTTTTGATAAAAGTGTCTGTCAAATGCATACATTTATATTAAGATTTACATATGCACAAGGTTAAAATATACAACCCCACCTGAATCAATTTATATACATTATATAATTTATTAAGAACAAACATATTTGACAACAGTCAATAGAAACCAAAATCATCAACACACTGACGACTGTTGCTATAGATTGCATTTTAATATATAAAATGCAATCTATAGCACCATGAATTATAAATTATCAGTATATTTTGCAAACTTTTCCATGTGCATAGGAAGGCATGGAAGTGGAACAGAATTAAAGCGAGGCGAGGTGGTTATTAAGCGAGGCGATTACCATGATATCGAGGAGCCGGTGAAAACTGTTGCATCAAAAATGCACGATTTACAAGACTATCGGATTAACGTTGGATTTATCCGTTAGGTTTAAGAGTAACGTCTTCATAAAATGCATGGGTACATGTGTTAATATTAACGCAAATTTCACGAATGCTCTTTGATATGCAGGTTCATCATAAAGAGTCACTATAATACAATAAATACTATATTATTATAATACATTATTATATTATAATACATATTATTTAACAAATATATTTGTTATATATGTAACAAATTATATATACTAGTTTGAAATGGCTGGATGTCTAAGTGGTGCCCGCGGAATAACATAGGGTTCATAGACAATTGGAAAAGTTTTTGGGGCAGACCTGACCTGTTGAAAAGAGATGGTATTCATCCCACCTGGGATGGTGCCGCTCTTCTCTCTAGTAATTTGGCATATAGTCTTAGAGCTAAACCTTGACTAACTGGGGTCCAGGTCAGGAAGCAGACAAACTGGCTAAACCGACCGTCTGCTAGCTGTCTCACGTCACAGAGGTCAGATAAATTCCAACACATAGAGACTCTTTCACCTAGATGTCATCCTGTAGAGATTGTGTCTGTTCCCCGAATTAGCAAATACAAAAATCTCTCAAAACCGTTTAAGAGTAAACATTTAATTGATTTACAAACAACTAAGAACTAATATAACATAAATGAAAAAATGATAAAGCTTGGGTTACTCAATCTACGATCCCTTTTCTCAAAAGCACTTAATGTAAATGATATGATTACAGATCATAAACTAGATGTGCTGTGTTTGACAGAAACTTGGCTAAAACCAGACGATTATATCACTTTAAATGAGTCCACCCCTCAAGATTACTGTTATAAACATGAGCCTCGTCTGGAAGGTAAAGGAGGAGGTGTTGCTGTAATTTATACTAACACGATCAGTACTGCTCAAAGGTCTAATTTGAAATATAATTCTTTTGAAGTGATGGTCCTCAATGTAAAATTATCTAGTGCCAGTAATAATTCCTGTTTAACTTTTGTGCTGGCTATTCTATATAGGCCACCAGGGCACCATACAGACTTTATCAAAGAATTTGCTGATTTTCTCTCAGAATTAGTAATGTCTGCAGATAAAGTCATAATTGTCGGTGATTTTAATATCCATGTAGATAATGAAAACGACGCATTGGGATTGGCATTTAGAGACATTTTAAACTCTATTGGAGTTACACAACATGTATCAGGACCCACTCATTCTCGTAATCATGCTTTAGATCTAATATTGTCGCATGGGATCAATGTTGATACTGTTCAAATTCTGCAGCAGAGCGATGACATCTCAGATCATTACTTAGTTGCGTGTAGATTACCTTTAGCCAAAGTCGAAAAACAAACTCCCTGTTAAAAATATAGTAGAACTATCACTCCAAACACAAAAGATAGCTTTACAAATAATCTTCCTGATTCCTAATTGCCTAGCAGAAATTGATGTTGCAACAGAAACTATTAACTCTCTTTTCCAGCACTTTAGACACTGTTGCTCCGTTGCACTTTAATTCTATTTCGGTATTGTGTTCATTAGTTTATGTTGTCAATAAATATATGTTATATAAGTTATATGTTATACAATAAATATGTTTTTTATCATGGCTGCACGTGTTCAACAACGTTTTTTTGTCAATTACAATGCTTGGTGTGAAACAAAATTTTATACCGATTTTTAATCGAAAATTAGGGGTGCGCGTTATACACATGTGCGCGATATACTCGAATAAATACGGTACATTTTAGTGTCCCTGAAGAAAAATTCCACTCCTTCATTGCTATTGGGGAGGAAGAATTGTTTAAACTCGTTAAAACATCAAAATCAACAACATGTAGGCTAGACCCAATACCAACTAAGCTACTGAAAGAGATGCTTCCAGAGATCGTAGATCCTCTTCTTAATATTATTAATTCTTCTTTGTCATTAGGATACGTACCAAAAACCTTTAAGCTGGCCGTATAAAAAAACACAACTTGATCCTACAGAATTAGTTAATTATAGGCTGATATCGAATCTACCTTTTTTGTCAAAGATTCTAGAAAAGGCAATATCTTCACAACTATGTTCCTTTCTAGAAAGAAACAGCATCTACGAGGATTTCCAGTCAGGATTTAGACCATATCATATTACTGAGACTGTTCTCATTAGAGTTACAAATTATTTGCTCTTATCATCCGATCGTGGTTGTATCTCTCTGTTAGTGTTACTGGACCTTAGTGCTGCATTTGATACAATCGACCACAAAATCCTTCTGAATAGACTTGAAAATTATGTTGGTATTAGTGGAGTTGCATTAGCCTGGTTCGAATCATACTTATCTGAAAGCAGTAAATAGCTTGTAGCAGTTTACAGCTTTGTAGCAGTAAATGAGGAGGTGTCATATCGGTCACGGGTTCAGTATGGAGTTCCTCAAGGTTCAGTACTAGGACCATTGCTTTTCACCCTGTACATGCTTCCTTTGGGTGTAGTTATTAGGAAGCATGGCATTAGCTTTCACTGTTACGCTGATGATACTCCGCTCTATATTTCTTCGCATCCTGATGAAACGAACAAATTCACTAAATTAAAAGAATGCATAACTGATATAAAAGATTGGATGACTAATAACTTTCTACTGCTTAATTCTGAAAAAAAGAGATTCTAATTATTAGACCAAAAACTTCAGCATGTAATAATCTAGATTACTGCCTAACCCTCGATGACTACTCTGTCAAGTCTTCGTTGTCAGTTAGAAAACTGGGTGTGCTCTTTGATAACAATCTTTCATTTGAAAGACATGTTTCTAGCATCTGTAAAACGACATTCTTCCATCTCAAAAACATTTCTAAATTACGACATATGCTCTCTAAGACAAATGCAGAAAAGTTAGTTAATGCGTTCATGAGTTCAAGGCTAGATTATTGTAATGCTTTACTAGGTGGTTGCCCTGCACGCTTAATAAACAAATTCTAGCTGGTCCAAAATGCAGCAGCTAGAGTTCTTACTAGAACCAGGAAGTATGAGCATATTAGCCCAGTTCTGTCAAACCTGCACTGGCTTCCTATTAAACACAGAATACATTTTAAAATCTTGCTAATTACTTACAAAGCATTAAATGGTTTAGCTCCCCAGTACTTGAGCGATCTCTTAACACATCATAGTCCTTCACGTCTATTGCGATCCCAAAATACTGACCAGCTTAAAATACCTAGAATATCAAAGTCAACTGCTGGCGGTTGATCCTTTTCCTATTTAGCTCCTAAACTCTGGAACAGTCTTCCTATTACAGTTCGGGAAGCAGACACACTCTGTCAGTTTAAATGTAGACTAAAAACACATCTCTTCAACCTGGCATACACATAACACATTATACATACATTTTTAATCCAAATCATGTAAAATGATTGTTAGGCTGCATAATTTAGGTCGGCCGGAACCGGGAACAATCCCATAACACCTGATGTACTCGATACATCAGAAGAAGAATGGCATCTACGCTGATATTGGTCTCTGTTTATTCCGAGGTTACCATGGTCAGCCGGAACCGGGCCGTATCCAAATTAGATGAAGGACCTGGACACGAGCACAGCACTGCCCTGAAGTGTCTGCGGAGACCGTGACTCTACCAGACCCTCCCCTGTGATGATCATGAACCCATCTCTAACCGGACCAAATTGGACTTCATATTGGACTTGAATTGTTGTCAATATAATAATCATGCACTGTTTGGCTGTTGGCCAGAGGAGAACTGGTCCCCTGACTGAGCTTGGTTTCTCCCAAGGTTTTTTTCTCCATTCTGTTCTTCATTCATTACGTCACCTGCCGGACTTTTGGTTCCTTGCCGCTGTCGCCTATGGCTTGCTCAGTTTGGGAAACTTAACACTTAAAATTCATCAATGTTATTGATTCGCCTGCTCTTTTGGGGCTACTGTTCAGCCAAACAAACTTTTTTTATATTGTTTTTTCTATGACCACTGTAAAGCTGCTTTGAAACAATCTACATTGTAAAAAGCGCTATATAAATAAAGGTGACTTGACTTGACAACACTCTGGCTCCTGATGAGATGGAGGATGGTGCCCTGAGAGATCTCCTCCCAGACTTAGATCAAGGTATCTGTGAGCTCCTGGAAAGCTCCTGAATGCTCCAATACATTATGTCACAGAGGTTCTCAATTGGATTCAGGTCTGTAGAATGTGAGGACCTGTCAATGGCATTAATGTCTTGATCATCTAAAAACCACCTTCACACTCTAGTCACATGAGGCTGGTCATTATCATCCACCAGGAGGAACCCAGGGCCACTGCACCAGCATAAGGTCTGACAATGACTCTGAGGATTTCATCTCGGTACCTAACAGCAGAACAATTGGCTAGCATGTGGAGGTCTGTGTGACCCTCCAAGAATATAGAGTGAACCTGCTATCACTGTGAAGAGAACGGGACGCCAATGTTGGATTTGCTAATTCTGGTGTTCTCTGGCAAAATCAAGCTGCTGGTGCAGAGCTGTGAGCACAGGCCTGATTAGAGGATGTTGGACTTTCATTATGACAGTTTGGTCAGAAACATGCACACCAGTTCCTGCTTGAGCTCATTTTTTAAGGCTCTGGTAGCTTCTCCTGTTCCTCCTCACACAAAGGATTAGATTACAGTCCTGCTGCTGGTTGTTGTCCTTCTATGTCCTTGTCTAGCTCTCCTCGTGTAATGGCTTGTCTCTCTGTATCTCCTCCATGCTCTTGAAACTGTGTTGAGAGACACACAAAACCTTTTTGTGACGGCATGTATGGATGTCATCCTGGAGAAGCAAGACTGCCTGTGTAACAGGGTTGGGTTGCAGAAGCTGCCTCATTATACAGAGACAAGTACCCTAACAAAACACAAAACTAAAAGGAAAATAAGTGAGGAAGAATAAGGAGAGAACAATAATGGTCTTTGTCCATTACCTACAAAATCATTCTCTTTTTGGGGGTTGTCTTGCAGTTTCCTCTCCAATGCACCTGTTGTCATTTGCACCAAACCAGGTGAACCAGATTCATAATAATGTGCTGATGATAATTATGTGCATATGCTTCCTAATTGGACAGATTGTTATCACTAAAGTTTAATTGACTTGGTGTTATACAGTGAAGTTAAAAGTGTTCCCTTAATTTTTTGAGCAGTGTATTTTAAGAGTTATAAATATTTATTAAGATTTACATTTATATAATAAGGCTTTTAATATATATGAATATAAATATCTGAAAATATAGATGTATATCTTAATCGTTTTTTTTATTTTATTTAAATTTAAATTGTGATTATTTAGTGTTTGGCAATAAAGAGATTTCATTTACATTACCATGTCCGTATGTCTCTCAGAAAGCAGTGCCTGTCAGGAGTAATATCAATTAAGAGGCCCTTGCATCAGGTTTCATTCGTCCATCCACTTCACCAGTGGGGGTTTTCTTAATTGTAAAGAAAGATGGTGGAAGAAGTTTTGAAGAAGTTTTTCTAAGAAGTTTTGTTTTGTTTTTGTAGATTTAAGGTGTTTTCGTTTAAGTTTATTAATAAATACAATTCCTGGAATTCTGTGCCTCCTCGTCTCCTCATCTTCCTACACACCATGACAGAACACTCGACCAGGTTTGTCGCCTTAAGAGACAATTGAGCTGCTGCCATTGACGTGACAGTAACCCTGATCTTCCTGCAACAGCAGGATAGAAAGCTCGAGGAACATACCAGGGACTTCCTCGAGCTTGCCTGGCAGACACACTACCCGGCCCAAGGCACAGCAGCCAGAGCATGTTGAGCAAGGGGGACTTCATGGATTATGTTGACTGGGTACTGGCATGCTGCAGATCCCCTCTCAACGTCAGTATTGCAAGCAAGGCTGATCTAGCACTTGCTATTCGTCCGACTGCTCCAGCATCCACTATTCATCAGACTGCTACAGTGCCCGCTACCCATCAGTCTGCTCCAGCATCTGCTATTCATAAGTCTTCTCCAGTGCCCACTATTCGTCATATGGTTTCAAAGCACACTAATCCTCTACCAGCTCCAGTGAGCCTTAGAATCTTAGAATTGAGTGTCCACCAGAGAGGTGGGCGCTGGGCATTTTGGCCACTGCACTGTTGTGTGTGTGTGTGGGCTAAATACACAACACCCAAAAAACTTCAGTCAGCCCCAAAAGCTACTTCTGAGCCCTCTCTATTACGCTCTTTCGAGCCCAAGCCCTCTGTAGCGCACACTCAAGTGCCTGAGTCCTCTGTTGTGAACCTTCTAGTGACCAAGCCCTCTCTTTTGCACCTTCTAGTGCCCGAGCCCTCTCCAGGGCACTCTTTAATGCCCAACCATTTCTCATCTTCCTACACACCATGACAACAACTTTAATTTACTTTATTGTTCGTGAAAGACAATTCCTTTTCTAGACAGCAGTATGGGCCTCATGGAAGCAGTTTTTAGTACACAAAGAGTGGGTGACATTGGAAAGGACTAACTGGCCCTTCCTTTTCGCTCTCTGTTCATAGATTTGTGTGATAGTCCCATTAATTTTAGGGTGTCAGGCTATCAGCCTCATCTCTCTACATCTTGGTTTGGCCTAGACCCTAACAGCATATATGGCATAAAGGTCTGTAAATTGCTGATTGCATATATAATTCTTATATTTAGATTAACATATAAAAAACAGTCCATCAATTGACTACCATATCACCCTCTAGTGAGGCCAGCAAGGGCCTGTCACAAGGAAAGCCACACCCCCAGAATCAGACCACCTAGTCCCCAGAATACTAACAACTCTCTGCAGCCACTCAGCATTCACCCTTCATAAACAGCCATCACACAATTCCCATTTGTCTGGTCTACGCACTCATGCGTGAACATGCACCCGACTCATCTCCATATGTCTATCTACAGACCTAAAGACTCATCTCTACCGACTCCATCTGCCTTCCTCCAGTTATCATTCGGAACCATCCCTTCAATACAATTCAAGATAAGACATCATGACTGTAAGGCATGTCACACTGTAGGATCTCTGTCGTCATTGATATCAGATGCACGCCAGGAAAGACTTTTTAAATATGTGTGAAGAACACAAGAAGACTCGTACAGTTTTAAATCATCAATATGTGATAAGTTTGGTGATTGTGAGCTGCATTACATGCAGAATTAAAATGGTAGTTATTAAACAGAAACAATATCTAGTGTTACTGTGATAACTTAACACTTACTATTCATCAATATTATTGATTGGCCTGCTCTTCTAGAGCTGATGTTCAGCCAAAATAAACTTTGCATTATTTTCCTGTTATCTCTGTAAAGTTGGCCTGAAACCATCTCTATTGTAAAATGCATTGTATAAATAAAGGTGACTTGCAGACAAAATTTTGATCATGGCTTGTCTTAAAAAAAAGAAGACAAAAAAGAAAAAAGGATACAAAATAAAATTATATGTGTGAAGCAACTGGCAGTTTGTCGTTTTCAAATGTATCATGTAATCAGGTTCTGTGAATTCCAGACCACAAACTACCTGTTTAGGGAAAAAGAGGCACTGGCTAGAAGGGACCACTTATCCCTTTCAAGTAATTTATGAAAACAAGACCCTTGAAGACATTAAGAGTGCAAAAAGACTGAACGCTAGACAAGAATATTGGTCTTTGTTTTTCACTTCTACTTGACAGTCTCCTACCATGCAGGAAGCAAAATCAGTATGGCAGATGCTCTCTCCAGATGGTGTGATCCAGTGCACACTACCACAAATCACAACCCTGTCCCATAACCAGGAGTCATCATAGTTGCTGTTAGGGGTTTGTGGTCTGGTTTAGCAGATTCTCGCAGACACTAGAATTTAGTGGGTCTCACAGATGGTCCAAAAATTAATACTGTTAATTTTGGTCACGTCACTTAAGCTGACACCCGCACACCTTGGACTGATTTCCACTCCAGCTGACACTTATCATCCGGACTATAAAAGACTCCATCATTCACACTTACATTGCAAAGTCTTGCTTTTCTGTAGCTAACAATTCTAAGCATTTATATATCTGCCTGTTACTCTGTGTAACCCAGGGGACTCACAGGCAGAGATCCAATTGCTTGTCTTTAATAAGAGTGGTCGTACAGGCAGATGGTCAGGACAAAGAGAAAGCATACGTGAACGATAATCCAGGCAAGAGTCAGAAAGGCAGGCAGACAAAATCAGGTACGATAATCCAGGCGGGGAACTTAAGATAGGCAAATCGGGGCAGACAGAACAGAATCAAACACGGGTAACAGGCAGAATTGGTGATAAGATAATAAGGCTCAGAATGATAACCGTAGTAAATCAAGACCTTACCATGTGTGTGCATGCATGTGAATCTTTTATAGTTCATGTAATGGTGCCCAGCTGGTGTGATAATCAGTCCTATGTGTGGGTTTCTGGGAAATGTAGTGTGTCAGTATACGTGTGAGCTCCCTCCGGTGGCCAGAAAGGGAAGTGCAGAGCTCGTATTCATAACACTCTGTGTCTGACCCTGCAGTTACCCGTTACCGATTCTGTCTGCCTGCCCCGACCATTGCCTGGATTATTGCTTGTGTATGTTCTCTGTCTGTCCTGACTCATCCGCCTGTTTGCCCTTCTTTTATGTTTATTAAAAGACATGTTTTTGGATCCCTGCCTGTGAGTCCATCCGTTACACTACTACAGTGAAACTGAAAGGTGTTGTGTTTTTAGTTTTCTCATTAGTGACTGTTATTACTTATTATGTTGCTTACCAGTAGCTACTCTGTGTCTTACCTATAATATGTGTGTGTGTGTGTGTGTATGTGTGTGTGCTACCCATATTTGTGGCATACACATGAACAGCCTTAAAAAGCCTGGACGATATGTTAAAGTAATAAGTAACACCACTTATCTTTTTCCAATGTTTTCCTTTAATACTTTGTACTGTATGAAAATTCAGAGTCCAAAATTAGAAGAAGATTGGAGGGAAATTGTAGACGATTTCTACAAGAAGTGGCAGTTTCTCCACTGTCTTTGAGCCATTGATGGGAAACACATCAGCATATAGCCACCAGCACACAGCCGAAGCACTTTCCGTAACCTCAAGTGCTGGTTCTCTGTGCAGATGATGGCTGTTGTTGATGCAGCATATTAATCTAAGTATGTCAGCAAAGGGATGTAGGGCAGGTTCTCTAATTCTGGAGTCTTTGCACAGACATATTCTAAAAGAGCACTTGACCAGGGGCCTCATGTATCAACACTACTTACGCACAAAAACATTGCGTTCGCCAGCTATCACGCTCACGGTCGGATGTACTAAAAGTGAAACTAACGTGACAATGTGCGTTTCTCCACGGCAAGTTCGTGGCTGACGTAAGTTCATTTCTCATAGTTTTGTCCGTTGGCGACTCCTACAGGCAATGAAGTGAAGTTGCAGACATTACACAACGAATTGTTCCTCAAGTCTGTGGAAAGCATTGCTATTAATTTGCAATGTATAAAATAATTGATACCGTATATATTGTCACACAAGCCTTATGGGAATATTCTATAAATTATGCAATTAAGTAAGAATATATAAAAGCACGTGCAAATTGACACAACCCTTAGTCTGGCAATGGCAGCTTTGGCAATATTAGAGGACATTGCTAATGGCAGAATCCGAAGAGAACGAGTTTTTAGGGACCACAATGATTTTCTGGCCCAGGATGACTGCCTTATCAGCCATTTCAGATTTACAAGGGCTAACTCCGAATCTAATTGGGTCCGAATCTAGAGAGAGAGACAGCGAGGAAACACGCAATACCAATTCCGTTACAACGCTTGGTTTCCTGGCAAATGATTATTTCCAAAAAGAACTGGCAGACCGCTCAGAAATAAGCGAGTCGTCTTTGAGCCGCGCAACGCCGCGCAATGGCATTTCACGAGTTCACACTTACAAATGATTCAGGAGCAATAAATGGTAAGCATATTTGGCGTGCTGTCCGAGGAGAGGGCTCCGAGCTCGGTATTCAGCCCGAACCTGGAGCACTCCCCCCGTATCCTGATTTTGATAGGAACAATTAAGTGTGAGGAGTTGGGGTGGTGGAGGGATGCCGAAAAATGTCAAAGAGCTGTAGGTGAGTCAAACATGTCTATATATACATGCTTCCTCTCCTGCTGATAGGATGAGGTGTAATTGCTGATGACGTGTTGATTGTGTTAATCATTTGAACGTGCTCCTCCCGAACTTTTTTAATAAAACATCATTTAAAGTTATGGTTCTATCTAATAGAGGAGCGCGGGGCACAACGTAACACTTTTTGGTTTTAGCCAAAAAGTAATAGGGTTAGACAAACCATATTTTTATACAAACAACATACAAGCCTCTCCTATAAATGAGCACTGTTTTCATGTTCGTTGGACCTACCGTTTCTGTGCAGTATCGGCAAAAGCGCAAGGAGTAAAATGTTACTTACCCCGTGAGCGGGGCTCGTTTTAACAGACAGCGGGTTAGTTTTAACACCATGTTATCCAATGCATGGTCATACACGTATTTTTATTTGTTTAAAAAAGTTGTGTATTGATGATCATAAGAAAAACTTATGAATTAAATATATTTTTCCCTTTATTTTTTACATTTGTTATGCTTTGAACAATGTAATGACATGAATGACATGACGTTTTAATAGGTTAATACAATGCAAAATATATGATTGATGATGCAGCCTATTCAATGTGGCTTAGTTGTAACATAGTGTTACAACTAACCCCGCGCTGTCTTGTTTACCTCAGGACGGGCTAGCAGTCGCTATGTGTTTTTCACGTCTTTCAAAATGGTAGCTACCATTATTTAGCCAAGAAGATGGTAATCATAACAATATAAGATTGGACTAACATACTTTCACACATTCTTTGAAAATCGAAAAATAACTACTATATCAAAAAATATTTACATGCTGCCAAAAGAGTTTTTCCTGTGGTTCTCATCCAAACTTCGCTGCAATTTCTCGAAAGCTGGCCAGAAGACATGTGAAAACAGTGTGATGAAAAGCCTGTTAGCACGTCACATTTAAGCCCGTGCAACTACCGATATCTAAAAAGTCTGTGTTACTATTTACCCCACGTTACTTTGTGCCCCGTGCTCCCCCAGTACTTTTTATTTTTATTTATTTGCATTTAATTATACAACAACCCTTCAGGAGACCACGGTTATCCACTAAAGACAATTGCAAGACAATTTACAGTGCGACTTTCAGATCCAAACGCACTGACGGCACAATATTTTTTTCCTTTTGTTTTTAATAATTCCGGAGGAAAAAATTCCAAATATTTTTTTTTTCTAATTTCTACCTCTGATTAGCACCTCCAATTCACTTTCTGTAAAGTTTCGTTTTCGTGCCGCTTGCTTTAGCCATTTTCTTACTGCTTTCTTTTGACCAAGTGGACTCATTACCATATTTAAATTAGTTTAATGAAGGGAGGAGACTGGGTGGAGTGTTGTGCTCGTGCATGTGCGCTTAATTTCACGTTAATCGGGATTTACAAAGAGAATATGCGTGGGGTCCTTCGAACGCAGAGATTGATACATCTGGATTTTTTTGTGCGTTCGCACATTCACAGCTTTGTCCGTACGCGATGTTTTAGTATGAATTTAACGCAAGTCTTAGTACATGAGGCCCCAGGGCCTTCTCAAAATTCCCTCTGCAAAATCACTGTCAGGCTCAGGCACTGAAATTCCTTAATGTTTTGGGAGACAATGTATACCCTCTCTGTTCTGACTTCATGAAGCCATTCCCTTTCTGCCAAATGGATCATGACCAACAGGTGTTCAACTACACTCTTGCCAAACGACGGACAGACTTTCGCACAATAGTGCTCAAACCTGACAAGGTAGCGAAGATCAAAATAAAGAGGATGGCACAACACTCACAAACACACTTCTCATATTACACATTTCACTGATGTAGGTACAAAACTATCTGTAAATGCATTGCTACCATTACTTTCTGATGCATCAACAAATGCATAAATGTACATTCATTTATAATAATATTAATTTTATACTATAATCTGTTCTATAATATTTAATACACTCAATTTTACCTAATAAAAATGTCTTAACACATAAGTAAGAATGTTCCTTCTGAAGTTGTTTTTACAGACTTTTATTTTCAAGTTGGAGAAAATGACCAAGGCATGTGTCTTCACAACGAAGAGCTTTGTGACAAGATCAAGAGATATAATGTGATACCTGCAGGCCAGGTTCCTTTGTTGAATCACTGTATTTAGTGATTATATGCGTTTATGTCTACTTGGCCAGGTATCAGCAGATTACATGTAGCAGGAATTAAGTGTATGTCACAAGTTCTGTGAAAATAAGCACAGGCAAACAACTATTCTTTTCTCATCGCAACTTCAGTCCTGGAGTGCCACTGTCCTCTAGAGTTTAGCTCCAACCCTAATCAAACACATCTGATCAAGGTCTTCAGGATTACAAAAAACAACTATAAGCATTTAAGTGTTACATGTTGTGTCTTTGTCTACTTCCTGTTTCCTTCCATGATCTCCCTTTGTGTTTCCATTCACCTGTTGCGTCAGCAATCACATCATTAGTCTTGTGAGCTGTAACTAATTCCCTCATTCCAACCTTTAAACCCTATGTTTCCTTCAGTCTCTGTGTCACAATCAAACTCTGTAAACTCTGTTACTCAAGTAAACTCTGTTACTCCCCCGTCTGGCTCCAGAGGGAACTCTCACACGTATACTGACACACACACACACTACACTTCCCATGATGCTGTTCAGCGGACTGAGTATTACACCAGCTGTATATCATTTCACAGTCTATAAAGCTCACACACACAATTCCGAGAGTTTTTCATAGTCTTGTCTGTTTTCCTGCCTTTTCCGATCTGTTGTCTGTATCTTGACCACAACCTTGCCTGTTCCTTGTATTCCTCTTTGCTCCTGTTTTGACCCTGCCTGCTCGACAATCCTGTGTTTCAATAAAGACATGCGTTTGGTAGGGATGTGCCAAACGAAGCTTCTGAAGCAGTGAAGCTTTTGCATGAAACTGTGTTGGTGCTTTGAAGCTTTTGACACAGTGCTCTGCTCTGCCATCTGGTGCTCAATAAAAATTCATATACCAACTGTGTCATTCAGAAGTTTTGTTCATTGGGAAGATTTATTTGTATATTTAATAAGTTTAATTGTATTGTGCACCTTTGTGTGTGTGTATTCCTTACAAAGCAACATAAACATGCATATTGGTAAAAAAAACCAACACAATTACAAATGCATTTACCGTAGTATTTTCTGCACCATAAGGCAAAAGGATTATAAGGCGCAGTTTCAATTATGGTTCTATTTCTCTACTTAAAAATTATAATTATATATAAGGCGCATGCCAAAGCATATGGTTAACAAAAAAAGCTAACCGAAGTTTATTCTACCGTTTAATACACTGTTTAACAAAACACGTTATGTTTTAATGAATCCATCCAAATCCATCAAAGTCATCATTTTCTGTGTCTGAATTGAACAGCTGGGCAATTTTGCGATCACACATGCAGTCATTCAACTTTGAAAGAAGTTTTTGTTGTACCCCGTACATTCATTAATACGTGCTTCCTTGAGCATATTCGCTTATCGTCAATATTTTTTTCTACACAGCAAACAACCACAGTGTGCAAACACCCACCCATCATGTGAAAAATATAATTAAATATTATTATATTTAATATAATTCATGCACAAGTACAGTAAGGAGATTAATACCATTTTTTTCTGATTTTCATGCAGCAGGAACATAATTTCAATGTGAAATCAACAGTTTTTTTGGAGCAATCCATCTGACATGTTTTTTGCATCTTTTACACACATTATTTCATTTTCTATATATTAATTTTTTTGTACTCAAACATCCGTGCACTATGGGACGGCTCAATCTATGTGCTTTGTGAGTCCGTCGTGACGTGTTAGGCAGGTAACGAAGCTTCGTTCCCACAGGTCACGTGACAACCCCATTTCAAAGCAATGCTCCGGAACACTGTTTCGAAGCACTAGTGTGTCGAAAACTCGAGACGTGTGTCGACACAGGGTGTCGAGCTACCCATCCCTAGCGTTTAGATCAACCTTGGTCTCCGGTTTGTTACCAGTACAGGTACAGGTACTCTGTCAGTACCTGTCAATGTTAAAGTGTGGTTCTCCCTGTCCCTGTTTTTCATGTTCCTTCTCTCTTGTTTTGCACAAGACGTAGTGTTTTGCTTTTAGTTTTGATTATTAAAGCCTATTTCAGTTATTTGTTGCCTCCGTGCCTTCCTCATACCTACATCATTGTGAAATTAAGCTTTTATTAGGGTTGGAGCTAAAATTTGTGGGACAGTGAACCTCCAGGACTGACATTACCCATTACCATGCATATGCACTCTTTTACTGGAGTAAGAGAAATAATCATATTAGAAAAATAATCAATGGTGTGCACTTAGCTATGATGTTATGGCAGATACTGCTAGGTTAGTTTGGTGACAGAATGGTCCATTAGTAGCTTTAAATAGGTTAGATAATAATACTATACAACCACTGCTGAATGGAGGTTTGGTGCTGATCTCATGTGCAGGCAGACAGTTGCAAAATAATAACTCCTTTTGTGATCGACGGAGACTTGACAGAGCAGCCATCAAGTGTTAGACAATAGAATAGGTTATTACGTACAAGGTTTTTGGAAAAATAATTAGAATATTTGTTTTTTTCAGAATTAAGTAGTAGGAAATTACTTGTCATCCAATTCTTTATATCAGTTTTGCCATTAGTTTTGTGAACTGCTTTGTTTTGTCAGGGTGTGAAGAATTATAGAGCTGATTATCATCAGTGTAACAGTGAAAGTTGCAATGCTTTCTAATGATTACTCCGAGAGGCAGCATGTACAGGGTGAAAAGCAACGGTCCTAGTACTGAGCCTTGAGGTACTCCATACTGAGCATGTGATCGGTAAGATATCTCTTCATTAACTGCTACAAACTGATAACGGTCAGATAAGTATGATTTGGACCATGCCAATACAATTCCACTAATGCCAACATCATTTTCGAGTCTGTTAAAAAGAATTGTGTGGTCGATAGCATCAAATGCAGCACTAAGATCCAGTAATGCTAACAGAGATTCGACAACGATCGTATTTGTAACTCTAATGAGAGCAGTCTCAGTGTCATGATATTTTCTAAATCCTGACTAGAAATCCTCGTGGATAATGTTTCTTTCTAAAAAGGAACATAGTTGTAAGGATATTGCCTTTTCTAGAATCTTTGACAGACTAAACATCGTAATCTTGCTAATTACTTAGAAATCTCTAAATGGTTTAGCTCCCCAGTACTTGAGCAAGCTCTTAACACATTATAGCCCTTCACGTCTATTCCAAAATTCTGGCCAGCTGATAAGCTAGAATATTAAAATCAAACTAAACTCTGCAACAGCCTTTTTAGCATTGTTCAGGAAGTAGACCCACTATGACAGTTTAAATCTAAACTAAACGCATCTCTTCAACCTGGTATAAACATAATACATTATGCATTTTTTATAATTAAAATCATGTAAAAATGATTGTTAGGCTGAATAATTTAGATCAGGAACACATCAGGAACTGAGAAGATGTACTCTTTACATCATAAGAAAAATGGCATCTACGCTGATATTATCCCCTCTGACCGTAGTCAGCTGTATCCAGGTTGTATCTAGATCAGATGAAGAATCTGCACCCACACACGACCACAGCACGAGTTAGATCAGAGATCATGCCTCTGGATAAGTATCATACGTCAATTGCTGCATCGGAGAGAGGACTATGCTCTGAAAGAATGGAGGAGGAGGAGCAAGTTAATTCAGGTGATGATGATTAGTCCTAGCATCAAACTTTAAACCCAATTTCCTTATGTACACACACATTTATCACATTGTTTCTAAATAGAAAAATAACCCAAAAACAAACTTAATGATTGGAGCTGTAGAATCTACTATGACTACTATGTATTTGCCAAGTTTCTCTTGGTATTGGCCCACTTTTGCCATTGATGTATTAGTGAAATATACTCAGTGGTCCACCTTTGCCAGAAAAGGTCTGCAAGGTGTTGCACTTGTTTCCATCACATTCTAGCAAGCAAGTCATCCTTATTGAAGAGTCCTGGTGGCAAGAGGGGTTTGGATTTTAACTGCAAAAGGTGATTTGGTGTAAGTGGTTCAAGGTCATTTGGGTCCCCTGATACAGTTGTGATGGGCCGGTCATTAAGAATACATTCAACTTCACACAGAGCTGTTTGTAACATACTATCATCCAGTTGTCTGTTGTTTTAATACTGAGATCAGTATTTTTTTTACTAGTTTGATTAATCTCTCCGACACGTGACCAAAGTGAGCTACAAAGGGGGGATTAAACATCCATCTGACATGGTCGTTCAGCAAAACGTCTTGAATTTTGTGATGGTCTATATGGCTCAAAGAGGCCTCTAGTTCTTTCTGTGAACTCACAAAATTGGTGACACGATCTGTCCTGATGGTCAGTACTGGTCCTCTCCGACATAAAACACATCGAATGACATTGATACAAGAATCTGTGTCTAATGTGCTTGCTACTTCAAGATGAATTATCCCCATCTCTTCACATGAGAGCGATCTCTTTAGACTTCTATAGGTCCAAAAGAGTCAAAGCCTACATGTGAGAAAGGTGGTAAATCAGTAGAGACACGTTCTTCTGTTAAATCAGCTATTTTCTGTTCTCCAACTTTAGCCTTCATTCATCTGCAAAATTCACAGGATTTTATTATCTTTCTAGCAGAAGAGTTGGCAGACTGTAGCCAGAACCTTTGACTAAGTTTTGAGAGCATGTGATTTATTCCTGAGTGTCCAATGTTTTGATGGATATCACACAGGATCAGTTTGGATATGTGCGAGTCTTTTGGCATTACGATTGGGGTTTTTTAGACTCACCGGCATAGCTGCTTTACTTAGCCTGTCTCCAATCCTCAGGATGCCATCATCAATAATTGGGTCCAGTTTGTGAATTGAGCTGTCAGACCTTGGTAGGTAGACCTTTTCTCAGGAGTGTGATCCCTGAGTCAAAGTCTGCTATTCAAAGTGAATGATTGACTTCTCTGCTTCATCTAAATTCTCCACAGTTAATCCTTGTTGCTTAATTTTCCATTTGGAATCTATACTACACTGGAGTCTTTCTGATTTCGAAGCATCAAAAGTCGTTTGAGCCTTAGCCACCATGCAACAGTTATTATCAATTATTCTTGTGGTTGCATTGTTTTGTAGGTTCAAGCAATTTACAGAGATCTCCCTTTTCACCTCTGTATCACTTAATGAGATGCAATTAAGATCTTCTGGAACTTCAGGTCATTCATATTTCTCCTTTGACAAGAAGTGAGGACCATTCAGCAATCTCGTGGAATTCAGGAGAGATTCAGTTCGTAGCCCACGTGAGGTGTCATCTGCTGGGTTGTCTTCAGATCTTACATGCCTCCACTGATGTACTTGGGAAAGGTTATGTATCTCTGCAATTCTGTTGGCAACATATGTATGAAATCGTTTTGTTTGGTTATGAATGTACTTCAGTACTGACTGTACTGTCTGTCCAAAAGTTAGATCCTTCCAGTTCCATTTGAAGTTCTTTTTGCAACATTTTGTCAACTTTTACAGCAAGTGTTGTGGCTGCAAGCTCAAGTCTAGGAACAGTCATTCGTTTTAGTGGGACTACTCTGGCCTTTCCTAGTACAGTAGAACCCCGATTTAAGAAATTAATCCGTTCCGAGGTTGGTTTCGTTTGTCAAACTTTTCATATGTCGGTCAGGCTTTTACATGTTAATTGCCTAATCCGCTCCAAGCCTTACAAAAACACAATATTCAGCATGGGACAAAGCGCAACCCAGCTTCATACTTCTCAATAATCTCTCTTTTCAACTCAATAAAAAGCACCCTCTTCTTCACTTTGACTTCAGCAACAATCTTCACATCCATGGTTACTGATTAGAAAAAAGTTTATGCTAAAAGCAGAGTCGGGTGGGAGCGATGCTGACCAATAGGAGAGCAGGATTGTGAAAAGTGTTCCCCTTCTTACATGGACTATTCCAGCCATCCCTGTCATTCAGTGTGAAATGGACTATTCTAAACTTTCCCTCGGAGTTCAGGAAGTGACTGACAGAACATAGTTGATGGATGATTAAGGTAAAAGATATCGGCTGAAGATTGTATATAGGTTGAGTGAAATACAGGGAATTAGTGCCAATCGTTGAGGTTTTATCGATCTATGCACCTTTAATAAATACCAGTTTTGGATCATTCCCTGAGTGAGACATCATTGTTCTGACCGGACAAACTGTAGTCTTCATCCAACCCGAACCAAAATCAGCGCGAATATCAAAACAAAACTCGGAAATCGTCGCCTCGCCGAGATTTCATTTTTCGCATCTCGATCATTTTGTCGTAACTTGGGCGGAAAAAAACTCGAAATCTTTTATCGTATGTCGAACTTTTCGTACGTAGAGCGTTTCGTAAGTCGGGGTTCTACTGTACAAAGGCGATATGAACCTTTTTGAGACTGTCTGTAAATTTGAGATAACTTACCATCCCATATCCTAACTCGCTCGCTTCACAGAAGTGATGTAATTCAGTAGTCTTGATAAGTTTTCAGGCTTCATGCACATGTCCACTTCAAATCTGCTCAGCTGGTCTAGCTCTGTGAGCCACCTTTGCCATGGTCTCATCATTTCATTTGGGATCACTTCATCCCACCCGTACTTTTCCTGGCACAGCCTTTGCAGGAGTTTCTTAGCTTTGATAACAAAGAGAGAGAGGAAACCAAGTGGGTCATAGATGGAACTGACTATTGAGAGGATGGTTCATCTTGTGGGAGTTCGGTTCTTAACAGCTACCCGAAAAGTAAAAACATCCTTTTGGATATGCCACTGGATTCAAACTGCCCTCTCAAGAAGAGGTTTTTCTCTATCCAGGTCAAGCTGTTTCACAAGAGGGGCTCTATAGATTTCTGGAATGGTCTCAAGGACTTCACAGCTGTCACTCACCCATTTACTAAAAGTAAATCCTACAAGTGCACAAGCTTCCCTCAGGTCTTTAATGAGCTTGAATGCTTCTTTCTCTGTGGCCACAGACTTGAGACATACATAGAAGCTATGCTTGATTGTGTCAATTACTTGTTAGCTGTGTATTTCAGAATTATCAATTCCTATTTGCTTTAAGGCAAAGTTGCCAATGCTTGGAGATGATACTGCGCCAAAAAGATGAACATTCATTCTGTAAGCTTCCAATGCTGGTTAGCATCCCCTTGTGGCCACCACAAGAATCGAAGAAAGTCACAATGATGATTTTTAACTTGTACTTGATAGTACATTGCTTCGATGTCTGCCATCATTGAAATTCTTTCCGATCTGAATCTAAGCAGAACACCGAGAAGTGGGTTGGTCAGGGCAGGACCTTGGAGAAGTTTGGAGTTCAGAAATACACCTTTGCATCACATCCTCCATTAAAATGTTGTACTCATTCGCATAGGCATGATAGGCACTTCTGCCCCATCGTTCGCAGAAGTATCTCAGTTTTATGTCCTTTGGCATTCAACTGGCTCATAAGATTCTCAGTGCAGAACGTAGCCGAGCTGCCAGGATCAAGAAAGGCGTAGGTTCTTATGGTCTTAATCCCCTTGGCAACTTTAACTTGAACTGGCACGATTGCTAAAGCATATTCCATGCTGGCCCCTGTCACATGATCAGTTGATAAAAGTGCACTATTGACAGGTATTTCTTTCAGTTCTTTGAGGTTTGAATTTGGCTAATTTTAAACAGTACATTTTCGGTTGTTGATATGAAGCCGTGTAGGATGTTTTCTTTGGCATATCTGGAATTCTACAAGAAGTATAAATCTAATGCGAGTATTTGATCTTTGGAATGACTCAAAAGTTATGTTTTGCCACCTTTCGCGAAGCTCTTTATGGGAGTTTGGCAACAATCAATTTTAAATGTGATGCCACATTCAGTTCATCCATGTATTCTAGATATTGCATGATGTTGCAACATTCCCTCAGGTAAAGCGCGTAGGCATGAAGTGATTTTCCATCGTCAGCTTTAATGGCTGTCCAGTTCAGTGCTTTCTCGATGTAAGCATTTGCAATCTTTATTTCATTACCAAAATTTTTCTTTAAAAGTTACTGAGCTTCAGTATATCCTCTGCAAGGTACCATGTGCAAACAGCTATGAACAAGGTCTTTGGCCTGACCAGTAGTAAACTGACAGTAGTAAACCAGTAGTAGACCAGTAGAGCCTATCCTGACTGCTGCTAGTCTTGTCTTCAATCAGATACTTAAAAGCATGAATGAAGGATTTATAGGACAGTAGATCCACATCAAAGACCAGAACTTCTCTTTTAGGCAAGAGAGAAAGATTTTGCTGCATAATCATAAGATCATTAATTTCCTTTTGCCTTTAAAATATTAAGCTCAAGACTTTTTGTGAGTTGTTATTAGCCTGTAACTGTGCACTTGATGATCTTGTGGCTGCTTGAGAGCACATGACAAACTGCTCTCTGCAGTGGAGTCTTTGGTAATGCTGTAACAGGAGCAAATTCTAGTACAGAAGTATCTGTAAAAGTAGATTCAACATTCTCTTCCTCATTTACCTCATAATAGTCATTCATAGCATCACCTTGTGTTGCAGAGTTAATTTCAGCCTTTTTATTTAGCACTTTGAACTTTGCTTCTGTTGCAGCTATTTGTGTCTGCAGTTCTGCCATTTCAATCTTTGATTTTATAATGGCTTCTTGCATCTGTAACGCTTGTATATCTGGCAGAGTTTTGGCTCATGCCTCCAAAGTGGCTTTCTCAGGAGCAGCTATTTTAGCAGCAGAAGATGCCTTAGATGATGTAGACCTTACAGATACACTAGAGATGTTCGAAATGCTGTCTTTTGGTTCCTCTGTTGTTTGTAGACTTTGTTTTTCTCTCCTCCATTATTCAACTTCTTTAAATTCATCATTCTAGGTTCATACCAGTCTGCACAATCATTTAACTTTTCCTACAAGTGCACAAGCTTCCCTCAGGTCTTTAATGAGCTTGAATGCTTCTTTCTCTGTGGCCACAGACTTGAGACATACATAGAAGCTATGCTTGATTGTGTCAATTACTTGTTAGCTGTGTATTTCAGAATTATCAATTCCTATTTGCTTTAAGGCAAAGTTGCCAATGCTTGGAGATGATACTGCACCAAAAAGATGAACATTCATTCTGTAAGCTTCCAATGCTGGTTAGCATCCCCTTGTGGCCACTACAAGAATCGAAGAAAGTCACAATGATGATTTTTAACTTGTACTTGATAGTACATTGCTTCGATGTCTGCCATCATTGAAATTCTTTCCGATCTGAATCTAAGCAGAACACCGAGAAGTGGGTTGGTCAGGGCAGGGCCGACACTCCCACGCTCAACCCTCTGGCAGGAGGTCGGATGTGAGGACCGTCATCCTCGCCAAGAAGGCTACATCAAAGAGGTCCTATCGCTAAGGTGCCAGACCTCGCACAGGCGTCCCTCCTTAGCTGCCACCCATGGTCTGGTTGCTCTGAGGAGATTGCCCCCTCCATGGAGGTTCCTAGAGCATTCACTCCAGGCGTACCCCTGAAAACCGGGCCCTGGAGCGTCTGCCACTCAAGCACCAGAGGCCAGCCTTGAGAGGCTGGTTCCCTCATTAGAATTTCTGGTCGCATCTCATGCCTACCAGAAGTTTCTCATTGGGTCCTGCAATATATATATATATATATATATATATATATATATATATATATATATATATATATATATATATATATATATATATTATTTTCCTTTAGCAGGGTTCTACCCACCGTGGTGAACCCTGAGCAGGCTCTGGTCACGGAACAGGAAGTAGACACTCTGTTGAGGCAAGGGGCCATAAAATATGTCCCCCCTCGGACAAAAAGTCAGGCTTACAGTCGTTACTTCATCGTTCCCAAGAGGGATGGAGGATTGTGGCCCATCCTAAATTTGCGCCTTCTATATCACTCGTCATCAATGTTGACTTTGAACTAGATCGTGACAGATCAGGTCCGAGAACTGGTCTGTCAAATCGATCTGAAGGACGTATATTTTCATTCCATCCTTCCATAACACAGGAAATACGTCAGGTTCGCCTTTGGGGGGAAGGCTTACCAATATCGAGTGCTTCCATTTGGCCTAGCTCTTTCACCTCGCACGTTCATCATATGCATGGTCGCAGCGCTAACCCTGCTGCACCTCTAATGAAACAGAGTTCTCAATTATATTTACGACTGGCTTCTCTACCCAGTCGCTAAAGCTAGCGGTTCAACATTGAGATGTTGTTCCCGCGCTCTTTAATGTTTTGGGGTTGAGGCTAAACGCAAAGAAGAGTGTGCTCTCTCCTCTCCAGAGGACTACCTTCCTCTGCGTTGTTGGGTTTCGGTTACGATGTCAGCACGGTTTTTCCCCGAGCGCATCGATTCCGTCCTGTTAGCCGTCAAAGAGTTTAACTAGGCCAGATACTCACTGTAAAGCACTTCCAACAAGTGCTGGTTCTCAGGCAGCAGCTTCCTGCGTTACCCCGCTCAGGCTGCTGCACAAGATCATTGCAGTGGTGGCTCAGAACCAGAGGGTTTTCCCCGAGGGGCAACCCTTTCCGTACTATCAAGGTCACCCGGCGAGGCTTACGTGCCTTAGATGTGTGGAAGGAATCCTGGTTTCTGTCTCATGGACCCGTATTGGGAGCTCCTTGTCGACGCGTAATGCTATCAACAGATGTATCTCTTACGGGCTGGGGAGCAGTCTTGAGAGACCGCTCCGCCCAAGGTCATGAGTACCCGTATTGGGAGCTCCTTGTCGACGCGCAATGCTGTCTACAGATGTGTCCCTTACAGGCTTGGGAGCGGCCTTGAGAGACCACTCCGCCGAAGGTCATGAGCACCAGTTATCTTGGCACATAAACCTGCCAGAGATGATGGTTGCTTGGAGGGCGCTTCAGGCGTTCCTCCCAGACCTTAGGGGCCATCATGTGGTTGCTCAGACCGACGGCACCACTGTGGTCTCCTATATAAATCATCAGGGAGGTTTATGCTTGCGACCATTATACAACTGGCGCGGCAGATCCTCCTTTGGTCCTAAGGGAGAGCTCCATCTACGGGCAGTTCACATCCCTAGGCCCTAGATTGTGGGAGCAGACGTCCTGTCGAGGCAGGGGCCGAGGCCCGGGGATTGGAGGCTCCACCCCTAGGTGGTGGAGCAGATTTGGTTGAGATTCGGCCGACCACATTTAGACCTGTTCGTGTCCGAGGAATCGACTCATTGCCCTCTGTGATTAACTCTAACTCTAACTGCGTCGGGTGTGACAAACCCAAACGCATACACAAACCCAATCTGTGTGCTATTTGTGAGTGATTTGTGCGTGATCGGCTGGCCCCAGCACTGGCCCTTTACACACTCTAACCTGTTTACCAAACAACTCTAACTCAATTTAATACTTGCACTTTCACACCAGGAGGAGGAGCAAGTCAATTCAGGTGATGATGTCCAAGCATCAAACTTTAAACACAATTTCCTTATGTACACACACATTTATCACAATGCTGTTACCTCCATAAATGCCTCCACTGGCTGGGGTCCACACACAATGGGCATGTATGTGGGCATGGGCATGTATGCGGCCCTGGTGCCTGCTCAACTATACATTTCCCCCAGTGAGCCTACTCACACAGACAATTTGCAAAATCATGGGAGGACGAGGAGCAGGTCTTGCTAGTAGTGCCCTACTGGCCCACCCAGACCTGGTTTCCTGGTTTGGCACATTCTTCAGAGCCAGGACCTGCTTTAGCAGAGATGATGCTATTAGCCATGCTTCCAACTGCTGCAATCAGTATAGCTTAAAATCCTGTCAAGACAGTGCTCCTAACTACACTGGTTTCTGTCAAAAATGTAGGAGGACTACAGACATTTTTGGTAGACGAATCATGCCTGAAAAATAATTCTGATACCCCAGCATGGATCCATGCCCAAGATTCCCTCGACTCTTTTTAGGGGACAGGGGGTGAACCTGAAAGCGTTGCCCATTTAGGAGGCAGATGCAATCCTTGCTCTGTTCTTTCTCATCTGTGCTTTGTGCCTGTACATGGACTGGACACAGTGCTTCAGGACCTCAGAGCATCTCTTTGTCTGTTTTGAGGAACAGCAGAAGGGAAAGTCTGTCTCCAAGCAGACTGCCAAGGCCCACTGTATAGTGAACGCCATAGTCTTGGCATACTAAGCCCAAGACCAAGACCTGCCCCTAGACACACTCTACCAGAAGTGTTAGCCCTCAAGGGGCAGATATCTTTAGAGCTGTGGACTAGGCAACATATAACACATTTGCAAGTTTTTTATAACCTACGTGTAGAGCCAGTGTCCTCACACTAGTAGCCCACTTGGGGGTCTTGCATGCTGCACCATTCCCCTCTATAGATAAGATATATGCACTCATCTTACTCCTCAGGTAAGTTCCCCGGCTGACAAAACCTGCTGGAGTTCCTCAAGAACCCTTCCGTAGCATTCCCCTCTAAGGCTATGCTTTCCCAATTTAATCCATCCACAATCTCACTGAGCAGGTCAGAAGTTGAAGCTGTCAGAAGTTGACAAGAAATTGCTGTACCACCACTGAGCGACCCCGTTATGGGTCACTGGTTTGGCCCCTCAGCGCAAACTTGAATATGTGATTGCACGTAGATACCAATCTTGGGGCCTATTTGAAAACTTCTATCCATAAATATACCTACATTTATCCATATTATACAAATATTGTCACATTATTTCTTCAGTACTACATTTTTAACAGCCGGTTTTAGTTTCTATTGTCCATGTCTGAAATCAGTTTTGCATTGTATTCTCTTGTGCACTCTGCAGCAGCTCTCAGTAGAAAAGCAACATTTCTATTCTACTAAATGACATTTCTATTCTACTAAATGAAGACGTAAAGTGTTTCTCTACAGTTTAAGCATGGGTTACAACAAGAAGAAGAAACAGGAATTTATATGAGTGATTCCCAGGTACAATATCTCCACATACTGTGAGCATTCACTGCAGCAATTCACATTCATTAGCTTTAAGCACTTCATTTTTCAGAGGTTATCAGGGCCAGGACAGAGGGTAGCAATAATCAAGAGTAAGCAAAAGTGGTTGGGGGGAAGAAGAGCGAAGGTTGGCAGCATCACACTTATTGAACAGGAACAACCTTGATGAAAAATTACAATAGGGACAAGCTTGCTAACAAGAAAGCCCACATTAGTTAAAGATTTATTTGCTGAATTCTTATTGCTTTTTTTGAGGGAGAGCTTTTTTATTTCTAAGATTCAACCAAAGGGAAGCATTGATTAGAAACTGTGATAGTACACAACCTTAAATGTAAATCTAGGTAATTTCTTTCAGTTGACAGTGACAGTGACAGTGCATGACAAATGACAGTGCATGACAAGATGTTAAAGACTATAAGCACTGTAAAGTGCACAGAGACTTTCTCAGCACTGTGACATCCTATTCCAGTAAATTAAATGGTCGATCTTACCCTCTCCTGGGCTTCCTTCTGTCCATCCCAGGCCCAGCTGCGCTTTGTGAAGTAGTTGACGGTGGCAAACTCAATAAGAGCAGAGAAGACAAAGGCATAGCACACTGCCATAAACCAGTCCATTGCTGTTGCATAGGCCACCTTAGGAAGTGAGTTCCGGGCACTTATACTCAGTGTGGTCATCGTCAGGACAGTTGTGACACCTAAGAACAGAAGTGAGTAAGTGTTAGATAAATGCAAGCATCATCTGTTGTGGGTCATCTTACAGACAATTTGGGGTATTAATTTTATAATGTCAGTTTGCTTTTATTATATTTGATTTAGCTAATATATTTAAAAACTAACCGGCAGTGACTAGAAAATGATGTGAAAGTGCAATGCCACCTTCTGAAGTGACCTTATGGCTGCTACCTAAACAATATTGTTTATTAAACAAAAGTGAACAAAAATGTCCATGGAACAAAACACTGAAATGTTGTAATACATACAATAATGTTTTAAATTTGCATTAAGCACGAGTACACTGTAATTAATTTATTAAAATTATTATTAAAAAGCAGCAACAATTTTTGTATTATTTTCAGGCTTGTTTTTGTTTCTAACCAAATGTCTCAGTATCATTTTCTTGGCAGCCGATAACTTACTGCAAAAAATAATGCAGATCATTTTTGGCACACATGTTCATCCTTGTTCCCAGTGAATCCATATTTAATGTTGTCTGGGGTGTATTTTCTTTATAGTGTAGTTTTATTCATGTTTAAATATTTTTAAATTAAAGATTTAATAATTTTTTTTCCTGTCTGACAAGTACAGAAAAAAGGCCCTAAATATACTTGCATTATATGAATCTCCCCCTGCTATGTCCCTAACAGGTCTGTGATCCACTTGTTGAGAACCAATGTGTTTAAACAAATAGTTAAAAAATTAAAAATTAGAAATTAGTTAAAAATTAAAAATTAGTTATCATTAGGTAAATTAAAAATTAGTTATCATTTACTCCTTCTCATAATTCAAAGCCTGTCTGAGCTATTTACTTCATAACAAAAAAAAAAGATAACTGTATATCAACGCAGAATGTTAGAGTTCAAGTTTATAATTTGTATAGCTGCAAAAAAGAAAGAAAAATAAAACACTGTTAAAGCAGACCATATGACTTCTGACAAATTTTAAAGAATGATGTATTTTAAATCATATAATGGCTTTGTGTGGGGGAAAAAGATGTCAAATTGTCACTGAAAATCGTCCCTTCTGCCATTGCAATAAAATTTCATTCACACAAAACAGGATTCTTTTTAGGGGGCTTCCGTAAAAAAATTCTGATTAACTCCGTAATCTGTAAATAGATTTCTGTTAGCCCCAATCCCCTTTAAAACTATGAAAACAACAGCAAGGCTTCAGCTCCTCTGAATATTTTCCTTATTACTCAGTATGTTCAAGCCGCAGCAGTGCAACACCAACATCAGAAACAAGGTGTGTGCATTTATTGATTTATCTGTGCAGTTCTTTGTCATAAATCCAGTTTCTATGTAATACGTGAACCTTTCAAGTTGGTTTCCAGTGTACTATACGTTTTCTCCGTGTTCTCACCTCATCTCACTACAGTTGCTTTTCGTAGCACTTAACACACATGAATAAGTCACTGTAGAAAATAACCATGATGCCTTTTTTATTTTAAATGTCTGTTTTTTATATTAAAATGGATGACTGTGAATGTGGCATTAGGCTAACATGTGGACATACAAATAAATTATTAAACTCACAATCAGTGACAGACAGCACTTAGTCAATGCACTCATTCAAATTGCCTTTCAGAGTGATTGGCAGAGACATGCAGTTTTTTCATTTTACTCAATGATTTCGAAACATTTATTAGCCTTAGAGTAAAGAGATTTGTGTTTTTTGATGTCACTTTGAATTACAGAAGTGGTGAATTGATAGATTTTTTTACAGGTAGTGTAGAATCTAGCATTGTTCATTCCTGACCTTGAATACAAACAATATATTATACCGTTATTGATTATTTGGGGCTGAAATTCTAGAATTGCCCCTATTTCAAAATATTCAAATGTGAATGAGGCCTTAAACACAAAGAAGGAATGCTCAATGGAACATGAAACAGACATTCACCTCAATTAGAAACCATGGTAACAATCGAGAACTCAGGCAAATGGTGACATTTATCCAATATTAATAAGAAGATACTTAAAGAAATTTAATATTTATAAAAAAAAATTACATTGTATTTTTACATTGCTATAAATTGAATCATATTTGTAAAATGAAAACTATGAATGGAACAGAATTACATTTAAAATGGGTTTCTCATGTAATTGTTTTAACTTCTCTTTAAAGCCCCATCTGTTTCTGGATATATTCTAATACATATAATACATATTCGATACATATACAAATAATTTTCAGATACAGGCATTGTCTCTGCTGACCACCCCTAGCTACCACCGTACCTTGAGTCTGTCTTTGACTACAAACTGTGATTTGAAAGTGAGATGAACATTTCAAGGTGTTTCAAAGACAAGTACATTTATGATATAAACCACTTTATTTTGTAAAGCATTTTAACTGATTTCACCTCCAAAAGAAAGCTCTCAGCACTGGGATGTATGCCAATGCACAATGTGCCATAGGTTAAAAAGACACATCCATATAAGTGATGAGAGCTTTTAAAAGGAAGGCATGTAAACACTGTGGTACTCTGTGTTGCCCTTGAACCACAGTAACATTCATAAAAAAAAAGGTTATGGGCTTTAGACTACAACATGTTCTCAAAACTTTTTTCAGTTTTTCTTCAATATTGTTTGTACTGTATTTTTGATTAAGTAAAAGCAGCCTTTGGGAACATAAATTACTTTAAAAACAAACAAATCTTAATTAGATTGGTGACCTTGGGTGATCTGAAAGGCGCCTAATATAAAATGTACATTATTATTATTATTATTATTATTATTATTATTATTATTATTATTATTATTATTATTATAATTACTCCAAAACGGTGTCTTCCAAAATGTCTGCTTTGTATCATTAACTTGTACATTGAAATTATATATTATTTCTCATTGTGTGATCAAACAAATTAGTCTACCAAAGAAGAAATTAAAAGGTGAATTTTGTGAGAAAAAAGCTAAAGAAGTAAATGTTTTAAAAACAGAATTAAAATATATTTGCATATAGATGAATTCATCAGGCAATCTTAGACAATCTTATTATTTGATGCAACACTCAATCACACAATCCAAAGCCAACCAAAAGGATATAAAGTACTTGAATCCCATTATCGACACTTTCTCTACCTGATATTGAGGATGCCATGGGACATAATGCCAGCTCTGTTATTTAATTATCTTCATTTCATACATCAGAAAAAGTTACTTTGCAGAAGGTCCAAAATACAGCTTTAAATGAGTTTACAAACTATTCACTGATTCAAGGCTCGATAAGATTAGATTGGTGTGTATGAGAATTGATCAATTATGACCTGTCAGCTTTTCTTAGGGAAAGACTTGCATGGACAACCTATTGTCGTATTGTAAGTTCCTTTCCATTATTCAACAAGCAGACTGCTGTACAGCTTAGTCTGCAGTCCTTTCTTTGAATGTAAAGAAATCATTCAATAGAATTGAAGGGAATTTTTCGTGGTCTGCTCATTGTGGGTTTAGCTCTTTTCTCTTGCCAGCTGTCTAGACCAGTGTTTTTCAACCTTTTTTGAGCCAAGGTAAATTTAAAAAAAAAATCACAAGGCACACCACCAACCGAAAATATAAAAAAATGAAACTCTGTGGCCTAGATTAACAATATACAATCATTCTTATGACAGTGTCTTGAATGGGAATCAAATAAACACAAATAAAAAGTATTTTATGATTAATTAGTTTTCAAAAAATGTTTTTTAAACCAATTAGGTGAAATTTAATAATTTTCCACAGCGCACCCGACAATCTCTCATGGCACACTAGTGTACCGCGGCACAGTTGTTGAAAAACACTGCTCTAGACAATCTATTTTGAATGTTCAGCCAGAGTACTTACTAGTTACCATATTTCTTATTCCTTCTGTCTTGGCAAGGCTACTCGCCAAGGATGCCCCCTTCACCCTTTTTATTTTTATCCTTAGAACCTTTGGCCCAAGCAATTAGGTAGTGCTCTGCAATAGTTCCTATAAATTGCATGAAAATGTTCCTTAAAATTTCACTCTAGGCCCATGAAATTATGTTGTATGCATCAAATATCATAGACTTGATTAACAAATTCTTAAAATTATTTGATAGATTTGGTAAACTGTTTAGTTATTGGAGTAAGTATGTAACAATGCTTTTTAATTTAGCTGCTAAACCAGAAATCAGAGATCCAGATCATACCCACTATGATTCCAGTGAGTGAACATATTTATCTTGGGACTAGAGTCTGGAAAGTGGAAAAATCAATCTCTTCTTGAAAAGATTAGTAGTGATCTTCAGTTTTGGTGTCCATTCTAATTGGCCATTTGTGGTCGTATAGCCACTATTAAGAATAACATACTTCTGAGGTTAAGTTCTTTTTGTACGATTTTCATAATCTTTGTTTTTAAACGCTACCTTCAGTTTTTTAGTTTTGTATGATTTATTGTTCGGATATATGATTACATTATTTTTCCACAAAAATGTGCAAAAAAAATATTCAGCAATTATTCAGGGCCCACCATGTATATTGCAGAGCAACAAGAACAAAAAAAGAGTAGAATAGAATGTACAAAGTGACACTTTCATGACCAGAGAAGATGAGACTTGTTTAAATAGCCTTCAGCAATACGGTTCAGACGTTCAGATGAGAATGAACAAAAACATCCTTATTTCTTATCCGAAGAAAGAAAGATTAGGACAACACTTAGATAATAATAAAGGAATTAAAAATGCCACAACGTTACACACAATTTAATAAAAGTTGTCCCACATGGGGCTCAATCAGTGGGTCAGGAGCCTGTCACTCATCTCGTTGTACAACTGGGAAGATGTGTTCACATGGATGCCGAAGTTCCATAGTTCAATTTAGAATTAACTAAATGCACTGCACGTTATATTAAAAGAGTTCAACCAGAGACTTCTCAGTGTTACCATTTTGCCCTGGGTGTGGTGTTTTGTGTGCACTTCCTAGCTGTCGGGTCTTTGTCACTTCCTGGTTGTCTAGTCACTGTTAGTGGGTGTGTTGGTTACCACGTGGGTTTTGCCTCTCGTTCCCTCCCTGCACCTGTCTCGTCTCTAGTTCATTAGTGTGCCCCAGGTGATCGTCATCTCCTAGTGTATTTCACCCCTTGGCTTCCTCCCTGTCTTTGTCCGTGGTTGACGTTTTGTGGATGTTTCCTGCTGATGTTTCATGTGGATGTTTTCCCCCTCCGAGTTCTCCCAGGTTTGCACGCAAGGTGCCCTTTGTGTTTATTCTCTAGTCTTTTGGTTTACCCGTGTTTTGAGTTTTTGCACAACTTGTGCCGTTTTGTTTATATTTAAAGTGTTTTGTTTTTTACTTTAAATAAACACGTTTTGAGTTGAGTTCCTGTCCGTCTCGTCTTCGCACCGTAACCCCGAGCGATACAGAACCACGGACCAGGTTTGTCGCCTATAAAGACTGTCTACATGGAGTGCGAGTCACAGCTCCTGACTCTTACCCAGATGAGGGACAGGAACTTCGGCCAGTTCGCCTATGAGTTTTGTTTCATCGCCAGTCGGGCGTCCTTGCCGGATGACACCATCCGGGCCCTGTTTGGGATCGGCGCCATGCGGCATTTTCCCGAGGGCTTGCCAGACACCACCGGCTTAAGTTGGACTGAAGCCGTTCTCCGGTGTGTGAACAGCTACAACCGGAGAGCGGCCGAATTGAAAAAGTCAACACCGCCAGGTTCCGTGGCTGAGCCGCCGCGCCGTAACCGCCGCAAACGGGGCAAGCGGAGGATTCCCTCGCTCGAGAACGAACTGATTCCCTCGCCCGAGAACGAACTGATTCCCTCGCCCGAGAACGAACTGATTCCCTCGCCCGAGAACGAACTGATTCCCTCGCCCGAGAGCGAACGGATTCCCCTGCCCGAGAGCGAACTTTGTGCACTGATTCCCTTGCCCGAGAGCGATCGCTATGCACAGAGTCCCCTGGCCGCTCGCTATGCACAGAGTCCCCTGGCCGCTCATGAACTGTTTCCCCAGGCCGCACGTGAACTGTTTCCCCAGGCCGCACGTGAACTGTTTCCCCAGGCCGCACGCAATGAACTGTTTCCCCAGGCCGCACGCAATGAACTGTTACCCCAGGCCTCCGTGGACCCCTCCAGGCCCGACCTGCCACCGCCGGAGCTGCCGTGGCTCGACCCGCCGCCGCCGGAGCTGCCGTGGCCCGACCCTCCAGCCTTCTTGGACCTCCCAGATCCTCCGCCAGACCTCCTAGACCTCCCAGACCTCCCAGACCCGACATTAGATCTGCCAGACCTCCCAGATCTTCTATCCGATCTGCCAGACCTCCCATACCCGCTGCCAGACCTCCCAGATCCTCCGCCAGACCTCCTAGACCTCCCAGATCCGCCAGAGCTCCTAGACCTCCCAGACCCATCATCCGATCTGCCAGACCTCCCAGATCCTCCGCCAGACCTCCTAGACCTCCCAGACCCGCCATCAGATCTGCCAGACCTCCCAGATCCTCTGCCAGCTCCGCCAGAGCTCCCATACCTGCCAGACCTCCTAGACCTCCCAGACCCACCATCCGATCTACCAGACCTTCCGCCAGACCTCCCTGGTCCTCTGCCAGCTCCGCCAGAGCTCCCATACCTGCCAGACCTCCTAGACCTCCCAGACCCACCATCCGATCTTCCGCCAGACCTCCTAGACCTCCCAGACCCGTCATCAGATCTCCCAGACTTCCCAGATCTTCGGCCAGACCTCCTAGATCTCCCAGACATGCCACCAGATCTGCCAGAACCACCGCCTACTCAGCCAGATCCGCCGGCTCGGCCGGTCCCACCTGACCCACCGCCGGCTCGGCCGGTCCCGCCTGACCCACCGCCGGCTCTGCCGGACCCTCCAGATCTGCCAGCCTTGCTGGAACCCTCATGAACTTTATTTTATGTTTTGAGATATACCAGTTAGATGTTTTGGGTTTTCTTAGTCTCCTTGATGCCATATTATTCTATGGGACTTTGCTTTTGTTTTGGTAGTGTGCACTCCGGGTTCTCTGTCCTGTTCCGTCCCCCGCCCTCCCTTCCCCTGTTGTGCACTTTCCGGCGCGAGGTCGCGCCTACCGGGAGGGGGGGGGGGGGGGGTACTGTTACCATTTTGCCCTGGGTGTGGTGTTTTGTGTGCACTTCCTAGCTGTCGGGTCTTTGTCACTTCCTGGTTGTCTAGTCACTGTTAGTGGGTGTGTTGGTTACCACGTGGGTGTTGCCTCTCGTTCCCTCCCTGCACCTGTCTCGTCTCTAGTTCATTAGTGTGCCCCAGGTGATCGTCATCTCCTAGTGTATTTCACCCCTTGGCTTCCTCCCTGTCTTTGTCCGTGGTTGACGTTTTGTGGATGTTTTCCCCCTCCGAGTTCTCCCAGGTTTGCACGCAAGGTGCCCTTTGTGTTTATTCTCTAGTCTTTTGGTTTACCCGTGTTTTGAGTTTTTGCACAACTTGTGCCGTTTTGTTTATATTTAAAGTGTTTTGTTTTTTACTTTAAATAAACACGTTTTGAGTTGAGTTCCTGTCCGTCTCGTCTTCGCACCGTAACCCCGAGCGATACACTCAGAAAGACACAATGTGATCCCTTCATAGAACTTGGCCATAGGCGTTGAGGGGCAAGTCAAGACCCATTTTTGAACGACAAGAGTCAGTTCCTGACAAACTTCTGACTTTAAGGATAGTTTTTCTCATGGTTATTACTTCACAAAAGAGAATTGGGTAATACAGGCTCTGTCAATTCGCCATCCTGCTTAAATTCTGCCGCTGGACTGGTCAAAGCTATTTTGCACACTAACCCTGACCCTTTGGTAATAAAGTTATATTAGGTTAAGAGAGCAGATCAGAACTACGGGCGTTACTTTTGCTGCACATGCATCACTGTTTTGACTACTTTTCATTGTTAAAATGCTGATTAATGCATCATAATAAGCATAACCCCCCCCCAATTCATTAGATTTTTGCAGAGTCTTACTGTTATATACGAGTGCTGGTGTGCAATGTGGAGGGATGAGGGGACACGGAGATTCAACAGAAACAACTTTAATTCACAACGGAGAAACAGAAACGGCACTAAACGGTGCAAAAACTCTGAATACTTTGAAACACGGAAAGAGCATCCACACACAGAGACCAGTCTAGTAACTGGTTACAGCAATCAACAAAGACAAGGGAGAACATGAGGGTTTAAATAGGCAAGATAGCAGGGAGCACATGAACTACCAACAAGGGGGAGTGGCAGATGTGACAGAGACGGAAACACAGAAGGCTCACACAGGAGGAAAATGGGACAAGGGGCCAGGCAGAGGAGACATTCCAGGGCGGATCAGGTGGGACCAGGGACCAGGCAGCAGGCAGCGGGAACAGTCCAGGGTGGAGCCGACGGACCGAGGAGCCCAAGCGAAACTGCTGGACCTGGAGACTGAGCCGCAATGACGATGGACCAAGGCGGAGCTGGGGGGACGAGGGGGCCCCCTGGAAAGGTATGGCCGAGGGACATCGGTGGAGCCGAGGGAGGGAGGAGCCAAGGAGGTGCCGATGGTCCGAGGTGGAGTGAAGGGCACTGAAGTTAGAGGCGGAATCCGGATAACCTCAGTGGCCGGTGGCCTGTTGACACATGGTGGCTCCCAGGTGTTAAAGGGAGCTGGTGATGGGGTGCGGGACACAGGCAGAGGAGGGGCTGAGTGCTGGCTGGGTAGAGGTGGTAGGAGAGGGAGGCTGGTGGGATGTCTGGTGCCAGCTGACGAGTTGCGGGCTCTGGCACTAAAAAGTGCAAAAATTCGGAATACTTTGTAACACGTATAGAGCATTCACACACGGAGAACAGTCTAGGAACTGGTAACAACAATCGACAAAGACAAGGGAGAATATGAGGGTTTAAATAGGCAGGATAACGGGGAGCACCTGAACTGCTAACAAGGGGGAGTGGCAGACGTGACAGTGAAGGGAACACAGTAGGTTCACACAGGAAGAAAGTGACGCGACACATGACATTGACTGTGACACATACAATTTTTTTTTTTTTTTACAGTTATGTACAACTTTCTGAAGGGAAGTAAAACGCAATTTAAGAAGCAGACTGTTCTTCAGCAATACCTCAAGACAAGGCATTGGGTACAATGTTACACCTTCCTTTATGGTGGCATACAAAAAAAATCAAAACCTTGCAGACATATGGTTCACCTTGCAAGACGAGAAGTTGGTGTGATTGAAAGTGTGATTGAAAATCCAAGTGAGTGCTGAACTATCAGTGACTACTTCAAAGTGTCACCCCTCTAGATGTCACAATTTTTCAACAGCCCACAGCTAGACATTCCTTTTCTTCTGCAGCATACAATTTTTCATCTTAGTGCAGAAGTCGAAATGCATACACCATTATGTGTTGTCCTTTACTAGTTTATTTTATTATTAATACATTTTTCACAATAAAAGCTTGGCTGAAGTCTGGGGCTGTCATAGCCATGTCGTGTCTCCTCACTCTTCCTGTTTCCTTCCGTGTGCTTCCCTGTGTCATTTCCTTTCAGTTGTAGCGTTATTAAATTGCCTCATTAATCTTGTCACCTGTTCCCCATCATTCTTTGTGTATTTAAGTCCTCATGTGTTCCTCTGTTTTTGTCTGTGGTTAATTATGTTAAGACGTGTGTTGGTGTTCTCCTGGTTCTCCATGGAAGTTATATTTCCTGATTCTGCACATGTGTGCTGCTTTTATTTCTTATGTAAAGTGTTTTGTTTGTTTAATCAAGTGAAGCCGCAGATATTTCCTGTTCTCCTCGCCTCCTTTGTCCTCCCGCACCACATGCCTAACAGGATGACAGACCATGTTAAGTCTCCTACAAAGACTTTTTACAAGACTTTTTACTCCTACAAAGTCTGCACCAATGCCTGCTCCTTGGTGGTCTGCACCAGTGCCCGCTATTGCCAGGCTATTGCCTGGACCAGCATCCTCCTTTGCTCGTGATTCTGCATCAGTGCCCGCTCTTCAGCAGTCTGCACCAGAGTCAACTATGCAACAGCTTGCACCTGCATCCTTCACAAGGCGGTCTGTGCTAGCAACCACTGCTCTCCAGCCTGCACCAATGCAAAATATGCCCAAACCGGCCCTCAAGGGTGTGATTCCTCTGCTCCCTCCTTCCTCAAGCAACCTCCTGGGTACCCACCAAAGAGGTGGGTGCCGGCCATAATGGCCAAAGCTTTGTGGTGTGAGTGGACTATTCACATCATAGTCAGAAAGCTACAGCCAGTATCTGAACTTAGCCCAGAACCCGAGCTCTCCGAACTTTCCCCAGAACCCAAGTTCCCCGAGCCCCCCGAACTCTCCCCAGAACCAGAGTTCCCAAAGCTCCCGAACTCAGCCCAGAACCCGAGATCTCTGAACTCTGCCCAGAACCCGAGTGGCGTTCGGTCACAGTCGTTTAGTGACTTCTCACTCTTCCTGTTTCCTTCCATGTGCTTCCCTGTGTCATTACCTGTTGCGTCAGTCACTTCCCTCGTTAGTCTTATCACCTGTTCCCCACAATTCCTTGTTTAGTTAAGTATTCATGTGTTGCTCTGTTTGTCTCTGTCATCGATGACGTTAAGACGTGTGTTGGTGTTCTCCTTGTTCTCCGTGAAAGATATATTTCATGTTTTTGCAAGTGTGCTGCTTTTGTTTCTCATGTAAAGTGTTTTGTTTGTTTAATAAAGTGAAGCTGCAGATATTTCTTGTTCTCCTTGTCTCCTTCGTCCTCCCGTAACCCACGCCTATCAACTCTGGAGCTTTTTTCAAAGGATAAATTAAATCTTCAAAAACATATTGACACTCAGTAGTCCATACCCAGGATGCATTTTTCTTCTTAGGCTCATATAGAGGGGCTTCAAACTCTGAAAATCTGTGAATTTGCAAGGCCCAAAAATTGTTGGGGGTGGAAACTAATGAGTTTGACATTGGCTGAATCAGTTTTGATTCCTGCATTAATTACATGTCCCAGAAAGAAAAGTGACCTTTTGAGGAAGCTACACTTCTCTAAGTTAACTCCCTGGGGTCATCAGCTACTCCTTGCGTGTTACGCTGATAACTACAAAAGAGACTCAAAATACTCTATTGATTTTGGTCATACAAATAAGTGTAATACATAATTTGAAACTGTTAAGTATCTACTTTTATTTGTACACACTCCCAATAAAAACAACATTTTTGCAGACCAGACGATTACATTACTTTAAATGAGTCCAGCCCTCAAGATTACTGTGTAACAGTTTTACTGCTACTTTTTGTGACAGTATTTGGTTATACATGTAATGTCTGAATGTACCACTAGGTAGTGCTGTAGACTCTGGGCTACCTATTAGTATAAAAGGAGTAGAGAAGAAGCAGGAGGTAGGAAGCATGTGCTAGGCACCTAAGGATCTTCCTGCGAGAAGCTGTTTTTGTTTTGTACCCGGTGTTCGAGGAACTTTTAGTTCAAAGGCTCAACTGTGAGTACGATTGTTTGTCTTTGTGTAGGATGTTTAGGTCATTTAGGTGTAATTAATGTTCATGTAAATAGTAGCACTAAGTTTGTCATTTTTGTTTAATGCAGCGGGTTCTTTGTAAGAATGAGGATACAGCTAACATTAATAGGACTTGTCTAAGAGAGGATCACCAATCGACCACGCCTTCAGCTTCAAGCATTTACTACATCGGCTGGAGTTGTGTTTTCTGTCCACTGGCGGATATGTCTTCAACTGCAACTGGCTTAAGTACTCTTTCTTCCCACTGTTACCTCTGCAAGGACTGAACTCTCGGTAGCCTAAAGCTACAATTGGACTGCTCTTAAAAAGGGAAAAAGGAAGTAATTTGTGTTTGTATTTAAGTTGATGTTTGAACGATTTTGGTGTTGGGTGCTTTAAAGGATTAAAGGTGACTCATTGCAATTTAGGATGTCTGGTCCCTCAATTTATTATGTAATTAGTGACTTGAGTCTCAATTAAGACAAACTGTTGCAACTGTTATAAACATACGCCTCGTCTGAAAGGTAAAACGAGGAGGTGTTGCTGTAATTTATAGTAACACCCTCAGTACTACTCAAAAGTCTAATTTGAAATATAATTATTTTGAAGGGATGGTCCTTTATGTAAAATTTTCTAGTGCAAGTAATAATTCCTGTTTAACTGTGCTGGCTATTCTATACAGGCCACCAGGGCACCATACAGACTTTATCAAAGAATTTGCTGATTTTCTATCAGAATTAGTAATGGCTAGAGATAAAGTCATAACTGTCTGTGATTTTAATATCCATGTAGATAATGAAAAAGCTGCCTTGGGATTGGCATTTAGAGACATTTTAAACTCAACATGTATCAGGGTCCACTCATTCTCGAAATCATACTTTAGATCAGGGGTGCTCAATACGTCGATCGCCAAGGTACTATTGGTAGATCGCATGACAAGGTGAGGTGACATTGTCATGAACTGACGCTATACAAATAAAATTGAGTTGTTTTGAATAAAAACTAGACGTCAGCGTATCAGCCATCCTGTCACTTGATTGATACACAGGACAACCAGTCAGATGACATCTGATTTTTTTCCGTTCAATTAGGTCACTGTGCTCAAACAAACAACGCCCCTGAGCGCTGCAAAACTAACAAGCTAATCGTTAGTTACATCCTAATTTTTTGCTCGTTTTTTTCCTCTTAAACGTAAGATAGGGTATAAAAATGAGTGGGGAAGCTGGACCAAGTAAGAAGAAAAAAACGTATCACTTTCATACGGAATGGGAGGAGGACTTTTTTTTCACGATGACATTTTCAAAGTGCGTTTGTCTCGTCTGCCAGTCTACCGTCGCAATACCAAAGAAGGGAAATATGGAGCGGCATTTTCGGACTAAATATATATATATATATATATATATTTATTTATATTTCTCAATAAATATAATGGGTAGATCATTTTGACTTGGTCATTTCAAAAGTAGCTCCCATGCTTAAAAAGTGTGAGCACCCCTGCTTTAGATCTAATATTGTCGCATGGGATCAATGTTGATACTGTTCAAATTCTGCAGCAGAGTGATGACATCTCAGATCATTACTTAGTTGTGTGAAGACTAGTCAAAGTCGAAAAACTAACTCCCTGTTACAAATATAGTAAAATCATCACTCCTAACACAAAAGATGACCTTATATAATAATAAATAATCTTCCTGATCAGTTTCGTCTACTCAAAATCTCAGATAGCCTAGAAAACTTGATGTTGTAACAGAAACTATTAACTCTCTCTTTTCCAGCACTTTAGACACTTTTGCTCCGTTGTGCTTAAAGAAGATAAAAGAAAATAGTCCAACACCGTGGTACAACGAGCACACCCGGGCCCTCAAGAGAGCAGTCAGAAAAATGGAGCGGAGCTGGAAAAAAAAACTAAGCTAGAGGTTTTTCGCATTTTATGGAAAGACAGCTCTATTGCATTCAGAAAGGCCTTAAAATCAGCTAGATCTGCTTACTTTTCTACCCTCTTAGAAGAAAACAAATACAACCCTGGGTATTTATTGGATACAATGACTACATTAACAAGAAGTAAAGCCTCAGACTAAAGAAAAATTCCCCTCCTTCATTGCTATCAGGGAGGAAGAATTGTCTAAACTCGTTAAGTCATCAAAATCAACAACATGTATGCTAGACCAGATACCAAATAAGCTACTGAAAGAGATGCTTCCAGAGGTCATAGATCCTCTTCTTAATATCGTTAATTAATCTTTGTCATTAGGATACGTACCAAAAACCTTTAAGCTGGCCGTAATTTAATCGCTTATTAAAAAAAACACAACTTGATCCTACAGAATTAGTTGATCACAGGCCGATATCGAATCTACCTTTTTTGTCAAAGATTCTAGAAAAGGCAATATCTTCACAACTATGTTCCTTTCTAGAAAGAAACAGCATCTACGAGGATTTCCAGTCATAGACCGTATCATAGTACTGAGACTGCCCTCATTAGAGTTCCAAATGATTTACTCTTATCATCCGATCGTGGTTGTCTCTCTTCTATTAGTGTTACTGGACCTTAGTGCTGCATTTGAAACAATCGACCACAAAACCCTTCTGAATAGACTTGAAAACTATGTTGGCATTACTGGAATAGCATTAGGCTGGTTCAAATCATACTTATGTGACTGTTATCAGTTTGAAGCAGTAAATGAGGAGATGTCATATCAAGCACAGGTTCAGTATGGAGTTCCTCAAGGTTCAGTACAAGGATCAATGCTTTTCACCCTTTATATGCTTCCTTTCGGTGCAATTATTAGGAAGCATGGCATTAGCTTTCACTATTACGCTGATGATACTCAATGCTAAATTTCTTCTCATCCTGATGAAACATACCAATTCAAAAAATTAACAGAATGCATAGCTGATATAAAAAACTTGGATGACTAATAACTTTCTACTGCTTAATTCTGAAAACAAACAAACAGAGATTCTAATTATTAGACCAAAAAGTTCAGCACGTAATAACATTGACTATTGCCTAACACTCGATGACCGCTCTGTCAAGTCTTCATCGTCAGTTAGAAACTTGAGTGTGCTCTTTGATACCACTCTTTCATTCGAAAGCCACGTTTCTAGCATCTGTAAAACGGCATTCTTCCATCTTAAAAATATATCTAAATTGCAACATATGCTCTCTAAGACAAATGCAGAAAAGTTAGTTCATGCATTCATGAGTTCAAGGCTAGATTATTGTAATGCTCTACTGGGTGGTTGCCCTGCACGCTTAATAAACAAATTCCAGCTGGTCCAAAATGCAGCAGCTCGAGTTCTTACTAGAACCAGGAAGTATAAGCATATTAGCCCAGTTCTGTCAAACCTGCACTGGCTTGCTATTAAACATAGAATACATTTAAAAATCTTGCTAATTACTTACAAAGCATTAAATGGTTTAGCTCCCCAATACTTGAGCGATCTGTTAACACGTTATAAACTTTCACGTCTATTGCGATCCCAAAATACTAACCAGATTATAATACCTAGAATATCAAAGTCAAATGCTGGCGGTCTATCCTTTTCCTACTTAGCTCCTAAACTCTGGAACAGTCTTCCTAATACAGTTCAGGAAGTAGACACACTCTGTTTAAATCTAGACTAAAAACACATCTCTTCAACCTGGCATACACATGACATGACACATTATACATACATTTTTAATCCAAATTATGTAAAATGATTGTTAGGCTGCATAATTTAGGTTAACCGAAACCGGGAACATTCCCATAACATCTGATGTACTCGCTACATCAGAAGAAGAATGGCATCTACGCTGATATTGGTCTCTGTTTATTCCGAGGTTGCTGTGGTCAGCCGCATCCGGGACGTATCCAGATCAGATGAAGGACCTGCACCTGGACACGAGCCCAACAGCGCCCTGAACTATCTGCGGAGACCGTGATTCTACTAAACCCTCCCCTGTGATGATCATGAACACATCTCCAACCAAATTGGACTTAATATTGGACTTAAAAATGTTGTCAATATAATAATCATGCACTGTTTGGCTATTTGCCAGAGGAGAACTGGTCCCCCGACCGAGCCTGGTTTCTCCCAAGGTTTTTTTCCATTCCATTCTTCATTCATTCATTCCGTCACCTGCTGGAGTTTTGGTTCCTTGCCGCTGTCGCCCATGGCTTGCTCAGTTGGGGAAACTTAACACTTAATATTCAACAATTGTATTGATTCGTCTGCTCTTTTGGGGCTGCTGTACAGCCAAAACAAACTTTGTTTATAGTGCTTACCTTCGACCACTGTAAAGCTGCTTTGAAACAATCTTCATTGTAAAAAGCGCTATATAAACAAAGGTGACTTGACTTGACTTGACCCGTCCGTAAATGCCGAAATATCAATGTTCTCGATATTCCGTAATGAGATGGTACGACATTGATTGTAATATTGTAAAATTAAGCAGACTTTAAAAGATTCCACAGAAGATCAGAGAAGATCAGAGAAGGTCAAGTCAGAAGCTGTGCAGTTGTATGGAGTGATACCAGAGCAACAGACAAGATCATGTGTATGGCCTTTTAGATGCGTAGAAAAATTTACATATTGTTGGATCCCAAAGCCATCGAGGCAAGATAAAAAATCCTGAGTATATTTACTATTTTCATTGTCAACAAATTAAGAGAAAGAAAACTGATGAAAGTTAAAAAGACTGAAAAGTCTTTTAAAAAGTCAGTGTTGGCCTTAGGTGGGAGATTAACTAGCATAGTTGGAAATTAATCTATAAAACAATGTACTCGAATGAAGTGAATTCGGGCACAGTTACATGCAAGACTTTCCACTTGTTGCTATGTATTACAGCAAGCATGTATGTACCTCCGCCATGACCTGATGCGCAGGTGTAAACATAACCCAGATGGGTAGACTGCTTAAGTTGAGCAAAATCATCTTTTTGCTGCCAAGTCTTAGTTAGACAGAGAAAGTGAAATTTATGATCAGATAGTATATTACAAAGCATTGAACCTTCATTTGAGAGTGATTGCAAGTTCCATAGACCAAAGGAAAGGATGTCACTTTTACCTGCAGTATCTGACCCGCAGTGGGTAAACAGCTGACCATGTGTTTTTTCTTACGGGACTGGAATGATCGTATGGTATTTGAATCATCGATGCAGTTGCTCCGTCAAGAGCCCCGGTGGACATATTAAGTTGAGAAATATAGAAGATATCCTTGTTGGAGAGTAGCACTGATGGCAGCTTGAAGTTATGTGTTTGAAGTTGTAGAAGTTCCATTACTATGTATCAGAGCGTCAAGGCCACAGATTGATGACAGGATAATCCAAGTAAGTGTAGCCAATACTGGTAACTCTCAGTAATCCTCATATTTCCAACTCAGGTTGAGTCGAGTCGATAGTTAATAGTTAATCTTCAATGTAGTAAAAACATCATACAGCCCCATAAACTGAGCCGTGTTTCAAAAAGCCAGCATACCAAACAACCAAGCCACTTCACAGCCCAATCATGTGGACAAGGCAGCCCTTTCTCAGACCACCTCGGCCAAAAACAAGCTTGTGAACCGATAACTGATAATCCGAAAGAAAGTATTATCTTACTAACGGAAGAACTGCCCATTGCGCTGTTGCGAAAGCTTGCGTTTGGCAGTTAATACGGATGACTAAATGGATTTTCCAGCTCAGTCTGTAGATTGTTTTGTTTGATCAAAATAATAACTAAATAAATAAAATGATACAAAACAAACCAGAAGAAAAAGTCAAAAAGCTTGAAAGTATCTACTCCGGGGAACTGTGAATGTCTGTGAATATTAGACATTTAAAAATATTGTTTAAATAGGATTCCTGCATGTTCCGCTTGTGTCTGTGAAATGTTGTAGCGGTGCAACATTGCCTTTCTTTGCATCTGTTAGACACGATGTTTGTAACTACACAATGTTAAATATGTTCTATCATCCAGTTGAAAAAGTGATTTGGATATTAAGATGTGTATTTTCTTAGGTGAATTGTAATTTATCTGTTATTGTTCTCAATCTGTAATTTGTGTATTTCATGCATTTCTGTTTAAGTTCCTGGATAGTTAGATGCCAGAATAATCTAACAGAGCCAGTAAAAAAACTGAAATAACATATTAAACTACAAATTAACATTTATAGACTATGGTAACAAATAGTATAAATAAAATACCATTTGCATAATATGAATGCTTTGAAAAGATTTCTTTGGCCTGTTTTGGACAGATTATGAAGTGTTTACTGTAAAATAGTGTCATATCAGTTAAGCTTTTGTTCATACATTTCTGCTAAGATGCTAAATACAGTACCAGTCAAAAGATTGGAAGCGATTTTGAAAGAAGTCTCTTATGCTCATCAAGCCTGTATTCATTTAAATACAGAAAAAAATAATATTGTGAAATATGTTGAAATAATGACATTCATTTTTAAAATACTGTAAAATAGAATTTATTTTTGTGAAGCAAACCTGAATTCATAAATATTAAGTAGCACAGCAGTTTCCACCATTGATAATAAATCAGCATTTTATAATGATTTTTGAAGGGTAATGATGAGTAATGAGTAAAGAGTAATGATGCTGAAAATTAAGCTTTGCTCACATGAATCAATTATATTATATTATGAAGTATATTCAAATAAAACAATAATTTTGAATAATTTTAAATTTAAATAAAAACAATTTCTGTATTTTTTTTATCAAATAAATGCAATAAAAAATTAAATAATAAAAATTCTCCAGTGCATAGAAACACCAAAAACCTTGAAAATGCCAGGTACTTGTATCTTTGAACAGGATTTAATTCCAGGTATAACTGTGTACTCAAAATGCGCCTTTTTCCATCATTTACAGCGGTGTGAAAAAGAGTTTACCCCCTTCCTGATTTCTTATTTTTTTGTATGTTTGTCACAATTAAATATTTCCGATTGTGAAGAAGTGAAAGCGACCTTACTGAAGCGCTTACAAAGCGACGTATATTGCATTTAAGATACATGTTGACATTCTAATTAGCTCTTGCTTTCCCAGGGAATCAACGCCAATTTCCTTGGTGTTGCAGGCTTCACATTTTACTGTTCAAGGAACAGGAAAGCTATAAAAAGTTACATGATTTATCCGGTGGATATTATTACAATATTTTGGATAAGATGATGATAAATAAGATACTTAGCCTTTTATTGGAAGTGCCCCAAAAGGGGACAGAGTTTGGCCTTCAAAAGCCTTAACTCCAAATAGAAAATTAATTACCAAGTCGAGCAAGCATGTTAATGCTGTGAGTTAAAAACTAACTAACCTCTCTGTTATAGATTGTGGATACGTGTACGTTTATATATATTTTTGTTTGATTTTGAGCTATTTTGTTGTTTTGTTACTTTGTTTGGGACTGTTCACTTTTATATATATTTTCACTGCTGGATTTCGGTGCACTTGTAAATAAACACCACCACACTCTGAAGAGTACTTACGGGTTGAGCCATCATTTTCTTTTTTTTTTCAAATCTCAACACGTCTAGCAGTATACTCGAGGTGACACGGTCAGGGCCACCAACGGTCTGTGCATCACACAGATTATGAAACAAATTTAAATATTAGTCAAAGATAACACAAGTAAACACAAAATGCTGTTTTTAAATGAAGGTTGTTCTTATTAAGTCAAAACTAAATCCAAACCTACATGGCTCTGTGTGAAAAAGTGCTTGCCCCCTAAAACTAATAACTGGTTGTTTCACTCTTAGCAGCAACAACTGCAATCAATCATTCAGCGCCTCCGTTAACGGGCGTCCGGGCGTAATTTACGTCCGAAAATCGCCAGCGTACGTCGAAATTTTGAGTTCAGGAAGTCCGCGGGACGTCCTGTTTAATGGTTTTACGCCAAATCACAGAGCGCTCGACGTACATGTGCATTGCAAAGTGACCAAATGCATTGTAAATCACCACATGCGCCGTAGGCGTGTATGCTAAGCGACTCCATTGATAAGGACACAGCAGGTCACTTAATCTCTTTCGCCATACAACTCCTGTCAAGATGTACACTAGTGATGTAACTATGGTAATTCCTGCGAACTACTGAAACTCCGCCTACTGCGGGGATCGCGAAAGCCAACAGCGAGAGCTATGGCCATAAACTAATTGATAACTGTGCACAAACGTGCGGGGATCGCGAAACTGTGAGAGATGTGTTATATTGACGGGTAAACTTTCCCGAAACTCCCCAAAATAGCCTGGTTATCTGTGCATGATACGGAATGCTCCTAACCCACCAACTTAAATTTATGTGAAATTGTATGACAGTGTGATTTTCATGTATGTGTTGTTCCTGTTAAATAAATATTTCTGCACAAAACTCATAAGTATTTGTTACTTTAACCCTCTAGTATCTTTTCTAGAGATAATTATTGTGCTTTACGACGTAGTAGTACTGTAACAGGGACTTCCAAAAATAATACCTGGGACTTCCAAAGATAATACATGGGACTTCCAAAAACTAACATCTGGAAGTCTGGACTTCCAAAAAAAAAATATTAGTGGAAGCGCTGATCATTTACGATACCATGCAGCTATATGGAGGAATCTTGGCAAACTCATCTTTGCAGAATCTTTGCAGCCGCATTGGACGGTTTTTGAGCATGAACTGCCCTTTTAAGGTCATGCCACAGTATCTCAATGTTTTTCTTCAGCCATTCAGAGGTGGACTTGTTGGTGGGTTTTAGATCATTGTCCTGTCCTGAACCCAAGTTCACTTCAGCTTGAGGTCACGAACAGATGGCCAGACATTCTCCTTCATTATGTTTTGGTATCCATTTATCACAGCAAGTCTTCCAGGTCCTGAAGCAGCAAAACAGCCCTAGACCATCACACTACCACCACCATATTTTACTGTAGGTATGATGTTCTTTTTCTGAAATGCAGTGTTACTTTTCCGCCAGATGTAATGGGACTCACACCTTCCAAAAAGTTAAACTTTTGTCAATGGCCATGTAGGCCATCTTTGCCCAGTTTCTTTCTTATGATGTAGTCATGAACACTAATCTTAACTGAGGCAGCAAATGAGGCCTTCAGATATTTGAATGTTGTTGTGGGGTCTTTTGTGTGACCTTTTGGATGAGTGACTCATCGACCTTTTGGATGAGTCAGTGATGCGGTCTTGGGGTAGGTTTGGTTGGCCAGCCACTCCTGGTAAGGTTCACCACTGTTCCATGTTTTAGCCATGTGTGGATAATGGCTCTCACTGTGATTCACTGGAGTCGAAAACTTTAGAAATGGCTTTATAACCTTTAAAAAGACTGGTAGATCTCAATTACCGTATCTATTCGAGTATATCACGCACACGTGTATAACGCGCACCCCTAATTTTCGCTTAAAAATCGGTATAAAATTTTGTTTCACACCAAGCATTGTAATTGACAAAAAACGTTGTTGAACACGTGCAGCCATGATAAAAAACATGTATTTATTGTATAACATATACTTGTATAACATATATAACTTATATAACATATATTTATTGACAACATAAACTAATGAACACAATACCGAAAGAGAATTACCGGTAAAAATATTTATTTAAAATCCTTCGACGTCAGATTCCTCATCAGAGACACTAAAGAGTTGCTCCCATTCTTCTGGAGTTAATTTTTCATCAGTGACCCGGTTGGCAGGAACATCTGTTTCTCCGGTTTCTTCAGCGTCTGAATTCCACAGCAGGTCGTCTTCTGTGCCGTCCATTTTATTGCTGATGCCTGTCTTCTCCGTTACTTGTGGGTGAGGAAATGATAAATGAAGCGGCGAGGGGACGTTTTTTTTTCTTCGCCCCCACATACAGTGAGAGGCTGCAGCCTGTGTTACGGGATGTAATGTATCATGCAATCGGCAATCGATTGCTTTGGGCTATGTTGCGGTTGTTGCCGCGGTTTATGTTTGAATACAGTTGCTGAATTGCACTCACGAGTCTGCCTTTTATTTTATGCATATATTGCTACTTAAACAGCCTGTAAAATGCGCAGCGCAAACTCACAATTCGCCGGCGCCCTCAAAGGACCGGCCGTCAAAACAAACCCCACCCCACCCCAGCCCTCGTGCATAACGCGCATCCCTAACTTTGATTTATTTTTTTGGTAGAAAATTTTGCGCGTTATACTCAAATAAATACGGTACTTTCTCATTTGTTCCTTATTTTCTTTGGGAAAATCGTCTTGATCTCAAGCTTTGAATATCTTTTTCTCTACTTCACTTTCTCAGGCAGGTCCTTAAGTGATTTCTTAATTGCGAACAGGTGTGGTAGAATACAGGCCTGGGTGTGGATAGAGAAATTGAATTCAGGTGTGATAACCACAGTTTAGTTATATTTCAACAAGTGGGACAAACACTTTTTCACACAGGGCCATGTATGTTTGGATTTAGTTTCCCCTTAATAATAGCAACCTTCATTAAAAAATACATTTTGTGTTATCTTTGACAAATATTTAAATTTGATGATCTAAAACATTTAAGTGTGACAAACATTGCAAAAAATAAAAGATCAGGAAGGATGTTAACTCATTTTCACACCACTGGAAATTGTTAACTATATTCTAAACAAACTACAAAACAATTATATATATATATATATATATATATATATATATATATATATATATATATATATATATAATTTTGCCTGGTTTGACAAGTTTCAGATGTTGACTTCAAGGATTCTTGTCTCAAAGAAAAGGTGTTACCTGTGTCGAGTATAGCCTTGCACGGTTTATTGTTATATATAAGTTTAAAGGCAATTGGAAGGTTTTGAACTGCACGTGTTTGGACTCTTTGTTCCTTTAGCCTTGAAGCTTGTTCAACCTGTCTCCAAAAAGCTCTCTCTTCTGCCATTTCACGCTTGACTAGTGTACCTACTAGCCAGCTCATTAACAGGTGTCACAGTTCAGCTTAAAATACTGTCAATCCTTGGGCTAAATTTCCGTCAAGTGGCTTGAAGTGTCTCTTTTTCTGTCATAGTGGATTTCAGTCTCAAACCCAAAGCTCTAAACTGAAAGGCAAAGGTTCTAGCGCTTTCATCCACTCATTTTTTGTTCACACATTCTCTTCTTTCTTTCTTTTTTTATCATCTCAACTTCATGATAGTTAGAGAGGAATGACTGTGGAATGAACGCGTCCAAATCTTGGGAATCTAGCTTTATAACAGAAAAAAAAAAACATTACAGCAATTACCAGATATCCAGGCATTTGGCACTGCTGGGGACAGATGTGTCACAGGATGTATTGACTGAATCCATTAATCCAAATAATACAATCCATTATGGCTTAACCTAATTACTTTATGCTGGATTCAGATGTCTTTTTCACAATGTTACACTTTCTTTTAACCATATTAGCAAACTTCTCATCTGGTTCAGTTCCTTGTTGCAGTTCCTTCCTGCATTTGCTTTACACTTTCTTGCTGTTTAGAAAAAACTTTTATTTAAATCACTTAGTTGACTACTTATGGGTTGGATGGCTCTCTGGACTACTGTACTATTGGACAATTCTTTGTCTTCAACATGTCTCGTACAATCTAACTCTAGTATATCCAACCTAACCGCCAGGCTCTCTTCGCCATCATCTACTGAAAGAGGAGGTGGTAAAGATTCAAACTCACTATCATTATAATACATTTCAGTCTCATTATCTGATTCTAGATATAACAAACCCAGTGACTAAATCATTTCTTGTAATGGCTCACGTTGTATGACAAAGGGACCTGGTTCGAAAGCAAGAATTGATTGGAATGTCAATGTGTATCTTGAACATGTCGCTTTGGATAAAAGCGTCTGCCAAATGTAATGGTCAATGAACATTTTAAGAATCCCTTATAAGAATAAGTAGACCTTGCACTTCACAATACTCAAGATGATGGTTGGTAAAGCCCATGCACCCACAAATGGAAACCATCCAAATGAGCCATACAAACAAGATAATAATAAAAAAAACATTTCACACAAAACATTTCATGTACATATACATAACAAAACCTAAAGCATCCATTGTCAGCAGCCATATCACCCTGTAGCCTAAGACTGGCTGCCCACTGGCTGCCCACATGGTTACCTTCATAAACTGCTTTAACAGAGAGAGGGGGGGAGGGGGGGAGGGGGGAGGGGGGGGGGGGGGGCGAGCAGGGAGGGGTCGCGGGACCGTGAGAGCATCACGAGAGCCGGTGGCGTGATGGATAATGAGCAACACCTGCAAGCCACCGGTGTCTCTCAATTCTCACGGAGGAGCGGAAACATAAAAGGATGAGCGATGACAGTGAAAGCGAGAGAGGACCAGGCCTGGATTTTATGTTGTGTTTTGTGTGGGCGGCAGTCGACTGCGAGGGGCTGCCGCCATTACTTTCATTTTGTATTTATGTTTTATTTTCATCATTAAAGTGTGTTAAACGTCTGCCGGTTCCCGCCTCCTTCCTCCCTGAACATTTAACTCAGTTACAATTATTATTAATAAAAAAATAATAATTGTGACAGGGGAAAAACTGCAAAAGTAACCGTTCTACCCAACTGTTAAACAGTAATAATATTGACAGCTTTTTTCCTGAATGTACCTGAATTTTAGTGACAAGTTTATTACAATTTTTAACATTTTAAATGTAGTCAAATGAATAATTAAACATTTGCTTGAATTTGAGCTTTAAGTTTAATAAAACAACATTTTAATTTGACTGTGAAATGGACAATGAACAATCAAATTACTGAAATTTGTTTTGTTTGCGTCTGAAATTAATGAGGGTGTAAACACCGGCTCCATCTTACCATGAGTAATAATGTACAGTGAGACATTTAAGATTATTTACAAATAATTATAAAAAATGTATTGATATGGATAATTTTCTTGTAATCTATTAGTCTGCATTTTCAGTCACATATTTATTTTGATATATTCCATGCTAGTAGCACTATGTCAATTGCAATTTTGAGAGTAAATCCTGTATTTATGTAGATTTCAAACTTTCAAACTTTCAAAGTAGATTTCTTTACTTTCAAACTTTACTGTGTGTAATCTGCCATCGTTCTCTTAGTAGCATGAAAAACAATACTTTTATTCATCAGATTATAGCCTCAAAAGCCCGTAAAAGCACTGACTTTAAACTAACTAAAAAGCTATCACTCATCTCAGTTCGCGATCTCACAACATTCCATTAAAATCAATAAAGTGGTCTACACTCTGCATAATGAATCTCTCACTTACATTGCAATTTTCTTTGTTAATGAGAGGATGTGTGATAGCGAGCAGAACTCATCACTTTACAAAATTCAGTCATTTTGAGTGATAAGTAGATTCAAACTAAAACATCTCAGATTGGACATTGCACTAAAGAGATCAACAGATATGCATTTGATTGGCTCATTTTTACACCACTGCAAAAACAGGATGTAAAAGTATAATTTCATCAACTCAAGCTTAAAAGTGAGTAAGAGTGTTTGCCAAATCGGTTTCACCAATATTATATTATTACGGTATCAACTGAGAGTGCTCTTGCTTTCGTTTCAGGGTGCATATTTCTAAATTTAATTTTTCAATGTTTTTTTTACCTATGTTTTGATTTTTTTTTTTACAAAAAATATTTGTGATCAAACATTAAATGCAGACCGCCAGCATTACCTAGAGGTCACGGACCTCCGGTTGAAGGAGTACGGTCAAGCTTCGCCTTGAGGAGGGGTTGCATCCCTCAGGGCTTTGGCAAGAGGCACGCTTTACAAAATGTGATGTGGCAGGCTGGTCCTCTCTGCACACATTTATCAAATTTTATAGCTTGGATGTTCATGTTACTCTGGCTCACATGCCCATGAGTTGACACCCCAAACTCATGTCACACTACACAACCTTGAGGGGTCCAGACACTTCCAATGCGGCACCATTTCTTGTTCCCATAGCACTAAATCATTACATTTATAGAGTAGCTTTTGATAGGGAACGTCTTGGGTTAACTGGACTGTAAAAACAGGGTAAAAAAGTTGAAAAAATGTATCCTGGCTCTGTTGCAACTCCGGCTCTGGTGCAACTCCAGGGTAGCCACATTTTGAATTACATAGATAACTAGCTGATTCTGGCCGAGTCTCAAGAGCTTGAGATTTAGCATCAGGATGTTATCCTTACTCATCTTGTATCTTCAAAGTTGAGAATTAAGAAAATAATTCTCTCTCCTGCCCAGAGAACAATGTACTTAGTGAATGGTCGGGCCCCCATGCACACTCAATTGTCTCCTGCATGTGTCGAGAGCACTTTAAATACAATAAGCAATATCAGGCTATGTCAGGAAATCACTTTTAAAGAGCTCTAGGTCTTATAGAAGTTGTGTCCACGGTGATGCCCATGGTCTTGACACATGAGACCGTTTCAGTTGTGGCTCAAAGCCACAGAATTTCATCCAAGGGCAAATCCCCAAAAGCAAATAAGGGTTACAGGCCACAGATTTCCGGTTCCTCACCTTGGGTCCCAATGGTCCCATTCATTGCTGTGTAGCAAAATGTATTGATAAATAAATAAATAGAGAATTTATTCTGAAAAGATGGAAATCAAAGCAGATATACCACACTGGTTATGTTTACTTCTGTCTGAGAAATCGTTCTGTCTTATGTCACTGGCTGAGAAAAGAAAACAGAAGGAAGAGACAGAAGATATAATATTACCAGGGGCTATCTGCAGTACAAATAAAACTACATAAGACTGCTAAATTTACAAGATATCACTATATAATGGCTACTATTCAAATGAAGTTTGAGTATAGTCTGAGTTCTGTTTGCTGCCATAAACGTCAGTGGCTGACAATTAAATTGAAATCTATGGCTCATACTCTATGGAGAAGTTGAGTGTCAAAAAGTCAAATGGCAGAGAAGATTCTCATTAAACTTTTCATCAAACATGATCTCCATCTGGAAATGAATCGAAAAGCATTGGGAAACATTAGAAAAGAATGTCATCCAAGTTCCCATTGTATCTGCAGAGACATACTCCTATCACGTGCAGCATATCAAAGCGATAGATTATACATTACACTGTGGAGCTGTAAAGAAAAGGACATAACTGTATGAAATGTCAGGAATATGTGTATGAAATGTCAGAATGGACCAATCAGAGAAGATCTGATAATAAGAGATTGAATGTCAGTCTCAAAGTGAGATCCGCCAATAAATACTGACTACAGGCTTTGCTTTTTAATCGGGTGAAATGTTTTATTCTCTCAATAATTTAAACAGTGACCAATGCCAGGATCATTTTTCAAAAACTTTTTTTTGTTGTTATTACATTATAGGTTCTTTTGATTTTTTACACTCAACCAAAAGAACAGCCTAAAGGGTAATTCAAGGAAAGGATTTCAAATGGTAGATTCAAACGTTTGATGGCAATGACACCTAAATGCTGATAATCTTTTATGATCTAAAATGTTATGTTAATGTGCATACAGAAAGTGTTCAGATCTACCTGTGGCAAAATGCAAATTATTAGACATGCTTTGGATAAGACCCTGACGGTCACTCTGGTTGAGCATCATGTGTGGAGTTGGAAGAAACTTGCAGAAAGAATATTATTACATCAAAATTCAACCAGACTTTATAATAGTGTGTATATATGGAAAATGCAGTGTGATATTGTTACACGTGTTCCTGTCTGGGTCTTCTCTGTCACTTCCTGTCAGTCTTGTCTTTGTTTCACTTCTGTCTCTCGGGTTATTGTTTCACTCCCTACACCTGTCTTGTAATCACTTCCTCGTTAGTCTCCCAGGTGTTGCTGTTTCCCCTTGTGTATATATCACTTGTGCACTTCCCTGGTGTTGGTCGGTTGTTGAATTGTTTTCTGAATTGTTCTTGAATTGGTATGTGGATGTTCCCGTGTTCTTGCCTTGATTCTTGTTTTGAGTTTAGCCTAGTTCAAGTCTATGCAATCCAGTTTGTTTTGTTTATATTTAAAGTGTTTTGTTTGTTTATTATTAAACTAGTTTAAGTTGGATATCCTGCCTTGCCTTGTCACCTTGTCTGTCTCCGCATCGCACACCAACCCTGCTCCGTTCCGTAACAGAACAACCGACCAGGTTCGTCACCTAAGAAAGACGAAGGCGGACAATGGAACCCCTAGAGAAGATACTCCAGATTGCCCGGGAGAACTCTTCCTTTCTGGAATTCTCCTGGAGGTTCAGCAGGTTCGCGACCTTCTCGTCTCTGAGCGATGAAGAATTGAAAGTGCTGCTCTGGTTTGGGGCAAACCACTTCCAGCTCGGAGACCTCCCTGACACTACGGGACTAAGCTGGCAAGAAGCCCTGTATGTGTGTCAGGTGAGTGCCGTGTCCCGAACCAGTCAGTCAACACCACCAGCATCTCAGTCGACGACCCGTCTGAAACAGCCAGAGCCAGATCCAGAGATCCGCCAGCCAGAGCCTGATCCAGAGATCCGCCAGCCAGAGCCTGATCCAGAGATCCGCCAGCCAGAGCCTGATCCAGAGATCCGCCAGCCAGAGCCTGATCCAGAGATCCGCCAGCCAGAGCCTGATCCAGAGATCCGCCAGCCAGAGCCTGATCCAGAGATCCGCCAGCCAGAGCCTGATCCAGAGATCCGCCAGCCAGAGCCTGATCCAGAGATCCGCCAGCCAGAGCCTGATCCAGAGATCCGCCAGCCAGAGCCTGATCCAGAGATCCGCCAGCCAGAGCCTGATCCAGAGATCCGCCAGCCAGAGCCTGATCCAGAGATCCGCCAGCCAGAGCCTGATCCAGAGATCCGCCAGCCAGAGCCTGATCCAGAGATCCGCCAGCCAGAGCCTGATCCAGAGATCCGCCAGCCAGAGCCTGATCCAGAGATCCGCCAGCCAGAGCCTGATCCAGAGATCCGCCAGCCAGAGCCTGATCCAGAGATCCGCCAGCCAGAGCCTGATCCAGAGATCCGCCAGCCAGAGCCTGATCCAGAGATCCGCCAGCCAGAGCCTGATCCAGAGATCCGCCAGCCAGAGCCTGATCCAGAGATCCGCCAGCCAGAGCCTGATCCAGAGATCCGCCAGCCAGAACTGTGGCCCGAGCCGCCAGAGCTGCCTGAACTGTGGCCCGAGCCGCCAGAGCTGCCTGAACTGTGGCCCGAGCCGCCAGAGCTGCCTGAACTGTGGCCCGAGCCGCCAGAGCTGCCTGAACTGTGGCCCGACCCGCCAGAGCTGCCTGAACTGTGGCCCGACCCGCCAGAGCTGCCTGAACTGTGGCCCGACCCGCCAGAGCTGCCTGAACTGTGGCCCGACCCGCCAGAGCTGCCTGAACTGTGGCCCGACCCGCCAGAGCTGCCCGAACTGTGGCCCGACCCGCCAGAGCTGCCCGAACTGTGGCCCGAACCGCCAGAGCTGCCCGAACTGTGGCCCGAACCGCCAGAGCTGCCCGAACTGTGGCCCGAACCGCCAGAGCTGCCCGAACTGTGGCCCGAACCGCCAGAGCTGCCCGAACTGTGGCCCGAACCGCCAGAGCTGCCCGAACTGTGGCCCGAACCGCCAGAGCTGCCCGAAGAGAGCCCCAAGAGACTCTCGCCCTGCCGGCGCCACCCGTGCACCTCGCCCTGCCGGCGCCCCCAGTGACTCTCGCCCTGCCGGCGCCCCCAGTGACTCTCGCCCTGCCGGCGCCCCCAGTGACTCTCGCCCTGCCGGCGCCCCCAGTGACTCTCGCCCTGCCGGCGCCCCCAGTGACTCTCGCCCTGCCGGCGCCCCCAGTGACTCTCGCCCTGCCGGCGCCCCCAGTGACTCTCGCCCTGCCGGCGCCCCCAGTGACTCTCGCCCTGCCGGCGCCCCCAGTGACTCTCGCCCCGCCGGCACCGCCTGACCCGCCGGCCTTGCCCGAGCCCGCCTGGCTCACTCCCCCGGCGCCGCCTGACCCGCCGGCCTTGCCCGAGCCCGCCTGGCTCACTCCCCCGGCGCCGCCTGACCCGCCGGCCTTGCCCGAGCCCGCCTGGCTCACTCCCCCGGCGCCGCCTGACCCGCCGGCCTTGCCCGAGCCCGCCTGGCTCACTCCCCCGGCGCCGCCTGACCCGCCAGCCTTGCCTGAGCCCACCGGGCTCCTTTCCCCGGCTCCACCCTGGTCACCTGCCGGTAACCCTGCCCTGCCCGAGCCAGCTTGGCTTATCCCACCTTTTCCTCCCCCTGGACTCTGTATTTTATTTTTTATTCTTTCCCCATGTGTCAGGACTGTGTTTTGACTTATTTTTTCATTGAGGACTGTTTTGAGTTATTTTCCTTTGTCTTGAGGTCTGTTTATTTTTTGTTTATCTTTTTCACACAGGTTTTCCTTGGTTCTAGTTCTGTCGCCTTTGGGTTCCCTCTGGTTTCTTGTCTGTCAAGTCTTGTTCTGTCCCCCTCCTGGTCCCCCGCCCACCCTCCGCAGTTGTTGCCTTGACGGCGCGAGGTCGCGCCTACCGGAAGGGGGGCGCTATGTTACACGTGTTCCTGTCTGGGTCTTCTCTGTCACTTCCTGTCAGTCTTGTCTTTGTTTCACTTCTGTCTCTCGGGTTATTGTTTCACTCCCTACACCTGTCTTGTAATCACTTCCTCGTTAGTCTCCCAGGTGTTGCTGTTTCCCCTTGTGTATATATCACTTGTGCACTTCCCTGGTGTTGGTCGGTTGTTGAATTGTTTTCTGAATTGTTCTTGAATTGGTATGTGGATGTTCCCGTGTTCTTGCCTTGATTCTTGTTTTGAGTTTAGCCTAGTTCAAGTCTATGCAATCCAGTTTGTTTTGTTTATATTTAAAGTGTTTTGTTTGTTTATTATTAAACTAGTTTAAGTTGGATATCCTGCCTTGCCTTGTCACCTTGTCTGTCTCCGCATCGCACACCAACCCTGCTCCGTTCCGTAACAGATATAATTGAAATTGACTCATAGGCTATCTTTCCATCCAAAGTTTTGAATTTAAATTATGTGCAAAATTTGAATATCGCATAAACATTTGTGAATAAAGCATCTTAAAAAAATATCTAAATTGCGACATATGCTCTCTAAGACAAATGCGGAAAAGTTAGTTCATGCATTCAGGAGTTAAAGGCTAGATTATTGTAATGCGCTACTGGGTGATTGTCCAGTAGCGCACGCTTAATAAACAAATTCTAACTGGTCCAAAATGCAGCAGCTCACATTCTTACTAGAACCAGGAAGTATGAACATACTAGCCCGATTCTCTCAACACTGCGTTGGCTCTCTATTAAACACAGAATACATTTTAAAACCTTGCTAATTACTTACAAAGGATTAAATGATCTTACTCCCCAGTACTTGAGCGATCTCTTACCACATAATTGTTCTTAACGTTTTTTGTAATCCCGGAATTCTGAACAGTTGATAATACCTAGAATATCAAAGTCAACTGCGGGCGGTCGATCCTTTTTATATATAGCACCTAAACTCTGGAACAGTCTTCTTAGCATTGTTCGGGAAGCAGACACATTCTGTCAGTTTAAATCTAATCTACAAACACATCTCTTCAACCTGGCATACACATGACACATTATACATTGTTTAATTCAAATTATGTAAAATGATTGTTAGGCTGCATAATTTAAGTCAGCCGGAACCCGGAACACTTCCCATAATATCTGATGTACTCGTTACATCATAAGAGGAATTGCATCTACGCTGATATTAGCCTATGTTTATCTTAAGGTTATCGTAATCAGCCAGATCTGGGCCGTATCCAGATCAGATGAAGAACCTGCAACTCGACACGAGCACGACACAGGACCGAAGATAGATTACGAGCAGCAGCTTTTAACCGTTGCACAGATGAGAAACAAGGACTTCAATCAGTTTGCTCTCAAGTTCTCGTATGTGGCTTGCCGCGCTCCTTTGTCGGACAGAACCATCCAAACGCAGTTCTGGATTGGCGCTATTCGGCATTTTTACGGGGGGGGGGGCTATATAGACACTTTGAGGGTGGGAGGGACAATGGAAGCAGAGCCTCCTGGTAGAAAGTGGCTCCCAGTGCCTCCCTGGCTCCCTGATTCCCTGGTGCCACCCTGGAAGGCTGCGACACCCTGGCTCCCTGATCCTCCGGCGCCGCCACGAACGGCTGTGTCACCCTGTTCCTCCGTGGCCCTGGCACCACCCTGAGATTCTGTATATCTTGGTCTCCAGGGTGCCCAACCCCGCCTATGTCTTGTCTGTTGTCATGTCCTCCACCTGTTCCCCCTCCCTTCCCTCTGCAAGATGTTCCTCATTCGGCGTGAGGTCACACCTTGTGGCTGGCCGAAACCAGAGAGCCGCCGGGGTGGATGCTCTAGGACCTTCCTCGGAGAGGGCAACCTGCCCAGCGCGGCCCATGAGCAGCGCGACTGGACAAGACTGCCCATGTTGAGCATGGCCGGGGCCCCTCGAGACACCAGGCCAACCACCGCGCTTATGGGGCACTGGTCCACCCCTCGAGGAAGACCAGTGCTGCGAGGCCGTCAGGGCCTCTTGCTCTTAGCCTTCTTGGCCTGGAGGACAGTCCTCAGATCTGTCCTCCTGCCAGAAGGCTGCGGCTGAGTGCGTCGACCCGCACCACCCGCAACGCTCTGCCGCTGCGCAGCGCGGTGGGAGGAGCTGCTGCTGGGCTGCGGCTGGCTCGCAGACCCAGCTGCCCAAGAGCGGCGGGGGAGGATTTTCCTGAACGCCACCTCCTGCTTAGCAGCCTCCTGAAACCTCTCGACGGCCATCTTGACAGCATTGCCAAAGAGGCCAGGAGGCGTAAGAGGGGCGTCGATAAGGATATTTTTATCCTTCTCTCTCAGAGTAGTCAGGTCAAGCCACAGATGTATTTCTGTGGCCACCAGGGCTGCCATGGATCGGCCAATGAAACTGGCCATTTCCCTGGCAGCCCGCAGAGAGAGATCGGTGGCCCTGCGCAGCTCGGCTACTGCCTCAGGGCCAATTCCCCCGTCCTCATCGAGGTCTGAGAGCAACTCCGCCTGGTAAGCTTGCAGCAGTGACGATGTATGCAGGCACGCTGCAGCCTGACCAGCCGCGGAGTATGCTCTGCCCACCATGGTGGAGGCAACCCGGAGGGGTTTGGTGGGCAGCGTCAGGGTTTTAAGGGGCGATGATGAATGGGGAGCGAGGTAGTCAGCCAGCGCCTCCTCCACTCTAGGCATCACCCCATAGCCGCTCTTTGGCTCCCACGAGGGTAGACTCTTAGGACGAGCGTCCCTTGGCTTACCTGGCCACTCGAGGCCCAGCCTTGCCGTTGCCCGAGTAACTACCTCGAGCAGCTCCTCAAACACTGGTGAGGCTGATCCACATCGATGCTGACGACATCCACCTCCAATTCCTCAGAACTGGAGAGGTCCCCACCCAGGTTGGAAGTAATCACCGCATGGTGCGCTTCCGAATCCTGAGTGAGGGCAGACTCAGCAGGTAAGGGAGGAGAAAGGGCGTCGCCTGTCTCCATCCCCGCTGCTAAATCAAGCTGCGATCCCCATGAATGCAGCCGCCGCTGAGCCTCAGCTGCAGCCGGACCAGACCCATGAGGACTGCGAGCCTGAGTACTCACCTCAAGCCCTGAGCATGCACAAACAATGAACACAGAGAGCGTGTATATCATTATCCGTGATGAAACGCGCGCAAGGAGTGACAACGCCTGAAGGTCTGTGAATCCGCCATCATAACAGGTAAGTGAAAAATAATGACTTACAGCCAGCAAATGCAACTCAAACACACGTTAGCTTCGAGCACTATTGAATACACTAAAGCTGTGGCTTCTAGTTTACTGCGTGCTGATATACTCCTGGCTCATGACGTCACCCTTGGCGACGTGCACTCGCACACCTGGATTCAATTGCACTTCAAGAGACAATCACGCCAAGGCGTTCCCATATGTGCTCGACGCAGTGTTGAGTTCCCTTGACAGGGAACTTTTTTTTTTTAATCTTATATGGAATCATATAAACCAAACAAAAGTTCTCTAATGGAATCACATGACAGGAACCTAAACATTCATTCATATGGATTGCACAGAAACTACAACGCATCTTTTATGGCCAAAAAGAAAACCTATGGGCAGCAGTCAGAGGGCAGACTGGTTGGCTAAAGCTGCTGAGGTTTAGCGCTCAGGAGAGTTGGCTTTGAAGGTCTATACAGAACAGCCTCCAGGCACCTTGGAATGCACTACATTTACAAGCCTGGCTGCTCCACTACTTCAGCGTCCAACCTGCAGACCGCTTCATCATGTCTGCTGACATCGTATGCAATTTCTTTGGAATATTAATAAGGGTCTGCTCTACACCTCATTAGTACCTCTCAATTGGAGCCTACCAGCATATGTGGTTGTCAACAAGCACAGACCTCAGAGAACAATAGATTTGATATGCTAGTATTACATTTACATGATGAGGACCAATAAACTTTGAACAAAATTGTAATGTATGTAAATTTAAAATGTCTATTTTATGCATTGAAGTCACACAATCCCATTTCTTACAGTACTTAGTATACTAGTAAATAGTCCTTTAATTATTTGGAACAGCACTTTATCATCTTTGAACATTTACCAGATTAGAACAAATTTGGTAATTTATTAATAATTATCAGTGTAACTGATGTATTACTATATTTCAGTATTCAGGCAAAATACATTAAACGATTATCCCTGTTTTTTATAATTTAATTGATATTAAATTTGTCTTGTCTTGGATAGCATCACATTGAACTATAACACTTAAACAATCAGATATTGATTGAACTAGAGGCCCCTTAATTAGTGGATTTTTAATTTTTTCACCATACTTTCAACATATATACTCTATATAATGTAGAATATGTATTTACATTTATATTGTTCTAGAAACAAAAATATAAAAAAGGATTTATGTTGAGACAATAAAGTACATATATATTAGATTGTGTGTTGTGAGATGAAAACAATAAAAATGAAATATAGGAGGGATAGGAGGTATCCCTTGTGAACAGATTATTGTGTGTTATTTCAAATCAATGCAGTCTATATATTTTTGTTTCAGAGAGTAAAAGATTTTAATGTTTTTTTGTTTTTGTTTAGTTTATTTTTATGCAGTGCTCCTCTTCAGGATAAATATCAATTGTATCTTCTAAAGTTGGCTACTAAATTCAAGATTAAACATTCACAAGGCATAGTATTGTCTCTTTGGGCATCCCACCACATAAAATATATTTCTGCCATTTTTTTATTAGCTTGAAATGCTCCCCCCAAGGCATCTGTTTGCACTCTGAACAACAGCAAGATCTAGATTGCTGACTGGCGTACACAGTCGCCTGGTAGGAGACACTTGAGGTTGCTATGGCACACTCTTCAGAGCCTCAAATCTGGCCAAGATGATCAAGAGTGAATGATAGTAACAGAAGTGCACAAGAAGAAAAATGTTGCACAAGATGTTGTGTTTCTGATTGAGGTGAGCATGCCTGGTGGGGGCTCTCCATACAAAAGTGGTGACTAGTTAATGATGCGATTCTTACCCATACTATGATTACTGATTAGTCATGTTTATAGACTCATGAGACTCAACTTGGGTAATGTGAAATCAGTCGGATACAACCTCCCACTTGTCTTTATGAAATGATGTGTGATATGATACTAATTACTGCAGCATTCAAAGCACTCACAGCTTTTTATTCATTTGACACAAGTAAGAAAATTAGCACTTTGCATCTTTGTGGTTGCTTCTTGATCGTTTCAATCTAACACAATTCAATGATGTTCTATTCTGAATTAAACCAGTCTGTTTGGCATAGTTATGAATTATCTAGATCAGGGTTTTTCAAACTTTTTGTGTGTGTGGACGACTATTTGTAATAAAACAAAATGTACAGACCACCTTATAACACGCATAATAAAATGTCTACACACAGTCTTACCTGAATTAATCCGTATCTCTAAATAGGCTTACTAGCACTACAATAACTAGTCATCACATCAGTGTGCAACAGGCTTGTTAAAAGAAAGTTTACTGCACACAACGGCTGCCACATATTTAATTTGTGCCCGAGGGCATAATCAGGTTAATTTGAACAACAGGCTTATTTCCATAGCAATGGAAAAGAACACTTGGATAGTCAACATTTCAAAACCTTTGGAATTTCTGGAAAAAAAAAAATCTTAATTTTTTTTTTCAGAAACACGAGAGCAAAAAAACGGGGAAAAAAAGGAAATTTAAATAACAGGTCTCTCCACAACCCCCCCCCCCCCCCCCTCTCCCCCTCTTTTTATTGTCTGTCTAATATAGGCCTATATTAAACAACTAAATAAATGCTCACCTAATGCGATGGATGATGTTGCTTTGCAGACATCAATTTCTGGATGTCAGGTTCAATTGATGACAGCCTCAATCTGAGATCTGATTCAATATTAAGTCTGTTCCGATATTTTGTCTTTAACATGACCAGGGATGAAAATCCTGATTCACAGAGGTAAGTTTCCAAATGCCGGCGAAGATTTGCTGGTTTCATTCTCTCATTAGCCAGTGTTTCGTAGCAACAAACGCAAACGGGCAACGGCTCGTCTTCGGGGCCGGTGTAGCTGAAACCTAATGCTAAATAGCTTTCACATTATTTTCTCTTCACCCTCTTTTTCTTTGTTGTTTTCTGATGAATCTGGCTCATAGAACACTGGCCTGTTTTAGTAATCGCACAATAACTTGACAATTTAATGTAAATGTTATATCAATATATATACCTACATATTCTTTTTTTAATGGGAATTTCCTGGTAAAATTAAGGTAAACTATTATTTTATTTTGCCTTTCCACAGGACCACATTTTGGGAATGACTGATTAGATTATCTAATGCGAATGAATAAACCAAGATTAATATATCAAAATACGTTATAAAATAGTTATAATAGATTTTAATACTTATCTATTCACTGAATAAACCTTTAGGGAGAGAAAGGGTGGACAAGATCAGCAGTGACAAACGAGACCAAACAGTCAAAATTAAATAAGCTCATATGGAGCACATCTGCAACAGGAGAGGGGACATGGGTAGTACCCAACTCCAAGTAGTTCAACATCACCAAAATTGACATGTGTGCCAGTTCTCGTGTAGCCGGTGTGAAAAAGATTTTAAAAAACTCATTTATTTGTTCTGATTTGTTTCTACAGTATTTGTATAAATTAGTTTTATTTTGTTTAAAGTAATTGTTTTAATTTCTTATTTCTGTAATTATTGAACTTCACGAAATTTTGTTGTTTTTCTGTTTTGTTTATAGTTTAAAAGTATGTTGGTTATGGAACTACTTATTTGAATATTGCTGAGGAGGGATATCAGTGGCAATCGCGGGTTTTTTTCCAGGTGCGCGTCACCTTATAGTCTCAGTTTGTCACGAGACTGGTGGACGTGCAGCATATGGCTCTCTCTCGTAGAGTACTGGTACGGTGACAATTTGTTTCAATATACATTGGCGAAGGATGTATACTGTTATTTTTTTGTTAGTGGTGTTTTAAATGTATTATTCAATGTTATTTGAACTAGTCGTTTTTGTTGTATGTCTAGTGTGCACCAGTGATTGTTTCCACTGATGTCCATCTTTTTTGTTACAGGTATGTTTAAAATAGTTCTGTTTAGAATGAAGAGATTATTTGGGTTGCCGATTTAATGTGTAGCTTATTATGGGAGCGAGAGTGTGATGCACGTGTAGTATGCGACGCACGTGGTGCGGCCTGTATCTCGCCATACACATGTGGTACAGTGGTAATAAAAATTTAATCTTTATTTGATTTGTGATTTGTAATAATAAGGCTATATATAGTTAATATCGTCGTTGTAACATAATAGTAAACATTTTAAGTAACATATGTCGGTGATGTTAGGTTGAATACTATATTTACTTGTAATATATGTACTTTATACACTATTGAATTTATAATTGTTAATGTAAATTTTGTAGAGTAAGAAATGTTATATTTATGTTTTTGTTATTAACGTTTCTATTTTATTTTCTGGTTGTTTTTTTGTTTAAATGTACCTGATAGTCTCAGTTTGTTACGAGACTGTGGACGCGCAGCATATGACTCTCTCTCGTTAAGAGTACTGTGTGCACCAGAGAGAGAGAGACTTCATCTGATTGTTTATTTCCACTGATGTCCATCTTTTTTTGTTACAGTAAAAAAAAAAATCATCTGTAGTCAAGTGTTCGTGTGGTTTTTGGATGAAGACCGATTCAAGTCTGTTACACTCGCACCTGGTCAGAATCTGGTCAAACGTGGCTGCAGGATCTAGTTCCATGGTGACATTCTCCCCCAGTGGATGTCCTTGTTAGCGCTGACTCTCTGACAGGTGTGGTAAGAGGCTGGATAGAGTCAAGGTACATGGCTGTCATACGGAGGAGTGGGGAGGGACTAGGGAGGAGTTGCATGACAGATGGAGGCACTGTGATGTTGAATGTAGTGAACAGAGGATGAATGGCGCCAAGTGTCTTCATCGATTTAGCCTACTATGTACTTTGAGTGAGGAGCAACTCAGTCACTTTGCATAATCCATATGCTGTGCCAGGGTACAGGTGGTAGCAGGTGAAGTAGAGAATTATCCAAACCGCTCAAGAAACTTCTCCATATAGTCTTCCAGAGGATCCATATTGTGTAAGGGGCAGAAGTAGGTTTTCAGGGATGATGGGTAAAAGCATTGTTGTTGGATCCATAATTTGGATAAGTACATTCTTCTTTCAGGCGTTGGTTGAAGCAGAAACAAGGACGAATTGAGGCAGGAACTATTAGCAGCAAACGTATTTATTTACACATAAATAAATAAATGAGCTCTAGAGCGTAACACACACACACCGATAAACCTAAGACACAGGTGAATATAATCAAACCAATGAAAACAAAGGACATTATCAGAAATAAAGCAAACAGGAACTAAACACACGAAGAAAACGGAAACTAGAGGAAATTCGACAGTCCACAAACAGAACATACACATGACATGTAGAGTTTGAGTCAATATTGGTAAATAACAACCTATGTACATGTGTAGTATATGTTCAGAAATAGTGGGGATTCTGAAAAGGTTAAAACCAAGTTTTAGTGGTGCTCATGCAACTGTAACTGATGCCAAGGTGATGTATTCTGAGTTATTTATTTTCTCTTATAAATGTGGTTACTAGGCTACTTACCAGCCATCTCTATGGTTCTCCATATCTTTAGATATATACTTTAAGATATCTTATGTTAATACTATATACACATACAGTGGTGTGAAAAAGAGTTTGCCCTATTCCTGATTTCTTTCTTTTTTTGCATGCTTGTCACACTTAAACATTTCAGATCAAATTAATTTAAAAATACTACTCAATGATAACACAATTAAACATGAAATTATGTTTTTATATTAAGGTTGTTATTATTAAGGGAAAATTCAACATATGTAAATATATAACAAAATCCAAACCAGTGCTTGGAGTTCCTCAAGCCAGTAAGTTAACAGTTTTGACTTATGGTAAGATGCTCCATAATCCTGGAAAATACATTTTTCATCTCCAAACTGTTCTTGGATGGCTGGGAGAAGTTGGTCTCGGAGGATGTTTTGTACAATTCTGTTCTTAGGCAAGATTGTGAGTGAGCCCATACTTTAACACCGTCCTCAGCAGTCCAAATATCTGTACATTTTGTAGAAAATCCGTCTGTCCCCGAGGTTTTTCCTGGAGAGAAGTGGCTTCTTTGCAGTTCTTTTTGTCATCAGGCCATCCTCCAAAAGTCTTGGCCTCACTGTGTGTTCACATACACTCACTCCTGAGCAAACTCTGCACTGGCTGTTCCTGGATCCCGCGACTGAATCAACTTTTGGAGATGGTCCTGGCACTTGCTGGACTTTCATGAATGCCCTGAAGGCTTCTTCACAACAGTTGAACCGTTCTCCCTGAAGTTCTTCATGATCTGATGAATTGTTACTAGCAACAATTGTCACGTTTATGTTAGTTTCACATTACTCAGGACTCTTGAGTCTTACTCAGTTTACCTTGTCTTTGTCACATGTTCCCCGTTCCTTATCTCACCGTCACTCAGTTCCCTTCATCACTTATTAGTCACAGGTGTTTTGTGTTCCAGTTGAATCACTGTCAGTATTCAATTTCTCCATGTTCACTCCCCAGTTGTCGATTGTTAACGTTATGTTTGCTGTGTTTGCTCAATGTGGGGATGCCTCCTTGTTTTGCACTCTGTGCTATTTTGGTTTCTATATTAAAGTGTTTTTGTTTGATTCCGTGCTCTGCGCTTCTCTCTCTGCATCGCACGCCAGCTACACACACACACTTATAACAGAACAATCGACCAGGTTAGTCACCTAAGAAAGACTGTTGGGATGGAGCACTCCAGTTTGTTTATGGCCGTCGCTCGGCGAAATCCGGATCTCATCGGATTCTCCCGGGAGTTCTGCGCGCTCGCCGCCGTCTCGGGATTGGACGACGCAGCAATCAAGACCATGCACTGGATTGGGGCAAACTACCACCATCTACGGGAGCTTCCAGACACCACGGGCCTTGGGTTGGCGAGCGGAGAGCGACTGTCCCCCATCCGGTCCATCCCACAAGCCGGCCGATCTTCCAGCCACTACAGCGAGCCCCTCAGCCTCAACGCCCGCTCATTGTGGGGAGGACCCTGTGCCCGCTAGAGTGCAGCTCGGACCAGTTCATCTCGCTGGTCGGGCTGCGTTCGCGCCCCCAGCCTGTCCGCCCCTTCCTGCGCCCGTTGTTGGCCTGAGAGTGCCTGCATCCAGTAAGCCGGGTCCCGCGACGGTGAATGAACTGTTTCCCCGAGCGGCCGAATCACTTGAACTGTTTCCCCTGAGCGGCCAGTGAGCCACTTGAACTGTTTCCCCCGAGCGGCCAGTGAGCCACTTGAACTGTCTCCCCGAGCGGCCAGTGAGCCACTTGAACTGTTTCCCCCGAGCGGCCAGTGAGCCACTTGAACTGTCTCCCCGAGCGGCCAGTGAGCCACTTGAACTGTTTCCCCCGAGCGGCCAGTGAGCCACTTGAACTGTTTCCCCGAGCGGCCAGTGAGCCACTTGAACTGTTTCCCCCGAGCGGCCAGTGAGCCACTTGAACTGTTTCCCCGAGCGGCCAGTGAGCCACTTGAACTGTTTCCCCGAGCGGCCAGTGAGCCACTTGAACTGTTTCCCTGAGCGGCCAGTGAGCCACTTGAACTGTTTCCCCGAGCGGCCAGTGAGCCACTTGAACTGTCTCCCCGAGCGGCCAGTGAGCCACTTGAACTGTTTCCCCGAGCGGCCAGTGAGCCACTTGAACTGTCTCCCCGAGGGGCCAGTGAGCCACTTGAACTGTCTCCCCGAGCGGCCAGTGAGCCACTTGAACTGTTTCCCCCGAGCGGCCAGTGAGCCACTTGAACTGTCTCCCCGAGCGGCCAGTGAGCCACTTGAACTGTTTCCCCCGAGCGGCCAGTGAGCCACTTGAACTGTTTCCCCGAGCGGCCAGTGAGCCACTTGAACTGTTTCCCCCGAGCGGCCAGTGAGCCACTTGAACTGTTTCCCCGAGCGGCCAGTGAGCCACTTGAACTGTTTCCCCGAGCGGCCAGTGAGCCACTTGAACTGTTTCCCTGAGCGGCCAGTGAGCCACTTGAACTGTTTCCCCGAGCGGCCAGTGAGCCACTTGAACTGTCTCCCCGAGGGGCCAGTGAGCCACTTGAACTGTCTCCCCGAGCGGCCAGTGAGCCACTTGAACAGCCGGCCCCGCCTGAACCACCGCCGGGGGGGGGGGGGGGGGGTGTAATATCACGTTTATGTTAGTTTCACATTACTCAGGACTCTTAGTTTACCTTGTCTTTGTCACATGTTGCCCGTTCCTTATCTCACCGTCACTCAGTTCCCTTCATCAATTATTAGTCACAGGTGTTTTGTGTTCCAGTTGACTCACTGTCAGTATTTAAGTTCTCCATGTTCACTCCCCAGTTGTCGATTGTTAACGTTATGTTTGCTCAATGTGTGGAAGCCTCCTTGTTTTGCACTCTCATGTGCTATTTTGGTTTCTATATTAAAGTGTTTTTGTTTGATTCTGTGCTCCGCGCTTCTCTCTCCGCATTGCACGCCAGCTACACACACACACTTATAACAACAATATCCTTCCCTGTGAATACCTTTTTGTACAAATAATGACTAAATGTAAATATTATAAATACAATACATAATGTAAATACAAATAATGTGCATGTTTACTTGCAGGTAACCATGGATTAATTGCAATTAATTGGATCACTCTTCATTACATTCTGGAGAATATGCAAATTTCCATCATAAAAACTGAGGCAGCAGACTTTGTGAAAATATACGTAATCATACGTATATGATAAACTTTCATACAGGTTAAAAACTTTTCAAATAATCCCTGATGCTTCTTGTTGTTTCATAATGTCAAATAAAAACAATGAAAAAAACAAAATCATCTCTACAAACATAAGGTGCAGCATGTTTTGATTTATTCCTAATTTAAAAAGCAGCTCAATGTTGGATGTTATATTTGCTGGATTACTTGCAGAGCACATCTATACATTCAGAAACAATAGAGAAAAAAGGCTTACCGAAGACAGTGCGTGCTGGCACAGACTCCCGGTTCAGCCAGAAGGAGACCTGAGAGAGAATGACGGTCATTATGCAGGGGAGATACGTCTGGATCACGAAATAGCCAATTTTCCGTTTCAAATGGAAATATGTTGTCATCACTACATATTCTCCTATATAAGAAATGAGAAAAACAGAAGAGAGAGACCATAAGAGAGATGTATTATTGATGATACAACACATACATAGACTGAAATATTTTTTTCTTATTTATTTAAAGAAAATCATTATAACTTATATGTGGAAGATCATACAAGAAGAGCAAATGAGATATAGAGAGATGTGGTCTTGTGCTGTAGAGGAAAGTTAACTGCTTCTTGTGTAATCACAGCGCCTAAGATGGAGGACTCATGTTTTCCCAGCATGGCTGGGGCAGATTGGATGTTCTAACCTTACCAGCAGGAAGGAAGTAAAAGACAATTGCCCAATCTGAAATCCCTACTGTTTTGGTCTTTTTGGAGGTCTGATGGAGCATGAAGAGCTGCAATTACGCTACTAAAATCAGAGGTCAATTTGTCACATAATATATGTACAACATATGACAGCAAACACCATTAGGTGGAATATTATTCCTCAAAGGGGCTATGAACTGAGAATTCAAATTTTCCTTGACCAAAACTTCCTTGTTATTCAAAAACAGCTCTTATTGAAACTACAAACTGAAACCAACAGAATCTGAAAAGTGTGAGTTTTATTACCATGCTAATACAACTTTACCATTTGACTACCATTATTTTTTGTTATATGCTAATAATTACCATGCTTTTGCAGAAGAAGATCAACACCTACGTCTACTTCACCACGTCTTTGCCACTACCCACTAACATGTTAGCGAATAGTAACATGAGAACGATAAAAGACAGACATAAAATATATTACATTATCTTCTAAAAGTTCCTATGCTAGTAAAGTGTTTTCCCCCACTTATGTGAAAGTTTCAGCAGTGCATTATTATTTGTTTTTAATTTAATTGTAGATTATTTGGTGATATGGATCCGTCAGCAATGCCACAAACATGTAATAAGCTTCCACTGTTATGCTAATGATACTCAGCTCCGTTTCTTCTTGTTACGGGTGAGGCTCCCTCTCCACCTCCTCCTGATCACCAGAGGGAGCTCTCACCAGAATACTATTTGCCACTGACACTTGCGCCTGAGACTGATTGCGAGCACACTGCAGCTCGTAACACACTCTATATAAGCACAGCACACTCACACCACCTTGCAAGATCTTTATTTACATCTTTAGCGTTTATTCCTTTGTCTGTTATCCTGATTCTGACCTTGGACTCTACCCTGTTAATTGAACCTTGCCTGTTGCCCCGACTATTGCCTGTCTATCTGGATTGTGTTTGTTTGCTGCCTGCCTCGACCTAAGCATATCCCTGTTTCTGATTCTGCCTGTCCCTTCCTGTATGCTGACTGTTTCCTGTAATAAACTGCAGATGGATCCTCAATCGGCTGACTTTTCGTTACACTTCTCATCCTGATGAAATGTACCAATTCACTAAATCAACGGAATGCATAACTGATATAAAAAAAATAAATTGATGACTAGTAACATCCTACTACTTAATTCTGAAAAAAGATTCTAATTAGGGGACCAAAAAGTTCTGTGTGTAATAACCTAGACTATTATCTAGCATTATATATATATATATATATATATATATATATACATATACATATACACACACACACACACACACACACATACACTCTTGTAGCCAATCAGCTCAAATGGGGCGGGATTCATGCGTGCGTTTAATCATGTTTTATGATCAAATATGCACACAAATCAACCATAAAGGGAATTATGTATAATGATAATTAATCATAACGGATTATAAGAAATTATAAATATATGTTGCTTGATTCGGTTTGTAGAATCGATTAGTTCTAGCACTAAGTTCAAAGCAACGGCCATATGTGTAGCCGTGCCGTGCAATCTTTATGAACTTTAATAAAGACTTTGATCATCGTCATGAAGAATCTTTCCATTTTCGTACCAAAGTACTTAAGCATATAGCAGGAGTACTCATGAGTATCACAGAGACAAAGAACAGTTTGGTGATGACCAATGCATTCGAATTTAATGGAGCATCTTGCCATCAGCAAAAACGTATAACTTAGAGGCTTAGGTCCACAATTTTGGGTCCATGGCTAGGAATCTTCCCAGACCTTCATCCCATTGAGAACTTGTGGTCAATCCTCATGAAGTGGGTGGACAAACAAAAACCTACAAATCCTGACAAACTCCAACCAGTAATAGTGCAAGAATGGGCTCAATCAGTCAGGATGTGCCCCAGAAGTTGATTGACAGCATACCAGTAAGAAGAAGGTCTTGAAGAAGGGTCAACACTGCAAATATTGACTTTGCATATACTTAATGTAAATGTCAATAAAAGCCTTTGACACTTATTAAATACTTGTAATTATACTTCAGTGGACCATAGTGAAAAAAAGATCTGAAAAAAGATCTACAAACACAGAAGCAGCATACTTTGTGAAAACTAAAATTTGTGTCACTCAATTTTCAACATGTACTAAGAATATTGTATTAAATGTACTATTACTTGAAAATAGTATTAGGACTTAACAAAACGTTGATGTTTTCAGTTTCATAGACCTCAAACGTGGTCCAGACCAAATTTATAATGACCATATAAAGTGAATAATGACTTTTAATAATGAATTTCAATCCATACCTCACACCAAAAAACAAAACAAAAAAAAACATCAAATCATATGGCATATTTTATCATGCTTATTCATCGTTTTGGAGTGCAACAGTCTTTATGTAAAAGAAAACCTCTGTATTTTGTGAAAAATCTTCTTCAGATGGCAGAATGTTCTTTCTTTTTTTTCCAGGAAATATGCATCTGATAAGACATTCTAAACTCTGTGGGAAAAGTAATTTTCACCTGACTAAGTCTTCTCTCCTTACACTGAGAGGCAGAGCAGAGAACAGTTAAAATGACAAAATGAAGAATAAATAGATGCTTCTGGTGCTTTAAAAACAAATACCAGAGTATTTGTCTTTCAAATTCAGCGGAGGACAATAAGATAGGTGTCTCATCAGGAGGAAAGTCAATACAAAACATTTTCACCAGCACTGAAATGCACTGAAATGAGTTTATAAAATGCATCTTAATAGTGACACACATATATATATATATATATATATATATATATATATATAAATACGGTTCCCTGTCAAGGGAACTCGCACTGCGTCGAGACGCGATTGGGAACCCTTCA